>JARWLC010000008.1:96739940-97339940 GCA_033318265.1 Phyllotis vaccarum
TGGTTGATATTCTTGGGAGGCCTGCACCTTTTTGAAGAGAACTGGAGAAGTAATACCTTTCTCATCACATCCAAGATCTCCTACGCTGTAGACTAGATAGAGAAAGAGGAACTTTGAAGACCTTACTGGCTGCTATGCTTGTGATTGTATATAAGGCTGTCTAAAGGCAGGCTTGCAGGTGGAAGGAAGATTTCCACACCTTCTGATTCTTGGATCCCTTTCCTATTTAGCATCATTACTATGGCTAAATTTAAGAATCTAAACAGCTTATACTGAAAGTTACATTCATTTCGAATCTAGTAGCCAGCACATCTAATGTATAGTTCCATGATAGAGCATATATGAGTTGTGATGAATTAGCAAGTTAATGCTTTCCCCAGGGCAGAAATCTCATAAAACAAGATCCCATCTGATAATAAGTTTGCTAGGATATAGTATATCAATATCTCCCTCTCTCTTGTGAAATGTGTCACAAGAAGTTTGTTACCATTCCTAGGTAAACTGTTGGAGCCTGCAAATAATTTCCTATGGATTCATGGTTATCCTAATAATAACAACAGAACACTTTCTTGCATTCTGTTCTGATCTCCTGAGAAAAAGAAAAAGCAATTAAGATACAGCTGATGTGCAGGGAATTCTAGAAATCCCAGCCTGCTCTGGCTGCATTTCAGAAGTGCAAGAGAGTAAGTGGCAAGCCAGGTTAAACAGCTAGCACCTTGAAAAAAAAAAAAAAGACGAAGAAATTTATGATAGGGTATGCAAAGGGACTTTATTTCTCTTTGTGTGTGGTGTGTGTGTGTGTGTGTGTGTGTGTGTGTGTGTGTGTGTGTAGGGGTCATAGAATAGTAGAGGGCAAGTAATCCAAGTGCATACAAACCAATGTTCATGTGATGGTATTTATGTGTGGTTTTAAAAGATTCTAATCTTACTTTACTGTTTTTTACTTTTTTGTGTTTATGTACACATGTGTGTGGGTGCTTCTGGTCTCCAGAAGAGGGCATCAGGACCCCTGGATCTAGAGTTACAGGTGACTCTGGGCCACCTGACATGGGTGCTGGGAACTGGACTCTTTTGCAAAAGACACATATGCTTCTAGTCACTGGGTCATCTTTCCCTCCTGTGATGGTGAATCTTGACTGTCAACTCGATTGGACTGCAAAGTGCATAAATGATTAGTAAACCAACATCTGGTGTGAGGGTGTCTCCAGAGAGGAGGGCAGATCCTGAATGTGGACAATACTACACCACAGAATGGGCCCAGATAGAGTCAGAGCAGCAAAGGAGAAATCTACTACCACAGGCTCTCTTCTGCCTTCCTCCCCTCCCCCATCTCCTCCCTATCTGTACCTTTCCTACCTCCTACAAGATGGCCAGATACACCTCACTTACTTCTCAACTGGAGTGGCATCTCTTAAAGGAAACCTAAATACCAGTTCACTTCGTCCATCACTTTCCTCAGGTTGGTCACAGTGATGAAGTCTGAATACAGTTTATAAGTAGACTGTCACTTTCAGGTGGGAGAAGACCCCAGTTGGTAGTCTAATATCTGACATGCAACAGATGCATGGGTTTATGAAAAAGGGAAAAAAGGACCATCCCCCCTTTTTTTCAGGACACTCACAAGTATTTCCCCTTCAACCTCTTTGTTGAAGCATGGCAGGGGGATAAGAGGTCCCTCACTTGTCTACCTCCTGTGTTCCATTTCATGTGATTTAACTGACATTGTGTTCATGAACCTCACTTAATTTTCTGCTGGACAAAATACCAGTATTTACATGAGAGTGTTGCAAGAGTCCAATAATATGTGGTATGTATAAATACAGCCAAAAACATTAAAAATTATTTATTATTTTTGTCTCCATGTGAGGTGATTCATGAAAAAGCTATATTGCACTCTCTGTATTAGGGGAAATTAATATGTTTGTATCTGGGGGAATTGATTAACTGTTCAGACTGCCCCAAAGATTAGAGACTTTTCCCACTTAAATTTTAAATAATATAAATTAAATTTGGTTTTAAACTTTAGTATTATTATTGCATGTGTTTTGTGTGTGTGTGTTGTGACAAATGTGTGGAGGCCAGGGGGTACCCTTCGGAAGTTGAACTCACGTTATTAGCCCTGGTGGCACACGCCTTTGCCCAGTGAATCATCTTAGCTAAATATGAGCTTAAGTTGGCTTTGATGAAATGAAATAAGAGTCGGAGTAGTTTGATTGAAATAACTCTTCATTCCAGGGACAAAAACTTCAAGTCAGTTTTATGAAACGATACACAACTGCCTGAAAAACACCCAAGAATAAGGAGCAGAAGCCTTCAAACCTTAAATGTTTCATTGAGTGTTCTCATCCCTAAAATGGGTGCATGTTTTTATAGAGCTGCTTGGAGGCCTATGTTAAAGAACAGACCGAAACACCCTGCATCAACTGGGGACTCTATATTATTGAGATTATAATTCATCCTCTCCTAAAATTTGCTTTGATTAATTGGTGAATCCAAATGGCTAATTCTGGTAAAGTCTTATAAGTAAGAATGTAGGATTTAATATACTCATGATACCATCCTGTTTTTGTTTTTTTTTCAGCATAGCCTTTCAGCTCATAGTTGATGCTTCCCATTGCTTATCTGAGAAACCATGAGAACATACATCTTCAGTCTAAGGGAAGGTAGGGGGCCTTACCCTAGAAGAATTTCTGAGACATCTGGGGCTCTTAGGCTGAAAGCCTAAGAGATAAACACACTATTCCTCATGTAGAAATCAATACCCAGTCATTGTTCTGTCCTCCAGAATGAGCCAGCTTCGTTCTGAGGGGACAGGTGTGATCGTATGATAGTTTGTGCTGCACCTTATCACCCAGCAATTGTGAAGGAAGCCACTTGATAACCCCAGGTGACTGTGACAATGAAACCCACCACAGACTTGAAAATGAAAATGTCAGTGCATTGCTTCTATTTTATTTTTAAAGACAGAGGGAGAAAAGGTTTAAAGAAAATATTGTCCTGAAATGATGGGATGTTTTCAAAATCCATTCTTTTGCTGTTAAGTGAGTCCAAGACTTGGGCCTGCCTGGCACACTGGGGTTTCAAACATTTCTTGACTATTGGATCGGAAATGCCCCATAAGTGATACAGATAATGATGGGTCTGCTCCAGTAGACGGGAAATGGCAACTGTTAGGTTAGTCCCTGACTGCACTGATTTTTGTAATACGTCTCTCAAAATTAGAGGATGGCACAGTCTGATATGACTAAAAAAAAGTGAGTCATAGTACTTTGTCCCAAGTTCAGCAGCTGGGAGGTTGTCCAGGGAAAGAGAGCAGTCTGTCCAGTTGCCGCTTAGATGGGTATCTATTGAGAGTCACTGGTCCAAGTCGTTCTTTCAAGACTGAATGGACTACTTCCAGGAAGTTAACAGATTTTCCCCCTCCTTCCTTTAATGTTGCTCTGGGATACCAGGGTCTCAGTGGAGTAGAGCCATGGCTCTGTCAGTCCTTTCACCCAAATGAAGTACGAAGCATCCTTCTTTGTTCTTCCAATCTGGCATTTATTCTTCTGATTTTTTTTTTTTTTTTGTTTACAATAAACACATCTGTCCTTTTCTAGCCTCTTCTTTCCCAGTGATTTTTGCCTCCTGCTCTGGGATCTCTTTTATGGATCTTCCTAAGCACTGACACTACTGCTGAGTTCAATCTCTAGTTTTGCATTTCTCTACAGTCACGGTTACCGTAAACTTTTTGAGCAATCGCTGAAGGTTGGGACCTGTTCACACCCTCAAACCCTTCTGATTTCCAGTCTCTTTCTAATATCTGGGGAAGATGGGACAACAACAACAACAAAAAACAGTACTGTTTGCTTGCTGGTTTTCTGGTGAGTCTGGATTTGCGGGGGTGAACATCTGGTAAACCTTCCAGAGGAACCCAAAGGGGGATTTTTGGGCCTCTTATATAACGTCGCTCATCTTAGACAGATTGGAAGGTTGCATCTGCCTTCAATCCTACTAAAATGGCCCAGGGAAAATTGTCTGGAGACTCCTTATCTTCCTCAGTGTTGGGTTCCCAGTTAGGTCGGCAGAGGTTAACACCCACTCTATCTGGGATGCGTTGTCCTGGAGCGATCCTCCCCTGGGCCCAAGGGCAGCGTTCCTACTTTCAAGGAGAGAGTGGTCAGGAGCTGTTGTTAATTTTCCCAGGTCAAATGGTGGGTGTAAATTACAGTCTCAAGGAGACCAGTGAAAACCCAAGGTTTTCCTGTTGATTATGGGTTATGAATTTATACAGATTGCTGGGTGAAAAGAAGTCATAAACTATGCAAGGGAAAGAAGGGGAATCTTTGGGTCTCAGGATGGTTGGGAGTGCTCCATTAGATGGACAATGTGTGCCTGTCTCTGCCCCTAAGAAATTCTTCCCAGAGCCCCCATATGTAGTGGGATTATGTTACATTGTAAATAATTGTCCCACTTACTAGTCTAATAAAAACGCTGATTGGTCAAAGGTAGACAGGAAGTGTGGGCAGGGCTACCACACTAAGAAAACTCTGGGAACAGGAAGAACAGAACAGAGATGTCACAGACACACCAAAGCAGATGCAGAGGGCACCTCTGCTGATCTGAGAAAAGGTACCAAGATGCATGGCTGAATAGGATAAGAATCATGGGTTAGTTGAAGAGCAAGAACTAGCAAGTTATATGCCTGGGCCCCAGGTCAATCAGTGTAAAATTAATATAAGCATATGTGTGTTTCAGTGGGACTATAGGACTGTGAGTCTGGGCCACGAGGCTAGGTCGGAAAGTCTGTGTTAGAAATTTCATACAACACCCATAGCCAGAAACACTCTACTGTATGTGGAGGGGAGAAGGAGCCTGAGGTAGAAGAGACTAGTCTCCCCCTTTACCCCATTCCCCATGTGGCTGGGGGAAATATTTTCCCATCCCTGGTTGTGGCCAGGAACTCACTGGGGCATGTGGAGGGGGCAAAAATTCCTCCAGTGGGACTGAGAGAACAGATGGAGGTTTGGGTTTCTCTGGGTGACCTAGCCAAGCCATGAGGATTCATGTCCCCAACAAGTGGGTACAGGTCTTTTAAAAATTTTATTTAAAAATGTTTTTCCTCCATATATACCACTGCACGCCCTCCCTTCCCTCCTCTCAATCTCTCCTAGTACTTCCTCATCCCCCCCATCATCCCCCATCCATCCCCCAAGGAGGGCAAAGAGTCCCAAGGTAGATCAGTTCAGTCTGGCATATCCAGTCTAGGTAGGTCTGATTCCCTCATCTCAGTATCACGGCTTAACTAGGTGCTCCTCTGTAGGGAACGGGCTCTGCGATACCAGTTCATGCACAGAAACATAGTCTGGTCCTACTGCAAGAGGCTCCACAAACTGCCCTTGCTGTTTGGCAGGGTTAGTTTCTTTCCCTTCAGGTTCCTCGGTGGTTGTTTCTGGTTCAGTGAATCTCCGTTAGCTCCATTCAGCTGTCTCTCATCATCCTACTCATGATCCCGATCCTGTTGCTTATAAAAACTCTCTCCCTCTCTCCCTCTCTCCCTCTCTCTCTCTTCCCCCCTCCTTCTCTTCAGCTGGACTGGGAACTTGATCTGGTGCTTACCTATGGATCTCTGCTTCCACCTCTATCCATCGCTAGATGAAGGTTCTATAATCACACTTAGGGTGGTCATTCATTTTATTTTAAGGGAAGTCCTGTTTAGGCACCCCCTCCACTATTGCTTGGAGACCTAGCCAGGGACATCTTGTGGGTTCTTAGAGGCTTCCTAAATACCTGGTCTCTTTCCAACCCCACAGTGGCTCCCTCTATCAAGATATTCATCCCCCCTTTCTCCCTCTTTGTTGCTCCTCTCACTCAACCATCTCCTCTCATCATTTGTTCCCACCTCTCCTTGGTCACTACCCCTTATAATTCCCCTTTACTCAGGGGATCTTTCTGTTTCCTCTTCTCAGGGGGATCTTTGGATGTCTCTTTTAAGATCCTTCTCTTCCCAGGCTGTTCAGGTTGTGGTTTGCAGCCTGGATATTCTTTGCTTTTTGTCTAAGGGTGGACACACGTCTTAAGCCAGAGGTATAGGTCTGACACCAGAGAAATCCACTAGTCAATATGAGAAAACTGGTCAGAGCGGCAAGAGTCTCCAGTCACCATGTTCCAGATGACCTGAACCATCTGGAGGTCCAGAGATACTTCTCTGGGCTGCTTGATCACAAAGGAGGGCCAACTGACTCATCGATGTCTGCTGGGTGTGAAATGAACACCATATTCATCTTCATCTGCAGAACCCTACTTGAAGTGTTTAACATGCACTTCAACTGTATTTTGGGACTGACTGCTCACTCTCCTTCTCATTTTAGATCTGTTTTTTTTTTTTCAGCTGATAAAATGGACAGAATCACACAGAAGACACACAGACAGGCAGAGCAAAGACAACCAGAGGTGGCCACCACGCAGTCTTAACCAGGGGATATGGTGATATCTCATGGGGATTTTAGACACTGGAATTAGGCTGTGTCCAGTCTTTCCCAAGTGTCCTATTCAGGAAGTACCATAAACAGCCAACACTGGAGGTGATGGACTCAGGTGACTTCTATAATTCCCATTTTAGGGTGGAATCAGTGGGAACCTCTGGGGTGGTAGTATTAGAGATGGGGGAAGTTGGTGAGGCCCTGGAACATCACAGGGTGCACAACCTCTAGGAGCTATTTGTTTCCTGTACTATTGATACAGAATGGGTCCAAGATCCCCAGCATCCTAGTGTCTCAGTCTCCCGGGATCTTGCTGAAGCCTCCAGAAGGGAAGTCTTTCTTGCTGGCCAGCAGTTGCATGGGGAACTTGCTCAAATTATGCAGCCCTGGGCCTCACAGCTCTTTGTCTTCTATGTACAAGAACCACATCCTTATTGACACACCTCAGTTAGCAAACATGTAACTATAGAAGCAGAAAAATGAGATTAGCATGTTTAGGGACTTTTTCTTTGTTACTGCTTGGCAAGTGTTGGGATCTGTACTGGCTGGTTTTGTATGTCAACTTGATACAGTCTAGAGTTATGGGAGAGGAAGGAGCCTCAGTTGAGGAAATGCCTTCATGAAATCCAACTGTAAGGCATTTTTGTTGGGATAATCATTTTGTACACTGTGAAGGTGTGTCTCTGTTCTTCCTTGCCTGCCTAAGGCACCTTTTTATTGGTTTAACAAGGACTGAATGGTCAATAGCTAGGTGGAAGAGGATAGGTTGGATCTTGGGGGAGAGAGAGGAACTCTGGGAAAGAATCAGAGTTGCTGGAGATTCTCCAGTCACAATGGAGGAAGTCAGATGTATGGTACTGAAAAGTGGTAATGATCTATATGGCAGAATGTAGATTGTTATAAATGGGCTAATTTAATTTTTAGGAGTTAGTTGGGAACAAGCCTAAGCTAAGGCCAGGCCTTTATACTTAATAAGAAATCTTTGTGTCATTATTTGGGAGCTGGAGGCCCAAAGAAAGACTTGCTATAGCATTTTCTCAGTTAGTGATCAATGAGATAGGGCCCAGCCCATGATGGTGCTATTCCTAGGTTGGTATTCCTGGAGTCTATAAGAAAGCAGGATGAACAAGCCAGGGGAAGGAAGCAGCACCTCTCTATGGCATCTGCATCAGCTCCTGCCTCCAAGTTCCTGTCCTGTTTGAGTTCTTGTCTTGATTTCCTTCAATTATGGGCAGCAATGTAGAAGTATAAGCCAAATAAGTCCCTTTTTTACCCAACTTGACTTTTGGTTATGATGTTTCATTGTAACGATAGAAACTCTGAGATAGGGCCTATGTGCTAAGTTTTAAGATCAGAATGGAACCTTTAACATGCTACCACTTAATCTAAGATCTGGGGCTATTACACTCTTCTAACCTTCAAGGGTACCCACCTATGTCCTACACACACACACACACACACACACACACACACACACACACACACACACACACACACACACACATACACACACACCCCACATCACACTGAATCTTTTTAAAAATGACCTATTTTCTAGTTGGAAGCAATAAATAAACAGTATAAAAACTGAACAAATAAATAGTCAGCTAGTGGTGGCACAAATCTTTACTTCTAGCACTTGAAAGGCAGTGGCAAGCAGACATCTGTGAGTTCAAGGCCAGCCTGATCTACAGAGTGAGTTCCAGAACAGCCAGGGATACACAGAGAAATCCTATCTTTGAAAACAAAAATTTTTTTTGAACAAGTATAATAGATAGCAATGAATGCCTCAATGCTAATTAATATGGAGAGTGTGACACAAGAGAAACCTTGCTGAGAAGTTAGTCTGCTGATAACTGCTCCTGTAGGTATCAGAGGGAGACAATTTCAACAGGGGAAGCAGCTTAGTGACAACCAGGGTTCCACTGGGTGGGAGTGTAGAATTAGCTGAGAGCAGACAGTTTTGGAGGGTTCAGATCGCACTGGACTCTGAATTATTTTGATATTATTCTTAAATTTTCTTGTGTGTTTGTATGTGTTTATAACATGGCCTTTATAGCTCTGGCTGTCCTGGAACTTAATATATCACCAGGTTGGCTTTGAACTCACAGAGGCTTGCCTGTCTCTGACATAAGACATAAACATAGAGACTCCACATACTCCATTGTTTTCTCCAGGTCACATCTCCCAAGACTTTCAAGGAGAGAAGACAACATATCAGCATTTCTATAACTCGCTGATTTTATTTAGAGTACTTAGGTTTATTTGCACTCATTTAATTGTGTGTGTGGGTGTGTGTGATATTATATAGCCATTTTGTGTTGTCCTTTTTTAGCCACATTATGTCTCTCCTGCTCTTACTCTCATTCCTAACCCTGGGAAAGTACCAATCTATAATCTATTTTCACTATCCTGTCGTTGCAACAATATTGCATGCATGAAGTGTTACAGTGTGTCACCACTTGCAATTTGTAGGGTTTTTCAACAACCATGTTTTTAAGTCTTGCCGTGTGTGATGGAGTGAATGAGATATGTCTTCTTCAGCCTCAAGCATTGGAACACTTGGTCCTCAATTGGTGGTGCTCTTTGGGGGAGGCTTAAGTAGTGCAGCCTTGTAGGAGAAAGTGTGCCCCTGTGGGTAGTCTTTGAGATGAAAATCCTCACTTCTAGTTTTCTTGAAAAATTTCACTTTCTAGTTTTTCTCACTTCTTGTTCCTGTTGCTATACCACCTGCTCGCTGCTGTGCCTCCCACCATGATAGGTTTTATCCCTCTGGAACTGCAAGCCCAAATAAACTCTTTTATAAGTTGCTTTCATCCTGGTGTTTTGTCACAGTAGCATGAAAGTAACTAATACACTATGCATCGGTAACTTGTTTCTTTTCATGGATGAGTGAATACATAGTATTCATACATAGATATGATGGCTATTCTTGGTTGTCAACTTGACTATTTCTGGAATTAACTAAAATCCAAGTACTTGGGCACACCTGTGCAGTATTTGTTTTTATCATTTAAATCATTTGACTTGAATCTTTTAAGGTGAGAAGAGCCACTTTAATCTGGGCCATACATTCTGGTGGCAGCCTATGTGAAGAAAACGGAAGAAGGAAGCTCTCTCTCTTTGCCTGCTTCCTCCCAGCCTCACTAGCAAATCCCTTTCTTCACTGATAATTAGAGATTCTGTTATTAGGATTCTGGCATCTACTGAAGACCAGCTGAGACATCCAGTCTCATGAACCGAAAAACTACTGGATTCTTGGACCTTCTGTTGGTGGACAGCCATTGTTGAACTACCCATGTGAACAATTCTAACCCACTTTCTCGATATATGTAGATTCACTACGTAAGTTCTGTTCCCCTAGAGAACCCTGACTAATGCACTGGGGCTAGCTATGTCGCTGTCAACCATTCTACCATGGAGTTGTTTGTGAATTAGTGCTCAGCCCTGAAATCACGTACACAAGAGCAACAAAAATGGACTTGGCAGATTGTATGCATATATATATGTGTGTGTGTATGTGTGTGTGTGTGTGTGTGTGTGTATGTGTACATATGCATGCAAATATTTAAATACATATGCATGTAATAGTAATAATAAAAAAGGGGTGCATGAAGATTTTGAAGGAATGTAGCTGGGAGAGAAAAGAGGGGGGAAAAGAAGGGAAAAATGATACAATTCTATTTCAATCAAAACATTACTAAAATCAAATAAAAAAATTGTGAAGGAAAAGGCCCACACTGGGCGTTTCTTAACAGATTCTTGTCTTCCCAAGGCTTTCTGGAGAGTGAAGCCTCATACAGGATTGCTTATGTCCACCTTGCTGGGCTTCCACCTCCTGTGCTATTCTGTCAGCTGCGGAACCCCACTTGGCCACATCTTTAATACTCGTGCTTATAAAAGGATTCTGGGTTTTATGGGCAATGAAACAATAGCTGCAGCTGGTTGGAGATGGTAATCTAGTTAGTCACACGGTGGTGAACTCGAGTGAATGGGAAATGGATCCTGGAATCGGTGTGCATGCTGACAGCCTCAAGGGCACTGTCACTGAGAACTTGTTGGATTCCTTCTCATTTCTGGGTATTAGAGAGGTAATTGGCAAAGCAGGAAGAAGCAGGGGACGGAGTACCCATGCAATGTGCACACTTTTTGTACCTTTTGATTTATTCAATCTTTCATATCATTAAACACAGGAGTAATATAGCTCCATTTTTACATATGCAAAGATGAGGTTCAGAGAAATAAAAAAAAATTCAGTCAATACTAATCGCAACACTAGTCATTAGAAGAGTCAGAATTTAGATGAGTCCTGTGTGCAGTTTTACTCCCACCCCCCCTTTTTTCCCACATCCCACGGCAGAGTTTCCAGTTTTGAGCCTTTTTCTCACTGTCTGCAATATGATGAGCAGGTCCCTTCCACTCTTAGAGGGAAACTCAACTTTAAGTGGGCTTTAAATAAAAAAGGATCTTAAAGGGTGGTGAAAATATTAGCCTCAGATGTAGCCATCATGGAAGTCAGCTTTCAGCTTCCCTAAATGGTGCAAATCCATTTCCAGGAGCACTTGTGGATTCAGAAGGCTCCTGAAACACCATTTACCCATCCCACTCACTTCCCAAGTATACATTGCTTCAGAAAAAGAGGTGGGAACGGCATTGGGGTAATGCAGTCCTGTCCCAAACACCAAGCAATCCCAATTCAAAAATGGGGCATAAAGTGATCATTAGGACCTGTGTTCTACCATACTGAACTAAGGGAATGCATTCAAACCACTCCAAACACCAGGGGAAAAAGAGATGAACCCTTGAGAAAAGTATTAAGGTGCTGCTATCATAAATGGTAGATATATATTAAATAATAAAAACCAAGAGACCACCATAATTACCAGGAATCAATAAGATATGTGACATCACAAGAAAACCATGAAATCAATTAACCTGGCTCATAGGGGCTCACAGAGACTGAACCAACAAGCAAGGACTGCATAGGACTGACCTAGGACCTCTGCATATATGTGACAATTGTATGGCTTGGTCCATTTGTGGATCTTCTAACTGTGGGATCAGGGCTGTCTTCAACACCTTTGCTGGCTTTTGGGACCTAATTTGTTATACTGGGATGCTTTGCCCAGCCTTAATACAGGGACAAGGTTGGGGTGGGGGGTGGAGGATGGGTGTGTGTGATTAGTCATACTGAAACTTAATAAGTCATGTTTTTGTTGATATCCATGGGATGCCTGCCCTTTTCTGAATAGAAACAAAGGGGGAATGGATTGGTAGTGGTGGAGGTGAGGTGAGGAGGTGGGAGGTGAGGAGGGAGAGAAAACTTTGGTTGGGCTATAAAATAAATAAATATTAAAAAGATATATGTGCTGATGAATTTTGATTATCAAATAAATGCAATTACTTGCTTAAATTTAATTTTAATATTTTATGAATATGAATATTTTTTTGCATGTTTTTCTGTGCACTGTGTGTATGCCCAATGCTCACAAGAGCTAGAATAAGGTGTTGGATCCTATCCCATGGAGCTGGAGTTACAGATGACTGTGAGTTGCCATGTGGGTACTTGGAACTGAACCCAGTTCCTCCAGAAGAGCTGCAAGGTCTTTTAACATCAAGAGCCATCTCTTAAACCCCAACTTGATGAAATTTAGAATCATCATGGAAGTGAATCTCTGGGTTTATCTGCAAGGGATTATCTACATTTGGTTACTTTATATGGGAAGACTCACCCTGAATGTTGGGATACCAATCAATTGGCTGGGTCCTAGAGTGAATAAAAAGGATAAAGTGAGTTGAGTACATTCATCATTCCCTGTTAGCTTCTGGAACACGGTGTGACCAGCTGCCTCAAGTTTCTTCTGCAATGTTTTTCCCACAACAATGGGCTGTGGGCCAAAATGAGCCCTCTTGTCTTAGGTTGAGTTATTTTTTGTGCTGTAAGAGAAGTTAACTAGTGTACCATCCATCCATTCTTCACTCCATCTCTTCTTTCCCGTTCTGCTTCTGCGCATCCCTGTCTCCTCTCTTTTCCTTGTCTCTAAAACATACGCCTTCATTCTTAGGAATTCTTTCCTTAGGTTCTTCTTTGCATTAGTTACGTTTCTCATGGTTGTGATAGAGTACCAGACAGAAACAATCAGGAGGAAGGCTTAATTTAGTTTATGGTTTCATAGGGATTCAGTCAAAGTGGGGAAGGCATAAGGACAGGAACTATTTCATCTGCGGCAGCTGGAAAGTGTGGTGAAGACAGCTGCTCACACTGTGGCTGATCAGGAAGTACATCTGAACCAGAAGCAGGTCACCATGAAGGTCACCCTAGAGACTCTTTTCCACTGGCCACACCTCAGTATCCTGAAGATTTCACAGCCTTCAAAATATTGTCACAAACACTCAAAGCATGAGCCTGGGGACTACATCAGACTCAAATCCTAACTGCACAGTGAAAAATAAGTAATAAGAGTTCATTATTCTCATTTTATGGAGGAGCGCATTGAGAACCAAGCCATGAAATGATTGCTTCTTTTCTCCACAAGGATTTGATCAGGGAAGAAAAATAGTCAGAGCTGGCAAGGTTCAGTGATATTTATAAGTCTAAACAAGAGAGGGATTTCTCATTTGTCCTCGTGAGAAATCAAACCTGGGACTTTGACCTCATTAGCACTGAGCTACTAGCTCTTTGGAACTACAAGGCATTGAGTGGAAGAGAGAATTAATGCAAACCACAAATACCTAATGTGTTTCTAGATTGAGAAGGCTCAGGGGCAGATGAGGTTCATTCCATGACTACAATATGAGTTATGTGTCATTAGAAGCCCTTGGAGAGGATTTATAAAGAAACACACTTTAGTTTAAAGAGAGATCTGTTTTTTATTCATTGTCAACTGTTTAGGAAATTGATGCTTAGACTTTAAAAGCTATAAATGTGGTTGGGGCACAGTAGAATGGGACCTGTGGTCATCTTGAAGACTGATAAATCATTGACACCATTAACCTGACTTTCCTTGATGAAAAGGTGTGTCATTCTGGGCTCAGGTAACAAGTCACTATGGCCTAGTATGACTATGAATTTGGGGTTTAAGAAATGTCTTAAGAGATGTCTCTGCCCAATGCCCAATATACAACAAATGCAGAATTACATAAAACATAAAAATGTGGTTATTTTTCTCAATTTCCTATTATATTTAACCTCTCAAAAGGAGTCTCCCACTCTGAATAAGTATTTAAGATGCATTCCAAGTCTACGGCCATACTACCCCACATCGGCCTGCCCTCAGAAGTGAAACAAGTTGAATAAGAAACACAGTTTGAGAATTACATACTTTGTGTTTGTCAAGTACTCAGGTGAAAATGGCAAGGAAGACACATGTGAATCTTGTCTCTGTGGCCTTAATAATCTGAACTGGGGTGGCTGAGACGGTGTCACAATAGGCAATTGGTTAGGCATTAGGCTGACTCTGCAGTATGTCAACTGTAATGCTGCTTAAAGTCACTGGCTTTGGTTTCCTTACCTTTAAGTACATATTTCTCTCTGCAGAATAAAATTGAGAAGGTAGTTAGCATACTTTATTCCAAAGTGGCTGTACAAGTTTACATTCCCATCAACACTGGAGGAGTGTTTCTCTTGTTCCACATCCTCTTCAGCATAGGCTGTCATCTGTGTTTTTGGTCTTAGCCATTCTGAGAGGTGTAAGGTGTATCTCAAAGTGGTTTTGATTTGCATTTCTCTGATGGCTAAAGATGTTGAGCAATTCTTAAAATGCCTTTTAGCCATTTGTAATTATTCTGTTGAGAATTCTCTTTAGCTCTGAACCCCATTTTTTTATTGAGTTTTTGGGCTCTAGTTTCTAGAGCTCCCTATATGTTGTAGAGATCAGTCCTCTGTCAGATGTAGGGTTAGTAAAGATCTTTTCCCATTCTGTAGGCTATTGTTTTTTATCTTATTGACTGTGTCCTTTGCCTTACAGAAGCTTCTCAGTTTCAGGATGTCCCACTTACTGTTGTTCTTAGCGTCTGTGCTACTGGTGTTACATTTAGAAAGAGATCACCTGTGCTAATGCATTGGAGGGTATTTCCCACTTTCTTTTCTATCAAGTTCAGTGTAGCTGGGTTTATGTTAAAGTCTTTGATATGACTGGATTTGAGTTTTGTTTGAGTTTGAGTTTGATAGGGTTGGATCTATTTGCATTCTTCTGCATACTACCATCCAGTTATGCCAACACCATTTGTTGAAGATACTTTCTTTTTTTTTCATTTCATATTTTTGGCTTTGTCAAAGATCAGGTGTTCATAGGTGTATGGGTTAATGTCAGGGTCTTTGATTTGATTCCATTGATCCATAAATCTGTTTTATGCCAGAACCGAGCTGTTTTTAATACTGTAACTTTATAGTACATCTTGAAGTCAGGGATGGTGATTCCTCCTGTAGTTCTTCCTCTGTAGTTGAGATGGATCATTTTGGCAATATTGGCTTTCCTGTTATTCCATATTATGAAGCTGAGTAATGCTGTCTCAAGTTCTGTAAAAAATTGTGTTGGGATTTTGATGGGGATTGCATTGAATCTGTAGATTGCTTTTAGTGAAATTTCCATTTTTACTATGTTGATCCTGCCTGTTCCATTTTCTGATCTCCTCTTCAATTTCTTTCTTCAGTGACTTAAAGTTTTTGTCAAACAGGTCTGATGTGGGAATGCCTTTCTGTATGCTGTGAATCTCAATCTTTAAATAAAGGAGCTGTTTTGCCCCTTGACAGGCACCGTAGAAAAGGTAGGCAGAGAAATCTTTCATTGTTACATCTTTGAGTGGCTTGGGAATCAGGGTGATTGTGTGATGTGGGAATGCCTTTCTGTATGCTGTGAATCTCAATCTTTAAATAAAGGAGCTGTTTTGGGCCATGTCAGGCACCATAGAAGAAGTAGGAGGAGGAATCAGAATAGGTAGGAAAGGAAGGATGGAGTCAGAAGCAGATCGAGCCTGAAGCCCAAAGGAGCAACATGTAAGGAGCACAAATGAGCCACGGGCCACGTGGCAGACAGATTAATAGAGATGGGTTGATTTAAGATGTAAGAGCTATCTAGCAATGTGCCTGAGCCATAGGCCAAACAGCATGAAGTTAATATAAGCGTCTGAGTCATTTCTAGGGGCCTGAGCAGCTGAGCGGCTGGGTGGCTAAGCGGTCTCAGGCGGCAGGTCTGTGGGTCTCAGATCTCTGGCCACCCAGGACCGAGAAACCGCACTACTACAATTGTGACCTCGTAAAAAGAGTTTGGCAATGTTCCTTCAGTTTCTACTTTATAAAAGTTTGAAGAGTATTGGTATTAGTTCTTCTTTGAATGTCTGGTAGAATTCTATACTGAACACATTTGGTCCTGTTTCTTTCTTTCTTTTTTTTTTTTTTTAACCCCTTGGGAGACTTTTAATAACAGCTTCCAATTTCCTTTGGGGTTATAGGTTTGTTTAGGTCTTTAATCTGATCTGATTTAAGTTTGGTTAAGTGGTTCCTGTTCAGAAAGCTGTCTTTTTTTTTTTTTTTTTTTTTTTTTTTTTTTTTTTTTTTTTTTTTTTAAGGTTTTCCATTTTAGTGGAATATAAATTTTCAAAGTATGACCTGATATTTTTCTGGATTTCCTGGGTTTCTCTAATTTTGTCCTCCTTTTAATTTCTGATTCTGTTAATTTGGATACTCTCTCTCTGTTCTTTTGGTTAGTTTGGATGAGGGTTTATCTATTTTGTTGACTTTCTCAAAGAACCAACTCTTTGATTCATTGATTCTTTGTATTGTTCTCTTTGTTTCTATTGTATTGATTTCAGCCCAAAGACTGACTATTTCCTGCCATCTACTCCTTCTAGGTGAGTTTGCTTTTAATTGTTCTAAAGCTTTCAGCTGTGCTGTTAGGTCTCTTGTGTGATATTTCTCTAGATTTTTCATATAGGCATCTAGTGCTATGAGTTTTCTTCTTAACACTGCTTTCATTGTGTCCTATATGTTTGGGTATATTGCGGATTGATTTTAATTAAATTCTAGGAAGTCTTTGATTTCTTTCTTAACTTCCTCCTTGACCCAGAAGTGGTTCAATTGAGAGATGTTCAGTTTCCATGAATTTGTAGGCTTTCTTTGATTTTTGTTGTTGTTGAACTTTAGCTTTAGACCATGGTGGTCTGATATGATATGAGTTTTCCCATTTTTTGTATCTATTAATATTTGCTTTATGATCGAGTATGTGGTCAATTTTAGAGAAGGTTCAATAGGGTGCTGAGAAATGTGTAAATTCCTTTGTGTTTGGTTGAAAAGTTCTGTATATATCTATTAATTCCTTTTGGATCATTACATCTGTTAGATGCCTTATTTCTTTGTTGAGTTTCTTTCTGATTAACCTATGTAAGGGTAAAAGTGGGTTATTGAAGTCTTCACTCTTAGCATGTGGCGTTTGATGCAAAGTTTAAACTTTAATAGTGTTCCTTTCACACACGTAGGTGCACTTATTTCCGGGGCACAAATATTCAGGATTCAGACTTTATCTTGGTTGATTTTTCCTGAGATGAATAAGTAATGTCCATCCTGGTCTTTTTTGATTGATTTTAGTTTGAAGTCTATCTTGTTAGATATTAGGACTGCTACACTAGCTTGTTTCTAATGACCATTTGATTGGAAAGTATTTTCCCAACTCTTTACTCTGAGCCTGTGTCTGTTTTTGAAGTTGAGGTGTGTATCTTGTATGCAGCAGAAAGATAGCTTCTGTTTTCGTATCCATTGTGTTAGGATATGTCTTTGTATAGATGAATTAAGTCCATTGATATTAAGGCATATTAGTGACCAATGACTGTTATTTCCTGTTTTTTTGGTGGTAGCTTGTGAGTATTTCCCTTTGGATTTTTCTTCTTTGGGATTATTGATTGATTGTGGTTTCATGGGTGTATCTGGTTTCCTTAGGTTGGAGTTTTCCCTCTAATGCTTTTTTTTTTTTTTTTTTTTTTAGGGCTGGATTTGTGGATAGGTATTGTCTAAATCATATTTTGTCATGAAATATCTTGTTTACTCCATCTATGGTGATTGATAGTTTTGCTGGGTATAGTAGTCTGGGTTGGCAGTCATGCTCTTTTCGTGTCTATAACACCTGACTTCTTGCTTTCATTGTTTCCATTGAATATTCAGGTGTTATTCTGATGGATTTACCTTTATAAATAATTTGGTCTTTTTCCTTTGCAGCTCTTAGTATTTTTTCTTTGTTCTGTAGGTTTAGTGGCTTGATTATTATATGGTGAGCAGATTTTTTTGGGGGGGGATGTCTAGTCTATTTGGTGTTTTGTAAGCTTCTTGTATCTTTATAGGCATTTCCTTCTTTAGGTTGAGAGAGTTTTCTTCTATGATTTTGTTGAATATATTTACTGTGCCTCTGAGCTGGTATTCTTCTCCTCTTCGATTCCAATTATTCTCAGGTTTGGTCTTTTCATGGTGTCCCAGATTTCTTGGAATATTTTTGTTATGATGTTTTTGGTTTTAGTGTTTTCTTTAACTGATGTATCTATGTCCACTATTGAATCTTCCACTCCAGAGATTCTTTCTTCCATCTCTTGCATTCTGTTGGTTATGATTGCATCTGTGGTTCCAGTTCGTTTCTTAGGTTTTCTATTTCTAGCTTTGTCTTGGTTTGTACCTTCTTTATTGCTTCTATTTTAATTTTTAATTCTTTGAATGTTTCTTCCACTTGTTTGTTTTCTTTACTTTTTTTTCAGGGATTTGTTTATCTCTTCCAATTTTTTGTTTGCATTTTCTACTATTTCTTTAAGGGAGTTTCCATAGCCTCTTTAAAGCTTCTATTATCTTCATAAAATTGTTTTAAAGGTTGTTTCCTTCTGTTCCTTCTTCATTGCTATAATCAGGTCTTGATGTCGTAGAACCACCAGCTTCTTCTGGTCGTGTCTTGTTGTTCTTTATATTGTTATATGTATTCTTGCACTGGTGTCTGCTCATTGCTTCCTTGGTTCACTCTTAGCTCTTGGTCAGCTCTTAGTTGTGGGCCTGGGGACTGAGTGTCTCCAGTAATTGTAGGGGCTCCTCTTAGTTAGATCTTAGTTGGCTGTAGACTAGGGAGCTTTGTGTCTCCAGTTGTCACAGGGGTCTTGCTCTTAGTTGGGTTTTAGTTGTATCTTAGTTGGCTCTTAGTCAGTGGTGGACCAGGAGGCTTTGGGGTCTGCAGTTGTCAAAGTGTGATGATGCAGATTGTTGTTTGTGCTGGGTTTGGCTCATGGGATGTCCCTTCACCTGGGTTTTGCTCAGGGCTGGGCTTGGGCAGGGGCTTTCCAAGTCTTCTTTGATTTAGTGCAGAGCTGGATGTGGTTGGGTGCTGGGTGCTGTGTTCACATCTCGGTTTCGAAGACCATGGTTTCCACTTGGCCTGGGGGGTTCTGGGTGCCACTCACTTCTTAGTCATCTGTATACCAGGAGGCTTTGAGGTCTCCAGTTGTTTGTGTGTGATCCACTTTGGGTTTCTAAATATCATTCCAGTGTCAACATCATGAATTGCATTATATTTCAGTGTATGTGTGAGAGAAACAAAACTTCCTAGAGATCCAGACTTGAGAATGAAGGACTTGGGAGATTCTCACTACCATGTCTCTCTTGTTCACTGCATAGTTTGTGTGGGCAAGAAAAATACAGACTCAGGGAGAAGAGGACCAGACAGAGAAGTTGGCAGTTCTTCATAGAAAAGTCAGTGATGTGGCTCTATAAAATTGTCATTTGAAATTGGATTTTCCACGGGATTTAGATAGACTAGGGAAGGGAATGAGAAAACATAAAGCGAATGAGAGTTAATATGATCAAAGTTTATTACATGATGTTATAAAATGATACCCACTACCTGCACAGTTAATGCATAAGAGTAACTACTGGAGTTACGTGTCTATCCAAGCTCTTCCATCTGCCAGCTCTGCAACTTCACAACTATAAATATGAACTATCTTGAGGATTTGGTGGGTGAAGCAGGCTACGTTTTTAATTGCAGCACTTTGAAACAGAACATTCTAGTTTCTCCTTTGCATAAGTCCACTATCCTAGGTTGATTTCTGTGAAAAGAGGATTGGGGCAGCTAACCAGCATTTTGGTTTCTGTTGAGACTTTTTAATCAGCAGAGAGACACACAGGTGTGAGGGACAGACTGATAAAGAAATTTGTAGCTAGTAGGTCCCATGAAACAGAGATAGGAGAAGCTATGTACTTTGGGGACATATTGTGAGACACGGCAAGTGAAGCATTGAGTGGGAAGTAGAGGGTTGAGGTGAGAGGGAAGAGTGAGGCAGAAGGCCAACAGGAGAAATTATGGAGGGAATGGATTGAGGGATCCCTTAGGGGCTTTTGTATAGGTCTCTTGGATGGTGCTTATAAAGAACTGTAGAGGGCTGAGGGAAAAATGACCTGCTCCTCCCTATTGGAGTTGGATTAAGTACCTTCAAGTGTTTGATCTTCATTCCTTAGAAGGGTCTTCTGGTACTCTTGTTTCATGTGTGGCCTGAACCTGGACCTCCTCAGAGTCTATGCTTTGTTTACCTAATTTAAAAGTAAAGGTCATTTTTCTAATCTCATCCCAGGACCTTCTCCGGAGTCAGTCACTCCTTCTCCTCTCGCTTGCTTTGCTCTGGTTCTTCCTGGTTGTGGCATAGTCATATCTTCCCTGGCTGCTCTACTGAAGCTTCCTCAGACAGGGATCCCTCCATGAAATTAACTCAGGTCCCTGTTAAGAAGCACTGGACAAAACTTTTTTTTTTCTTTTTTTAGCCAAGAATTTTTTGTTTTGGTTATTGAATTTAATAATCAAAATCAACTAAGAGCTCTCAGCTTGTTTACAGTGGTAAAACTATTTGAAATCTAGTAACACAAAATTCCTTTTGTGTCTTTATTCCTGCCATCAGTATTGAAGAAAAACAGGCTAACTTGGGGGAAATAAAATGAAATAATTAAACAGCTGCAGGACTGACTAAGATAAAACTAAGCAGGCCTGTCTGAGATAACTATTATCCGTTTGCAATAAACACGGATGGAGAGCATTTCATGACTCGCTGTCACATTCAGCCGAAAGGAAGCAAATCAGATGCCTAAGAGGCCAGAGGAGGACCACAAACTATGTAGGTCCGGGCAGTAGAGAGGGAGGATGGGGGCTGCATTGTATCTGCAGCAGTAGGTGAAATAATGTATTGAACGTTAAGAGTTTGGAGTAGTGCAGCTAAGAACAGTGTAAGGCCTTTAGACTCTGGTGGGCCTAGGGAGTCAATGGAGAACACTTCCTCAGTGAGGCATGCTTTCATATAAGGAATCTCACTTAAGCTTATAAAACCTTGTGAAGGATGACTATGTAGTTTATCTAAGCACTTCCACCAATGTGCATGTTGAGCACAAGCATAGTCTGCCTGACATTAAAACCCTGTTCTTCAAATACACCCCACTGTTTCATAACTGCTGATTGATGGGTACACTCCTGAGACCTAAGAGTGTAAGAAATGCTACAGATGGCCGGACAAGTGAGGCAGGTGAACTTTGTACTTCTGTATTTCTTTTTAGGCTGTGCATTGTGTAGCCAAAGATGACCTTGAGTTCCTGATCCTCCTGCTGTCTCCCGAATGCTGGCATTACAGGCATGTGGTGCTGGGGATTGAACCCAGGGCTTCATGTATGCTAGGTGAGTGTTTTACCCACTTGTACATCCCCGCCCCCACCTTTCTCCATGTTCAGTTCTTTACTGTCCTCTTTCCCCATATTAGACTCACCTGAGCTGCTACTTCACATTCATTCCAGTGCTCTATAAACAGGTCAGAGTCAACATATCTAGAAATAACTAATTCTCTAGTTGTCATAGTGTATTTTTGGTCTTTTCCCCCACAAATCAGAAATTTGAGTCTTCTCTGATTTTTCTACCTCGCTATTGACTCCATACTCTAAATATTTCCAGAATGCTAATTTGTTTTACTTCAGCTTCGGGTTAATGCTCCTTACCCCCACTGAGAATGCTAAGGTGGCTTCTTCATCGGTGTCTGCCCTTTGCCCCTTCTCCTCAAATCCGCTGACACATTTGCTGGCTTCAAACTTGTGGTCTGTCTGCCTCAGCCTACGGAGTGCTGGGATTACAGGCATGTGGCACCATACCTGACCACAGGTTTCTTTTTCATTTCATTTTATGTGTATGTGTGTTTGGACTTTGTGTATGTCTGTGCACCACTTGCATGCAGGCACCTGAGGGATCCAGAAAGGGTATCTGGTCTCCTGAGACTGGAGTTACAGACTGTTGTGTGAGCTGCCATGTGGGTGCTGGGAATGGAACCCAAGACCCATGGAAGAGCAGTTACTTCTCTTAAGAACCACTCTACCCCTGCGCCCCATTTCCTTAACAGTTCAAAGATTCAGTTAAAAAATATCCAATGTTTACTGTTCACAGCTTGTCTTATACAGAGCTTTTTAGAAACATATGTATGTCAGGGCTTCCACAGGCCTTTCTTTTCCTTAAGCATAAAATACAGTTCAGAGTCCTTAGTGTAATAGGTGGGTGCCCCTAGAGCACCCCAAGACACCCCAAGACCACGGCTAATGACCACTGTTAACTTTAAAGAAAAAGAGAGTTTAATGAATATGAATACCGGTACACACATATGTGTGGGCTCTAGGCACTGTATAGAAGCCTAGAGCCCCGAATACTTTTGGGGTAGAATTTTTATACAGCACTCTGGGTAGGGGAGAGGGTATGGGCAGGCTCAGCAGGATAACAGGGTTGGGTCAAAGGTCAGCTTAGGACGGAATTTAGGAATGCAGGCAGGCAGGCAGACAGGCAGGCAAGCATATTTCCTGTGAAACAATAGGACCACTTGAAGACATTCATTTCCTGGAGCAGGGCACATTGGGCAAGCTTCAGAAAGTTCTTGCAGGCTTCGGTTAACAGTTCTCATGGTAGGGCTTTCCTGGGTGGCCCCACCCAGGTTGCTACATCGGGAATGTGGAATGCGGTCCCAGCCAAGTAATGGAGGAAGTACATCCTGTGAACAAAGCTTTTCCGAGAAACAGCCATCTAATTTAGTGATACAATGAAGCTGAAACTCTGTCAACCTTGGCTAGTTTCAAGGACCTCAGGAAGGGGTTGAGGGGGAGAGAGTTACAGGATTTTTCTATTTTCACACTTAGCACATCAAGTCTCTTTGGGAAGCACCTTCGCAAGGCATGCCACTTCTCCCTATCTTCCTTGGTAGAGATCACTGAAGAACTATATTCTTTACAGTGTGATCATGCTTTCGTTGTTGGGCATTAAAGCCACTGTTCCTTGTCTGTGTAATACCTACGGCATGTGTTTTTAATTTGCCTGCACCATGACTAGTTAGCTCTGATCTGTCCTTTAGAAAGCCTGTGCAGAGCTGGACAGTGGTTGTGCACACCTTTAATCCCAGCACTTGGGAGGTAGAGACAGGCGAATGTCTGTGGGTTCAAGGCCAGCCTGGCCTACAGACTTCTAGGGAAGCCACGGGTACACAGAGAAACCCTGTCTTGAAAAAGCAAACAAACAAATGCAAGCCTATACAGGTGTGTTTTTCTTTACCATCACTCTCTTCCTCTCCTTTTTTAACATCTTCTCTTTTCTCTCTCTTGAGATAGCGTCTGGTTAGATAGTCATGTGGTCTGCCTTGACCACCATCTGTCTTCTGTCTCAACTTCCCTAGTTCTGGGATTCCAGAGATATATTACCATCTCCACACAAAATTAATTTTAGAAGACTTGTTTTATCTTTGTTTATGTGCTTAAATGTGTATTGGTGTGTGTGTGTGTGTGTGTGTGTGTGTGTGTGTGTGTGTGTGTGTGTGTGATTTGTGCATATGCATGCAAGTGCTCATGGAAGCCCTGATATGTTAAATCCCCTGGAGTTGGAGTTACAAATAGTTTTGAGCCACCTAATGTAGGTGCCTAGAACTAAATTTGGGAACCGTGGAGAAGTAGCAAGTGATCTGAACCTCTGAGACACTTCCAGTCTCCATTCAGCATTTTAATAGACATATTTTTGCCCTCCTAAGTTATGTATTGCAGATGGAAAAAAACGTCCTATTTGCCAATGATGATTTTGGTTTCTGAAACACAGTAGACTGCTAATAAATGTTTCTAGTTAGGCGTTATCTTTGTTGAAAATCAGTGTGCAACAGAATTATCAAGTTCTTTAGAAGGAAGTTTGGTCAGAAAAGAAGTTTCATCATCACTCAGACTCATGAAAACTTCTTTCCTCCAATGCATGTGAAGATCCAGTCATGGCCCATGACTAGACCTTTATGTACCAGACTTCATCAGTACCTGTCCACATGTGATCTTAGGTGAGAGGGCTGCTTTTCATCAAGGATTTCCTGGAAAAGGGCTGCTAGACAAGGCAATCTGTTATTAGATATCCAACAGCTGGGGAGCAAGTCATTCATTTTTGGAAAGATATTTTGAGTTGTCTATAATTTTTGTTTTAATATAATTTATTTAATTGCAACTTTATGTGGTTTAATTTGTAATTATAGCAGTATTTAACAATCTTCTTCACAAATATCTGAAATCTAACAGTTCTTAGTACTAATGAAGGAGCTCCATCATACAACTGGGTATGTCTACCGAGTTCTGTTTGCACTCCAGTGATTTCTAATTTATGTGTGACCTATAGGTTTCTTACCATACTAAGAGGATTGCTTTGACTATGATATTAGATTACACCCAAATATTTATTTACAGGAGGCCTGCAAAAACCAAATGATCATCTTCTTTATGTAGAACTTAGAAATTTTTAAAAATATTGCCTTTCATCCCTGAAAAGTGATATACATGGACATAGTACATTTCATTATGTATTATAGGTACATCTCTCAGTAAACATACAACCTAGGCCACTAGTTCCACTAGTGAGAATCCAGTTGAAGAGTTGGTTTCAACTCTTTTCATATGCTCTGCAGATAGATTACTCATGGCACCAATTTAATCAGATATCCTGTGGGTCCAGAAAGAGACTGTACAAACATTTCAGTGGGAATTGCTATCATAGCAAGCCATGTAGTAATCCACTACTCATCTATCCAATCCCTGTGCTTGTTCCTGTCCATCTGCTTCATAGGAGTTTAGGTCTGAAACAGACTTATAGTAGACAGGTGGAATAGCCACTGTGGCACCGAACTCTCAAGGACACAGCATGTAAGCAGCATGAGTCTAGCTTCTGTATGTCCCAGAGGAACACACATAGTTAATAATCTCTGTATTCATGGAATCCCAAAGCCATGACTCCCCAGTAGGCTTCTGCATTTCATTCATACCATTCCATGTCAGATACAACTTGTTTATCATGAGGCATTTTAAGCTGTAGTCATGGCGATGGCAATATGAATGAGATTAGGCTTCTGTTAGGTATTTAGAAAGGAGCATGGAGGTTAGCCTGAGGTCATGTTGCCTCTAGAGACGGAGAGAAGGGTGTGTGTCTCCCCTTTCCCAGAACTGTCTGATTTCTGTTACACTGCACAAAGTAGCCACAGCACATGTCTATGTGCATGCTTAGGTGGGCAAGCCTCTGGTCAGTTATTTTCTACAGGGCTCACCTCTTCTTCTCTTCTCCCTAAAGATAAAGGAGACTTATCAATTGACCTGACCCTGAAGTCTTCTCTAGTGCCTTGAACACAGTAGTTACTCATCAGAAAAGTTCATCCAGTTAACAACAACAACAAACCCTCAAAAAATTCCAGCAGACATACTTCTATATTTGCACCGGCTGAATAGAATAGTTATAAATATTTTAGCACATTTTCATCTAGTTTTTCTTAAAGACACAAGCTGAAGAGTTTGGATGTAATAATATCTTAAGTTTCTTACCTTTTTCTATAGAAAATTTGAAAGCAAGAAGAGTATTAAATTACTGAGACGTTGGTTCTGTTTTAACTTAGAGACTTAAATAGAAAACCTCTGGAAAATTTTGGGTGAAGAAATGTCCAATACTTATTGAACATACAGTATCTGGTAGACCGTGTGGTAGGGATATAGGGAGGGGACAAACTTAAAATTTAGTCATTTGCAAAGCACCTATGCATCTCTTTTGGAGAATGAAGATTCCTGTTTACATTTCTTTCTTTTTTTTTTTTTTTTTTTTTTTTTAATGAAATGGCTAATGCTGTCTAAAACTTATTTTGTAAAGATTATGTTTTTAAGAGCTCAAAGAGAAAGGCTCATGTAAATAGTTCCAGCCAAAGATCCAGCTAATAAAAAAATAAACAGGCAAATAATCCCCGATGATTGTCCAGTCTGGGCAAAGTAATCCTGACACAGTATCCAGCTGATCAATTGGGAGGGAAGCACGTCAACTAGTGGGGGGTGAACGTTAGTGGCTTAGTTGTCATGGTAACTTTTCTTAGGGATCAGGGAAAAGGCATTCACGAGGAAACATGCCATGTGGATAAATAGTCCATTTCTCCAGGATCTTTTCTCTTTGTTGATCACAAGTCAACATCCTACTGTGGCTGGGAATAGGAAGAAATGCAGACATCCTGCTCATGCAGGGAAGGGAAACATTTACCTCTATGCAGAGAAAGACTCAAGGGACACAGTTTGAATAAGAAGTGTGCAGATAAAAGTTGGAAAGTCAAGGTTATAAATTTATTTTATTTTTATGCCTTAAAAAACTTTCTTTAAAAAATAATCCCTTTGCATGATGTTGAAAAGCTTCTTTGCAGTTGCCCCTGGATGTTAGGTAAGGACTGCTGTTGATGTGAAACCTTGAATGATATTTCAAGTGTCAACTCCAGGTACAACACAGCACATCTCGAAAGAAATGAAGTATGTGGCCTCCTTAACCTTATTAGAAAAAGGCAGCATTTTTCAGTGACAGGTAGGATGATCAGATTTTCAAAGTGTCTCTAGATAGCGCACAGGTGTAAGGTTAAGGCTTGTTCTAGTTTGCTTATTAAGTATATATTCCTGTCTTAAAATATTTATATTTTCCAAAGCAAATACATTTACATAGTAATAAACAAAAATAGTTAAAAAGACAAACATTGCAAGAATATATGCCAGTCTCTGTCCTTCATAATTCATTCTTTATGATATTTATATTTTAAGTCTTCCTTCTAAGTGAGGAGCTCTTTATCACTCTGGGTGGTACCTTGTTCAACATTGAGAGGAATACTACTGTGGTGCTCAGTTCATAAATGTTATTAATAGAAATTATATATATTAAATGCTGTTACATATTGGGAAAATTATTGTTTAATGAATAGCTGGATGGATGAATAAATACTGCATTTTTTCCTTCTGTTTGGAGAAGTAGACAAATATTTTATAAGAACAAGACCTATTGTACAGTTTTCCTCCTGGTGGCAGATTTCCAAGATGTGGGAATAATCAAAATGGAGCTCCATTAGTGATAAATAAACATGTAATGGTATGATGCTTAATATTGGTTGTTATGTGAACAGGCTGTAGAAGGTACAAAGACAAGCCTATTGGCATGCCTACTAGGAATTATCTAGATTAGGTTAATTAAAGAGGGCATATTCATTCAAATGTGTGAGGTATCATTTTAAGGGCATGTTTCTAGGTTGGATCAAAGAAGATAAAGTGTGGTGTTGAATACAAAGCATTATCTCTTCTTTCTGACTATGGATGCAATGTAACAAGTGATCTCCTGCACTTGCTATTATTTTTCCGCTGTCCTGATAGACTGTATCTCCTGATAAGTAAGCCACAATGGCCTTTCTTTATTTGTTTTTCTCAGATTTTTTTTTTCTACAGGAACAAGAAAAGTACCTTATCCAGAATAATAGTACCAGAAGTGGGGTCCCTGGTGTGATAAACCCCATCATGTGCTTCTTAGGCCTTTGGAGCTGGTTTACATGAGTACTGTAGAAAATTTACAACTTTGGACCAGAACAGTCTTAGAATGCAGAGTTTGAAGGGATGTTCTAATGGGAGTTTGGAAGACCAGAAGGCTGAGAGAAATGTAGACAAAGAGTATGGGGACTCTCTTATCTTTTAGGTGCTCTTAAAGTATTTTAAAAATCCATTATGTGGTGGTGGTGGATGAAGAGATGGCTTAGTAGTTAAGAGTACTTGCTGCTCTACTAGAGAACCCTAATTTGATTCCCATCACATATGTTGAGTGGCACACCACTCTGTATAACTAGCTCCAGAGGCTCCAATGTTTTCTGTTGCCTCCAGAAACATCTGTACAAAGGTAGCACACACACCACACCACACCACACCACACCACACCACACCACACCACACCACACCACACCACACCACACCACACCACACCACACCACACCACACCAAACCACAAATAAATCTTAAAAATCCATTAAGAATTAAGTGTCTAGAAAACTTTTGTGTTGGGGGATAAGTTTAGAATTTTGATAATTGGAGCTTTGTGGGCTCTACACAGGAAATTAGGTTATTTTATTCACTTGTGTGCTTCCTGTATGTCTAAGAATGTTTGGCACTTTCCTGGGTCTCAGTAATTACTGAAGGTATGCATGGCTGCTATGTTCAATATTATGTTACATTTTTATTTTAGTTGATAAAAGTTAGTTTGATTCATCTATGCTTCGTTTTATTTGACTCACAGTTTGTGAAATGGGCAACCATAATGTTAAGACCCATCTTTTAACTTCAAAATAAAGTCATACTAGCTGGCTTTTATGACTCAAGGCTGTACATCGGATTTCTGAGAAATGACTTCCGAGGAGAGGTAATACAACACAGATATCAAGGTAACTGAGAGGGAATTGCATGAAGAAAATACTTGTCTTAGTCAGGATCACTGTTGTTGTGATAACATATCATGACCAAAGGCAAGGGGGAGGAAAGGGTTTATTCTACTCACAGTTCATATAACAGTTCATCATTAAAAGCAGCAGGAGTAGGAACCTCGAGGCAGGAGCTGATGCAGAGACTGTGGAGTGGTGCTTACTGGCATGCTCATCATGGCTTGTTCCATCTGCTTATTATTATTATTAAACCCATGCCCACCAATCCAGGGATGGCGCCACCCACCATGGGCTGTGTCCTACCCCACAAAACACTAATTTAAAAAGTGCCTTAGAGCTGGATCTCACAGAGGCTTCTTCTCAGTTCAGGTTCCTTCTTTCATATGACTCTAGCTTGTGTCACATTGACATACAACTATCCAGCCCAACATTCGATCTTGTGAAGAACAGATATGAGAGAAGAAGACCATCCTGTGAGATTCTACAGGGGAAAATCATTTCTCTAAAATCTACTGAAGAATTATTGACAAACGAAAGCTATGTGCATTCAAGGCGTGCAAAATGATGATTTGATATTTTACACTGGATGATTCTCACAATCAAAATAATTGACACATCCTCCCACATAATTACTGTGTGTAATAAAAACACTTAATAGTTCTTAGACTTAAAGCCCACAATATGGCATTAAATATAGTCACAATGTTGTACGTTAGACCCTCAGCATTTATTCATAAGAGGTTGACGTATTTGGTACAGATACAATGCTGGAATTTCTTTTCTTACTTCTACACTAAAGCAAACAAGCAACTAACTGAAACACTATATTGAAACTACGAGAGGCTGAAAGTTCTAGAAAATATGTGTATTAGAAAGCCCTTTTTGGTCAATAAAAGTACTCTTATGGCCACTAGAAATGTAGTTAGTATATTGACAGCATTTGAATCAACAGCCAACTTCTGACTTTGTGTGTATTCAGAGAGGATAGTAAATGACAAATTCTGGCAGCAGTGGCAGAAATGGTGGTGCTTTGACATAGTTTACATTTCATTTTTGCATATTCAAAGGAGAAATGCCTTTGTAGATAACAGGATCATCAAGACCAGTCGTTATTGGAAATCCTTACCAGGAACACTGATGTTGTATTATTTTAGGGGGAGAGAAAGTTGCTTCTACAGTGGAATATTTTGACTACAGGAAGCTTCAACAGTTTTCACTTTATTGTCTTGATTACGCCTCTTTTGGAATCAAATTTATTTTCTCACTGTGAGTTTTAACTATGCTATTTTAAAAAATACCATTTGTTTTATTAATTATCAAAGCATCACTTGCTTATTATGGAAAGGTTAAAAACCCGATCTGAAGCACCTGAGGGAAATTGCTGCCTTCATATTTCTAAACTTTATTTTGATATGTAAGCTAGATATGTTTGAGGAAGAATTTAGAAAATTCAGAGAAACAAAAAGTAAGGAAATTAAATCTCTCATATTTTATCATTAAGAGATGACTGCTTCTTTTATATTGTTCTTAGTCTTTATTTGGAGCATATTTGCCTATTTATATTTAAGATATATACATATATATCATTTTTAACAAAAGAAGCTATGTTAATTGACTTATACTTTTATTGTCAATAACTTATTTTCAGAGTTCGTAATAAAATGTTTTTATAACATCATTTTTACTGCAACTATAGAAGACCTTCTTACTAAATTTTATCAATGTAAAAGTTTTGGTATTTTATATTTTTTAAATTTACTTTTGATTGACACATAATTTTTATGTACGTAGGAGGCAAATGTTATATTTTGATGCACATATATCTTGAAGAGTAACCAGCTTGGGGCAAATGACTTATCCATCAACAAATTTTTGATCTTTTCTCTATAATAACTACATGCAAGGTCCTCTTACCTATTTTGGGTTATAATTGTTAATTATGTTTATTTTGGTGTGTCACAGGACATCAAGGTTTACTTTTTTTTCTTCAGTTGTGATTTAATACCCATCAATCATCACTTCCTTGCTGTCTTTTGTGTTAATTTTTAGGGTGATACAATAATAGATTTATTTACCATAGATAAAGTACCAAGAGATCAAAGAAATGATTCCTTCTAAGACTCTCTTGTTGAACTAATAAGTTCACTTAAAAATTTATAATGGCTCTTATTCTATTGTTTTTAATTCTGTGCATGTGTATGCATGTGTACATGAGAGCAAGTGTCTGTAAAGGTCAGAGACATCAGATCCCCTGGAGCTGGAGTGACATGTGGTTGTAAGTATGGGTCTTGGGAACTGAAATTGGCTCTTATGGATGAGCAGTAAGTGTTTTTGACTACACAAAACAGTTTTTTCAGCCTTTTAATTTTTTTTTATTGTGTGCTTATGTATGAATATGTACATATTCATTTCTTCACAGGTTTATATGTGTGTACTTGTAGAGGCTAGAGAACAACCCCAGGTGTCATTCCTCACAAGATATGCATTTTTTTTAAAAGAGAGAATCTCTCTACTTCCTGGAACTCAGGAAGTAGGCAAGACTAGCCAGCCAGTGAGCCCCAAACATCTTCTGTTTCTGGGGTCTTAGAATTGGGATTTCAAGTGCACACCAACATGTCAGGCTGTTAAAATACACATTCTGGAATCAAATTCAGTTTTTTGTGCCCCCAAAGCAAGACTCTATTGACTGAGATAGTCCCTCATTCCACAGAACAAACTTGTTGGTATTAATTTCAGGAACATAAGTGAAGAGTTACTTACAGAAACATGGATAATTCAAAAGCAGCTGTATCACTGAAACTTTCCACTCTAGCATGGATGATGCCTCTGAACTGTGATGTCTTAACACTCAGCCAGTCATCAACCTCCTATATCACCAAGATTACATACAACTGGGGAGGGCAAGAGAGAATGGTGACTGGAATCTTAGAGGAGGGTCTGATGACTTTGCCCTACTTTCCTTCTGGGAAAGAATGTAAACAGACTCTATTACTGTAAACCCAGCTATCAGATGTATTGCTTTGCTTCTTTCATTGCTGTGAATGACAGTATTCAGGTCTAATCTGTGGTCCACAGGCCACATTTATCCCACATACTGTGCAGGCTATCTGTCAATGTGGCCCAGCATATTTGTAGATCACAATACAGTGTCGTATTGCAGTGGCATATTGGATGCTGTCACGGTTGTTCTGCTTCATGATGCCTCATGCTTATGTCGTTCTAGGGGGAAATAGATTCAGCATAGCACCCTCCTTCCTGAGCCTTTCATAACCATCATTCTGTGTTCAGCTCCTGTGCAATAAACTTTCTAAGGTCACATGTATGCATAAGATCATGCCTTTCTATGCCTAATTTAACTGAAATTTGGATCCATCCATGAAGCCTCCAATAGACATTTTGGTGAAATCTATTCTTGTCAGGGTTTTGGATCAATTCCAATTGATATCAGTGGAAATTGGTAATGGGAGGGCATCCCTGGAGATAGTTTAGTTTCTTAATATCTCAGAACAAAGAATTGGACAGAGATGTACAGTTACTATTAAGCAAAGTGAAAGGATTAGGAAAGGGTACCCTTCTGAGGGAGAATGTAGGCTGGAAAAGAGAGAAAGCTTAGCAGCCCAATGGCCCCATGATCCAAAGTCTTACAGGTGGCTGGATCTCAAAGTCCCCATGGCTTTGCTATACCTCCTGACGATATATAAAGAAACTTTTATTCATGCAAGATCTAGAGGGCACCAACAGACAAACAAGGGTAGCAGCATGGGTAATTCAGTGGCAGTCACACCACACCTGGGTAGTTTAGAAAGAGTTAGTTATACTACTGAAAAGTCGCAACCCTCAGTCTACTGCTTAGCCTCTTATGTAATTTCACAGAGAGGAGGGTCCCTGAGAAGATCTCTGGAAACTTGTAGTTCCCATGAGTCTCCCCTCTTTCTCCATGGTGCACTGTTCATAGGATCACTCTCCTGAGGGTCTCAAGTATGGGTAATTACAGCTTCTGTGTTTCAGGATAGCAGTGATCATGTCCAACCTAGATGATGGACGTCAGATCATAATGGTTCTGTCCAAAGAGCAAAATAGGGTTTCCTCCCATACCTCCTCTCTTATTTTAAATCATATTTTAATACGTACAAATAACACTGAATGAATAACAAATGTTATGCTGGCAATTTATTTTCTTAGTCTGTAAATTTAGTGTTAATGTGCATATTACAATGTTAAAATAAAAGGAACCACCCTTTTTAAACAGGAAAACATTTAATTGACACATTGTTTTCACTTCTTGGTTTTTTGAATCAAATATCTTTGAGGTTGAGAGAGTATATTGGAAATCCTTAAATCACTTAAAATAATTTAGGCCTCCTATTAAATTTGTATCACAAGTGAGTAGTTAATGCAGACTAGGCAGGTTTGTCACTACTTTTTAATTAAGCATAAGTTGATTGTAAAGAGAAAAATATTGAGCATTAGAGACATATACCTAATGGCCATGTAATTAGATGAAACTTACATAAGCGAGGGATGCCCAGTTTAGGTCTTGGTATATTAACCATCTAAGAATGTACAAATACTTCATCCTCATTTATCAAAACAGCCTCCAGTAAAATAATTAAGGAATCACACATAAAAATGGTAGTATTTAATACATAAAGTAATTGATATGGGTAACCACTACACAAAAAAGAATTCAGTAAAAATCAAATTGCATGTTTTACTTGCAAATTGCTGGATACTCACATATATCTTTGTTTATTAAAGTAAAATAATGATTTTCTTTGCTTTGCCAGTAATTAAATAGCCAGAATATTCAATTGATCTCAATTATATTTTGATGTAGCTAACAATTAATTTTTAAAAATAGAATCATAATATAAAAATTATCAGAAATGATAAATCCTAAATTTTCCATATTGAAATAAGAAAATTATATGACTAAGGGTCATTTTTGGGTACTTAAGATGAGGTAAGATATTAATATTCTCAAAAATTTCTACTTCGAGACATTGTGATTAGTTGAGAGAAGATGGTCTTATTAGAAAATTTGCAAAAACAATGGCTGGCTGAGGAATGGCCTTAGAAAAGTGGACATTTTAAATCAATCCATAATATCAACCAGGCACTAACTTATGCTAACTTTATAAGGAAAAGTAGTTTTATTTTGTCTTACTGTTTTTTTGTTTTGTGGTTTTTCTTATTTTTTCTTTTATTTTAGAGATTATAATATAATTACATCACTTTTTCCTCCCTCTGTCTCCCTCTAAGCCCTCTTCTACATCCCTCCTTGCTCTCTTTTAAATTCACGGCCTCTTTTTCTTAAATTGTTTTCATGAACACGTGTCTGTGCACATGTATATTCTTTATATTTAAGAACATAGCCGCTTAGTCTGTGTAATGTCACTTTTGTGTACCATTTGGTTGGACAACCAATAGATGCTCTTTTCCATGGGGAAAACTGTTTCCCCTGCTCTCAGCATTCCTTAACCGCCTATAGTTCTTGGTGTAAGGTTGAGGCCCTATGGGCTCCCCCCACCCAATTTAGTGGGTCTGTTGTCTTGCTTAGCTCATGCTGAAGTAGTTGTGTTGGTGAGACTTTATGGAAAAGTTCCAATGTTACTAGGAGATACAATTTCACAGCAACTGATGGAAACAGATCCAAAGGCACAGAGCCCTAGAAATCCTGTTGAAAAGAGGGAGGAGGGAGTATACAAGCCAAGGTCAAAGACATCGAAAAGGCGCTTACAGAAACAACTAACCTGGGCTCATAAGAACTCACGGATTCTTGACAGACAGACAGGAATCTGCATGGACCAACCCAGGCTCTACATATATACGACAACTGTGTAGCTTAGTCTACTTGTGGGAATCCTAGCAGTGGGAACAGGGGCTGCTCCTAATGCTTTGACTGGCTTTTGGGAACCTATTCTTCATATTGGGTTGCCTTGATCAGCCTTAATACAAGGGAGGAGCTTAGTTCTAACGCAAGTTAATCTGCCATGCTTTGGTGATAAATATGGGAGGCCTGTACCTGTCTGAACAGAAACAGAGGAGGAAAGAATGGGGGTAGCAGAAAGGAGGTGAGGACAGGAAATTGGAGGGGAGGAGAGAGAAGAAACTTCAGTCAGCCTGTAAAACATATGAATAACTTTAATCGATAGAAAAATACTCCCAAATAAAATTCAAGAATACATGAAAAAAATCATACACCATGATCAAGTTGGCTTCATCCTAGAGATGCAGTGATGGTTAAACATATTAAAATCAGCCAGTGTAATCCACTACATAAACAAAACTGGGGGGAAAAAAAACCCATGATGATTTCATTAGGTGCTAAAAAAGCCCTTGACAAAATCCAGCATGCTTTCATGATAAAAGTCTTGGAGAGACCAGGGATACAGGGACATACTTAAACATAATAAAGCAATATACAGCAAGCCAACAGCAAACATAAAATTAAACAGAGAGAAACTAAAAGCAATTCCACTAAAATCAGGAACAAGAGTATGTCGTTCACTTTCTTCCTATCTGCTCCATATAGTATTTGATGTTTTAGCCAGAGCAATAAGGCAACTTAAGGAGATCAGCGGATACAAATTGGAAAGGAAAAATTCAAAGTATTGATATTTACAGATGATATGATTGTATACATAAGCGACTCCCCAAATTCTACTAGGGATCTCATACAGATGATCATCATCTTCAGCAAAGTGTCTGGATACAAGATTAACTAAAAAAAAAAAAATCAGTAATCATCTTACATGCAAATGACTAATGGGCTAAGAAAGAAATCATGGAAACAACACTCTTTGTAATAGCCACAAGTAATTTAAAATATCTTGGGGTGACTTTAACCAAATAAGTGAAAGACCTGTATGGCAAGAACTTTAAGCCTTTGAAGACAAAAATTGGAGAAGGAATTGTAAGATGGAAAGATCTCCCATGGTCATGGATAAGTAGGATTAACATAGTAAAAATGGCAATCGTACCCCAAACAATCTACATATTAAATATAAACCCCATCAAAATCCCAATGCTTCCTTACAAGTGTTGAAAGAACAATATTCAGCTGCATATGAAAAAAACAAAAACCCAGGATAGCTTAAATAATCCTGTACAATAAAAGAACTTCCAGAGGTATCACCATCCCTCCTTCCAAGCTCTACTACAGAGCTATAGTAACACAAACTGCATGGTATTGGAATATAAACAGAGAGGCAGGTCAATGCAGTCCAATCAAAGACTGAGATATAAATGCACACACCTATGAAAACCTGACTATTGATAAAGAAGCCAAAATCACACAATGGAAAATAGACATCTTCAACAAATGGTGCTGGCCTCACTGAAGGTCTGCATGTAAAGGAAGGCAAATAGATTCATATCTATCACTCTGCACAAAACTCAGGTACAAGTGAATCACAGACCTAAACATAAAACCAGATACACTGAACTTGATAGAAGAGGAAATAAGGAATAGTCCAGAATGCATTAGCACAGGAGACCACTCCCTGAACAGGACACCAATTAACCCACGCTAAGGTCAACAGTTAATAATTGAGACTTCATGAAACTGAAAAGCAAAGGACACCATCAATAGGACAAAACAATAGCCTACAGAATGGGAAAAGATCTTCCCCAACCCATTACCTAATAGAGAGCTGATATCCAAAATATACAAAGAACTCAAGAAACCAAATAGTCTTTTTTTTGGGGGGGGGTTGGGGTGGGAAGGCAGAGAAACAGGAGGAGTTGATTTCAGGAAGAAGGGAGGTGGAGAGAAGCACAGGGAGGGGTGGAGGGAGGGACAACTGTAGTTGAGATGTAAAGTATGAACGAAGAATAAGTGAAAAGACAGAAGAGTAACACTTAAAATTAAGAGATGGGGCACAGATCCAAACAAAGTTCTCAACTGAAGAATTTCAAATGGTCGAGAAATACTTAAAAGATACTCAGCATCCTTAGACATCAGGGAAATGCAAATCAAAACAACTTTGAGATTTCATCTTAAACTCTTCAGAATAGCTAAGGTCAAAAACAGCTGTGGAGCAAGAACACTTTTCCATTGCTGGTGAGAGTGAAAACTTGTACAACCACTTTGGAAATCAATATGGCAGTTTCTCAGGAATCTGTCTCAAGATTCAGCTATACCACTCCCGGGCATATACCCAAAGGATGCTGCACCCTACCACAAGGACACTTGCTCAACTATGTTCATAGCATCTTTACTCATAAAGATGTCCCTCAACTTATGACGGGATAAAAAAGTTGTACATTTACACAATGGAATATTACTCAGCTGTTAAAATAGTAACATCATGAATTTGAAGGCAAATGAATGGAACTAGAGGAAATAATCCTGAGTGAGGTAACCCAGATCCAGAAAAATAAGCACAGCACATACTCACTTATAAGTGGATATTAGCTGTTAAGGGTAGCCATGCTAAAATCTACAGACCCAGAGAGGCTACATACTGTGGAGGGCTCAAGGAGGACACATGGATCTCCCTGAAATGTGGGAATTGAATAGATTTTATGGGTGGACTGGGAGTGGGTGGGAAGTACTGGGAGAGATGACTGAAACTGAGGATATTTGGAGGGCAAGATAGAAACCTAGTGAAATGGAAACTCCTTGGGATCTACAAGATTGACTCTGAAGACTCTTAGTAGTGTGGAATTTCGAGCATGAACCAGCCATGTTCCATAACTAGGCAAGGCTTCCAGAGGAAGGACAGGGACACCACCCAGCCCCAAAACCCTCAGCCTACAACTTGTCCTGCTTGTAAGATATGCTGGGGCAAATGTGGTGCAGAACTTGTGGGAGTGGCCAGCCAGTGACTGATCCAGCTTGAGACCCACACCTGAGACTGCCTCAAGGACTAGGAACCAGAGGCTGGATAGCTAGGAGACCTAGGCTAAAAATACTTGGCAAAAAAAAAAAATCAATGAAATGATTTCTGATGATGTTTCTTTATACCCATAGATAGGAGTCTAACATAATCATTATCAGAGAGGCTTCATTCAGCAGTTGATGGGAATAGATATAGAGACCAAACATTGGGCAGAGCTCAGGGAACCCCAGAGAACAGTGGAAGGAAGGATTGTAGGGGCCAGAGGGATTGAGAACACCGCCCACAGAATCAACTAAACAGGGCTCAGAGGGGCTCACAGAAACTGAGAGACAATCACAGAACATGTACGGGGCTGACTTAGGCTCTCTGCATATATATTAAGGTTATGTAGCTTGGCATTGTGGTGGTACTCCTAACAGTGGGAGTGAGGGTCTCTGATTCTTTTACCTGCTCTTGGGACCCTTTCCTGCTATTGTATTGCCTCATCCTGCCTTGAAGATTATGCCTTATTGCATCTTCGTACTCTGAGTGGTTGATATATCCTTGGAGATCTGTTCTTTTCTGAAGGAAAATGAAGAAACAGTGGATCTGGTGGGGGTGGGTGGGTGGGGCATACACACACATAGACACAGACACACAGACACACACACAGACACAGACACACACACAGACACACACATAGACATAGACACACACAGAGACACACAGACACACAAATATAGACACAGACACACACACAGACACACACACAGACACAGACACACACACAGACACACACATAGACATAGACACACACAGAGACACACAGACACACACATATAGACACAGACACACACGCAGACACACACACAGACACAGACACACACACATAGACACAGACACACAGACACACACACATAGACACAGACACAGAAACACACACACAAACACACACACATAGACATAGACACACACAGAGACACACAGACACATACACATAGACACAGACACACATGCAGACACACACAGACACACACACATACACACAGACACACACACAGACACAGACACACACACAGACACACACATAGACATAGACACACACAGAGACACACAGACACACACATATAGACACAGACACACACGCAGACACACACACAGACACACACACAGACACACACACAAACACAGACACACACACAGACACACACACAAACACAGACACACACACATAGACACAGACACACACAGACACAGAGGGGAAAGAGGGAAGGCTACTGTTGGGATGTACTGTAGGAAGGAAGAATAAATGAAAGGAAAAAATGTTTGAAATTAAAAAAGTAAAGATCACATCAAAAAGTTACTAAAACAGTGTAGTGAAAATAGTATTTATACTCCCTTTCAATTTGTAAACTTTATGAAATCCAAATACAGTTACACATGTCCAGAGAAAGTTTAGCATGCAGACCTATGTGCACTGTGGTGTAAAATATACACTGAGTTCAAAGATGGTGTGAAAAGGAAGATGTGATGCATTTCCTTAGCATTGCTACATGTTCATCACATGGCAAATTTATATTTTAGCTACATGGTGTCATGAGTTTTTCCATCTTCTATTTTTGATTCCCACAGAAGCAGCAATGGGAAAGCAGGAGGAGGATTCCCTGGCGGCTACATGTTGTGTGATATTTTGTTTGTGTTTCTGACGAATAAAGCTAGCCTGGAGATCAGAGGGTGGAGCTAGCTACTAGGTAACCGCAGAAGCTGGGAAGTGGTGGCCCATGCCTTTGATCTCAGTACTTGAGATGTGGAGACAGGAACATAAAGCAGGTAGAGAGAAGATCTTGGCCCTTTTGGTCAGAGGATTTGGAGAAGTAATAAGTGGCTGTGGTTGCTTCTTTGCTTCTCTCGTCTTTCAGATTTTACCCCTGATTCCTGTTTTTTATTGATAAAACTAATTAGGATCAGGCTTCAGCTACATGTCTGACCAATCGAAGCAAAGCAGAACTAGCTTAGCAGAGAGACTCGGGAGATGTGTTCCAGCCATGTCCCTGGCCTACTGGGTGCAGACACGGTGACTGAAGAAGAGTCTGGAGGGGACACTGGCTGAAGTAGTAGGGCTGAGAGCCACTTGACTCTGAGGAGTGGGGTGTGATACTGTCCAGTAGTCACTGCCTCGGGGAAGAGCTATCAAGGCAGGCTTCCCTCAGACGGCTCAGTGAAGCAAGAGACAGACAACAGTGACAGGCTGTCATAGGAAAGAAACAAAGAAGCCATCTGTCTCTTCACAGGAATCACAAGGACATGGCTATCTCCGAAGAGATTTGTCATTTCGAACTCCTGTAAATTATTTTCTTTTTCATTTATTAAAAATTATCTATAAAAAGGGAAATAGTATTTACAAAGCCTTTCTTAAAGAACTCAAATGTGGCTGTTCAGAATTTCCTTAATGACTAAAAGGAGTGACTGTAAAAGACTAAAATGGCTTTGTCATCTTACTTGAACACACACAGACACACACACAGACACACACACACAGACACACATACACACATAGATACACACAGACACACACACAGACACAGAGACACTCACACACACATAGACACAGACACACACACAGACACACACACATATACACATAGACACAGACATATACACACACATAGACACACAGACACCCCCCCCCCCCTTCGCACAGACACACACACGGAGGGAGAGAGAGAGAGAAGCAAAAACAAAAGAAAAAATTTCTAATTCAAAGAACTGAACAAAATGTAGGAAATCCCTCCCAGGCCCCACCCACCCATCATCTGCTGGACAATCTACCCACAACCATGAGCACGTCAGAGGAATGTCTCTCTGAGACTGGAAACAAATGAGATGAATCCTTTGATGGCTTCTGCTTCCCGCCTGGGGAGAGCTTGCTGGACACCACATAGGAGAGGAAAGGCAATGGGCAGCTGGGAGCTTGCATGAGTTGAGAAGACTGAAGCTCTGAAGACATGAGAGCTGTCTACAGATGGAGAAACACAGAGTGGAGAGTTCTTCCCTGGTGCTCATCAACACCTGCGTGTGTGTGTGTGTGTGTGTGTGTGTGTGTGTGTGTGTGTGTGCGCGCGTGTGTAAGTACACTACATACTTGTGTGTTGGCGGTGCTCAGGGTGTTGTGTGAGGGACTTGTCTTCCACAGAAGCATGCGGTCTTACTCAGGTCCCATGCTTACAAGGGAGGCCACTTGGAGACGAGTACTGTCACCTTTCCGTGACCACTCTAAGGCGGACTCATTAGGGACACGAAGCAGGTTGTTAGAGATAAGAAGGCATCAGACGCTGGTATCAAATGCTGGAGAGCAGGCAAATAAGATAAAGACTCTAGCTTGTCAGGCTGCTAGCAGGAAACAGATTGCACTCTCAAATGGGGGTGATTTGAGGTGAAGAGTCTTAATACAGAGACTGTTTGCCAGAGTGTAGGCAGGCGGAGGGGACTCCACGACACAGTGGTTTTTAAAAGCCAGGATAGAGGTGATGATGTGATTGGCCACCAGCATCAAGAACCAGAAAAGGAGCAGTTACCATGACCCAGCCCAAGGAAGCATTGTGGGCACTGTCTGAAGTTTTTTAAAAATGAAAATTTCAATTGATACAGTAACTGTGCATACATCTGGGGTATAGTATGCTATTTCAATGCAGACATATGACCAAGAATCAGATCAGGGCAATGGACAAATCCGTATCCCAAATACCCGTTCTTTCAAAATCTTATCTAGTAGCTTCGAAATGCACACTTGATCATTGACTAGGGTTACCCTACTGTGCTGTCAAACATTAGCAGTTTACCATCTATAACTCTGTAGCTGTTAAGCATCCCTCGCCACCTTCCCCTGCCCTCTTCTTCCCAGCCTCTGTAGCCACTAGCCTGACATGAACTATACTCCTTTGCATATTTATCAGGATGGCATTTATCTTTCTGCACCTGTTTATTTCACTTAATGTCCTTTGGGCTTATCCATGCCGTGGAAAACGACAGGATTTCATTGCCCATTTTTATTTTAGTGATTGAAAAGCCTTGACTGGTAGCTAACTCTCTCCATAACCCCCCACCTCCCTTTTTGCTTTTGCTCTCTGCTTTGCTTTGACTAAGTCCACTTGGAAACAAGGTAGTAAGCGGCTACAATTCATTTAGATCAGGGCCTGCAAATCGGGCAGCTTGCAGGAGAGATGAGAGTAGGGTCCAAAGGGAGCAAGCACAGACTGCCAAATAGCTACGGAGTTCTCACCAAAGGTCTCTGGATGGCTTTCAAGGCAGCAGTGGAGCAGAGGGTAGATTGCAGAAAGTGAAACAAGTGCCAAGTATGGCTACTGTCAAACAGAGTTTGGGGAATGAGTGAACTGGGAGTGGTGTGTGAGAGTTAAACTGGCAATCTTCCTCATTGGTTACATGTTGAACTATAGAGAAACCATAGAGTCAGAATAGGCTTTGATTTCCTAAGAGCACTATGCAATTTCCCAGACCATGACAAAGCCAGATCTGTGTAACAGGCACACGTGAGTGTCAGTGTGTATGAGAATGTGGGTCCTCCTCTGTGTTTGGTGAAATGCATATATATACATGTAAGTTCTACACAGGGCATTGTGATTGCTCGCCCATGTGTCTGCATTCCCCATGAAAAAGCAGGGGGGATGCTTACCCTACTTCCAATAAGTACTTGGGATAGTAAGTTACAAAGACAGCAGGCTTATTTTGGCTCACGCATTTGGAAGGTTCAGTCTGTGAGGGGCTAGGCTCCTTGCTTTGGGTCTGTCAGCACATCATTGTGAGGAAAAACACTGGAGAAACTGTCAAAAGGTGATATTGAGGAAGAATTCAGAGTCCCATAACCCCTCCAAAAGAATGTCCCCAGTGATGCACAAATCTCTTAATAGACACTTCTTAAGATTTCTTCACCTCCCAATAGTGTCAGATGTGGGTCCAAGTTTTTGACATATGGAATTATGGGGCACCCTCATGATTTTAAGTATATAATAATCCCACTTTAAATATCAATATTAACTCTATCGCATTGAGAGTTTGAAACACAGAGGCTACTCAATGAGAATACAAAAAATTCCTGGGCTGAAGAGATGACTCAGCAGATAAGGCACCTATCACAAAGCAGGAGAACCTGAGCTGTGAAGATCCACACGTGAAGGCAGAGAGCCAGCTCCTGCAAATTGTCTACTGACCTCCACATTTGCCGTGGTGAACAACACAATACACACACACACACACACACATACACACACACACACACACACACACACACAAACACACACACACATAAACACACATACACACACACACAAATACACACACATACACACACACATACACACAAACACACACACATACACACACACACATACACACATACACACACACAAACACACACACATACACACAAACACACACACATACACACATACACACACACACATACACACAAACACACACACACACATACACACAAACACACACACACACAAATACAATCAAAGGTTGTTTTTTTTTAAGCTCTTCAATACATTAAAACAATTCAAAGGCACAGTCTAACTCGCCAGTGGAGTTTTGTTGCTTTGGTAGAGTCTACATAGCTTCCTTCTAGCCTTTTCTATACATCAGTGTAGACTTCATTTTGTTACCTCTTTTCTTTCCAATAATTTTCCTTAAATGAACTTTAGCTCTCCCTTACAGGAGAGAATCTGATTTATGTTTGACAAGTTATATCAAGTTCCTACAGATGTTGTGAAGCCTAATTACGAACTCTTTCATTCTGTGAGGACCTTTGGATCTTTAAAGGCTTTTCCCCCGACATTAGCTAGTTTTTCGTTTCTATCTTGATACTACTTTTTGTTTCTGAGACAGTGTTGTCTTGTGTAGCAAGCTTGTGATCCTCATGCCTGTCTCCTGTGTGCTGGGTTTGCAGATGAGCACCTGCATGTTCCATCTCCAGTTTGATATTCTAATACTCTGAGTTAACAGTCATAAAAATAATGACAATATATTTTCTTGTTTAAGAAATATTCTTAGCCTTATTTATTTACTATCCATGGATGTTTGGCCTACTTGCAGGGCTCTCTGGAGTAGCTAGCTCCCCGTGGTTGGGCCATCACTGCTGTCCTCTCTTCAGTGTATCTCAGGACTATTTTAAAAGAGAGAAGTGTGGAAAGAACTTTTCCAACTCTTTGATAGTTTCCCAATCCTTTGATTTTTTTTGACAATGTTTATCTCTTTGAAGTTATATTATTTGAAATAAACTTTTGCTTACTAACAAATTACAAATATCATTTAGTCCTATAATAGCAAATTAGTCTGGATGACAAAGTACTAAATTCTAGAAATTAAAGGTTCCCCAAAGAAGGTGAAATTAAAATTTCAAAGACATTAATTAGAAGGAGGAGCCTGATAAGTGCAGGGTAGCTTCTGCGAATCCCCTTCTGCTGTGGGATAATGCTTTTGCACACTATAAAGATTTGTAGCTCGAATTGATTTAATAAAATGCTAATTGGCCAGTAGCCAGGCAGGAAGTATAGGTGAGGCAAGCAGAGTAGGAGAATTCTGGGAACAAGAAAGAAAGAGGTAGAGACGCCAGCCAGCTGCCAAGCAAGCAGGATGCGTAAAAATGAGGTAGTAAGTCGAGCCACATGGCAAAGTATAAGAAGAAGTATGGGTTAACTTAAAGTGTAAGAATTAACTAGTAACAAACCTGAGTTAATAGTCAAGCATTTATAAGTAATATTAAGCTTCTAAGTGGTAATTTGGGAACTGGCAGGCTGGAGAAAAATGTCTACACCCTTCTTACAGATAGAAGCATACAAAGAAAAAAATGATCAATTTAAAATAAAAAGAGGGCTGGAGAGATGACTCAAAAATAAAGAGGAGGAAAAATATCTAACCTAGAGTTATTACATCAGTTGAGCTTAGTGTTCCATTGATTTTCATGGGTTCTGTTAATGGTATGTGACGGTTAATACTGATTGTATTAACTTGACAGACTCTAGAATAAACTGTGATGCAAGGCGCTGGTCACACTTGTGAGAGATTATCTAGATTAAGATAGTCCTGGCTCTTCCTCTGAGGAAGTGTCTAGATTAGGTTAATTAGGTGGGAAGACTACCCTAAAAGTGATAAGCACTATTCCCTGGGTTTGGGTCCTGATGGCAGATGTAGCATGTCCAGCTGCCTCCAGACGCTGACACTCGCTTTTCAGTGCTAGGATGGGCTGTACTCTTGAGCTGCAAGCCCCACACAACCCCTTTTACTTCCAAGTTGTTTTGCCAGGACATTTATCACATCAATAGGAAAATACCTAATACACTTTTCAAATTGCTTAAATTACTAAAATAGGGTTAGTAGGCATAACTGTGAAGCCACAGCAGCTTTTTTTTTCCTGCTTCTATAATACGTATATTTCACAAAATATGGACTCTCACATTTCAGTTGCTCAAGAAACAGTTTTATTTTTATGCTTACACATAGATTTACTAAAATGTCTGTTTTTGCATAAACACCGGAAGGGTTGAAGGAGGATGATTCTTGAATTGTAGATGTTAATCTTGATGTTGTATCTGGTCTAAAGACTTTGCAATTCTAGGCAGTTTATTTAAGAGTTTATTTTTGTTAAAATATTGATAATTATGTATTTGGCCACTCAAATTATTTTATTCTGAATATACTACTTCTGGGTATGTGCAATGCTGTTTAAGTAAGAGCTTTCCCCCATAATATTCTGAGGGCTAGAAATTTAATCTTATGTATTCAAAATTAAATCTTCAAACTGAGCACAATGGTTTTTTTTCATATACTTTATTAAAAGTGATAAAAATGTATAAAATTTAGCTCTGAATTGTGCTTATTTCCTACAAAATATCAAGTTTTCATTTTATTAAATTTAGAGTTCTTTTTATTTAAGAAATAATATGGTGGTATTGAAAGAAAGGAAATAAAATTCTTAGAAAGATCTCAAAAAAAGTATTAAAGATGAGATTTGAATAAGACTGATCAAATGCTGGGATGGATGCTTTTTTTTTTTTTTGTGATTGCCCACATTGTCTGGAACTGTTCCGCAGAACAAAGGGTTTTATGGATGAAAGCCTGGTATGAAGAAACATGAATGTCAACCTAGGCTCTGAGAGACAGTCTGCTAATGAAATATTCTAAAAGTCATTTTCAAGGTGGTTGAAAGTTCTCACTGATGTGCACCAATGCTTTTGATAATTTTTTTTTTATATATCAAATAATTATGGAAGTGTTGGCTCTGGGGACCAGAAAATAACATTGCACCCAAATATTGCAGAAAGGCTGGGGCATCGTATTTCCTCTCTGTGATTGAAAATGAGCAGATGCCTGATAACAATACTCTGGTAGTAAGTTTTCTGCATCTTGCATGTGAAAAATAACTTTTTCTGCTATCTAGGTTAAGATGACTAACTTTGATCTATGATTTACTTCCTTAATGGTTAGATTTTTGTGTGAAGTATAAAGAGGAGATTATTATCTTTAAAAGTTGAACTTTCCCCAAACATCTCTGAATGAACTTTCCTGATAAATGCAAGAAGTAACGACTTTCTCTCAAAGGTTCTCTGATCTGCTCTATTAGTACATACCGCCAATGACATGTCCTCCATCCTACACTATGAATACACATGCGCACACACAGAGCACATACTTTTACATAGGTTTATAGTTTGCTAGAGCTTTGCACTTAGATGCCCTTGGAATCTATGTGCATCAAGTTTTGTGACTTCAATTTTAGTCGTACAAGGATGATGGTGACCATCTTTCAGAAAAGCTGATGATAATGTCTCATGCAGAGAATCCCTTAATTAAGAGTAACAAGGGTTCTAAAACATGATCTAGCTAATGGAAGCATGGCTCATTAGTTCTTAAATTAATAAATAGTCCATTCCACATTGACCATAGGACATCTACCTTCTGCTCTGTCACAATATCAGATGACTGAATTACAGTGGTCAGATTATAATGTCAAACTCTGTCTGTTTGGGAATGGATATGGCTTAGTATAAGAGGAAGATAGTATCTGATAGGTAGATTGCACTGCACTTTATATTTTTATAATTAGACATTTAATTTCATGTATTAATATAGACATAAATAAGAATTTCATGCATTTAGCTATCAGTGTAATCTCAGTCTTTCAAACCCTAGTCATTTTAGTAGAGTTTGTAAAGTATTATCACCAACAGGATTTCACCCTATAGTTTCATGTTAAACTTTTCATAAATGTCATTTTCTCTGATATTTCAACTAATATTCTTCCAGGTCATCTTTTTGTATATGCTCTACAGTGTTTGTACATGTGACACTGTCATAACACATAGTAATTTACACAAATAATTACATAGCTTAAGGTAGCTAGGGAGATCTTATGATCAGGGCAAACCTCTTACTCACTTTAAAGAACTCCTTGGGAGCAGAAACATTCAGCCGGTCATTACTGTTTTTGTTTTAATTGCTCAAAAATAAATAAGAATAGGAAACCAAGATCTTTACTGTTTGTAAGGAAGCTGAAAGAAAATAAAGCCCAATAGATAGTTTCAAAAAAATGGAATTAACTACAGTGGGGAAACCAGAAGCCCTGTGCACCATGGGTGTAATTTTAAGATGGGCCAACTACTGTAGAAGACAGTATGATGGTTTTTCAAATGCTTAAACATGGTATTAGCATATGGTCCAGCAATCCATCCTGTGTGGATATACAAAAGAATTGGAAGCAGGACCTCAAAGATACATTAATATGCTCATCTTTATAGCAACATTATTTGAAGCAACCAAAAAATAGGACACCTAAGTGCTCATCACTGGATACATAACATGGAATAAAACATTATTAACTTAAAAAGAAAGGGAATCCTAGCATTTGTTATCACATGGTTGGACTTTGATAATATTATGTTAAGTAAAATGTCATTTAAAAAAAAACTCAGCGTGATTCCATTTATCTGAAGTATCTAGAATGACCAGATTCAGAGACAGGAATCAGAAGAGTGGAGCTAATGAGGTACTCTTTAATGAAGTCTTAGATTTGTAAGATATAGAATGTCCTGGAAATTTGATGACATGAATTCATTTAACAATACTAAGCAGCACAATTTAAAAAGCCTAGCATGATCTGGGTGCTGTGGCTTACACCTGGGGGCTGAGGCAGGAGGATCACTGTGGTTGAGGACTACCATGTTACAGTGAATATCAGGCCAACCAAGGTTACATACCCAGACCTTGTCTCAAAAAAGCTATAAAATGTTACATTTTATGTTATATATACTCCATTATGATTAAAAAACTGAAATAAAAATAATATCATCAGTATACAGATCACAAATGATATCAGCTTAACCCCTAATAAAGATATCTTCACATAATATAACTTTAGTTACAAAACATTATTTTAAATAAAAATCATTGAGTTGTTAGAGATCTCTACATGCTAATATCATATACGTTTTATACTATCTGACACAGATTTGTCTATTTCATACACAACTCTTTCATATTGCCTGGTAATTTGAAGAAAGAATAAAAATGAATATCAAGAAATGAATAACCAAATACATCCTAAAATGTTTACTCAGCAAAATCATTGCGCACAATGTGTTAAGGGTATGGACCTTACTGGTTTGTAAAACCAGGTTTTCAAAAACTGTGATAAAATTAATCTTGTTTGAAAATTAACTCAAATTCACAGTGCTGATACTGAGTTGGAAAAAAAAAAAGAGTGACCTTACCAGCAACATCCTTGTTTGGTTAGATGCATTGTCTGCTATTGCTATTAGATGCCGATGTAGAAATTTGTTTCTTTAAATACATTTATCTAGAAATTTGGCTAACCTGAAAAATCCAATCACAGCCTCTGACTGTGTTGAGAGTAACTCAAGTAAGCCCACTTCAGAGAGGGGCAATTAAAGGGAACCCCTAAAGAAGATGAGGATATTGGTAAGAAATATTGGGGTGTGCTGTCTGTTGAATGGAGATTGAGATACATATCAAGAGGAGAGGTGTGGACCTACAGAGAGAACCAAGATTGGTAAAACCAAGGGACGCTCTATCAGAGGAGATCAATGCCAGACACAGCACTCATACATATACTAGCTAACTTTTATGAGCCACACCTTCCCTTGTGGGAACTCTTACTCATTTTAACTGAATAAACCCTTCTAACAGCTCTACATAATAGATGCTATCACCATCCCCCAACATCATAACTTCTGTTATCCTCTACAGAGATTCTGAGATAAGTCTTTGTAAGTATTTAATTTGGAAATGGATGCCTAGTTTTCCATTCTATGCAAGGGAGAGAGGAAATAAACATAAAATAAAAGTCAACCAAATATAGGTCTGGAGGGGAATCATGTTGTTCCATTGTAAATAATTGTCTGATCCACTGGTTTAATAAAAAGCACTGATTGGCCAAAGGCAGACAGGAAGTGTGGGTGGGGCTACCAGACTAAAAAAAACTCTGGGAACAGGAAGAACAGAGCAGGATGCCAGAGAGAAGCCAGAAGAAGCAGAGGACAACTATGCTGCTCTGAGAAAAGGTACTGAGCTGCATGACTGAACAGGATAAGAATCATGGGCAGTTTAATGGTAAAGAGTTAGAAAATTATATGCCTGGGCTTTAGGCCAATCAGCCTAAAATTATTATAAGCATCTGTGTGTCTCTGCAGGTTTGTGGGTCTGTGAGTCTAAACCTTAAGGCTATGCCGGAAAGTTCGGGCCAGAAACTTCTTACTACATAGGTCTTTTATTTAATGGGCATGTTTTGTGCAGCCAAGTCAAAGAGCCAATGGAAATTCTTGAGACACTGCAGACAGGCTTCAGGGTCTGAAGAATGAAGGTACTAAGGATTTTATCACAGAAGTATCATGCCTTCATTGTTGAGGATTATCTTGGGGGCATTATTCCTAGGTGCTACAATGGTACTCAGTGTTAAAATCACCACCAGGCAGAGAGACACAGGAAGCAATCTGTGGTTCAAGAAGAAGCTATGAGTAGTGTGTGAGCAAAGTTAGAACCTGCCTCACTGACTTTGAGCTAGAGGCAGGTGTTTCAGAGCCAAATATATAGAAGATAGCCAAATACGAAGGTTCTGAGGCTGGAAGGATGGGATTTCCTTCATGTTAATAAATCAGTTAGACTAGCATTTTCAGAAGAACTACAAAGCATGGCAGGTGTTAGGTGAGGCACTAGGGCCTCAGCCTGTGGGTCTCAACTCCTTTAACAAAACCCCATCTCCAAAAATATTTCCATTATGATCTCTAGCAATAGCAAAGTTACAGTTGTGAGGTAGCAAAGGAAATCTTCTTATGGCTGGGGGTCACCACAGTATGGCAAACTGTATTAAAGGCTTGCAGCATTAGGAAGGTTGAGAACCACTGGCGTAGAGGGTCTATTTTTGTTCATTTTGTTGACTAGAAGAGAAATTTGACATATCTCTTTTATTTCATATCTTCAGTAAAAGAAAAACAAAAGCAAAAACACATCTCACAAAAACTAGAGGGTCCACACTCCTGGCACTATGCTTGTGCATGTCTTTCTCTTCTGCTTGTGAGCCAGATTCACTCCCCACTCATGGGTCCTAATCCAGAGCCCAAGCTGTCAAGCGACCAGTGACTTCTGCAGGTAGTTCATACTTCCTGTTCCGTAGGGCATCCTTAGAGCTATGACATCTTTGTTAGGATTACAATGAATTTTTTTTTTTTTTTGTAGGGAAGGTACTAAACTAGTATAATTTCTAACAGCAGTCTGTAAATATTTATCTTTCTACCCACAGATAACTGTAGACTTCACCCTCATCAAGAAACTTCTCTTCTCAACAAACTGTTATAGAAAACCACAAGTAGTCAATATGCAGAGTTGTGGAGCCCAGTCACAATGGATACATCTGTAAAACACTCCCACACCTAAGGCTTAGGAACATCGCGGAAGATGGAGCATGAAAACTGCAAGAGCCAGAGGTTCAAGCGCTTTTCTGTGAAATTGTAGTCTCCTAGTAACATCAGAGGTTACAACCACAAAGTATGACAACATGTGTACAGAAAAAAAAAAAAGATCAATGGACATGTGAAATATATGAAGAAAAGCCTGTAAGACCTCAACCCTACACAAAGGACTATTGGCAACCGAGTAAGGCTGGAAGTGAGAGGGATGGCCGTCCCCAGGGAAGAGCACACCAAGAGATTTTCCAGCACCAGTGGTCAGTCAGCCTTGAAACTATACGTATAAGTAAAATTGCATGAAATCAAACTTAAACTATAAATACATATGTACATGCAATAACAATTAATAAAAAAGAGGTCATGAATTTGAAGGAGAGCAGGAAGGATATACGGGAGGGTTTGGAGGGCGGAAAGGAAGGGAGAAATGATGTAATTAAAATACAATCTCAAAAATAAACAGCAACAAAAAGTACATAGTTTTGGACCAAGAAATATTAAAGAGTAATTCTATGTCTGAAGATTGTTGCTTGCTTTTGATAACTTATGGCATATTTAAAATGAATTAATTACTATTATCTGGAGTAGTAGTCCTCATCTAGATTATATCAGTGGAAATATTTCATTCATTCATTCATTCATTCATTCATTCATTCATTCATTCATACTCAATCATCGAAGGTCCACAATGAGCATCTACTGCATTTTAGGATGGGCTAACAATTTATGGCCACTGTTTTTTTTTTTTTGTTAAAGAAATAAATTTAATATAAAAAGAAAATGTGATAAAATGCCTACCACTGTTAGAGACTCTCCAGAAACTGAAGAGCTGTCGTGCATGCAGGGTGCAAGCAGGGTCTTATTCTCTCAGAGCTTGTAGTCTGGCAAGGAACATGTGCAAAATAACTGTCATGCAAATCACGGCATGCTGACATTTATCACCAACAACTGTCAAATGATGTCAAATGATAGGCCGGGTTGTACGTGGAAACGACAGACATCTGCACAGCAGATTCTTGGAAGTGTTCTCATTTTCAGTGCTTTCCTGAGTAATGAGCTATAACATGGAGGCTTAAAAAAATCTCTCAATAAACACTTTTGTTCCCACAATATGGAGAAAAGTCTAGTGAGAAAACATCCATATTTTTGACATCTCACAAATACACTCTAGGGAATGATTTCTAAAGGTAGAAAGATGTAAGAAAGAGTTCAGCTCTCTGTGTCTCTCTTTCTCCCCCCCCCCTTTTCTCTCTCTCCCCTTCCTCTCCTTTTACTAACATGCCAGGCAGGCTCCTTCTGTCTTTTCTATTACTCAGCCTGGAAGACTAGTTGGTCAGATGATCATGTGACCGTTGTCATAACCCACTCAGGTCTCTCCTCTCAGGCCACTTTACTGAAGGGATCATCCAGCACCCCAGTCACTCTGCATCTCATTTTCTTACAATCCTGAGGCTCTGTCACAGTGCTACACCACTGATGGTCATACTAATTTTCTCGTACTGTTTTTCTTGTCTGTCTTTGTTGCTCAGACAGTACAATAGATGTTCTATGAGAGAAAAGGTCTTGCATTTCTAAGTAGGATAAAAGTAGGTACTGAACAATGAAATCAAACTTACAATATAAATACATATGTATTTATGAATACACATATATGCATATATGCACAAATACATACATATACACATATATTTATGAAATGTTTGTTAAATGACCAATAAAATCTAAACAAGCAGAATGTCCCTCAGTAGGTTTTAGGCACCCACATTAGGCAGACTATAAAGAAATTATATCCAATTTTTAAAATGGTATTTAGGAACAAACACATGTAGTTTTCCAACATGGCAAAATGTTCATAGCACCGAAAGTGTGGTTTATGAAAGCAGGCAGGCTTTCATTGTTCAAAATTTCTCTCTCAACTTACACATATGCGTATGAAAAATAAAATGGTTAATGATAATTATTTCTGAGTAGAGGGAACTGAATTTATTATTCTGTTTTTTTGTAAGAATTTTAAATTTGTTCTTTGTGCTTCTCTAAACTATATACTACTATCTTGTATGAATAAAAACATAAGTGAACACAAAAGACTTTGAATTATTTAGATTAGATGCTGAACCTGAGGGTTTTGCTGGGTTTTCTCAGTGTGGCCCTTGTGACTGGACTTCAGAATTATAAATCCTTTCTCACTTGTTGCAGTGCTGGCAACTGCTTGACTCATGCTGATGTTAAAAACTAGGTCCAGATTATACAGAGCATTTACAGGATAGGATTATCATAATAGACAGAATTTTAGCATCCTGAACACATTTAAAATTTATCCCAGTATGCATTTCCAAATAAATAGTTATTTCATGTAAATGGAGATCTTAGTCTTCTGATTTTAATGTGGCTTTTGAGTTTGGCTGCCTTCTGTCCTCTCCTGTCTGCCAAATTTAGCATTAGTCCCTATGGTTACAAATATAGCCTATTTATCCCCTCTCCCTCCATAAGCCTGAGATCCCCAGATATATTCACAATAAAGTCTGGTGTGGCTGCCTTGAAATTCTAAAAGAGTAAATTTTTATGAAAATAATACTGTATTTAAATGATCTTCCTTAGGCAATCTTTCAATATTTCCCTCAATATGGATCAGCCGTGAATTCCCAAGAAAGATTAAAAATACATTTTAAACTTCTTTAAACTTTTTTTAAAAAATCTTAAATTAAATGCTTAACTCTTTTTAAATGTGTGACACCATCCATCACAATTTTATATTTAGACACATAATAATGTATAATCTCAGTTTGCTGTCCACTTGTAAAAATGGGAATAGACTTGGAGAAATAAGCAATTTCCCAACAGAAAATTGGAAATTCTGCCAACCAATTCCAGGTGACCTGCCATCAATCAGTGTTAAATTCTCTGGGGCTATTGTTGAAGGGTATTGCTATTAGTGAAGGGCTTCACCTGGTGACTAATGGTATATAACAAATACATTGAAGAACTATGGAAACCCCCAGAATCTGTAATTGTCTGGTAACTTTCAGCAGAGACCTCTCCTGGCAATTGGAAAATAAAGTGAGATTTTTATAACCTTCTTACAGCTCTCTTATTAAAATATCTGTTTTTAGAGGAATAGGTGAAATGATTATGCCGTGCAATTAGATTAAATTAGCTGACAAAATATTTCTTTGTGACTAAACTGTATAATGTAGGAATTCAGAAATATGTAGCATCAGTTGGAATGTGTGCAAATGTGACAGTTATTCTGATTCTGAAGTTAAGTCTAAGTTTGCAGTAAAGTTTCCTTGTTTGATATTATTAAGCAATTATGATTAATGTCTGAAATGCAATGTTCCATGGCTATAATTTCCTTGTTTGCAGGAGTGAGTACATTAGGAATTCATTAAAGATGCAAACTCTTCAAGTACCTGAAGATTATAAAGGGAGTCATAGCGTTGTGGAGGATAGGACCCATTTCTCATTAAGGAGACCATGACCAGGTTGAACCAGCAGCTGGCAAATAAACTATGATGAATTTCTAGTCTGAAACAGAGGGCTAGACAAATGGGTTTGTCTGCTGGTGTCAAAAATAAAATCCTTTTTGATGTAAAAATCTAACTGCAAAAGCAAACCTGCCATTTCTCCAACTCTTAACCCTAAAGGCAGAAGCAGGAAATAGCAAAAGCTTGGAAAAGTGGCTAGCAGAAGTGGGTAAACATGTATACAGCTACAAATCCACTATTCTCCAGAAGTGTTTCATCTTATAGTAGTAAAACTAATAAAATCAATCAATTGATTGCTTGATCCATCAATCAAGCACCCTGAAGCACCTGTTACACCAGCTGGTTCTGGGGATCATAGGAAATGAATTAGTCCTGTGGTGTCAGTCATTGAGAGCAGCATCCACCCACCCTCCAGCTCCTGAAGAGAGAGCGTCCAGCCAATAAAGACTGGATGGCTTAAGAGTTTTGACCACAGAAAAGGGAAACAGAGACTAACACTACTCCCTGCCTTGAATCATGAAATCATGAGACTGTACCAGGAAAAATATTGAGAAATACAGTGTTGTGGGTTTGAGGTGGTGATTGCAATGGAGAAGCTAATATCTAATTTAAATTGGGTGGAATTGGAAACAATCACTTAAAAATCCCCAATATAAAAGAATATACACTCTACCCCTCCTCCCCCAAACCCTATGTATGATCTTTTAGCTTATTGTTAAATATAAGCATAAAATATCTGATACATATTGGTTTATATTTTGAAGGTTTTCTGTGAACCCTGAAAACATTACAGGATTAGATAGGATTTAGGTCAGTGCAATTTAACCATAACCCACCTGTATATACGTAACAATATGTTCCTGCTTTGGGAAAGATATAAGAAGAATAATCACCAAGGTCCTAAAGCAAGCAACTTCAATGGTCAACCAAGTGTGTGTTGTGTGCACACTGTTAAGATTAGGATTCTAATCAGCAGAGGTGAGTTTTCCTAGGTCTCTTGGGCTGTTATAGAAAATACTCAGTGGCATAAATTATAGGCACTTATTTCTCATAGTTCTGGAGGCCAGAATGTCAACATGTCTTCACTGTTTTTGTTGTTTGAGACAGGTTCACTAGATATTGCAGTTTGGCCTTGAATTCATGATCTTCCTGCTTGGTTTCCTAAGTGCTGCTTGGCTCTTGAAGGCTCTCTTTCTGGTTCTCAGATCATGGTCCTCTGGTTGCAATCTCACCCAATGGAGAAAAGAAGCTGTGATGTCTGTCCTGCATAAAAATTATTTTAAGCCTTGCTTAACTTCTATTTTATGTTTTAAGATTTATTTTTATGTGTGTAGATGTTTCCCTGCATGTATGCATGTGGACCTGTGCATGCTTAGTGCCCATGGATGTCAGGAAAAGGTACGAGGTCCTCTGGAACTGGAGTTATGGATAGTTGTGAGCCACCACATGGGAGCTGAAAGTCAAACCTATGTCCTCTGAAGAGCAGCCAGTGCTTTTAATCACTCAGCAATCATTGCAGGCCCCCCCCCCCCCCCCCGCTCTTCTGGCAACAACCCCTTCTCAATCTCATCTCAGCCTAATTTTATCCAAAGAAATCACATTCTAATACCAATATTGGGGGGTTAAAATGTGAACATATGGATTTTTGGAAGTTGTATTTATTTAACCCCCGAGGTTCTGGAAGGTATATACTAACAGCCTATAAACATGACAGGCATTAGAACAAAGGTTCTGGGAGAGTAGGTCAAAGGACTCTGATTATTTGCTCAGAGCCTGAGCTTGTCAAGAAGCGATAAAAGGAAGTAACAGTATAGGAAGCAGTGAAGAGGGAACCCATTGCCAGAGCCAGTGTGCTCAAGGGCAAGGAGTGTTGGGTAAGGATGCAGATCTGCTGAACAGCCCTTACTCATGTTCCATTCTTGGCTGCATCTGTTTAACTCTCTAAGGCTCAGTTTCCTAACATGAGAAATGAGAAACATGAACATTTTACCCAGCTCCCAGACACAAAGTGTATGAAAGTGATGTCAAATAACAGGTAGATGAAAAGAATTATTTCTGTCTATATTAGTTTTCTATTGCTCCTATGACAAGTTCTTATAACTTACTGGATTAAAAAAAAAAAGACAGTGATTATCTTATAGATCTGGAGGTCAGAATCCAAAATGAGCTTTACTGAGCTTAAACTAAGGGTCATGCTCCTACTGGAAGTTCTTGGGGGAGAATTCATTCCTCACCTTCTGTAGCTTTTAGACATTGACAATACACTGAGAGTTTTGGCCCTGATTTACTCTGGCTTCTCCTACCTCCACTGTCATAGAATGTTCTTAAATTCTGACATGGTCATCCCCTCCACCCCTTTTTATAAAATCCCTGTGATTACATTGAGCCCACTGTGGTAATCCAGGTTAACCTTCCCATTTCAAGGCCTTCAACTTAATCACACTGGCCAGTTCTTTTGACACAGTTCTACCAGAGATTAAGATACAGAATCTTTGCGGGATGGGGTAGGGTGATGGTTAATATGGCTTGTCATATTGAGAGGATTTAGAATCATGGAAGAGACAAGCCTCTGGGCACACCTGTGAGGGGTTATCTGGATGAAGTTAATAGAGGTGAGGATGTTCTACCTTAACAGTGTGTGTCACCATTCCATGGGCCAGGATCCTAGACCAAATAAAAAGGAGGCGAACTGAACACTAACACTTACTGATCTTTGCTCCTGACTCTGGCTACAATCTGATCACTGCCTTGGACCCCTGCTGTCATGACCTCTTTGCCATGATGTACCGTATTCTCTTAACTAAGGTGAAAGGTGAGATGAAGTCACTTTCCCTTACACTGGTGCTTGCCAGCCCTTTTGTCATAGCCAGGGGACAAGGTGTGGAGCTTTGTCGTCCTAACACAAGACTCCATCAAGTAGTCTAAGTGGTTACCAAAGCAATCTAGAAAAAAAACAGAAGTTATCAGAAAGGATAGAAGAATGAGACATTAGATTATTTTTTATTACTCCAAAATCAACCTGCATTTGGGGAAAAAAATAGAAACACCAGTGGGTGTTCAGAGTTTTATGGATTCATTAAGAGTGTGGTTTAGGGCTTCTTTCTGCCATTAGAAACAAGAAGGTAGATCTCTGTGTCTGCTTCCACCTGTTTGAGGGGCTCCAGTGGGATCTGTAAATATCCCAGGTGCATGAACTGGTCTTTTGAAGCCTATTCCCCATGCAGGGATGCCTTGCTCAGCTTTGACGCAGGAGGGACGGGCTTGGTCTTGCCTCAATTCAGTATGCCCAGTTTTGTTGTCTCCCTAAGGGAGACCTTACTCGCTCTGAAAAGTGGATGGGAATGGGGAAGAGGAAGTGGGGGAGCAGGAGAAGGGAAGAGAGGGGGAACTGCATATAGTATGTAAAATGATAAAAAAATTTAATTAAAAAAAGAGAGAAAAAAAAGAAACAATGTCTTACATCTTCTCTAGAAGTGCTGTGCAAAGGTTACCATTAAATGTGTATTCTGTAGACCAGAGCACATCAAGTTTATTCACGATAAAGGACATAGTTAGGAAACAGTATTGCTTTTTGTTTCTCTTTTTTATTTTATTTTTTTGCCAATGCTACTTTCAATGTGTTTGTTCATTTGTTTAACCCTTAGTAACAAGAAGCTGTATGTTCAGGCCTATGGCTAAAAGGGTCTGTGTGTGTAACTCTTCAGAGAAAGGCTTCTCTTTAGGTTTTTCTGTTTTTACCTTCAGAGGGAGCAATTTTTTAACTTGGGGAGCTTTTAGTAAGCTTTTTAAGGGGCAATAAAGGGAATCACACAAACAATTTAATATGAAAATCCCACAGTGACTGTAAAAGAGTAGACTAGTGGCCACCTTTAGATGTTGGCGCAGAGCATACTATGTTTATGCTTTCTCGAGGATGCAGACACGGCAGCCCACCCTTTGTTGGGAGATATAGTGCCACAGACATATCCGGGAAGAGAGGGTAAGTGATCTAAACTGACCCCTCAGTTTGTTTCTTAAAGATCAATCCCATTGGGAACCCAATCAGGGTCAGAGGAACAAGACCAGATGTTAGGACTCCTGGGCATTTCAGTTCAGTTCCATATGCAGACTAAGAGGCAGCCATTTAGTTCATCAGCTTCCAAGTTAAAAAGGAGAGATTGAACATGTGAATAAAAATGGCCCCCAAAGGCCCATCAGGAGTGGCACAAGTAGAAGATGTGGCCCTGTTAGAGTAGGCGTGGCCTTGTTGAAGTAGGCGTGGCTTTGTTGGAGTGCTTCCTGCCACGATAAAAATGGACTAAACCTCTGAACCTGTAACCCAGCCCCAAGTAAATGTTTTCCCTTTTAAGAGTTGCTGTGGTCATGGTGTCTTTTCACCACAATAGAAACCCCAACTAAGACAGAGTGCGATGGTGGGAGCTTTGGTAGTACCTGTGCTGGAGTCTCTGGAAGGTTTGTATTGATGTCAGTAGCACATGGAGCCCCCCAGGTGCGTGGGATCATTACGAATTCAGAAAATCTCATCCCTATAGAATTCTGTCTTCTCAGGTCTAAACCTGCTCTGCCCACACGGCACCAGAATCCTGTAGTTACTCCAGGCCTTCTGAGTATTACCATAATCCAAGAGTTCTTTGATCACACCACTCCTCCACTAGCTAGTCTCCAATCATGTTTACCCAGAATGCACTTTCTTCCTTTACACCTTGTGCCTTCTTAACTACCTTAAGTGTGGTCAATGTGTGACCTCCTCTAGGAAAGGTTTCCCAAGGCCCAGTGTGATGTACAACACTTAGACCTCTATCCTTACCTTTACAGTGCTTCTTCTGATGGTACTTTGCACCTGTGTGAATCTTCATCGACTTAACAACTGTTTATTTGTTGTTTCCTACACCAGCTGGACTGTGAGTGATTAGACAATGAGTGTGACACTGTCTCCATATTATACTTGGTACCTAGTATCAGGTCTAACACGTTGTAGGTACCTTATGACAATGCAAGTGAAGGCAAAGTAAAACGAACACATAAACCCAATTCCAGGCTGAGGTCACGATTCAGAAATGCAACTACACCTCTTTGGAATCACACCATTTACCACTGATGCGATCATGACAGCTAAAACACTCATTACTGCTTAAAATGAACTTCCTCTAATTGGGGGAAGCCTCAGGTAATCATGTCGGCTGTTACAAACCATATTAAAAATGATTTCATCCCTCCTGGTTTTCAAGAGCAATAGTTGACTGAGATGTTTGTTTTGAAAATGACTCCACATGTTTTTAATGATATCAACGGATATCTTGCATTGGACACTTATGAGTCAGGTGGCATGTGGAGTGTACTGGAGAAGGATTTAATTTTTGGAGACATCTGCTTCCGTTTACATAAGAGCTGGGATTAGGGAAGTGAAGTCACCTACTGTCTGTTGCAAAGCCCGTGCATGCCCCTAGCTGGAAATCAAGCTGAATGTTTCTTTCCCCCAACCTATGCTTTTAAACATCATGAAACCATGCTATATTTGGTTATCTCGAATGTCTAAAATGCTTTGATCATAATTTTTATTCATGATATGCACCTGAGTGAAACAAAAATAAAGGAAGAGAGACACGTCGCTTATAGGGTCAAGATCATGAAGGACTAAAGCAGACATCATTCGATCCTGTAGAAGGGCAGTCAAGATAATCTAAGAGATGGCCAGCTAGCCCTGGGTGAGAGCAGAGAGCGTATTTGATGTCCCACAGCCTCGGGATTGTCTACCTTCAATGCTGGGTCACATCACTCCCCAGGCTCTGACATTGCAGCTCATATTGCAACTGTGTTAAGCTCTTTCCTGCTCCTGGTGTTTATCTTTGTTTCTGTCTTTGGGCTTCAGTGCCTATTGCTTCCACCTTCTGGAACTCTCTTGCCATAGATCTTTAAGCGCCTGGATTATTGTCATTCTCTGTGCCTGGAGCACAGCAGATGACCAATAAATATTTTCTGAATAAAGGGAAGGAGCAGAGGCAGATAAGTTGCTGGCTTATTTAGCACCGCTTTTTCTACTGTGTTGCTTCTAGCTCTCTCCAGTACGGCCTTGTGAGATATCACTGCTGTTAAGCATGTGCCTCTCTCATTACATCTGCAAACGAGAGAAAGAGGAGGTGAATCGCTATTGTCAGAGTGTCTCTGGTGAACCAGATTTTTGCATATTATTGTCTCTTAAATCCTCCAAATGTCCCTTCATAGCAGTTTGCAGACATGAAATTTGAAGTAAGAGAAGCTAATGGTGTAGGTACAGCTAATAAATCACAGAAGCAGCATCGAGGCCCTGGATTATCTCTTTCCACTGCGCCTGTGTCATTTGTAGGAATGAAGCCATCAGGGTAAGTCTTTGTGGAGGAGAGTAAACCAATGTTAGAAATATTAACGTGGATGTTCGCATTAGGTGGCTCTCACAAATCCACCCCTCCCCCCGTGGTGTGTATCTCCTTGGTCATCATGGACAGATCTACCTTGGTAAACTCTTAAGAGTGCAAGAAGCAGGATAGTTTTGTAATAATAAATGAATGATTTCAGCATAGTAAAAGTCCTCTTTTTTTTTTCTTAATTCCTATTTAGTGATATCAAAGATAGAGGAGACACGGACACATAGGTCAAGCAGATACCCCACAACTGGCTTTTAGGGCCAAGGAAATTATTTTTTAAAAAGTTTAAAAAGATGCTGAAGTTTAGGAACACAGAATGTGAAACTGTTTTACTCCTCACACTCTCTGGGCTATCACACACACAGGAACATCTCTGTCACCTTCCTGAATCATGTATTGTGTTGGTCTTGAACTCCTTAGCAGATAACAATATGGAAAGAGCAGGAAGCCTGGGTTTCAGAGTCAAGTAGACATGCGTTTAGCTATCAGGCAGATCTTATACTCAACTGATGGAAAGTTGCTTTTGTGTGTGTGTGTGCAGGCACATGTTTGTGAAGTATGTGTAGGTTCAGTGTTGACATTAGGTGTCATCTTAGATTACTCTACACCTTGTCTACTGGGACATGGTCTCTTGCTGATCTTGAAGCTCCCCTCTTTGGCTAGTCTGGTTGAGGAATTTTATCTCTGCCTCCCTTGTCCTGGGATCCTGGGATTGCAGATGGGCATCACACCTACATATGTAAGTTCTGGCAATCTAAACTCTGGTTCTCACTTTACTGGCTGATCTATGACCCTAACCTTGACATTTAGACCTTTAGGCTAAACTCTCCCAGTGCCAATTCCTCAATAAGAAACAAAGTAATTCTGCATTCATGTGGATTAAATTTAGTGATTCTACAAAAATGTTTTGCACAGAGGAACTGCTTCATAAGATAAACTATAGATACAGGTTACTACTAATGTTATTAATAATGGTGAAGTAGCTCACTGTAATGATAAAGTTATAAAAATAATGGTGCATTGTTCTGTACGTATCATATAAATCATTTAATAAAAGTAATTGTAATTTGTTTTTCCTAAGATGGTAAGGTGCACAAAGAAAAATGATTTACTTGGTTGTATTTTATCTTAGAAGGAGACAATATTCCCTAATAGATACTTAGCACAGTTATAGATTGTCCTGCCCTCCTGTATTTGTTTGAATAATTACATTACAACCTAGGCTTAGAAGAACCTGATTAAAAATCACCAGTAATACAGCTTCTTCCCTGCTATTCATGTTATTTAATAAAGTGTGAAAAACAATTATATCTGTTAATAAAAAGCTGACTACTTAAGCAACTGAGCAGTTGGTATCATGGCCTAATTTTTTTCCCCCCTCACCTCACCTGGATTTCTGAGATAATCGGTGTGTATATTTGAGACAGTAAGTAATCCAGCGCTTTCTGGGGTACCTGAAAATGAGAAAATATGAAAAAAAAGGACAAAATCCTAAGGGGTCATGTATCCACATGTTATATGCCAACCCCACCCTTAGCCTGAGCCTGCTGTCCTCTGCCTGCCTGGTTCTAGTTTCTAGCTTGGTGGCTTTGTGGAGAGCAGGCATTTGAGATCACACAAGTGTCTCTGCGAATAACGCTTACAAGATGTTTAAGAACACCATTTATCAGAATCAGGATGTTTCTAAAGTGGTTCTTGCTAGCAGAGATGCTTAGATTTGTTCTGATGATAATGAAGAATGTTTTTTAAGCTAACCAAGTAATAATAGCCAAACTTTTGCTTTGGTAAGAAAATCACACACTCAATCTAGAAATCAGATAAAGGCTACATTAGAGCTGATACCATGTGGCAGTTGACAAAGGATTTTAAAAAAAGAGTAATTAGTGACCCCCAGAAATTGTATCTCACTAGAGGCGTTTCTTATTATTGAAAAACTCTGAAAGACTGTAGTGGTGGGCTTTTATTCAAATTGAGTTTTACTCCATTCAAAAGCACAGCTACTCTGAGATTATATCATCTCTATAGTATGTATTATTTACTGAGTAAATATCAACTGTGAAGTAAATTTAGACCACTCTCACTTTGGAATTTATCTCATCTTTGAGATTCCTGTTTTAGATAGAAATGATGTTGAGTTATGGCATCAAAGATTACTTGATAGCTCAGGTCTATTTAATTGGCTTAATAATTTCATTAGCCAGTTTCTCTTACTAAGACAAAGATTTTCATTAGTGATTGATCAGAGGAAAGTAAGCGATCTGGCTCACTGACGCACCCAGTGTGGCTCCAGAAGTAGCAACATCAACATCGCTTGGGAGTGTCTTATAAATTCAAAATTTTATGCTCTATATTTTCACCCCATGACCGGTAACTCTGCTGGTTACTAACCAAGGATATATATGAAATAGGCCCACAAGAGGCAAACTTTTTTATAATAGCTTTAGTGATGAAAATCTAAAATTGCAAAGTACCTGAAATCTCCACCAATAAGTGTATGGTCACAGAGAATTTGACATTTTCCAACAATGGCTGTTTGTTAGAAATAAAAAGGAACAGCTTCCTGATGAACACAAACAACACAGACCAGCCTCAAAATGGTGAAGCAAAAGGTTATAGACACAAAATCATCCACACTGAATATTTATTCCATGTACATGAGGTTTTAGAATAGGCTCTTCCATGCCAATTGATAAAATTTGGAATAGTGGTTGCCTCAGGATGAGGGCTAACTAGAGACGATAGCTGGGAACTTTCTAGAATAAAGAGAAATATTCTATGTATCAAATAGATAGAGAATATGGAGGCATATACATTGTTAAAAATATCTACAAGTACTTAAACCATAGACATTTAGTTCAATGAAAACAACAACAAAATTAAGAAAGTAAACCAGGCCTTAGTCACCATGTCATGAATGAGTCTAGAAAGAATTCACACAGTTTCACAAGCTATTCTTCACATAAACAATTCTCTGAAACAAATAACACTTCCCTGTTTTAAAGTCTGCTGATTAGTCCCCAAATTTCATTAGCAAAATCCCTTCCCAGGTGTACCTAGATCCATGTGCAGTTGACTAACAAGAGGACAGGGATCTGAGAGGCATTTTGGGAAATCTGTGCACTGGTGCTATGCAATGGAAAAGCTTCTTTGCTGAACACAATTAGGAAAAGATTGTAGGCACCCTGTTTATCTGGTAGTGGGTCTATTTCCAACCTCTGGTGGATACAGAGTGCATTCTCACATGTTTAATTCTCTAAGGCAAATAGAATCCAAGTCCCAAGTAAAAAATGAATTAGTTATTTGTTATCAGGAGCAAGATGAAGCTGGAGAGACCAGTTCATATCCAAACATATTTGCTGAGAAAAGTCCAGCATTATCTGACATTTTCTACATTCTCTCTTCCAAAGGGGAATTTGGTTTTCAAGGTTCTTTTAGGAAGTAGTTGGTGGAAATTTAGAACAGCTAGTTTTGAATGCCTCATTCACTGCTCAGTAGTTATTGCTATTAAGCGTGTCACATTGAGTACCGTTGTTCGGAGAGCGCTATTTAAATGCTCACTGTTTACTCAGTAGGATCTTCAGAGTGATGATAAATAGGTGTCAACATGACATTTTAGAGATGAATAATCCATGAAGTTAAATAGCCTCTTATACCTGTGGAAGTCACAGTGGAGAGTGCCACGGACTTAGATAAGTTCATGATTTCATGCTTGGGCTAAAATCTGATTGTCAATCAAACGATCTTTTCACTGACCTACACAGGTATAGACTCTGCTTTTAGGGAATTTATGATCTTTATGCCACATGCTCACGGTCAAAAGCTAGATCTTAATTACAATGTAAACAAAGAGAACAGGGGAAAAATGTGACTTAAAATTTGGGCCTCTCCAGTGTGCCAGAAAGCTTCTTATATTTTAATTATTGTAACTGTATCAGGGACGGCATCGTTATTTCCATAGTTGATACATCTGAGGCTTAGAGGGTCCCCATGACTTACCCAACTTTGTAATGATGGAAGAACTCAGGTATGTTGGTCTCAAGAGCTTTCCATGACATGAAGCTGGATCGATTAAAATCTTTTTAGAAAGCGATTTCTGCGAGAAAACACTCAACAGACCAAACTAATTGATTGCCTCTCCTTGTTTTCAGTAAGGAGACGGGGTTGCAAAATCACTTTGGTGAGACTGGGAGTTGGCACAGTCCAAAATGAGAGAAAGAAGAAGGCAGAGGGGAAGGCAGCCAGTGAGTGAGGACCATTCATCTGTTTGTTCACGATTACTGACACAGAACATCTAATCAAGCATTTAATTCTTTACTTTTTGCCTCTCTGTAAAAGGCTTTTCATTTTAATTTGCCTCCTAGATATTCTGTGTCAGGCAATTACTCTATCCGAAGGTTTTTGAAGTCTAAGAAAGTAAGTGTGTGGTTCTTAAAGCAACATTGCCTTGAAAGCATAATTGCAGCTAAATAATGCAATCTTCAGTGTCCTGACTGGGTTTTCTTCATATCCAGGTTCCTTCAGTTACTGTTGGTGTGTATTCCTGGTAAGTAAGGAAAAGAACTGGAACTTCATGAACAGAGCAGTCTCCCGGATCCAGGAGCTAGGAATGCTTCCTAACAATATTATGCCAGCTTGACAAACATTTAAACCTCTTTCACTTAATTGGTTACCTGCAGTTTGTTAAATTTCAATAGCTGATAGTGAGATCACTTGGAGCCTCAGTGCCTTAAAGGACTGAAATAGGACCAGGGAGAGCCTAGTAGAGAGTTCTGGAGCAGGAGATATAGTGGTGAGATCTGATATTGTTGGAATACAGGGTTTCCAAGGACAGTTGGCTTTACTTCCTGGAAAACCATAGGATAGATAGCACAGCCTCATGTCTTGCCTAACATCTTCTTATGGTTTTATTTAGCTGGGCAGATTTCTACAGATATCTGAAGAAATAGATATATAGACCTAGTACACCTGGCAAGTGAGTTTCCCGATTTTGAAATTCAGGTTGTTAATGAGCAGACTTCAGGGAATTACCTATAATATCAGGATATGGATGTAGCCAGTGAAATATCGCAGTCTTGGAAGGGAGAGAGATGAGTCTGAGATATGTTGTACAAGATGAGGCAGCATATTAGAATACATACGATACAAATGCAGAGCCAATAACTATTTATGGAGAGGAATGTGATCAGAAATGGAAGGCAGGAGACTAAGCAGATGGATAGAAACAGGAGGAAGTCATATATTTGTGAGTTTGCGATAAGGAAAACAATTACTTTGTATACTAATTTACAAATGAATAAAAAATAAATGAGGAGGCAGGCAGGGCAGACAGTCTGGAGTGGACCTGTCTCAGTGCTTCTGTCTCAGACCTGTGATGTGGGAGTGCCTTTATGGTGTGAATAGCAATCTTTAAATAAAGGAGCTGTTTTGGGCCATGGTGGGCACCATAGAAGAAGTAGGAGGAGAAATCAGAGCATAGGTAGGAGAAGCAGGGTGGAGTCAGACAGATGGAGCCTGAAGCCCAAAGGAGCAACATGTAAGGAGCACAGGTGAGCCGCGGGCCACGTGGTAGAAAGATTAATAGAAATGTGTTGATTTAAGATGTAAGAGCTAGCTAGCAATGTGCCTGAGCCATAGGCCAAACAGCATGAAGTTAATATTAAGCGTCTAAGTCATTTCTGGGGGCCTGAGCAGAGGGGGTGGCTAAAGGGTCTGTGGAGGCAGGTCTGTGAGTCCAGACCTCTGGTGCCCGGGACCAAGAAACCTCATTACAACAGACCTGTGGGGTCTATGTGGCATATCTGTTGTATCCACAGCTGATAGCCATTAAGAAAACAATATTTTAATCCAACAACCTATGAAGCAGAGTTCTGCCAACATGTGAAGGAACCCAAGCAGAGTCTTCCTTGGAGCTCCCAGAAAGGAAGAAACACAGCTCTGCTAAACCCTGATTTCTTCCATTTGAGACCCTAACCATAGATCCAGAGAGGCTGTCAGATTTCTGATATACAGGGTGATGGCATAATAGATACAAACTGTTCCAAGTCACCTCATTTGTGATGCTTTGTTATGGCAGCAGTGGGAAATTAATGCAGAGCTCTCACAATAAGAAAGGAGCAGTCTCTGGATGATGTTTCCAGCACATTCCTTCACATGTTAGAAGAAGACATCACTGATTCCAGGAAAAGGCACTAACTCTTTTTTGTCCATGTGCTCTAATTTATATAATAAAATGTAGATGGAGTGGAAAATCTAACAGATGTACTTATTATGTCTATTGTTCTCAGCTCTACATTGTCCCCTGCACAGACGCTCAAGGGCTCCTTCTTCGAGGACGGAGGTGGTTGGGCACAGTGTACCTACAGTGGAGAAGCTCCAGGCTTTTCTGCTCTTTTGACCCTCTTATGTTAGTCAAATAGCCTACATTAGGGTGGATCGTACCTCCTCAGTTAAATCTTCCCAGAAATGCCCTCAGACATACCCAGAAGAGTGTCTCCTGGCTGATTTGAAAATCCACTCAAGTTGACAATGGAGATTAAGTGTATAGGGACTTGTCCACAGAAACAAATAAAAAGCAATGAAGACAATAAATAGAAGGCATTAGATTAGTTTCCTAGGATACTGTGACAAATGACCACAAAGTAGGTAGGTTGAAACAATAGATACTGTTTCACAGCCCTGGAGGCTGGAAGTTCAAAGAGCATGGTATACTTAATGGCTTCAACATGGCCTGTTTTCTTGCTTCATTCTGGCTTCTAGTAGATGCCAAGAATCACCCTAGGAATCTGTGATATCCCTTGACTTATAGATGTGATGCTCTGATCTTTATTTTGTTGTGGCATTCATTTTAATTGTCGCCACTTGACCTTCTGTGTGTTTACATATGAATTCCTCTCATAAGGACATGGAGTTTTTGTGTTCCATTGTAACCGACTTCACCTTCACTTGACAAATGACCTTGGCAAAGACTTTTCACAAATAAGGTCACATTCTGTGGTTATAGGTGAATAGCAATATAGGAGAAACAAAATCAATCCAATCTAAACATGATCTTTGTTTCCTATGTTAGGTTTTGAAAGAAAAATATACTATAAAGAACATTTCCAGTGTCTAAATTTATACTGTTCTTCAGTTAAGCATGTGGAAAGAAGCCTGTATGGCACTGACTCAAAGTGTGTGAGTTTCGCTGCTTAAGCTTAAGAGATATGCTTCACATTGTTCTTAGAACAATGGTTATGCTTCCTTATGTAACAGGTGGGTGTCCTTAACTCTAGTGCCCCTAGACACCCCAAGACCACAGCCAATGACCACTGTTAACTTTAAAGAAAAAGAGAGTTTAATGAATGATATACCAGTACACACATGTGCAGGCTCAAGGCACTATGGAAGCCAAGAGCCCCAAATGCTTTCAGAGTAGAATTCTTATACCGCACTCTGAGTAGGGGAGGGGATACGTCTGTACTTGGTGCACTAGGAAAGTTACAACAGGGTGGGGCCAAAGGTCAGCTTAGGACAGAGTTTAGGAATGTGACAGGCAGTTCCTGTGAAACATTCAAGTCTTGGGCAAGCAGGGGACCCACAAGGGGGCACCACCTGAGGATATTCATTTCCTGGAGCAATGGTCGCAATGGGAGGCACAGGGAGTCAGGCCACCAAACAATTCAGGAAATACATCCTTATCTTGGGTGGTCTCACTCAGAGTGATTAGTTTCCAGAAGGTCAAGCTGACTGGGTATGTCCCAAGTGTACAGTTGAGCAAGCAGCCATTAATCCTGTGAACAAAGCTTTTCCAAGAACCTGAGTTCTGAGCAAGCTGCCACTTAACAATGGAACGGAAACTCTGTCAACCTTGGCTAGTTTCAGGGACCTCAGGAAGGGGGTCGAGGGGAAAGAATCAAACAGGATTTTTCTATCTTCACACTTATATCACCAGAAGAGAAAGGAACTAGTTTTGAGTTTGATAGCACTGGATTTGGGGATCATCTACTTCTTAGATATTACAAGAACTCTTGTATAAGACAGTTGTTCTCTGATGTAATCGACAATGATAATATGCAAAGACACACATACACACATACAAATACACATAAACACCATACACATATACACATAAACACAAATATAATATACCACACAATACACACATAAATACATACCTGTATATAATACCCCAAATACACATATACTCCCCCCCCCACACACACACAGAGAGAGAGAGAGAGAGACAGAGAGAGAGAGAGAGAGAGAGAGAGAGAGAGAGAGAGAGAGAGAGAGAGAGAGAGAACTAAGATACTTAGGTCTGATTGATCTTGGTGTGAGGTAGAGAATAGAGGAAATTTCTAATAACAAAAGATCGATGAGGGGTCTCTCATGCTAATAGCATGTACTTAACATTTGGCTCATGGTCCAAAATTCAATTCTCAGTTTATTTTTATAGTGGAAAATTAACCACAACTTAGTATATTGCATATTCCCACATGCTTCATTTATGTGGACTCTGTTATTTTTTACACTCTTGCTTTAAGATGTGAGGTTGAAGCACATAATGGAAATAGAGTTTTCACCGGCCCTGGCCAGCCATTTCTTTGTACTTTTCTGGAGGCCCATGCCAAATGAATCCACAGTAGATTAGCATATTTTCATCAACTTGTTATTTCCTTGAGATACTGTGTTTTCACATGTACTTGGCCAAATGCTTCAAATTGCCCTTTGAAAGTAACCCAGCTGACATGGAAGACATGAATTCTGCCTTCTTCATTTTGATTTTTTTCTTTTTAAAGGCTGTGGTGGCCCGAAGGAATGCAGTGTGCCCTGCAGGAAGGCTAGTGTCTGGTCCACGTGTGTGGCCTGTTTCTCTGCCTCTCTGCTTTGTTCAGTATCCTCACAGTTACTCTTGTTCTTTTCTGTCCTGCCTTTGCTTAATCTCATCAGAAGGAGCTCTAATGAGATCTTTCTTGGCATTAGGTCCCTCTGATCCATTTTCTTTTCACTGATGCTACATCTTCAGACTTTGTAGCAGCCCTGGAGATAGGGGTTAGAGATGTTCCTTCATCTCCAGTCTGGGTATCTCTCTTTTGTACTTCTTATCTCTAGTCTTTCTCCAACCTATTCCCCAAATTGTGTCCCCCAAATATGAGAAATCAATCTAAATCTCCATCTCCTGTTGTCATTACATGACTTGAGAGCTTTTCAAACTAGCGGCCCAGACTTGCCACTCTGTTTTCATCTCTGGGCCCTCCTCTATGGCTTCATACTAGGCTCACTTTTGTCTACTCTGCATCCTAGTTTAAGCACAATGTGACCATAAACCTTGTGCTCTAGGGCTGAGTATTCCCTGACACAATCAACTGTATCCATAATGGACCTTCCTTCTTAAGGTGCTTCTGGTCAGGTATTCGGTACAGCAATATCAAAATGACAAATATTCTAGGAGTATGTTTCAAGCTTTTAGGAATTTATCCAGGATACTTCACTACTAACATCACCTTAGATTTTCCTGGATGATGAGTATAATTGAGTATCACTAATGGGGTTCTGGTAGAGTTTATGCCACAAAGGTCTGTGCATGGTATTGAAGTGGTGGTACCTTCAAAAGGTAGGGCATAGTAGGGTCCCATGAACCCTTGTCTCTAGATGAATAGAGCTAGTGTAGAAGGAGGTTTCTGGCCCAGACTTTCAAGGTTTAGACCTGCAGACCCACAGAGACACACAGATGTTTACAATAGTTTAAGGCTGATCGGCTTAAGGCCCAGGCTTATAACTTGCTAACTCTTTACCCTTAAACTAACCCATGACTCTTAATCCTGTTCAGCCATGCAGCTCGGTACCTTTTTCAGAGCAGCATAGTTATCCTCTTTTCTTCTGGCTTCTCTCTGGCATTCTGCTCTGTTCTTCCTGTTCCCAGAGTTTTTTTAGTCTGGTAGCTCTGCCCACACTTCCTGTCTACCTTTGGCCAATCAGCATTTTTTATTAAACTTATAGGCAGGGACAATTATTTACAATGGAACAATATAATCCCCCTACAAGCTAGTTCTCATGAGAAGATGTTATAAAAACAGCAAGGCAGGTTCCACCCCTTTTCATTGGCTCCCAGTTTCAATAAAGTATGTGTGTGTATATATTTAAATACTGCAGGAGTACATGATCTAGTACTAACTAGAATACTGCCTGCCCAGTTATAATCCTTCTTATATGCACTCCTGTTACAATGCCAATAGACTAAACTAGTGTGGCTACCTAATTCTGCTCTTTTAGTTTCCAAAGCTGTGCGCTAAATAAACCTCTTTTCTTTATAAAGTTGACATGCTTCTAGTATTTTGTCATAACAATAAAAAAATAGTCTAATGTATTCACAATTATTTGCTAATTTATTCTATCTTCTAAAGGTCAATTTATGGGTATGCCTTGTTCCCAGCAAGGCATAGAGAAACCAGTAAATGCTTATTGAATGAATGTAGGATTGTATAAATAATGACTTTTCTGTTTGACAACCATTGCCACATCTCTTAATTTGTCTTTCATTTATAGCCACCTACAACACATATGTGGCTGAAGTTCAGGGATAAATCCAAGAAATGTACTTTTAGAAATTTCTGGTACATTTGACCACAGGAAAAATAGGCCTGTTGTAAATTCATTTCAGATGTCAGAACACAGGTGTTAATAGACTGCCAGCTGGGATCACCATGAAGACACAGCCCTCATTACTTTATAGGTCTCACTACCTTGGTAGGGTAATTCATCTGTTTCCATGAGCCAGGTATGAAATCCCAGGCTGTGCTGTTGCTGATGAGCAGACTCATTTCAGATGTCTCTGAATGGAATGCTTGCTGGGCTCATCTAGAGTTTGCTATGTTAACTGCTAAGGCTTCGCTGGGATGGGTTGGTGGGTGAGAAAAGAAGGCTCTGGAGGGAAGCCTGGACCCTGTTACTCAGTCTTCACTGGAGAGTCTCATGACATTCTGGTAACTCAGTGCTTCTGTGGGGATCGCAAATCTGCATTTCTTTTTTTCCTCAACTTTTATTGATTCTCTGTTTTATTTCTCATCATGCATTTTGTTCCCACTTATCTCCCTGCCCCCTTACTTTTGCCCTCCGCCCTTCCAAACTCCCCTCCAAACTGCTGTGGGACTACGCTCTTGTACACTGTCAATATTTCTCACTGTAGATATTGGTTTAATAAAATGCTGATTGGTCAAGTAGCTAGACGGGAAGTAGAGGTAGGGCAAGCAGATGAGGAGAATTCTGGGAAGTGGAAGAGCATAGCAGCAAATGACATTGAGACCCAGAGGAAGCAGGATGAGAAGGCTGCACTGAGCAAAAAGGTACCAAACCATGTGGCTAAACATAAATAAAAATGTGAGTTAACTTAAAGCATTAAGAGTTAGCAAGTAATAAGCCTGAGCCATAGACCAAACAGCTTGTAATGTAAGCCTTTGTGTGATTATTTGGGACTGAAGGTCTGGACCTTTAGGGCTAGGCTGGGCCAGAAACTTGTAGCTACAAAAAACACAAAACAAAACAAAATTTAAAAAAAAACTCATAATAAAATTTAAAAAGGAGAAGAATCTTATTCTGGAACCTGTAGCATGGCCCTGTGCATCACACAGTTCATTCTTTAGTCTGCTCATCTTTACTTGTAAGTGCTCATTGCCATGCGTCATTGGTCTGGTTTGGGGCCTCTGGCTTCTGCTACCTCAGTGATACTGGGATCACTCTTGGGGGTCCTCTTGCATACTCTGCTGTAGTCTTTTGTCACGGAAAACCTGAAGTTTTGGATCTGTAGGTTCCTCCCCTTCACATACTCCAATAGCTCACAGATGAGGTGGATGTTGAGGTGGGGCATCTCAGTCCTGGTTCTAAGCCTGGGTGGTAGTTGGGTTGGTCAGCCCATCAGCTTTCCCTCATAGTCACTACCTGGGAGAGCTCTTCAGCATTGTCTCAGCTCACCCAATGCAGTCTTCTGCAAGGGTGTGGGGCAAGGTCTTCTATTATAAATCTGCATTTCTAACCATCTTCCAAGTAGTTCTAAGAATCCCACTTCAAATAGCAAGTTATTTTTTTCTGTGTGTGTAGAAAATAAGAGATCCACTTAAAAGTTTTTGTTTTTCTCCTATTACCAGACTTTTAGCATAAGTGTCATGAAAAGTTAGTCTAGGGAGATATAGGTGGGTACATGAGAGACTATCATTCTAGCCTTGGTAACTGATGAGTTGAAGGGCTTGAAAGCTCTTGTTAATTCAGTCTGTACAGATGCATTTGTTATTCTGTTTTTGTTTCTCCTTTAGCTTCTGAAGATACATAATATTAAGCCCACATAGAAGGTGGTTGTACAGATTAAATTTAGGGAATATTCTATTTACTGTTTGTTGTTATGATAAAACTGTGTCCGAGGCAACTTCAGAAAAAAAGAGCTTATTTGGGTTTATGGTTCCAGGGTCATTAGGGTCCATCATGGCAAAGAAGCAAGCAGCAGGTGTGGTTGCTGGAGCAGGATTCTGAGCTCTTATATCCTCAACTGCAGCATGGAGCAGAAAGAGCAAACTGGAAGCAGAGAGAGGCTATAATCATCTCAAAGTTAGCCCCCAGTGATGTACATCTTCCAGAATGCTGTACCATCTAAACCTGTTCATACAGCACCACCAACAGGGAACCAAGCATTCAAATGTCCGAGCTTATGGGGAAATTTCTTATTCCAATCATCACAGGAATCAATGAGACTGGACAGAAGAAACCTATCTGATGTGTAAAACACTGTTTCTGATGTGTCTGGGAGGGTATCATTGGAGAATATCAGTGTGTGTAAATGAGTGGCAGTATGGGGAAGATTCATCCTCAGCGTGAGTGGGCTCTATCTACTCATCACTATAACCTAGATGAATCAAATGCCTTAGTTATGATTTTATTGCTCTGATGAGACAGTATGACCACAGCAACTCTTATGAAGGAAAACATTTAATTAGGCATGGCTTACAGTTCAGATGTTCAGTTTATTATCATGGTGGGAGGCATGGCATCATGTGGGCAGACATGGTGCTGGAGAGAGCCAAGAGTTCTACATCTGGATCAGCAAACAGCTGGAAGAGAGAGTGACAATGGGTATGGCTTGGGATTTTGAAACTCCAAAGGCCACAATCAGTGACACACTTCTTTCAACAAGGCCTCACCTACTCCAACAAGGCCATACTTCCCAATAGCGCCACTTTCTATAAGCTTATGGGGGGCATTTATATTCAAGCTACCACAGGAAGAAAGGCAAAGGATCTCTTTCATTTGCCTCAGGCATCAGAATGCCAAGGTCCTTGTCCTTTGGATTCTGAGCTTTGTCCTACTGGCCTTCTGAGGATCTGGGACCTTCAGCATGACACCAAGAATCATATCACTGTCTTGTTTGGTCCTAGGGTTTTCTGATTTGGATAGAGCCAGATGTCCACCTTTTTGATTCTTTAGACTCCAGTGGGTCACTATGGGACATCTTTGCTTCTACAATCATTTGGGTTAATTTTCCTAATCAATGAATCAATGAATCACCAGTCAATCACCTCTACCTTAGCCTACCATCTATCTGTTTTCTCTCTCTTACTTTCTTTTTGAGATACCTAGCCACTGTGTACATTATTTTCTTCTCTTATAAAGGAAAATAAAAACATTCTTCCACTGATAAGAACAGTCTCTGTAACCACTCCTTCACTCTAGCAATAAGCTTTGCACTACACTTTAGCTCTTGATTACTGCATAGTTTACCGTTTTCTCTAGAAAACACACCAATAAGGCTCTGTTGGAATCATACTATGAATGGAAAAAAGAAGCCCACAACTGGAAAACAGAAGCATTTTGTACCCTTTTCTTTGGATTTTCAAAGTTGGGGTGAAAGAAGCAAGCCCCGCCTTGCCATCACCGAGAGCAACAGGCCTATGCTACTCTGCTGCTCTTGGCTATGATTTCTCTTGAGCCTTTAACTTTATTGCCTTATCTCACATTAAAAATTGTTTAGTCCTGACTGCCCATAAGGAAGCTAGGAAATTTCTGATCTTTGATTTTCTGTGTGGTCTTTGGGAAGCATGATTAAAAACTGTGCCAATGGCTAGAACTGGTGGTGGTATTTTCTTACATCATTTCATGGATAGTTTCTTAAATTATCAGCTGTCAGTCAGTCTGTCTGTTTGTATACTATCTGTCACCCTATATCTACTACAGATATTATCTATCTTTTACCTACCTATTTACCCAACATCCATATACTTTCCTATGTATATATGTATGTATTATTCATATTATCTATCTATCTATCTATCTATCTATCTATCATCTATTCATAACAATCATCTTTCTAGCTATTTTATGTCTACTTATCTGTTTATATCTCATTGACATAGCTAATTAAATAAATGGTTTTACTTCTATCCAGCATTTCATTCAAGATGCTTTAGCACCTCATCTATATGAAAACAGGTTCTTGTTCTTGTGAAACTCTTTATAGATGGTTCATGATTCAGTCAGACTTTCCTCTCTTTTGTTGTTAGTGTTTATCTTAGAATAAAGTGGGTCCAAGATCTAATGGTCCAATCAGGGTCAAATATTTGACACCCTGACCTTCATGTAGACATCATTTACCAGCTACCTCCCCATGGTTCACAACTGTGCACTTTAGCGTATTGTATAATTTGCTATTATAAAAACAACAATAACTAGATGAGATGAGGGCATATTTGTCTTTCATCATTCTCCAACCAACAATTATGCAAACCTTTCAGAAATATGAAGAAAACAAAAACCAGACAAACCTCCAGAAAAACAAACCACCCGAGGTTATGGAATGAGAAGTGGTCAACACATTTCAAATCTACGTTTGTTCATGGAGTGAATGTTTTGTTTCTTAGGCTGTGCTTCCCACAGCATCTGCGCCTGCACTACATCCTTTATTCTGAAGATGCATGTCTGAGGTAGAGTCTTCATGCTACATTGCCACTTTAAAATTGTGATAAGGAAATGACATGGAGTGGAGACAGCTTAGTTTTGTCTCTGGTTCTGTCAGATGATTGGTGCACATTTTGGGGAATGGCAGCTTCCTTTACCTTCTCTCTTCCTATACTCCTTCTTTCAGAGTCTATGTAGGCTGGCCTTGAACTCATGATTTTACTGTCTCAGTTTCCTGACTATTGATGTTACAGGTGTGAACTACCACATAAAGCTTAGCAATATTACTTATTGAGAACTTGTTTACAAAAAACTATCTCAGAAGCCTGGTGAGATGACTTAGTGGGTAAAGAAATTTGCTGTGAAAGCTCTGCTACATGAATTTAATTCCTGAATACACATACAAATGGAAAGAGAGAGCTGACTCCGTCAAGTTGTTCTGTATATCCTATTATGCTCACATATAATAATAAATGAATGAGTGAATGAATGAATAATATTTAAAATATCTGGAGGCAAACTGAAGCAGGAGGATTATGGTGAGTATTGGAGCAACCTTGGCTAAATAGGTCATCCTGTGATATGATATGACTCTCTGCCAAAACAATGTTCTGCCATGTATGGCTTTCTGTATATTGTCAACATTCTAGTAGTTTAAAGCTTATGTGGGGTGGAGGGCTGAGATTTGAATTCATACTTCTTTTTCTTGTGAAATAATTAAAAATATTTCATATTTTTCACTTCATCTTTCTTAGGCAAAGTCTAGCTCCCCCCCCATATCTTAGCCCACCTTTAAAAACTCTTCTTTGATTCAGTGGTATTTATTTATGATGTATTTCAGTAATTTTCATGTCAAAAGACACACTATGGCTTCACTATGATTTCTTTTTCCCTCCCTCCTTCCCTCCCTTCTTTCTTCCTCTCCCCTCCCTACCTCCCTCGCTCCCCTTTTTTTATTTCCTTTTGTCTTTCTTTTTCTGTTTTTTTTCCCCCCAAATTGACCCAAGATATGTACAACATCCCTGGCCATCTGCCAAGTCTTGCTACATTGTTGGACTGCCGTCAAGCTAACAGAGTTGTAAATTAAGTAAAGCAATTGTCTTAACCCTGGAAAGTTGAACTTAAGATGATAGTTTATCAAAATAAATGATATGAGTTAAATCATCTTGGTTGCTATTTGACTTAATTACATGTTACAGTTTTACAGGGTACCCAGATGGTTTAGAAAAACTCAGGTGTAGTATGAGTATCACTTACATGTCCTAGTGAATGCCTGACTGGTACCAAGAAAGACCATCAATCACTTCATACGATGACATTGAAGTCCACAAAGATCTGTTCACAACAGAGACCACTATGGCTTTTCTCCTCAGGTAGGAGGGAAGATTTTAAGCTGGGACATTCTTCTTGGATACCATCGGCCATTTCACCTTTCCCATGGATTTTGTGAAATGTCTATAGGTTCCAAAATGGTGATAACTGAATAGATCTGGCCAAATTTTCATAGCCAATGAAGTTCTAACTAATGAACAGGCAAATGAAGAATTCATGACTGCAGCTATGATGGAATGCAGACACACAGTGTTCCAGGAACTGTGCCAGACAGAGCAAGCCTATTTTCTTATTTAACTATCAGAGTATGTCTAAGATCTTAGGCTCCATCAACACAAGCTATTTTATTATTGTTTTGGGATCCTGACTACTTCTTTAAGACTATGTTCTGGTTTGTAGAAAGTCACACTTGTTCTGTGTTCAACCCAGCATTTCTGATCCCCTGTTGTGCCCATCTTCTTCAATGCATTCTGGCTTTTGCCCAGTCTCCTTATCTTTGTTACTGCTTCTCACATGTCTTGTCTCCTCTAACCCTTCGACTTGACACTGTTTCTGGGAATATTGACAGCCTTCTCTCTAAGCTGTAATTTGTGATAGCTCTCAACGACATTTTCTCATACTGTGTTGGAAAAATAATCTTGGTGGCATGTCAGTGTACCAGTAACATAACATTATGTTTTTGTCCTGGCCACTCAACAGAGAGAGAGAGAGAGAGAGAGAGAGAGAGAGAGAGAGAGAGAGAGAGAGAGAGAGAGAGAGAGAGAGGGAGGGAGGGAGGGAGGGAGGGAGGAGAGAGAGAGAGAGAGAGAGAGAGAGAGGAGAGAGAGAGAGAGAGGAGAGAGAGAGAGATACTGTCTTCTCATTCTTACAAGCTCATTTCTTGTACCAATCTATAGGTATGGTGTTGTCACTGTGAATTCTTAATGACAGAGGAAGAGAGGCAGTGAGGTTAGGCTTGCACATGGTTCTGTCGACGTGGTCACAGAATCCATTGCTTTCACCGTATTTCCCTCCATCCCGCTGCAGATGGCTGACTAGAAGAGAAGAAGACCTTTAAAGACTCCCCTAGCCTCTCCCCCAACAGAGTCTTGCTGTGAATCCCAAGCTGGCTTTTTTTGTGACTTAGCCTCCAAGTGCTGGGATAATGAGCATATGCCACTACACTCAGCTACGGTGGCTCTTACAGAACAGCTGCAGCACCAATTAGGTATCAGTGATTTAGAGAGCTGGAGCAGAAGATGGAGAGATAGTTTAGTAGCTGGGAATTTTTGCTGTTCTTGCAAAGGACCTGAGTTCAATTCTCAGCATCCACATCAGGCGCCTTACCAGAACGTGTACCTCTAGCTCCAGCTAATACTTGTATAGCTGATCTCTGTGGGCATTTGTATTCATATGCTCACATGCATATAGAAACACACACATATACACAGTATTAAAAATAAATCTTATAAAAGAAGACTGGAGCAAAATTTTTCATAAAGGCCAAATATGCTTTGATTCAGTATCTAATTGTGTCTCTGAACCTCAGAACTGATGGGTCTAGAAATGTGAATGGTGTCACTTACCTTTCTCCCTAGCCATCCACTAACAAAACTTTAATTTCATTCCCATGACTCCATTCCCTGCTGGCTGAAAACACATTGTTCCAGGTGGAGGTGGACTTCTCCTACTAAGAGTTGCAATGACGATTTCACTGAATTGGAAGCTGAGACATCATCAGGCTATTTGGCCTTCTCATTTGCCTGAATCAATAGGCATGGCAGGTTAAGGGACTATCTAATTCCTGGTTATCGAGAGAAAGTTGGATGACTACCACCCAGTAGAAGTAAGGATGGGTTTGGAGTACATGAAATACTTTAGGCTTTAAGACACTTTTTAGTATTACCATGTCACATGACTGAGGTAAATGGAAAACTATAATTCAGTTCAAGTAGTGTTATGAATAGTCTAGCTCTTTCAAGAATGTAGATTGAGGTCCCATGAGCACCCAAGTGATCACTGAAGGAAGACAAGGGGAGTATCTGAGGGGGCAGTGGAAGGCAGTCCACAAGTACCAATGACAACCACAGGACGCATTACAGAGAGGGAGACTCTAATTGTCATACATATATTCTTGCTTTGTAAATGTGTGTGTGTGTTGTCTTCCTTTTTACCCCCTTATCATATAAGACAAGTGCTTTAGTCACGTTTCTATTTCTGGGATTGAACACCATGAACAAGAGCAACTTGCGGAGGAAAGGGTTTATTTTGCATATTTTTCCGTATCATAGTTCATCATTAAAGATAGGGCAGGAATTCAAACAGGGCAGGGATATGGAGGCAGGAGATGATGCAGAAGCCATGGAGGAGTGTCATTTATTGGCTTGCTCCTCGTGGTTTGGTTAGTCTGCTTTCTTAAAGAGTCCAGGACCACCAACCAAGGTATGATAGTGCCCAGAGAGAGCTGGCATATCAATCATCAAGAAAGAAAATGTACCACACACACACAGTCTTGCCCACATGCCAATCTAATATGTGTGGGGTATTTTCTCAATTGAGACTCCCTCCTTCAAAATGATTCTAGATTGAATCAAATTAACTTAAAACTAGCCAGGACAAGATATATTGACAGTATTTCATTAGTATTTAAGTATGGTTATTTTACAACATAATATTAAGCATATGAAGAAGTGTAAACATCACTCAAAGATATTTCCTCCTCTGTTGGCAAATTCTTTGGGTGCATTTTGGGTAGTTGGAAGAGAAGTTATGATACTATTGTCTTTGGTGATATATTTTATATTTAATAAAATCAGCCTGGAATATCAGAGAACAGAATCACCCACAGTCAAGACATGAGAGTCAGAGAGTGGTAACTCACACCTTTAATCCCAGTACAGGAATGACAAAGTGATGACCTATGCCTCTAATCCCATCACTCAGGAGGCAGAGATCTTTCTGTGTTTCTATGAGTTCAAGGCTTAGCGACCAAATAGTAGTAGCTCACACCTTTAATCCTAACTCTAGGATTATGATGCAGAGTTGAACCCAGAAGTGAGACAACTGGGTGGAGAAGATATTTAAGGCAGGCGTAGGTAGCCATTTTAAGATTCTGTAGATGCAACCAGGCTGGCTTGAAGATATCTTTTACCCTGAGAAGTTGGCTGGGGGAAAATTGCCTGTGGTCTGTTTCCTTTCTCTGATATTCTAGCTTTCCCTGAATATCTGGCTTTCAGTTTTCATTAACTATTCATATTTTAATTGTCCTTATTTAGAAATTAGGTATGGGCTCAGGAGATGTATAAGTGCCACACTTAAAAAGAAGTGGACTCGGGATTGTTAACTTTATGCTTGACCTTGAATTGATGAGGAGTACCAGATGTCTGGTTAAACACTATATGTGTGTGTTTGTGAGGCTATTTCTTGGATGAGATTAGCATTTGAATGAACAGGCTCAGTTGTAGATTAGTGCATTAGTGGATGGTAGGTGGCCATTTGTAGGTCTTTTAGCCTCTATGATTGACAAGCAAATTCTTAATAAACACCTCTGTATTTACAAATATAACCAAATATAATAACTTAATAATATAGAATCATTTATAATTATTATGTGACAACAACATACCACCCCCCCCCCCCCACACACACAATACTGGTCCTTTCCCTAAAAACCCTAAATCATACAACTTGTCTTTATTAAAGATGCTAAATGGTAATGGAGAGGGGAAAGGAAGAAGGAGAGGGGGAGAGGGGAGGGAGAGAGGGAGAGAGAGAGAGAGAGGGAGAGAGGGAGAGAGAGAGAGAGAGAGAGAGAGAGAGAGAGAGAGAGAGAGAGAGAGAGAGAGAGAGAGAGAGAGAGAGAGGAGAGAGAGAGAGAGAGAAGAATTATATTAGGGATTATAGAGATATACACAAGCTTAGTTAGGTCTTGGGAAGAACTGGAGCCCAGGATACATATGCACAGCTGCTTTGAGTCCAGCCCCTCTTCAGTTTTGACTTGACAAATAACAGAACAGAGGGCTACATCTGCCACCCTCTTCTTCTCCCTTGCTAAACTCATCCCACGTCCCTAATTCACTGATAACATTTTTTTTTTCCGGGTCAACCTCAAGATTTCAACTGAGTCATAGCTTACAGTGGACACACAGTATTATTACTGTAGGTACATTCTGTTGCAGAGAAAGTAGGGTTCTTAGCAAACTAAATACTGATCCCCTTCAATACTGGAGAGATTAGACTAATTATGACATATCCAGATGCTGAAACATAGCTGGTCCTTCAAAAATTGAGGGAGAATTTGCAGTAACATACGAAATGTTGATAACATAATTTAAATAAAAATCAAAGGACAAGAAGCTATACAGCCAGCTTGATTCCAATTATGTTAGAAATGAAGGCATCCCCATGGAATGGAATATCAATTTATTTGTGACTATATAGACTATTGACTACAGAAAAGCAGTTTCTTTTAAATAGCTTATGCTCCTTCTATGAAAATAACATGTACAGCTAAAGATATAAATATGAGACTAGTAAGCTAAATAAGTCTAAGTTTTGATTGTGAAGATTATAGAGGTTATTATGCGTAAAAGCAATGAGGAGTATGGCGATAGTAGGTGCTGAATACATTTCTTTCTCTTTTATTTCTTCTGTTCCATGCTTTGCCCTTATAGGAAAGAATTTATCTAGGTATTGGATACAAGGGCCAAACTGACTCTGAATACATTTTAATTTATGTCAACAGAATCAAGATAAAGTGTGTTGGAGAGAGGAGAAAAAAGCTTTTATGGGTTGAAGTAGCCTCTGAGGTGACTTCTAAACTCCAGTTCTTGTCTTATTTTGTAACCTACTCCAGCATGGTTCAATTAAATGGAGCATAATTAAGGGAATAAGATTCACATCTAAATTCACAATAGTGTATGTGTTTACACGTTCTCAGGGCTAATTGCCATTCCTGAACATCATTTAACGTGCCAGCTCTCTTTAAGGAGGGCTTATAACTTCACATGTGAACTTTTCTCAGGATGGGATCAAATTAGTGTAGAGTCCCCTTGATCTAAACTTATAGTCAGGAAGACTTGAGAGCAAGTCAACACTCTGCATTATAAAGCAGAGGCGACACTATGGAGCCCTGGAAGCATAGTCCCTTCCTGCTTCTCTTTCTGGATTTTTCAGGTTGGAAACTGCTAGGTCATTGTTCTGTCAGAATTTCCCCAAACATTTCTCTTGCCTTTTGTTTACATGAGATGTTTGTGCTGAATCTGCTGCCACTTCTCCTCAGAACACCACTCTGCTTTCTTAGGAAAGCTGGCCTCAATGCACTAATTATTAGCATTTAAAATAAAACCAAGCCACAGATTACACACAAAAGGAGAGGAAAAAAAAACCAAAAACCCAGCACTTTGTATAAACAGGGGCAGAAAGACAATTTGTTCTAGTCAAAGACAAATAAAGTTAAATTCTACCCAAATTACCACGTGTCAAACTAATCAAGAAAGTATTGTTTCGCCAATAGAATTGTGCAAAAATAATTGAAATAACATTTTATAAAATTTGACAAAGGTAAGTTTCTTTTCTTATCGTTCTTTCTTGGTTATATATATATAATTTCACCCTGAGAACTGCTTGTGTTGTGTGCTCAGCCAAAATAATTGGGCAGTAGAGCTTCAAAATGGTGTGTGTATGTATGGATGCCCATGTGTGTCCATGTCCGTGTATGTGTGTGTGTTTCCTGCTTGAGAGAATTAGGGGCATTTCTTGGAATTAAAAATTGGACCTAGGTGTATTAAAGGGGCCTCCACAAAGCCCCAGGCTATTCTTGTGAGAATTACTCTGTGGAACTCTTTGGCTGTTGATTCCTATACCTTCATATTATCCATCAAGGTGCTCATTTTGAAGTCTGTTTACCTATCATATCTTCTTGCATCCTTATTGTACACAGATTGTCTTGGCAAGAAAGCAGCTTTTTCAAGGAAAATTTATTTCAGTCTTATTCTGAGATTAATTTAAGATTTTATTGGGGAGATTTATCTAAGTAGGAAACTAGAAGAGAGATAAGGGATGTATCTATGCTTTGTGCCCCTTTCTATTCCTTTCTGGAGTCAATATTGCTTATGGTTATAAAATCAACGATCTACAAATCACAGCCATGTAACTGTCAGGACTCTTATTAAATTCCGTTCAATTCTATACCAATTCTTAGGGGACCATCACTATCTTCCAATTTGAACAAAGATTGAATAAAAACTGATCAAAATTTTACAGAATTGAAAAGTCATCCTAAATTTCATCTACTATTGTTTCAGAGAAAACAAGGACAAGAGATTTAGCCTAATCTCCAGTAGGTAGCCACGGAAGGCCTGTGAACAGAGGGATGATATGATTAAATCTGTCAGTGGCGCACAAAATTCATTCTTTGATCATTGCTTACATGTTTTTTGTTTAGTGTAAAAACATAAAATATATTGTAACAAATGAAAGCCTTCAGGCTTGGAAAGTTAAATCACAATGGCAGAGAGTGTTTCCAAAATATTCAAGTTGCCTCTATTTTCCCCTGGGCTTCTTTGGAGTTAAGTAACTTATTTCAGCTGCTGGCCTGTGAGTGGTCAACTGACACACTGGGTGGTATTCCTAGTATATGAAACCTTAAAGCCGGCCTCCACAGTGACACACTTCCTCCAATGAGGCCATACCCAACTCCAACAAAGCCATACCTCCTAAAAGTGACTCCCTATAAGATTATGGGATTATGGGGCACAGTTATATTCAAACTACCACAGTTGAAATAGTATACAACACAAGGTGATCTATTTCTGTCCAAATAAATGAAATATCACTGCTCATAAGTGTAGGCGGAGTTTATTTAGAAGGTACCAATACAGGCTAGATATTTATTAAAATATAAACCAACACTCATGGTACAGGTAACAGTTTATAGTAGCACTTGAACAGGGACTGGAGTCTGGAACGGTGGACAAGTGATGGACGGACGATGGATTCCGATCCTGTCTCTCCAACAGCCAGGAACCAGGAAGAGGAAGTCTCGTGTTCCAGAAGCCCCTTATCAATGGGGTTTCCACGCCCCCTTCAGGGGCCCGGGACTCTGGATAAGTGTCTTTTGACCTTATCAGCTGACACCTGAATCCCACCACACATAAGATCTTTCTTTCTCTTGAAATTTGGATAGATTTTTAAATGTTCAGTTTTGAATTATAAATTAAAGAACTGTAAAGAACTCCAAAAAAATCATCACTGAGGTAAGCTGAAAACATAACGTATAATATTATTATATCTTTTGCAAGCTTATATAAATAACCAAGACTATGAGGAAGGAAGAAATAAATGGGCATTGATGACAAGGCCAATATAAAAATACAATAGGCAGTAGAAGAACTTGCCTAGAATAATTGAGGAGCATTTGAACTGAGTTTTGAAGATCTGAGATAAATAAAATCTTTGTTAAGAATTAAACTTCTCTGTCTACTTCAAATTCTACTTTGTGAAACATTCTTTCTCACATACTGTTGTGTACCCTCCTGTACAAGGGAGGCTGGCTTAAAAAAAACACATGAAGTTGACCTTTGACTAAACTTACGTTACCCCACAGGAGGGACACATCTCATTATCAATGTGATTTTGATCACCTGGGAACTTTCTCAAAGCACATCTAGTATAACTAACAGCCCTATCTTACAATGCTTAATTAAAGAGCAGACATCGCTTTTTCTAACTAAAAGAAAACTTCAAGGGTCAGGTTCAACCTTGTGAGTTAGACCTGTGGTCTCTCTAATCTGTGCCATCTCCATTATGCACTGTCACATGTGTGTGTGTCTGAAGGAGACCAAAATAAATATGATCTGTCTGGATATCAGACTAATTTGTGTTATTCCAATTATGCCTGCTACTTGAAAATATATTTTAAGATGATTTTTCAAGTACTCAGGCAACATTGACAGAGTGGAGACTATGTCAATATTACTGACGGGGATGCTGATGACAAACAGGGTGAGTTTTTGGTTGTATGTGATTTGTTTAAGGAAGCAGTAGGTGGCTGTGGTTAAGAACATTTGCTTCTCTTCCAGAGGATCTGGGCTCACATCCTAGCTCCTTGGGTATCTAACACCTCAGGCCTATTCTGGCACTTGAACTCACTTCCTGTCACCCTTCTCCCATAGACCCATAAACATAAATAAAACAAAAAATTGAAAAATTAAAGAAGCAGTAGAGTGTACTGTGTGTCAAGTGTACTTCCTCCGCTCCCTGGCTCTGTTTATCCTCACAAAGTTTGGACCTTCTCCTTCAAATTAAAGGAATCTCTTTTTCTCTAATTCAGCCTTGATTACTTCTATTATTTTAATTCTTTATTAGAATATATTTCCTTATATCATTTTCATAATACTTAGTTTTATTTGATTCAAACCCCCAACTTCTCCCCCTATCTCTCTGTCCCCTTTAAAGCTTCTGTCCTTTTATTCCCCCAAATTTCCATTTCCACTTTTATGCCACATGTGCTCTATTACTATCTGACCCCCTTTCCCTAAGCCTTATTTCTCTCCCTCTGATGGGTCTCTCTTTAGTTTTCTGGCCTCTACCCCCACTTATTCCCCCACAAATACACACAGATTTGGAATAAGAAGTTAGGATCCACATATAAAAGAGATTGTTCTTTGGAGCCTGGATTATTGCATTGATTATAACATTTTTTAGCTCCATCAATTTTAGTGAAAATTTGATTTTTCCTTATAGTCAAATAAAATTCCATCATGTATATGTATCACATTTTCATTACTCAGTTATCAGCTGATGGAGATATAGTCTGATTCCATTTTCCAGCTATTTTGAGTAGAGCAGCAACAAATATGGATGACCAAGTCTTTTTGTGATAGGACATAGTTTGGGGGTAGATGCCCTAGAGTGGTATAGCTGGGTCACGTGAAAAAAGGTCATCTCTTCATCAAACTGTTTCAAGCAATGGTTTTTCCTATAGTTAATGAGCAAGCTTCTTGGGTTATATGTTAGAAAGGAAAAGAACTGCTCAGCTTAATGTTTTCCCCCCATTTACTGACAATTAAAAAAAAAAACTAGTCAACACAAATTTGGGTTCTCTAGAGAAACAGAAGTGATGGAATAACTATATGAATAGATTAGAGCTGACTTCTTAAGGGGTTGGCTTAGGTGATTATGGAGACTGGTGAACCCTTCTATGTGTGTTTGGGAAGACAGTTAAACAAAGATGGTAGCGTGGCTCAGCCATCCAAAGGTCCGAGAAAAGTTGTGACTAGTGCTGTGAGACCTAGAGTTCTGAAGGCAGACATATTTGAAGTTCTGATATCCAAGATCAGGAAATAGGGAGTCACTACCAGAGAAGAGAAAGAGAGTAAAGCAGCAAGCAGGTTCACGTTCCTTTGTCTCGTTCTATCTAAACCTACAGCCAGATGAATGGTATTTGCTCTCACTAGATAAGGGCTGATCTTCCATCCTAAGCCCAGTGACTCAAGTGCCATTGTTGTCTAGAAATATCTTCACAAGTATGCCACAAAAGAAGGTTTCAGCAGCTCTCTTGGTATCCCTTCACTTGTTGACACCTAAAATTACTCATCACAACAATTTAAGAGAGAGGAAGATGGCTGTTTCTGGATAAGATGGAGCAGATTTGCCCTTTCAAGATACTGAACATCAATCAAGAAAGGGCAGCGGTTACTTCCCGACAACAGACACTAGAGGGGTCGTCAAGGTTTCAAGCTGTTTAAGGGAAACCAAGGTGCAGTCTGCAGTTACAGAAGCATAACCTCCGGTGCAGGGAGAACAATGCTGAGTGTGACAGAAGATGAAGGTACACAAAGAAAGAACCCCAACACTCTCAGGAGCCCTGTTACAGTCATTGGAGGGACAGCCATAGACAGATGGGAGCTCACTGACTCTGGCCTGATAGGCAGAAGCCTGCCTGGGTCCAAAGGAGGCCCCTTTGAATGAGGATGTGAGGATGACAGTTGCTCTAATCAAGCTGTTTGTGCCCCCCCACCCCCGGCTATGGGACCAGGAAACAGCTTGGTTATATGAACTGGCTTTTTGGAGCCACTCCCTATGGCAGAATGCCTTGTTCAGCCTTGATACAAGGAGGAGAAGATGGGTCTTGCATCAACTTGATATCTTAGCTTGTGTTGATTGCTCAAGGGAGGGCTTACTCCTTTGAGGAGTGGATAGAGGGTGGGGTGGGGAGAGCTGGGGAAGGTAGAGGGGGTGAGAGAAGGGGGAGGAGGGGGAACAGTGGAGGATATGTAAAAGAAATTTTATTAATAATTAGAAATATTGTTAAAAAAGAAAACAAAGCAAAAGCCTCTCACCCTTTAAGTTCTTTAAATGCATCCAAGAACGAAGCTCAATAAGATTTGTGAGGATAAACATACTCAACACGCTGCATGAGAAACTTCTCAAAGTCTGGTGTTCAATTCACTCTTTAGAGGCATGCAGATAATCAGGTAAACACTATTCCTAATGAGGAATCAATAAATCAAAATCAAGTAGGAAAGGACAAATCTTAGAATGACCAGACAAGGACATTAAGACAATTTTTTTTTATTGTGTCCTATGTGTTATGAAAGTTAGACACACCAGTAGCTGTGTGTGTGTGTGTATAAACTGATAAAATTTATTCTACAATCTATATGGAAAGAGAAAAATTTGAGTAATTCTAACTTCTTCGACAAAGAATAAAATTGTAGAGTTCATGACTTGAGACAACAAGCTGAATAATCAGACACTATTGTGGCTGTGTGATGATTCTCAAGCATGCTAATACATCCAAACTAATCAGACCGTACACTTTAAATATGTGCAGTTTATTGTTTATTGTGTATCAGTTATCCCTAAGTAAAGAGGTTAAAAATGATGATTGCTGAGAGATCACAGTTTTCAAGTACTATCAATAATGCCCAAAAGAGCCAATACAAGAACATAACAGAGTAACAACTCTCCCGGCATGAACTTGGTACACACAACCAAGTTAAGAACAAGACAATGGGGTCAAATGGTATTCACTCAGAAAAAAAGAAAGAAGAAATTCTATGAAATGATTTGATGTATGCATTGAAGATGAAACTAATAAAACTAGCAAAACATACCATTTTGTTTATTTTACCTGGAGGTATTGATTAAGGCTGGCATGAAATCATCATTACTAAGATACTTAGCAAGGACACACCCATAAGACAGAGGAACACCCTGTGCATTTAGTTGATGAGTGATAGGACCCCCTGAGATGATTGCATGCTCCTCCCTGTGTTTTGGGAGAAAGCTTATTTAACTATGCTGGCCATTAAAACCAACTCTCAGAATAGCTGAGAGTAAAATCCAGTATGAACTAAAAATTCCAACTGAACTAAAATACAGCCCTTCAAATCTCTGTGACAAATTCTTAGTATGGTAATAAACTTATTTGTTTTATCAATGCATAAAATGATTGTTTTAAAATATGGTTTATGCTTATGTTTTTAAAATATCTGTTTGAATTTACAACATATTGCGCACACACAAAAACTTATAATTGAATATGTGTATGTTGGTGAGGAATCCAAGGCAGAAAGAAGCCTCCTGGAAATATTTACAAAGCATGCAGACTGTCCAAGTGAACAAGACTGAATTCATGGAGAATTTATGACTGTGTTTCTTGCAATTCACCCTACAGGGCTGGTTCAAGTTTGAGCTTAATAACATTGGAACATAATAGTCCTGAAAAATATAACATTTGGACATATTCTATTTTGTGTTTTATAGAAAAGTTGTTGAGAGGCTGACCTACAACTATTTACAGTAGACCTCAAAAGACTTCGAGCTGCAGAGAAAATACTGCAGTTTTTCTAGTCTACTAACTGACGAAGGACATGCAGAAGGTGGGATTGAGATTATGTCTCAGGGTCCTGGAGAGATAGCTCAGCAATTAAGAGCACTTGCTGCTCTCACAGAGTGCCTGGGTTTGGTTCTCAGCAGTCATGCAGTGCCTCACAACCATTCCTAACTCCAGTTTCAGAGGATTCCACTTCCTCTCCTGTCTTCCACAGGCACCAGGCATAGGTGCAGTTCCTTACATCCAGGCAAAATACTCACACACTAAACAAAAATGAAAATAAACCTTAAAAATCAAATGCTATGTCTCTATATTTCTGGTTCATCTTTATTGAACTGAAGTTTTAGGCAAGCCCTTTCCATTGAATTTCATACCCATCGCTACAGTCAAAGCTTTCTATAGTCATTAGAGGACAAAAACCACAGATAGCAAAGTAGTCAAACATCAGTTTATACCTTGAGAGAGGAAGTAAGTGTTCTGACTTATTGTGGAAGAAAAAAGTCGCATACAGGACTATATAGTGATTATGACTTGAAATACACACACACACACACACACACACACACACACACACAGAGAGAGAGAGAGAGAGAGAGAGAGAGAGAGAGAGAGAGAGAGAGAGAGAGAGAGAGAGAGAGAGAGATTGAAGTATTGGAGTGCTGGGAAATGAACTTAGGGCCTCATGCTTACTCAGCAAGAGCTTCACCACTGAGTTACATTTTCATTCCCAAATGTATTTTTACTTGTCTTTTTAACTTTGCAGTATGGATTATGTTCTTTAAATACATTACTTTTTAGAAGTGGGTGGGACCACAGGTTTTTCATGGTGCCTTGAAAAGTCCACAAGCGAACATATCAAGGGAGATTCATAAAGCACTTTATATTTTCATTTTATATCAATTAAATGTATCAAAATACACAAACTAGAATCTTTAAAAATTAATTTTAGTGTATTATATGAGTTTGCAGACCAGATGTTACCGTGATACAGTTACTGCCGATTCATGTTCTTAATAGTTTTACTTTCTTAATGTGAACATAAAACAGGAGCTATGATAATTTTGTTAAATTTTTTTCTCTTAAGGATGATTTTAATAGTCGGTGACATGTATCAAAAAAGCAGTACAAGGGGTCTGTGAAAGACAAGTCTTCCCCTTGTCTCACTTACTCTACTCCCTCCCTCAGCAGGAAGTGGTTTCATTGTCTTGGGCTTTCAAGAGCTGTTGTGTGTGTGCATGTGGCCAATAAATGTACACACCTGCCTTCATGCACTTGGTAGCATACTGTCTGACTATTTTTCGAAATTTTTTCTCACTTGTTCAATGGAGCATTTCAAAAGTTGCAAAAATCTATGGTTTTCTTTCATAAATGTTTTGATTTTTAAAAAGTTCTTTTCTCACACCCTCCACGGATCCCCCTTTTCCTCTTCCCTCATTCTCAGTTTTCCCTACCACATTCCCCATTCATTCCCCAAGGGGGGCAGGGAATCAATCCCAAGGTGAGTCTGTTAGAACGAACATATCCCGTTTACATAGGTCCAAGCCCCTCCCCTCAGTATCAAGGCTGAGTGAGGTGTTCCTCCGTAGGGAATGGGCTCTGAGAAGTCAGTTCATGCACCAGGAATAAACTCTGGTTCTACTGCAAGAGGCTCCACAAACTGCTCATACCTTTTGACTGTCATCTACCTTCGGAGAGTTTAATTCCTTTCCAGGAAGGCTCTGCAGTGGTTATTTCAGTCAGTAAACTCTCAATAACTCAGACCAGCCGTCTCTGTGGGTCTCCTCCTCACGATCCTGATCCCTTCCTTCATATACTCTCTCCTCTCTCTCTTCAGCTGGACTAAGAGCTTGACCTAGTGCTTAGCTACGATCTCTGCTTCTGCCTTCATCAGTTGCCAGTTGAAAGTTCTATAATGACAACTAGGGTGGTTATTCATTTGATTACAGGGGAAGTTCTGTTTAAGCGCCCTCTCCACTATTGCTTGGAGTCCTAGCCAGGGGCATCATGTAGGCTCTTGGAGGCTTCCTTAGCACCAGGTTTCTCTCTAACCCCACAGTGGCTTCCTCTATCAAGATTTGTTCTCCTTGTTGCTCCTCCCACTCAACCATCTCCTTTTCTCATCGTCTCTTCCTATCTCCCCTTGCTCGCTCCCCCATATGATACCAACAAAAACCCAGTTACACTGAACTTAATAGAGAAGAAAGTGGGAAATACCTTTGAATGCATTGGCACAGGTGACCACTTTCTAAATATAACAAACACTAAGAATAACAATCAGTAAGTGGGACGGACCTCCTGAAACTGAGAAGATTCTGTAAGGCAAAAGACACAGTCAATAAGACAAAACGACAGCCTACAGAATGGGGAAAGATCTTCACCAACCCTACGTACGACAGAAAGCTGATCTCTAAAATATATAAAGAACTAAAGAAATTAGAGGCCCCAAGCCTAGATAATCCAATTTAAATATGTTTCAGAGCTAAATAGGGGATTCTTATCAGAAGAATTTCAAATGGTCGAAAGACACTTAAAGAATTGCTCAACATCCTTAGCCATCAGAGAAATGCAAATCAAAACAACTGTGAGATACTATCTTACACCTGTCAGAATGGCTAAGATCCAAAACACAGACGATAGTCTATGCTGGAGAGGATGTGGAGCAAGGGGAACACTCTTCCATTGCTGGTGGGAATGTAAACTTGTACAGCCACTTTGAAAATCAGTGTGGTGGTTCCTCAGAAAACTGGAAATTCATCTATCCAATGACCCAACAATACCACTATTGAGCATATACCCCCAAAATGCATAATTTTACCCCAAGTGCATCAGCTCAACTATGTTCATAGCAGCATTATTTGTAATAGCCAGAATCTGGAAACAACCTAGATGCCCCTCAAGTGAAGAATGGATTAAAAAATTATGATACATCTACACAATGGACTACTGCTCAGCAGTAAAAAACAAACAAACAAAAACAAAACAAAAAAAAAACCCCAAGGCAAAAACAAGACAAAACACCAACCCCCCCCCCCCAAACTGACATCCTTAAATTTGCAGGCAAATGGATGGATCTGAAGAATATTGTCCTAAGAAAGGTTACACAGACTCTGACAGACATGGTATATACTCACTCATAAGTGGATTTTAGACACAAAGCAAAGGATAACCAAGCTATAATCCAGAAAGCCCAAGCATTAAGTAACAGGAGGAACATAAGAGAGACATTCATGGATCCCCCTGGGAAGGGGAAATAGGAAAGATTTCCTGAGAAAAACCTATGTTTTATGATAGCAATTTTTATTTGTACATATTCTTCATTTTTTATAATTTCATGTATGCATGTGTGTGTTGTGATTATACTCACCCACATGCTTTCTCTTTTCCTCTTTATGCAACCCCCTTTGTATTCAAGTCTGCCTTGTTTGTGTGACTTTTTCTTGGAGTGAGGTGAACAGATACTTATTCACTGAAGATAGGTGAGTAGATATTTCTTCCCAAAGAAACAATTCTTCCAAAGTTCAGTTTGATAGATCAGTTGAAGTTGCTTTCAGGGGTGTAGATGATTCAAAGACAACCCTACCTTTGAAGATCTTAACTAGCCTGGGTGAGGACTCAGGAAAGCTGCATCTCTGGGGCTTCCTGCACAACTTTCACACAGCTGGACACACTTGAGACTCTTCTCTCTTTAGTAGTTGATTGCTGCTTGGACAACCTTGGGCTGAAGGTAAGAGGGTCTTCTGAATCTTGTTTCAGTTTTTTTTCCCCGGATTTTTTTGTGAGGTTTGATCACTTTTTGAGTCTCAGAAGCCTACATTCTCCCTCCAGGAAGGAATGTCTTACTTGTTACACAACATCCCCCTCCTATGACAGTGTGTGTGTGTATGTGGTATGTGTGTATGTAGTATGTGTATATGTGGTGTATGAGTGATTGTACGTGTCTGTGATGAGTGAGTATGTGCACATGTGCAAGTCTTGCCCAGGAAGCCACAGCTGCTCTGTATTCATGGATGCAATGACCATGCTCTACTCAGAAGTCACCATTTCATTTCATGTTCCCATTCTTTTGCTTCTACAGTCTTTTTCCCCCTTTCCCATGATGTTCTTTGACCTTAAGAATTAGAAACTCTTTTGCTCACCTGTGAACTTGATCCTTAGTTTCAAGTGGGGAAATGACATCATAGGGCAATGACACATGAGGATATTCTGTATGACACATACTTTGCATGTCTCTAAGTTGCTTCATTGTTATATTTTTCTCATTATAAATATTTGTGTATATTATCTTAGGGGGAACTGACATGAATATTGTTTTTTTTATAAATCCTTTACTCTGCCTTCAAAATTGCCACAATGGGATGCATGCTTTCTTCTCTCCCCTCTTCCCCTCCTTTCATCCTTCTCCTTCTCCTCCTCACCTTCCTTCTTCCTCCTCCACCTTACCTTTATTCTTCTCCTTCTGCAACATTTCTCAAAGCTTTACCCAGATATAAGCAGTATACAATTAACTACATCTCCCCAAGGTGTACAAAAAGCCTTGATGGGTATGTACATGAAATCAGAGTCATGAATGTAAACACATATACCATCCTCTCAACTTTATTTTGCTCCTTGGGTTTCACAATCTCAGGCTGACCTCAAACCTATCATAATCTTCTATAAGATTCTCTTAAGTGCTGAAATGATAGACATATGCTACTATGTCTAATTCATATTTAACCTTTATAGAAGTTGCTGAATTATCTAGAGTGGTCCTATAACTTCACATTCTCATCAATGATGTGTGGAAACTTCTAGTTTGTTCATATTCTTGCTACCACTGTATATAGTTATTTAAAAATTATAAACTATTTACCAAAGTGTGTAGAGGCGTATGTTTGTGGTTCAAATTGCATTGTTCTAGCAGTTAATGTCTAGCATGGTTAATGTGTCAGTCCAAATCCTTGAAAATTGTATAATCTGTTTTAGCCTTGTCACTCTGAGGCCCATGTTATATGGGTTCAATTAATATAATATGGCATCTCAAAGGAAGGTTATCCTTAAAAAGACAGGAACCAGACCAGAAACATTCCCAAACTCCTACTTTCTAAAGAACTCTCAAAATTCAACAATTTAAAAAAATCAAATAACCCAGTTTAAAGGGCAGAGGAAAAGATTTATCAACGTACTCATTAATAAATAGGAATTTGATGCTAAATCTAAGAAATCTTTACCTAATCTAAGATATAGAAATTTTATGCTATGATTGACTCCCAAAGCTATTTATTTTAGTTTTTAGTACTGTGTCAATGACCCACTTAGAGTTCATTTTTATAAGTGCTATGATCTTCTTTTCTCTTTTTGGCATATAAATACTCAAATATTTCAGCACCATATGTTTGTTTAAAAGTTAATCTCTTTCTCACTGAGTTATTTTTGTGTCTTTTCTAAAAATCAGTTGTCTACGTATGTTTGAGCTTCTCTTTGGACTCACTGCTCTGTTACATTGCTCTATTTATCTGGATGGGAATAGCCCCTCCCCCCACCTCTCTCTGCCTCTTTCCCCCACATTCTTTTCTTTCTTTTTGTTTGGTGAGATGGGGGTCTTATCACACAGCCAGGATGTCCTCATCGTGGATAGAAGATCACAACTATTGTAATGAGAGTAGCAAGAAAAACATTGTTAGAGTTTAACATGGCTAGAGTTTAGTCGGTGAGCCTGGTAGCAGATGATTACCAAGGACAGAATAAATGGAAGGGATAATTTTCTCTTCAGTTTCTCTAAAGTTAAATCATAAAAGTAGGCATTTCTTTTGTAAATATATAAAGCATGCTACAACTCATGGGTGTGTTTTATTTCAAGCCTACTTGGGGACTAAAAGTAGAAGGAAATAAGTTGAGCCTCCCAGGGTGCTTAGCATCTGTACAACATGCAATCTAGCACTTGGATATATGTTTCCATGTGTTCCGTGCAAATTGTATCATCTGTTTTAGCCTTGTCACTCTGAGGGGAAAGGACCATGTTATATGGGTTCAATTAATATGATATGGCTTCCAAAAGGATGGTTATGGTCTAAGGAGGTAGGGGGTAGGAGAGGTTGATGCAAAATCAGCATGTTTCTGGCAATTATATTAACCAGTTTGCACTTAGAAGAGGATAATTGGAACATCTTTCTGGAGGGCAATCTGGAAATACATAAAAATGAATTTGAGGTTTTCTTTTATTTATCTAAGAAAGTATATGAAAGGTATGGCCAGGGCAAGGATGTTTTCTCTAACAAGGTAGTTCACTGAACTACTTTTCATAATAGTTTTTTTTTAATCTAGTGCTGATAAATAGACTGACTATGAAATAATATATGATAATAGAGTTGGAGTATAGATTTATGATATTTGACATAGAATGATGCCTAAAATATTTTAAGTAAAAAGTATTGGCAGAGCAGAATCTGACTCTCATTTTGGGGAATAACAAGTTTTGTGTTTGTGAAAACAGAAAAGAAAATATCTTTACAGATGTCAAATTGTGGGTGATGATAGAGTTATGAAGTTTTATTTTTATTTTAATATGCCTTTGTATCATCTAAATATGCTATAACTAGCACACATTATGATTAAAAATGATTGGGAAAAAGGCTATTTCTACTTTTGACAATAAAGACATATAGGTAAGTGAGTCACTGAGGGAGCTGACTTCAAGAGTAAAAAGATTTATGGGGTAAAGCTGAGAACACTTGGGATGAATCCAGAAGAAAGTGTTTCTGGCATTGTGCCTGACACATGGCAGATAACAAATAGAAATTGTTTATTATGGACTGAATGCGTCCTCCTCCAAAATTGTGCACTGATGTTCCAACCCTAGGACTTTGGAATATAACAGTATTTGAAGATAATGTCTTTTAAAGACATAATTAAGTTGAAATGAGACAGTTGGGTGGCCCCTCACTCAGCATGGCTTTCTTTCTTAGGTGAAGTAGACCTCAGGGAAACACACATACATATACAGGGCACATGAGGAAATAGCAAGAAGGTGGCCATATGAATGCAAGCCAAGGATGATGCAGACAGTTCTCAGGAGAAACCATACCTGCTAACATTCTGATCTTGGATGCCTCATCCGATGAACTTCAAAAAATGGATTTCTGCTGTTGAGCAACCCTACCTGAGGAATCTGGTTGTCAGTCCTAACCACTAACATAACAGCCCCCACATGATGGCAACTTATGTTGGTGATAGTGACTGGCATTAGAAGCTCCTAAGTACCCTTCATGTTTTATATTTTTTTTTCTCCATGTATTCTTATGAATTAAATGATGTCACTTATGTGCGTGTTGGAAAATAACTGATGTTTAAAGATCTTAAATAGTCATGTAGCCAGAAAAAATGAGAGATTTAGGTTTTGATTGTATATTATTTGATTTAAATTACATTTTGTATTTACTCTTTTGTTTGTGTGTGGGACACATGTGCCACTGAATACATGTAGAGGCCACAGTACAACCAGTGGGTTCTTTCCTTCTTCTGTGTGGGTCCTGGATATGGACTTTCAGTTGTCAAGCTTAGTGGTAGGTAGCTTCACCTAGTGAGCTATCTCACTGACTTCATAAGCCCTGCCCTTAACTGCTGCTCTCATATTGGCTTCAGAGTACAAAAAGTTAGGGCCTTAGTAAACTGATAGAGAAAAACCAAGGCTATGGAACCCCAAACTAATAGGCTGTATAATACAATGTGACCACAGTCACATGATTTATATATTCTCTTTTGGTTAAATTGAAAAAAATTCTCACCTCATTATTATGAGATATGTAGTCTTATGGCATCTTGCTTGATTTTGAAACAGAAAGGGTAAAATTTCATGAAACTAAGTAGGAAGAATGGGTCAAACTGGGGCTGTGTTTTTCAAAGATTACGTGAAGACAAAAGACCAAAACTGGAAGCTGTTAATAGACAGTTGAAGTCCTTGAGTGGCTAGTACTTCTGGAGACTTTGCTTGGCTATTTTGCAATGCTACAAGCTCTTCATGCTTTTCCAGGAAGATCTTCCCACTAGTGCCAAGTTCCCTGAACCTATAGATTCAGTAAACATTCCCACGTGTCTCCGTCTCTCGAGTCAGATTGGGAGTGTGAAATTGTAAGTCCTTGAGCTCTAGTGACTTGAAGAGGAGCATGGTGCTGATGCAGGAAATTAATCCTTTCTATGTGCTCATTGGCTTATATTTAGTTCCCGTCGACTTTTATGTATAATTTTTGGGATACAATTGTAGAGGAGAGTTTGAGTTCTTATTTTCCAAACATTGACTTTTACTGAAGTGAGTCTCAGAAAGATTACATCCTTGAAAAAATATGTTGAAGACTAAACTGGAAAGAGGCTTGGAAATATTCTTATAACTCAAGTTTCTTTCATACCATGATGATTTAATCATGTAGTGAATGCTCACTATGTCCTGGATACCATGAAACACACAATTACTTTTAGTCTTTGCTTTAGAACTGCGATTAGGCAAACACTGTTCTTATTTCAGCTTCTGTGTTAGGAAATTAATACCTACAGAGACTAGTAAAGGTTATAAATTGCAAAGGACAGATTAGATAGGAGGTGAATTACGCAAATGCTGTATTGTCCTAGGGTCCTAGAAGGATTGGGATTTGGTTTCTTGTATCACAACTTAAGTTTGAACAAACCTGGAACTTACTATTCACACTTCAGCTGCTGTCAGAGGACTGGGGACAGTGGGAGTCAATGATGCAAATATCTCACCATGGCTTTCTTCTTGACATCAGCTTGAGTCAGTCACTTTTCATCTCCTATACGCTTTTGGAAGCTCAAGGTTAGTGGACCTTAACCTTCCTAATGCGGCGACTCTTTCATATAGTTCCTTTGTTGTCATTTTCTATGCTACTTCATAACTGTAATTTTGCTGCTGTTATGAATCATAATGTAAGTATCCGATATGCAGGATATTTGATACAGGACCCCTGTGAAAGGTTCTGTCCAAAAGGGGTCTCGACCCACAGGTTGAGAACTGTTGTACTAGAAGCTGCTTCAGTGTGCCTTCTGTCCCCTTATAGCTATTTATTCCTCCAACATTGGAGACTGCTAGCTGGTAGCAGCTTGACTCTGCATGTCCCTCAGGATTTCCTATGGGTGAATGGGAGCTTACCTGTGACTAGCTGACAGATAAACAGAAGCTGATGGTAACTTAGGAATCCTGTAGAACTCACCTCGTAGTTGGCTAAGGATTCTCTGGTTTCTTTTCTTTTCCGTCTTCTCTAACTACTGTACAAACACTCCTCTGGACCTTGCTTTCCAGAGCACCCCCTGCACTTGACTCTGCCTCAAAGTCTAGTTTCTAGGGAACCTAATTAAGAAAGATACCCAACAAAATTGCATTTCTTCATCCATGCATTCATTCACCAGATGGTATCAAACCCCGGCTACCTACAAAACAATACTCAAGGTCTAGAGAAGAGAGTGGGGTTCTTGAGGTCTCCACAGGCAAGACCCCTCTTTCTCCGATACTCCTTACACTTCCATTTTTTATTCCGAGGACTTCTCTGATTATTACTAACTGCTCTTCAGGTTTTCTTAGTAAATTTTCAAAGTTAATCCAGTCAACCTGAATCCTGATTTGGGTTACAGCATCTAAGGCCTTGAATTGTTTAAATGTTTTCTTCCCAGTTCTCTCTGAACTAAAACCCCTTTGTCTCATTCAGTGTGCCTTCATTTTTCCATTACTGAAAAGCAAAGCTGATAGTGTGAAGCACCTCTTCCCAATTAACTAATGTGGCACAGTTTCTTTGTGTGGCAAGTGGGTCCTTTACAAACCCACTCCCTTCAAACTGTCTCACTTTTAACTCCTATTTGTGTGCCACAAAACCTCACGTTTTACATTAGGTCCGTTCCTCTGTATGCTGTCACACTATGTTCCTCTTATTCTGTGTTTGTGAGCTTTTTCTTGAAAAGCCAAAGTATCTCCCGTATCATCTGTAGTCTTGATCACCACTTCTACTCACTGATGTTCTGGCTTGAATGAAACCCTTTTGCTGAAGCTCTCATAACAAATTTTCCTCTTCGCGCCCCAAATATTAAGTCCATACAGGAGGGCATTCTTTTTATTCCACCCCTATAATAATATACACATCCATTCTTTGCATACTGTTGCTTTTCCTACCATCACTCAACTGTGTCCTTCCCCCAATTACATTGTTATCCTTCAGAGCCATGGCTGTGTCTTGTTTATCTTTACATCTCTAGAACTTTACAGAGTGTGTTAAGCAGAGACCAGATATATTGCAGCTGAGCACATCTCTAGCTCACCTGTTTGACTATTGGAGATACAGAATTAGCATTCCATTCTACTGGATTTCCTTTAAACAATGAAAGTAATATTTTCTTATTAGTTCCTCTAGGGTAAATTTCAACTGAAGAGAAATGGATACACATTGGTGTTAGCGGCTTTCTTTTATTTAAATCATCCATTTCTTTGTTTTTACTGCTATTTACCATTGTCTTTTTGCACAGACTTAGTTCATAATGCAAATCTCTTCAGTCAATAGATATGCTTGAAATAGTTAGCTTATGGTATGCTGTTTGAATAACTTTTCATCATTCAGCTTTCCTCCTGCATAATAAGTACTTGGGAAGGGATTTGGAAGTGTTGCCTAGGGAGGGGAGCTGAGGAAGGAGAGCTGGAATGGAGAGCAGGAGAGGAACAGGCAGGAGTTATTTCCAAGTTGGGAGTGGCAATCACTTTTACTAGAAATGGTGACAGTTTTCCTTTTTCAGGGTAGTTCTTCACTGGAAGAATGACGGCATGTATATGTGCAGTAGGCATTGAGCAAATGTGTAGGAGTAGCTTCATTCTGCGCCTTTACTTCTTCACCTCTGCAAGCCCTTTCATTTATTACTGAGCAACTAACAGCTCACTAAAGTCACCATGGCACTCTTATCTCCATGTTGAACCTGTCCCTCCTTGTTCTCCCTACACCACAGACCCTAGATTCACCTGTTTGGTCCTCTGATGTCATCCTTTCTCGACTTGCTCCAAATCATCTACTTCATAGCTTGTTCACCAACATACTATTATTATTCAGCCCACAGCATTAATCATTTGTTTGCATGTCTAACTTTCTTTTGCAACTATTGGACCCTAAATGGTGCACAAGTCTTATGGCAGCATTCTCAGCAAATATGTGGGAGCAGACCTAAACAGCTGCTGGATTAATATGCACTAAATTGATGATTGGATAATGAGGATGAAATATTTATTGAGGCTTAAAAATGTATTTCCTGGTAAAACTCTTCCAAAATGATTTCTGATTTCAATAATAACTTAGCCTTACTCAAGATGATGTAAATGATCTGTAATCCAGATCATTCCCAATACCTTTTCTGGCCTTTATGTGCTCTGCACACTGTGGTGGTAAACACATACACACAAACACACACATACACATACATATATACACACAGACACACACACACACAGGCACGTGCATGCACACTCACACATACACATACATACATACATACATACATACATACATACATACACAAAAGCAAAACACCTATACACATAAAATAAAAATAATCTTTTTTCATTTTACTTAATTAATTTTTAAAGATATTTAAAATTCATTTGACATACCAATCACAGATCCCCTTCCATCATTCTTCATGCTCCCTCTGCTTCCCTCCCCATCCCCTTCTCCTAAGAGGAGTCAGTAAAGGTTGGTATATTCAGTTGAGGCAGATCCAAGGCCATTCCCCTGTATCAAGGCTGTGCAAGATGTCCCTCCATAGGTAATGGGCTCCAAAAAGTCAGCTCATGCACCAGGGATAGATCCTGATCCCACTGCCAGGGGCCCCTTAAATAGATCAAGCTACACAGCTGCCTTCTGTATTAAGAGGGCCTAGTCCAGTCCTCTGCAGGCTCTTCAGCTGATGGTATAAGGTTTGTGAGTTCCCATTAGCTTGGTTCAGTTGTCTCTGCAGATTTCCTCATCATGATCCTGACCCCTACCCCTCGCTCAAATAATCCTTCTTCCCTCTTTTCAACTGGACTCCCAGAGCTCAGCCTGGTGCTTGACTGTGGATTTCAGCATTTGCTTTCATCAGTTACTGAATGAAGGTTCTATAATGACAGTTAGGGTATTATTCAATTTGATTGCGAGGGTAGGCCAGTTTAGGCACATTCTCCACTATTGCTAGTAGTCTAAGCTGGGGTCACCCTTGTGGATTCCTGGGAACTTCCCTAGCATCAAATTTCTCCCCAACTCTGTAATGTCTCCCTCTAGATATCTCTTTCATTGCTCTCCCACTCCATCCCTGTTCCAGCTTGACCAACTTGTTCCCTTATGTTCTCACCCCAAAAACCCCTCTACTTCCCACTCATCTCTAGTTTATCTAGGAGATCTCATCTATTTCCCCTTTCTAGGGAGAACCATTCACCTCTCTTAGGACCCTCCTTGCTACCTGGGTTCTCTAGAGCTGTGGGTTATGGTCTTATTATTCTTTGCCTGACATCTAGTATCCACTTATTAGTGAGTACTGTGGTAGAATTCAGGTGTTCTCTGACAAGGCTGAGCTGTGTCTCTGGAGTTCTGGGAGCTTGGGGGGGGGGGGAGTGGCATTGCCAGCCCTGTTGAAAACACTGCTGGGATTTTGTGCTGCCCTGTTTTGTTCCTGCTTTCTCGGAGACCAGATCAGCAACCCCATCGCGGGGCAATCCTAACTTTAAGAATTGTACTAGGGTTCAATTTGTATCTGTGACTGTTAAAATACCCTTTAGTAAATATTAATACTTTGTATGGTATATTGCAAGTGAGAATTACTGCAATAGCTGGCAACCATGTGGGTTCTGTGCTAGCTGGGCCTCTAGCCTACCAGCATTTGAGCCTACCTGTTCGGTGTCAAGAGCACTGCTGAGAAGCGGGTAGTGTCCTGTGAGTCTGCACTCTCTTGTGTGAGTGCTCTGCTGACAAGTGGGGAGTCTGTGCTTGGGTGTGTGTTGAGTTGACCACCACATTATCTAAACAGCAGGGTGCAGATTTTGTCATATTGTCCTAATCATGTGAGAATCTTCCCTTTGTTAAGGTTATTCAGTCTATCCACCTGCTGGGGCTTCCTAAGACCTAACAGAGTCTGGTAGGTGGGCTCGTGTTATAGAGATCCACTGCATCTGCCATATTGTAGGAACCCAATATTGCTGGGGAACAGGACATTGAACACTACTGAGACACCTGTTAGCAAAACAATGTCATTATGTCTGGATTGAGGTAATTGATTCTTCTTTCCCACAATGGCTGACAATTCCTCTCTTCATGACTTCAGGACATAGTTTTCTGTGGTGATTGAGAATTTCTTCCATGAGTATATTTTTTGAGGGCTTCAATCCCTCATTCCTGCTACTTTTCAGCTTAATTACATATTTTATGTTTCAACATAATGACCTGGCACACATTGTAAGGTCATGATAAGCATGATGAAAGATTTGAAATCAAGGAATGAGCAATTGCTATCTAGAATGTATGATATGGAAATGTCAACCAATAAATTGGCAGATAAATTTAATTTTCTTTTGGATAGAGCTTCCTCATTGGACATGAATATTAAAATTATACAAGGGAAATGCAGGCTTTACATTAATTTTGAGAACAAGAAACTTGTTAATTATGTTAATGATGAGAATAGGAAAATTGCTGATTCTATGAGGTCATTAGAAGGACTGTCTCATCAGGCAAATCAGGCTCTAGAGAAATTGTTAGTTGTAATACGAGGTTTCTGGCCTGGACTTTCGGGCATAGCCTCAGGGTTTAGGCCCACAGACAGACCTGCAGAGACACATAGATGCTTACAATAGTTTTAGGCTGATTGGCCTAACCCAGGCATATAACTTTCTAACTCTTTACCCTTAATCTAACCCATGACTCTTATCCTGTTCAGCCATGTGGCTTGGTACCTTTTCTCAGAGCAACATAGTTGTCCTTTACTTCTTCTGGCTTCTCTCTGGCATTCTGCTCTGTTCCATCTGTTCCTAGAATCTTCTTAGTCTGGTAGCCCCACCCACACTTCCTGTCTGCCTTTGGCCAATCAATTCTTTTTATTAAACTCATAGGAAGGGGACAATTATTTACAATGGAACAACCTAATCCCCCTACAGTTAGTATCCAAGCTTCAGGAATGGGAGGACTGTGTTGTTGTACTGGAAAAGGGTGTTAAGGTATTTTCTACCCAGAACAATTTAGTTCAAGCCCCAATGAGATATTATGGTAATGAAGACACTCTACCTAAGGTGGTAAACATGAAAGGGATACTGCCTTCCCCACCAGTATTGTTTCCAGTTACTATTCAGACAAAGAACATGTATGGGGAGTCCCCAGAATTTGTGGAGTATAATTATGAGCCAATACATATGAGAGATATCAGGGATTTCAAGGAAGCCATATTGCTCCATGGGGTATACTTCACATATGTAAAACAAATGCTAAATGCATGGTTAACAAAAATTGGATAACTCCTAATGATTGGATATAGCTGACAGCTGCTGTATTGGACTATAGCCACCATAGAACTCCAGGGAAAGATTAGGGAAGATTTGCACTTCTCAGGACTTGTTTGCTGATGTGAAGGCTCAGGCTGCTTATAACAAACATATACTGTTTCTGTGCCATACTGCTGCATTGAATGCTTAGAAAATGATTTTAGACCCAGGACAAAAAATTGAGTCATATACCAAGGTCAAACAAGGCTTAAATGAACCTTACATTGACTTTCTGCAGAGGCTTATCAAGACTGTACATAGAGCAATATCAGATCCAGAAGTTAGGAAGCAGTTAATATTTTCTTTGGCCTTTGACCATGTTAATCTGGAATGTAAGAGAATGCTTATGCTTCTAAAGATCAGATCTGCACCCATAGAGAAATGGATCCAGTATGCAATTGATACTGAATCTCTCCATTGTGATGAAGAGAATTGCGTAGGCCAAGCCATTGTCAATGTTAGGGTGAGAAATCAAGGCATCACTTGCTTCAACTGTGGTATAGAAAAAGGGCCATATAAAAAGGAATTATACACAAGGTACTTCTGGAAATAATATTCATCTTAGGAATGATTCAAACTGAAGGTTATTGCCTTCTAGGTCATGCAGAAGGTGTGACAAAGGCCAACATTGGACCAATGAATGTAGATCTACTAGAGACAAAGAAGGCAGCCTTCTACCATCAGGAAATGCCTCTCAGGGCTTCCTCTGGGAAGCCCCCAGAAATCAGATTTCAAAGCCAAAGAAGCTCCAATCACATCCAGTCAAAGTGGAAGAACAGCTTTCTCAGAACGAGTAGGACATCCAGTGCCTAAACTAGAAGACCATATGGCATTTGATGGTAGAATAAATTTAAGGGATAAATTGAAAGTTCAATTAAAATTTCACATTATTGTCATTTCCATTATGCAGTTGCTAACCTCAGTTTAACTATACTAGACATAATATATGATTATACTAGTCATAATATATACACAAGATGTTTTGTATGCCTCTGTTTAGATAATTTATATGTATAATATATGTTTTAACTCATATATAACACACAAATATATATTATATATATCATGGCATATATTATATATATTCTATATAATATATATTATAATACTGTTATCATTTTTCATGGTACATGTACCTCTGGCTAATGTTTATATGACAGTCATATTATAAGCCATCATTCAGAGATTGTACACCCATTTATAGATAGCCTAACTTTACAATGTAAGCTTCATCTTTAGGATGATAATAACTGCAGATCAACATTACTTAGGTTTAACATGTAACTGTCATGTTGCCTAGGCTTCCCAGATACATACCAGAATATATCAGATAGACAAGAGTCTTCAACCATTTCATAGACCCTGAGATTATGGCATTTAATACTCTGTTATTCAGAATTTGGCTGTGAGAGACATGACAACTCCTGACGTCACTGTTCCTTTCCCAAGATGGTATTGAGCATCAAGGGCACTCCTTATGGAGTCTGTTTTTTTGACATAGAATGGCCGGGTGGACAAAGAACTTCCCTTGCCCTGACTGCTGACAGTATGCACACTGTCCAATCTGGTTGAACAGGAAGACAGATGGAGACTGATGAATCCTGCCTGGATAGGATAAGATGGTCCCTCCAAAAATGTCCTGCTTTTGAAAAGATCTGTCAGATATCCTAGGCCTGTAGCCAAAATAATAGATGCTCTAACAGTGCGGAAAACCATAGGTGATTGTTCAGGTAGCTGAACGTCTGTGTCTTCTCCCAAATCTTGGAAGCTCTCTCTTGTGCTTCCAACTTTTAGGTAATATATTTTCCTTTTCAGGTCTTGATGGGGTTGAAGACTAGGTAGTTAAGGCTACTATCCTATCACCCCTTAGCAAGGTACATTCAGGTGTTGGATTTTTACTATTCAAGATAAACAGTTTTGAAGTAATTCACATACCTCACCATTTACCAATACTGTAGAAATGTAGGATGTACCTTATATTTGTTGGTTTTTAGTTGAAGTTTGACCTTGCTTGTGTTTTGCCTTTTCCTCCCCCAGACATTACCTAATAATCATTTCTATTGTATATAGTCCTAGCTTAGAACTTTCTTAGTTAGACAAAAGGGGAAGTTGTGGTGGAATTCAGGTGTTAGCTGACAAGGCTTGAAGGCATATCTCTAGAGTTCTGGAAGCTTGAACAAGGCATGGCCAATCCTTTAGAAGAGGCTGCTGGAATCTTGAGCTGCCCTGTTTTGTTTCTGCTGTCTAGGAGAACGGAGGAGCAACCCTGTCATGGGACCAGTCCTATCTTCAAGAATTGTATTAAGGTTCAGTTTGTATTTATGAGTGTTAAAATACCCTTTAATAAATATTAATACTTTGTATGGTATATTGCAAGTGAAAATTACAGCAATAGAGCACATACCACCTTTGTCTTTCTGAATCTGAGTTATCTGACTCAGGATGATATTTTCTAGTTCCATCCATTTGCCTGCAAACAAAATAAATAAATAAATAAGCTAAAAAATAATATGATGATTGGTCATGAGGTAGTTCAGTAACTAAGGGTTCTTGATGCTAATACACCCAATGAAGCCAGTCAAATCCTTAGGTCCTACAGGGTAGGACAGAAATTGACGTCCAGTGGTAGTACTCTCTCATCTACACACATGCTGTGGTACATGCCCTGTCCACAACAGATAAATAACGTGACTTTTTTTTTTTTTTTTAAAGAATACAATGAGAAGATTTCTACATAGTGAAGGTGTATTAGCATTAGAAATTGTACTGGCTCTGTAAGCAATGAGAGAGAAGAAATGGAGTGGTTTGTACACTGTGGAGAGCAGTGGAACCGAAGACTCAAAGGCTGTGAAGAACAGACTGAGGTTAGTGGCCCACCTCGCCACTGGGAACCATGAGATGTCTGGGCCTGTGCTGCCACTGAGGGCCACATCTGGGCCCATTGTCCTACCACAGCCAGAGTTTATGCTGATATCCGAGTGTCCTATTTCTGCCATGGAAGAGCTGGCCTTTTGTGGCCTGGGTACCAGAGAGTTGGTCCCAACCCCTCCCTGGCTACCTCAGCGGGAGAACTGCCCCTCCCCAAGGAGAACTGGCCCCAGCAGAGTAGGTACAGGATAGTTGGCCCTAATGTGTCATGGCCCTCGAAGAACTGCTCTCCCTAACTCCTCTGGGCCACCGAGACAGGAAAGCTGGCCCTCATCTTTGCCCAAGGAGGACTTCAGTGGAGGCCTGGATAGACAAACACAGTGTCCACCCAGGCTCACAGTGGGGCTTTGAGTTGGCCCACCCCAACATCTACCCCATCTAGGACCTGCTGGAGCTTGTGAGGGGACTGTCCTATGGAATCTAAGGCATAGAAGCTGCATGACTTGGGGAAATAGCAGGATATCCAAGAGGAGTTTGGTGAGGGTCCGTTATTGATGGCGTACCAGAAGCCAGAAGCCTTGAACTAGACCAAAATCTCATTGTGACGAACATTCACGAGTGAAGCTGTTTGAGCAAAGGGGAACACTGTGTGACACACCGCAGCTCCCAAGGCCACTATGAGGAAAGAATAAATGATGGAGAGGCAGGAAAGAGGATGGAGTAAAATGTATTGTTTCCTTTTGTGGGGTGGGCACTGCAAGGGTGGAGAACAGACATGGAAGGTCTGGGAAATGGGTGGTAGTGGGTGTATGATGTGAAATTCCTGAAGAATAAAAAAAAATGTGGAAAGGAAAAAAAAATAACAGAAAGCAAACAGGTAAACAAAAAACTATCCAAACAAACAAACAAACAAAATGAATTAAAAAATACTATCAATATGCTTTGAATGTTATTTTTATGAGGCAAGACAGAGTATTTCATTTTGGGATCTAAGTGCTTATTACATGTTGATAGGACTTAGGACAGTTTTGTGTTATTTTTTTTTTTTTCGCCTTTTCCTTTGATTAAGAATAGTTTTTTTTTTTCTCATAATATGTCCTGATTGCAGATTCTCCTCCACACACTCTTCTTCCCTCCCTTTCATGTGGACCGCCCCACCCCCTTTCTGTCTCTTAATAGAAAATGGGCAGGCTTCTCAGGGATAATATTGCGGTGAAATATAATAACTAACACTTTCTCACACACTCAGAAATCCTGTAAAAATACTAAGCTGGAAGCCATAATGCATTCACAGAGGACCTGGTGCAGACCCATGCAGGCCCTGTGCTTTCTGCTTCAGTCTCTATGAGTTCCCGTGAGCTCTGAGTGTGCTGATCTGGACGGTCTTGATCTCCCGGTATCTTCTGTTCCCTCTGGCTCTTACACTCCTTCTGCCTCCTCTTCCATAGTGTTCCCTATGGCCTGGACCCTGGAGGGATTTGAAGAAGATACTCTCTTTAGAACTTCGTTTTTAATTCTCTGTATAATGAGATAAGGACATTCTTCCTCAGTTATGATTTAAAATTTTAAGGATGACAAAATCTTATCCTTCAAGACAAAAAGTGCTCCATGTATGCACAGTCAGGCTGTGAAGATTGATTTGGGCAAATATGTTATATTTTGTGTTTATTTAATTCATGTTGTGATTTTGCTACATCACCATCCTATTTCTATGTTTTCCATCAAGGTAGAGTATTGTTATGTAGCTCAGGTTGGCCTGGTCCTCATTAGTTAGCCTATGTTGGCCTCAAATCTACTAGCTCTTTAAGAATACTAGCTAATGTTGGGCCAATCTAATATATAAAATTTATATCTATATTCTTTTAGTAACATGGATTTGTTATATCGAGAAGAAGAAAAGACTGTTTTGGCTAAACATTTAAATAATACTGACTTATTTAATAAATGCAAAATGGATAGCAGTGACAAGTGTCAGTTAAGGCTGATGGCATAAGAAACCAGCATTTTCCTAAGCAGAAGTTCTTTATTCACTGATTATATGGCTTTTGATAAGGTTTTTGCATTAGCTTTTTCTTACACAGAATAAACAAACAAATTGAGCTACCTTCCCGAGTATTTTCAATGGTAGCTTTTAAGAATGAAGTTTGATTCTTAAAACTTGATTTTCTGAAGCTAACTAGAATAGAAGGCTCCAAGGCAGGAAAAATGTAATTCTGATGTATGGTCCTACTTGAGGCAAGCTGAATACAAGTAGTGTTTAGGGAATTGTAAGCCAAACTGTTCCATCTTTAGTACTCAGTCAGGGTTAATGGAAGGAGAGTGTCAGAGTCCTGGCTAAGAAGCTGGTCCCTAAGGTCTGTGCTATGTGTATAATGTTATCCATTGTGGTCTCCTAGGAGATATGAAATTGACAAGGCTATAAGAATCAATTTAGAGGGAAGAAACAAGCTGCAGACTAAGAAATAGAAGATATCAACAAGATGATTTGATTCAACTGTAGTATTCTCTCTTGAAAATGTCATTATCATGACATTTACTCTCTCTCTCCTCTCTTTGTGCGTGTGTTTGCAATTTTGTTGTTCAATAGGTAGTAAATATTCCTGGAGGATCACTGTGCATATTCAATATCAAGGAAACAATTTGAATGCACACGCAGATGTGTAGGATAATAATAACTAACATTCTGAATCTATTTAACAGGTAGTCAACTAATTATTGCAGAGTAAAGGGAAGTAGAGGGCTTTGGGGTGTAGCTCAGAGTTACCTCAAATGCATGAGACCTTGAACTCAAACCTCTCAAAACAAAAACTAAGACAAATAAAAACAAAACAAAGCAAGCAAAGATCTTTAAGAAGGAACGGAAGAAACTTTTTCTTCTTTAATCTTGAGACCATTGATCTTTTGGGAAGGTTCGAATGGTTCTCTTAGGCTTTTCATCTGAGATGGTTTAGATGAAATATGTTTATAGACATTTTCCAGTACCAGTGTCTTATAGTTCCAGCAAAAATTTATTGATGTTAAAAGGCAGAAAATTTGACCTAGATATTTTGGCTAGTAAAGTACATGTCACACAAGCATGAGGTGTGGTAGAATATCTTTTTAGAGTGTATTACTTTTGTGTATGCTCATTTGTGAAGCTTTACTACTTTGCCTGTTAAAGACATCTGATGTTCTCATAAAGAACTGAATGGCCGATAGCAAGGCAGGAGAAAAGATAGGCAGGCCTGGTTGGCAGAGAGAATAAAGAGGAGAATTCTGGAGGAGAGGAAGAAGTAGTCAGAGAGGGAGAAGGGCTCGAGGGGCCAGCCAGCCATGGAGTAAGTGTGAGTCAGATTACAGAAGCAAAAAAAAAAAATCCCAGTGGTAAAGGGTAGACCAGGTAGACAAGATAACTGAAGTCAGGAAAGGTAAACTAAGGCTGGGCACTCATAAGTCATAATAAGGGAGGTGTGTGTTTAGTTGGGAGCTGGGTGATGGGTCCCCCCAAAAGAGTAAAACCAATGTGGTCTCTTCGGTCCACATTAAGAAGAAAGCCAAGTGTGGTTTGGGGATTGTGATATTAGAGTTGGAGACTGGGAAATAGGTGGATCCCTCAGGGCTCACTGACCAGCCAGCCTAGATTCTTTGGCAAATTCTAGTCCAGTGGAAGAACCAGTCTGAAAAAATACGGTGAGTGACTCCCAAGAAGCAACACTTGAGATTGACTTCCACATGTACCCACATGGCATGAGTACACACACATACACACACACACACACACACACATGCCACACACACATATACACCACACATATACACATACACACATACACATACACATAAAAACACACCACACACACATACACACCACACGTATACATACACGTACATACACATACACACACATACACACATACTATACACATATACCACACACACACTACACACAAACATGCATACACACACACCACACACATATACCACACACACAAACACACATACCACACACACACAAACACACACACACATACCACACACACACACACACACACACACACACACACACACACACAAATGATTATAAGATCTATTTGCTGTCAAAGGTTTTACAGAATCTAGTATTGAAGTAGATCTTATCAGTGTCCACACTTTTCATTGTAGCCCTTGGAGTGAAGGAAATAGTTGACTAGCTCCGGTTCCTGCGGTCAGAGGAACAATGAACAGAAGAGGGCAGTTTGGAGAAAGGTCTTAAGATAACTCAAGTTCATGCTGAGGCATTTCCTGTCTTTCCTGGTCTTTTGGTCATTCCAGGAGGGGTTTGGGATCAGAGGAACCTGCCCCTATCTCTTTAGTCAAACCCCTGATGTTTACTAAGTCAACTGTATAACACCTTTCTAAATTATAAGAATCATTTAGCCAGCATACTTACGATGCTGATGACTGTGGATGTTAGTTATTATAAATGCTTCATCTCCTAAGTGGGGACACTCAGTTCATCATCATTATTCTCTGAGCAGGCAATGATAAAGCAGTTTACTAAGGCACTGACAATAAATTTTTCTACTTGTGATTAATTCAACCTCATACAGTGAGAGACAGTGCTAAAATAGATAGCACAGGAAATTTGGGTTGTATAGTTCTGAAATAAATACGAACCCAATATTTCAGGATGTCAGCTAATCAATAAGCATTTCTAAACCTCTTTCCTCTGTGTAAAGTGCTTTTTGTAACTTATGATCAATGCCCAGTTTGGTGCCACATGCCTTTAATTCCAGTACTCAGGAGGCAGAGGTAGAGGCAGGAGATTTGTGAGTTCAAAGCTTTCCTAATTTACATAGAGAACTTCAGATGAGCCAGGGCTACATAGAATGATCTTGTCTCAAAAACAAATAAACCCAACAAACTTAGTTCACTATTAAGGTACTTGGGAGTGTTGCTTAAGAAATAATAAGGTCCATTTCTTCTGATAGGGAGTTAGGAACAAAATCAGATTTTTGTTCATGTAGTTAAAATTTATTTTTGGTTGTGAGCCTAGCCTTTAATGGCATCTCTCCAGTCCAAGAATAGCCACTGGAGATCCATTTAGAAAAGGAGCTAGGCCTTCCAAGGGTAGGCAACTGTTGACTGGCATAAGCAGTATGTTGAGCCTGGAGGGGTGGGATCAGACTGTGTTCCTGTGCATGGGCTGGCACCTTGGAGCCCATTCTCTGCAGAGGAACACCTAACCCAGTCTCGACTTTGGGATGAGGAAATTGGACTTGCCTGAAGTGAATGTGCCACACTGACCCACCTTCCGACTTCTTGCCCTTTGTGGGGAGGGGAGGGAAGATAGGGAGGGAGGAGGCTGAAGGCTGACTGGGAGGGACTGGGAGGAGGGAAGGGAGGGGAAGCAGAGGGATACATAGATAAAAATGACAATTTTTATAAAAAATAAAAACAACAACATTATTTCAGCATGTAAAATAAAAACTTATTGACAAATTTTTTAAATTGGAATATCTATACCTTCTGATGTGAACAAAATATAAGCTTCAAAATATTACCATTTAGTTGATTCTTTCACACTGTCTCGTTTCCAACTGAAGAGGGGACATACACTCAGAACACAGATTAGGATGATGTGTGTCAGCAAGGCTAAACGAGGTGCCTTTTCCGGAGATGGACAGTAGCACCGAGCAATCCAATTTCAACCGGTTGAAAGAACAGCCAAAATGTTCAAATTTTGGTGCCAATTACATGTGAAAATAACAAAACCAAATTAGTTAAATACAATATGCTACTATACTCTATCATTTAAAGATACAATTCTCTAAATATTTTTGCAGATTTTTTCATGTTTTCCACAATGCCTTATATACAAGAACTATAAGGACCACAGAAGCTAACAGTATTGACAATCATTGTAGATGTTAGTTGGTAAACATTCATCTCTTAAATAGGGATGTCCACTTACATGCAGGATGAACCTAGCACTTTTCCATCACCTTCAGGGAACAGTTAACTGTTCATTTAGTCACACCGAGCCTCCAAATTCTCTGCTAGTAAAATATCAACAACAATTTATACAGAGAAAATGAAAATTTACTGTTGTTTATTGGTTCTCGCCAACATCTGAAATGTAGTGAAAATATTCATAATGCATTAGGAAAATACTGTCTTAAAACTTGTGTGAAAGCATCTTTTGTATTATATGTAAAGAAATTTGAAATGTAGAGTTATTTAAGATCAAACATTTCATAAGTGAAATCGAGCTCAGATTTCTTTGGCCTGAAAGAGGCTATCCCATTATATTTTGCCAAAAATACAGAAGAAAGGAAAATTACACAAATATCTTGAGATATAAAACAAAGAATAAGAAATTCCCTGTGTTCTATCTTGTCAAATCTTGTATCTAAACTCTGGAGAAGGTGCTTGTTGAGGAATAATCGCACACACACACACACACACACACACACACACACACACACACACACACACACACACACACATACACACACACCGAGAGAGAGAGAGAGAGAGAGAGAGAGAGAGAGAGAGAGAGAGAGAGAGAGAGAGAGAGAGAGAGAGAGAGATATTTTCCAGCAGCTGCTGAGTAAAATTATCAATTGGTCACTGCTTATTTAGTTTTATATGTTTGTTGACTGGAATCCATTTTCTGTTTAAATTATTTTCAGACATGGCATTCTATTTGCACAAATCATTTCAGTAGATTGTCTGCCTTTCCTTAATTCTGCTAATATTTAGTGTGAAGCTTGTGAAACTGTGAGTAGGTGTTTCTGAATGCCCCGAGAACCAATTTGTGTGGCTAATGTAGCCACATGAATAGGGGGGTAAGGAAGTTCGTATGCTGTTAGTGTGATCTTATGAGTGTGCGCCCTGTCAATTGTTAAACAATTCGTCTTGCAGGAAGATAAAGGGCCTAATGTAATGCAATGTCGTTATCAAAACAAGAGGTTAAAAAGAGAAAGCAGGTCCTTGAAGGCCGCTCTCTTTCGTTAGAAAATAAAGTATGGAAGAAAACTCTGGGAGTTCTGTATCCACATGGAGATAATCAGATAGATGATGGTAGGAACTTGTAACAATAAAGCCTCCTATAAATTATTCCTTGCAAATATCTCGTATCACCAGTGGAGGTCTAGGACAAAGCACTACTAACTTCTGCCTGGAGGTCACCTCTCACCTAAACAGTTTATATGTCCTACTACAGCCAAACCATACATTTTAGTTCCTGCCACTTAAGCATGAGTAAGATACCAAAGAAAAAGTAGACTGCTCAAAAATTGGGTCATAAATACATGGCATAGGTGGATGGCAGTATTTGAGGCTCACGGGCAATGAGGGAGTATTTTGTGGAGGTACTTCATTTCCCTCCCTCCCTCTTTGTAATTCCCAGTTTGCTAGCATGGTAATGTGTTAGATCCTCTAGACTGTCCAGCTCAGATCAAAATATGTAGGGATGGAGAATGGGTACCAGAGAAACCCAGAAGTTGTTTTAAAAATCTTATACATTTTACAAGATATTTCCTGAGAGGAAAAAGTGATCAATAAAATAATGTGTATTGAATTCTCACTGCATGGCATTAGAGAATACCTTGTAATGTAAATTATTTTTAAAGTTTCTTGCTTATTAGTTTAATAATAATTATTCTTTAAATGTGAAAGGCGTAATATAGGCTTATCAGAATAGACAAGCCAGCCAAAATGTGAATTAGCTTCATGATTTATCTATACCTTAGAAAACTAACCGGATAGAACACTGAACATGAGATATTATGTCACATAAATGAGGATGAACAGAATTAATATTTTTTTAAATGTCAAGAGTTCATCACATGCCCTAAAGTCCTTACTATTGTTTTTGATTGGGAAAATCCACACACTGAACTATCTACAAGCACCAACTTTTTCATAGCATTACTAATAAAATTGCTTTTTATAGTGTTTGAATAACTTGAACCTGCAGGCATGCAAATCCTGCAGTGAAGTTTTAATCTCTTATTTTATGGTTATAAAAAGGAAAGGAGAGAAGGAAAAATGAAAAGACAAAATTTCCAAACAAATACGGAAAGAAATATCTTTATCTTATAAAAGAAAAAAAATCTCCAAAGACTAGCTCAAAAATGCAAAACCAGTATGTGCCGTCCATACCACATAGGCTCCATTTTAAATATATTCAAATTGTGAAAATAATTGTTTTTGTCTTCATAGCTAGCTGATCCACATCTGACTGTTTCTGAATTATAAACAAATTCATTTTTTTTTTTTTTTTTGGCAACATCATGTCCTGGCTTCAGATTTCAGCTATTTGTAATGACTGAACATAGATTATCTATTTTACTTGTAGAATACTGTCATTTTCCTTTTTATTTGCTCACACATCATCGTTGGCATAGGAGAAGATTTGACCCCATCAATTTTCTTTGTATGACTTGGTTCTGATGACTGTCTGCTTTAAAGAGTAAATTCTAAAATTTTATTTTTTTTCCCCCTCTGTCATCCCAGAGCTGTCGTGTGGATAGGAGCAAAACATTGCAGTTTGCGCAAATAAGAATGTTCAGCGTGCAAATGACCAATAAAATGTGATGTGAGATGACAGTTGTATTTTAATGCAGAAACTTGACACAAGACTTCCTGTTATTACTTTAAATGGCAGAAACATGCTTTATTCTGAGGGCATCCATATGCAGGCTGCTTGCTTATTATGGGATCTCGAGGATTTAGTTAAAAACTTTGTTTAACTCTGAATGATACATCTTCACATATTTGTTATGACAGCAAATGCCACAGCAAGTTTTAATGGTGACACCTTCTTCTTCAGTGTTGTTTTCTTAAAAACATTCAGATGATTATTCTTTAAGAGGCCACAAGGCTAACCCCAGGGGTCATTTGTACTTGCTGGGGTGGTATCCATTGAACCTTAATACTTCTATGCATGAGAACAAAGAAATGATGGTTTTGGGTTCCTAGGCAACAGTTTATTTGGGGCATCCTGAAAATACACAATTGTTAATTTTCTAAAACTTGGAAATCAAGATAAAGTAGGGTGAGGGTGCTAGGTTCCCACTTCTCACAGGCTGAGGTTCAAGACTTTGATGAGCATCTCTCTATGAAACCATCCACACATGATTGTGATTGTGCTTTTCCTTGCTTGTCTGGATTGGATTTGTGAACTTCCTATAGCTGATTGTGAGCATCTAGCTGCATGCCCTTGCCATCTTGTGTTCCCACTTTTCATGGGATGTATCCTTTGGAACTGCAAGGCATAATAAGCCCATTCACACTTAAATTACTCCTTGTCAGTAACTTAATTGTTTTCTTACATCAGTGGAAAAGAGTAACTAATACAGATGCCAATGTAAATTTGAAGCTAGAAAGGGGATACACTTTCACAGTCCTTTAGAGACAGGACCACTATACCGATGTATAGATGCATAGATTATACACAAATAGATTGAGACTATCTATCTATTACTCTGTTTGTCTATCTAGCTATCTGTCCATCTGTCTGTGGTGGTTTGAAAGAAAATGGCTCTCAAAGGGATTGTACTAGTAGGAGGTGTAGCTTTGCTGGAGGAAGTGTCACACTGGGGACACAAGTTTTGAAGTCTATTTTGCTCATGCTTCCCTCAGTGTGACAGTGAGTCAACTTCCTGTTGCCTGAAAAAGGCAGAACTCTCAGCTCCAGTGTCGTATCTTCCTGCACACTGCCATGCTCCCAGCCATGATGAAATGGACTGAATCTCTGAAAGTGTGAGCCAGCCCAATGAAATGTTTTATTTAGAAGAGTTGCTGTGGTCATAGTGCCTTTTTGCAGCAATAAAAACCCAAATGAAGACTCATCTATCTATCTATCTATCTATCTATCTATCTATCTATCTATCTATCTATCTATCTATCTATCTATCTATCTATTATCTATCCATCTTCTATCCATCTATCATCCATCTATCATCCATCCATCCATCCATCTACCTATCTATCCATCTGTCTATCTATCTATCTTCTATTATCTATCCATCTTCTATCCATCTATCATCCATCCATCCATCCATCCATCCATCTATCTATCTATCTATCTATCTATCTATCTATCTATCTATCTACCTATCTCTGTCTACTTATTTAATCATCTCTCTGAAAAATCTGCCTCATACTATGATGGTGGTAGAGAAATGCTAAGGCCCAGCAGCTGGAGACCTCAGAGGACCAGTGATGTGTGGTACTTTCTAAGAATAGAAGAACACCAAAGTCCTGCTCTAACTGTTCTACCCCAACGATTCATCAGTCATTTTGTTCTATTCAGAGTTCCACCCCAACAGTAATATCTAGCTAGTTGTCTGGTACCTAAAGGGTCTAGTCAAATAGATACAGATTATGGATTCAAATATTCTTTTACTTATTGATAATTGAAAAGAATGCCTTTTGTAATGTTTCCTGGTAGGTGGTGATGCAAGTCTTTATCTGTCTTGTCATAGCTACTCCTGACAGCAAATACTAGTTAGTGAGGAGATTGTCACCCCCATAAGGAGGTCACTATCAGACTCATGCAGATGAAGGGATAGAAATTCTATGGTTTGCTGAAGCTCATGCAGTTGATGAGTGAATAAAATGGGATGCAAACCACAGCTAAGTAACTCAGGGCATAGGCTCTTAATAGCTAATCTCCTGGGGAAAGGAGATTAAAGGCACAAGATAAGGAACGTGGAGAGAGGCATATTTCTTATGTATTACTTTAAATTTTAAAAGGATCTATGTCTAGCTTATGTGTATGCGTGCTTTGCTTACATGGTATGTGCATCTAGTATTGCAGTGTCTGTAGAGGCTGGAAGAAGGTTTCGAATCCCTTGGAACTGGAGTTGCAGAGCTTGTGAGGTGTTGTGTGGGAACTGAAGGTACATCTTCTACAAGAGCACCAAGTGCTCTTAGCCTCTGAGCCATCCCTCCAGCCCTTGAAATATCTATTTTTATGAATATATATTCATTGTACAAAATTATTATGACAATTACATATTTAGCATCTACCACATACTTAAACCATAAACAATAAATACTGAGAAATATTTTTGCATAGTAAAAATTATAGATTGGTAATATGCTAAATATTTTGCAAAAGCTATCCAATTTAATTTTCAAAATCATACTAGTAATTAGAAACCATCATATTCACTTCATGGATAAGAAAACAGCCTGGCTGGAATGTCCACCATGGCCTTCACAACACTGTGGCATTTGACTAAGCTTTTCTGTCCGATGTCAGCTGATCTCAAATGCCTGGCTTATTCTATTGTGTTGCGCTAGTGGGAAAACTGACAAATTTTAAAAGTGGTAGCTAACTTAAGGCACAACGTAGAGAAACTGTCTGTGGTTGTGCATTATTTACTTTCTTCTGCAGAGGGCACCATGCTTCCTTTAGCTCCTATGCATATCTAGTCGTTCTCAAGAAAGCATGGCGGTGCTCTTCTCTTGAATAGAGAATCATCTATCTCCCTTAGTTCTAATACTAACGGCTTCTAAATTTAATAACACAAATACTCACCTACAAATAAGAGAAATAAACACTTATCTTACCACAGGGGGAAGTCCTACAACAGAACAGACCCTAGAATAAGTGGTTTTCACAGGGACAATAACTGCCTGAGGCTGCTTGAAAAGCTCTGCTCTTTTCTTCTATCTACTGTTGGATGTTTAAGGTTGGCTGCTAATACTGGTTACAGCCAACCCTTCAACAGTGTCTCACTTAGGCTTTGCAAGAAGGTGACAGAGCAAAATCAATGTTAAAATGTCAAAGCAAAAGGCTCACCCTTGAATTCTGCTTTGCTCTATTCACCCATCTGAAACCTAATGTGCCCTTTACCACACATCCTGGGGGATTCGGCGGGTGGAACCAGAGGCTGCAGTCATCATTTTTCACCCAAGTCCCTTTTAAGAGGAAACACAGGCAAATTTCTGAGTCGACTTTGTTCTGACAAGTCTCCTTGAGGCAAGGTCATCATAATTGTCACCCACGTTTTTCTGGTCGTCTTGTCAGATGAATCCGTGAAATTCGCAGATTAACCCAAGTCCCTCACTCAGCCATTCTAAATGCCAAATGTTCAAGTGTAACAAAAAATTACACATCTGGTAATTCTGCATGTTATTTATAGCCTTTCTGATAGAGGCATAATTGATTCAGAAATGTAATTTACAGCTTGGCATCTCCGTTTCAAAGCCTCAATTCCATGACATTCACCGAGAGTAATCTCAACATTTGTGGGGAAGCAGAGATAATAATTGGGAGGAATTTCTGCATGATAGCCTCATGCTTCTGCATAAAGTTTTCCTCACCCCTTGTCCTTAATTTGTAGAGTGGGCCACATTCACATCAGCCACACACCTTTATTTCCATGGGTGATTTGCGGAGACATAAATGGAGTGTAAAGTTGGTCAACAAACCCCAGAGTGACAGTGAGTGGCTGAGGCCAGTTTCTTTTGCCCTCTATTTTTAATTGCAGCCTTCATAAGAAAGCCCTCTCTAATTTCACCAGATAATTGTTCTCTGTAAAGGGAACATTTGTTATTAAAAGCCACCTTGAGAACTACTCAGGAGTTATGGAAATGTTGTTTTATCCAAGAAAAGTGATAAAAGTGACTTTCCCCATTTTACATTTTCCTTTTCTCATTGTTTTAAAATACAAAACTGATGGATTTTGTTATTTAAACTGTTTTTTTGTATCTTGTGCTTATTTTGAGAAAAATAAGTGTGGTGTGTGTGGGGGGGACCAATTTCTTCTAATTAGTGGGGTCCTATAGACATTTTATTGAAATAATTTTAAATATATTTACATTTATATTCAAATATTGCAATTATCTTAGTTCTTATCATATGTGTTCAATCTCAGCATAGTAAATTTACTGAAGTTCTGAGGTTAATCCATTTACTGTTATCCCTTTAGCCTTACTGGCCTACTCAAGTACGTGAGAGAGACATGCTCCTTTTAAGAGGAAACATAGGCAAATTTCTGAGTTGACTTTGTTCTGACAAGGTCTCCTTGAGGCAAGGTCATCATGACCCTGGAGGCTATTCTAGGGATTTCAACAGGTCCCTCACTATTCACTAAGTCATAATTTCTGGATTTGCACTTGATCAATCTTGCTGTGGATTCTGGTGTCTGAATAGTATTGCTGTCCATTAACTTCAAACATTAGCTCTGTTTTGAGAATCCAGGCACAATGTGCCATATCTCCTCATTGTTACTTGTTTCTTTGAATATAGTGGCTGGTCAAAATGAAGTCAGAACTCACTGTCACCTTGGAACTCTTCTGCTATTAATATTTTTCTTTATTCATCCTAGGAAGTCAGAGATATATTCCAAAGTGTAACATGAAAATAAAAATGCACACATAAATATTGTTAACATATTTATATAGCTTTCTCATTTAGTAACTCTGCCTTCTATGCATTTTATTTATATAAAAGTTTGAGATTATATTGCTAATATAGTTTAGATCTGTGACTTTTCACTCAATATTCTATCATTTCATGCTCATATTTATAAAAAGTTTAAAATATTTTAATGTCAAAAAGGAAATACCATATTCTACACTATAGAAATGTGCCCGAACCATATTTACTGAGTTTTCTAGGTATTTTCATTAGTTATTATTGCTTTGGCAATAGAATGTTGTCTAGCATCTTAATATTCATTTTTTTCTATTGAGGACTTACGCATAAAACCCTGTTTTGTATATTAAAAAATTAAATAAACATAATTGCTGAAATTACTTAGAAAGGAATAAACCTAGAATAGAATAGTAAAAGCAAACAATGCTATTATCACTCTGGAAATATGAACTGTTAGTTATGGGAGTACAGACTTGTATCCTGGTACTTGGGAGGCTGAGGAAGGAGGATTGAGGGCTTGGGGGGCAGCTTAAACTATACAATGAAGAATTTTTCTCCAAAGTAAAGAAACAAGGAACTAAAAAAACTAAGTAATGAATACAATGACCTGCGTGTGGGGGGAGAGTATAAGTCTAAGAATCTACAAGTGCAATTTAATACACCTGCTCTTTGATTAGGAAGACTATAAATTGACTGAAAGGATGCATTATCCAGATTATGACAGGACCCTCAGAAAACTTTTAAGAGTCCCCCACCCCAAAGACAGTGGAAGTTCTTAATGCATTGTTAGGAGACCCTGGGTGACTTTGTGGACAACATAGTATAACAGTTTAAAAGCAGTGAGTTCTCCCTCCCTCCCTCCCTCCCTCCCTCCCTCCCTCCCTCCCTCCCTCCCCTCCCTCCCTCCCTCCCCCCCTCCCTCCCCCTCCCCCCCGTCCCCCTCTACAGTTTACTAAGTAAATCTTAAAAGAAGCCTGAGAGGGAACAAAAGAAAAGTTGGGAGTGAGAGCTTAATCTATTCTGATCATTTTATCCAGAGAGAATTTTAGAAATGAAATTATTCATCGGAGGTTATTTGAGACAGTCATATCCAGAAAGCTCACAGATGTTGGCCAGTAGCTGGCACAATACTTTGATCTTTGGACCAGCCTGTGAAGGTGTTCTTTGGCACCTTGTGTGTTCTTGGTCCAAGGCTTTCCTTACATTCCACCACAGCTGGCTTAGCGTGCCTTCAATCGAGATGGCTTAGATCTTGAATCCTTTTCTTGTCTTCATGGGATGGGATAAGACAAGGGTATGGTGCCTTGGAAGCATTGTCTTAATATTCCCAGCACTAGTTGAGCCATTGATATCACAATGAACATCACACCAGAAGGAAGATCTGCTTCAATCAATATCTGACTCCTCCTCAAACTGTAGGCTCAGCTGTGGTTTCTAAAAGTTTTAGTTAATGCCTCTCAAAGGAAGATTTTACTAAAGCAAATGAGAAACACCTTGATACATATCTACTTATCTTCTGGGGCTTATGAGCAGAGGGCTCTGACATTCCTCAAAGTGTGTGTGTGTATGTGTGTGTGTGTGTGTGTGTGTGTGTGTGTGTGTGTGTGTGTGTGTGTGTGTGTGTGTTGCCTATGCTAGCACTGTATTTCCAAAGAAAATAAAGGGAGGTAATCCATTTATTAGACACTGAGACCATTGAGTGTCAGTAAATTGGTTTTACATTAAGATATATATGAGACTTTAAGAATATTTATTTTTATGGTTCATTAGTGACTTAAAAGGACAGAGAGCTAAAAATAAGATATGTTGTCTTGTTTTGTTTTAACCAAGAGATCCTGTTATATAACTAACGTTTGGTAATTACCAAGGTGTTAGTTCACACATTTTACATGTAAGATACTCTTTATAGAGCTGCCAGGAGCTTTTCTTCAGATGACTGGGACTGGAGCTCAGCAAGGTGGGTGGATGGCCTCTAGCTCGTGTCCTGCCTACAAAGTTCCAGGGCATTAGGGCATGGAAGAGGGGAAGAAATTTTAATAAAGTAAAAGAAAGAACAAAGATACCTTTCATATACAGTCACAAGCCCATGGTACACATGCCTTCAATATCATCATTTTGTAGACGAGGAAATGGACATACAAGTTGAAACCTTTTTTGAAATTGAACTAGAAATAGGGGAACCTACATCCACGCACCAGAAGCCTGATGGTGGAAGGTGAGCAGAGCATAATCATGATTCTGGGTGAAATAGTTCAAGGGTATCTAAGACAGAGATCCTCTTTTGTTCTCACCTTGGAGCTCATAATAACAGTCTCACTGAGAAGGCTGGATGGAGTGTGGTAACAGTGTCACAGTGTGTAGAAGGCAAGGCAGGAATTTCCAAATGTCTTGTAAAACAACTTTCAGAAGATATCAGCCTCCTTGCATGATTTTTTGCAAGGAATAGCAGATTGACCTTCTGTTTTTATCTATTCTTATCCTTAATTAGCAAATATTTGTCTTCTGTGAGCAGAAACGGAACAGTTGCTGGGGTTTAAACAAGTCATAATTCACATGCAAAGAAAACAGTAATTTCTTTTTTGGATAGCACAGGAGATTTCACTGTTTGATTGGTTCTTAAGGTCTTGACCTCGTTCATAGATATCCACTGATTTCACAGTGGACCTGCTCTAAAGCAAAAGGCCAAAAGCTTTTCTTTGATTAGGAAAGAGGTACTTCAGTTAGAGTCAATATAAACTCTGCATGTGGCCAGACTATCGAGAAGGCCATGGGCAACCTTCTTCCTGCACCACGGAATGTCTCACTCACAGTTTCCCATCTGCCTTGTATCCCTGGCTGACCTTCAAAAAGTCATTTGCACATCCATATCCATATACATATATATTTAAAAACCCTCAATCAGCGCTTTCAATAGTTCTTCTCTAGTGGCCATTTCTGTCTCTTGTGGAACGAGCTGGCATTCATCTCCTGATGCTTAAAAATACTGATTAATTTTCCAGAAATATTTCAATATTCATCAGTAATGAATTTTTATAAGTGCTGATCTTTGAGTCTCTTTTCTGACATCTAGGACAAAACCCAGTCGACCTCATATGTCTGTATGTGGAAGATGATATTTGGCATTTAAGGACTTCTAAGGCCAAATAAAGGAGGCTACTCACTGGTTGACACATGGATACTATCAATAGTAGACACAAGTTGCTAAGGTCACTTACTAACCACAGGACCCAAACCCAGGAGTATTAGTTGAATACCTAACAAAAGGTATCCTTCCAGCATTGAAAGGTCATGTACTTCTCTCATTTCCGTTTTGTAAATGGCTCTACATACTGATAAGTGCGCAGTAAGATGGTTTGTCAAAATGACTGTGCAATGCATATCAATGGTGACATAAGGCACAGAAAATTTTGCAAGTGAGATTTCTTTATGATGGGCTCCAGGCTAAGGGTTAGAATTACAAGAAGTCTCAAGTTCTTCATCTTGAAGGAAGAATGTATGTCTATGAAGGCCAGTGCTATCCTTGTCCTGATCCAGGAGACATATCAAAGGCAAAGAGATCACTAGAGAAGAGACTGGTTAAACTAGCATGCCCGCTTTCCTAAAGAGGATTCTTCTCTTGTGATGCTAATTCGGTAAACTGAACTCATGACAACCATAGGCTGCTCACAGACATTCTCACTGAGAATTAAACTCATGCTGGTTGTGTTACAGTAATAAGAAGAGAAAGAAATTTTCCAAGGCAGGAAACTCAGATGAGAATGCCAATGCTACCATTGGCTAGCTAAGTAACCCAATCAAATCTTTTATCTCTGTTAAATCATTTCCATTACCTACCAATAGCCAGTCCTGGGTTCCTTCCTTTCATTATTGTATCTTTCCATTTATTAAATATGCAGAACTTGCTTTGTGACAAATCTTGTGCAAAGAACTTTGGAAATATTAACTCATGGGTGCTTCTGATTTCATCTAGAGTATACTTGAGTTTGGAATGCTTGGGTCACTAGTCTTCTTTATGAATATAGGTGGTTATAGGCACCACCTGTAGGTGTGATGTGGCTAAAGGCTAACAAGAGTAGGCTTCGAGCAGGTGTTCCAGAAAGCATTTTGTGCTGGGGAGAATAAGGGATAGACCTGGCTAGTATGCATCCTTCCTGTCTATCTTTGTTTTTCTAAACTCTTGTTTTCCCATTTAGAACACATTCATAAAGCCTGAGGGTCCAGCATGAAGGACTGGGTATGGGCTGGGGCTGGTGTATTCAGATACTGTATTTCTCATGGCAGGGTTGTGAGCACTGGCGTCTTCTCACACCCTTAATTGTCTATTGCATGACAAATGTTTTACTTGCTCAAGCCATGGGTAGGTTTTCTGATCTTACTTTAACTGCTGAACTCTCTTTGGGCTTTCAGTTTTGTTGATCTATAAAAAGGAGGGCAGTATTTTTGGAATGTGAATGATGTTAGGATTGAACAGCATAGAGCATGAAAAGCGTAAAGGTAAAAACAGAGTTCAGTAAGTCTTAGTTCTCCTTGCCTTGTGGACATAACCTTTTCTGTTTGGACACACGCATGCGCGCATGCTCTCTCTCTCTCTCTCTCTCTCTCTCTCTCTCTCTCTCTCTCACACACACACACACACACACAGAACTACAGCCATTAGACAATCATCCTTATCTAGCCTTTACACTATTCCCCCTTTTTCTCCCTTGGGAAGGGGTGTGTTGGCTCTCTGGCATTCACTGTGAGGCAGCATCTATCCACTCAATATGTAGGCTGTACCAATTTTGCTTTCTAAATTTTTTCTGGACTTACTGCCAGCCTAGGGATAAGAGCCATGTTGAAGTGGGACTGGCAGGGGTACTGCTATGGTGTCCTTCAGTGATGTAGCAATCTTCTTTTGGTCCCTTCTCTTTACCCCGAGAGCCATCTAGCTGTTGGGAAGTTACTTAAACTTTCTGAACTTCTGTTTCCCATCTGGAAACAGAAACAATAACAACAACAAAAAAACCCCTAATCTCTCAGGCTTATTGTAAATGTCAAATAACTCAAAGCCTTTAGGAGCCTGACTCCTGTCCTCAAAAGGCTTCCATAAGCAACCCCTTACCTCACTTACTTTTCAGGTTTTATTTATTTATTTCTTGATCAACTGTTAGGCTCCCTTTGTTTTTGGCAATGTTTTAGGTCAAGATTCCAAGAATCTGCTTAAAATATTCTCTCCAGTGGCCAGAGAAGAAGAAATGGAACTCCAGCATAATAAAGCTGAAATATGACTTTAGCATCTTTTCCCAAAAGATTTGATCTAAAGGATGTTGCACACTGGGAAAGATGACTTTTGTTTGCTAATGAGCTCAGAAGGAAAACAGTTCTTTTTGATGCAGAATTCTAATTCACACTCGACACAGACTAAGTTTAGAAAGATAATGCAAAAAGAAAAAAAAGAGAGAGAGAACTCTGAAAGTTTCTCCCTGGACTAGTACTTATTGGCTTAAATAAAATGATGCTCTGTTTTGTCTGAACTAAGTAGGGCATCAGGATTCTTCCAATGGGGTGGCTTGAGCAGGTATTGGAGAATGGTACATCTGCAGTGATTGGTGGGTCATGTGGTGAAAGGCAGAAAAAATTGGGATCATGTCAAATGGTGACCTTTCACAAGTGCAAAGGATTGTGGTTGGCTGGTCACTTACTGAAATTCTTAGGAGCAACACTTAACACCTATGTTACCTCATGAGGTAGTAGCCTCATGACTTAAAATGCCTGGAGATGGGGAGACACGCAGAACTATACCAAATAGATAAGCTGTTCCTGAAGAAAGTGAGTTCTTGCATGTGAGCAGTTGAGGGGGGTATATTCATCTTAGCTATTTATAGCATTCCTTCTGGACATGAAGATGTAGTCTGTGTTGATAAACCGAGAACCACCCACATTCCAGAGGCAGGTGCTACCCCAGCTGCCTTTAGTGACTGGCACCAGTAGCACGTCTCCTCCAGGTGCCAAATGTGACACTTTCTGCTGTCACCTACCATCATGCCCCCCCCAACCTGGTTCCTATTTCATAATGTGATTATTCTCCATGGCATATGTTCCAATCTTTGTGATTGTGTGATGTCACTTACTATGAGGCTTTCCCTAGACATTCAAGCAGCTAGGCTTCTTAGTCTTGGACTTTCACCTTCTAAAACTACAATTTGAATAAAGTTCTTCATAAGCAACCAACCACAGATAGTCACAGAAGACTGACTAATGCAATAGCTTCATTGGATGTTAGGGAGATACGTTGACATTCCAACACCTCAAACCTCAAATTTTGTTTTGGAATGCTAGTGCATTATCTTTATTTTCATGTAGAAGAAATGAATTTTTCTTTTCATCATAACAGTGAGGATTTTTGATTTACTGTTTCAAGAACAATGGAAAACTGGTTAACTAAAACTACAAACTTCATATGAGTCATAGGAAATATTAAGATAGATCTATACGAAAATAAATGTACATTTTGCCAAGGTTCAGCAGATTTTATCATTTCTTTCAACCTAGTGAACTGTAGTGAGATTATGTTGTCACATTGTAAATAATTGTCACACCTATTGGTTTAATAAAAATGCTGATTGGCTGAAGGCAGACAGGAAGTATAGGTGGGGCTACCTGACTGGGAAAACTCTGGAAACAGGAAGAGCAGAGCAGAGACACCAAAGAAGCCAGCAGATACAGAGGATACCTATGCTGCTCTGAGAAAAGGTACTGAGCCGCATGACTGAACAGGACAAGAATCATGGGTTAGTTTAAGAGTAAAGAGTTAGCAAGTTATATGCCTGGGCCCTAGGTCAATCAGCAGAGAATTAATATAAGCATCGGTGTCTTTCTGTGGGTCTGCAGGATTGTGGGTTTGTAAGTCTGTGGGTCTGGTGATCCAAATCTCAGGGCTAGGCTAGAAAGGCCAGGGCAGAAGCTTAATACAATAGTGAACTAAATTTGAGAAGATTTTCTTTTTTTTTTTTTCTCTTTTTCCATCCCCCAATTTCTCTCAACAATTTCGCTACATGAAATGAAGCCTTGAATTTTGTTTTGACTTAGTTCTAATTGGAGCCATGCTTTCCCTGATCTAATTTCAATTAGAGCTAATTACAGGGGGAAAGGTCATAGCTGTACTGAAGAGTATTACTTTGTTCAGAATTCTTGGCACTCTATAATACAAAGTTAATATTATAAAGTGGAGTTAGCTCTATAGCAATATAAATGAAGACAAAAATGAATTGCCAAAACATTTCCATGTCTTCTCTTTGTTTAAATCAGTAGGGAAAAATTCATACCTAGTTATTGACAAGAGAATCTCACTTAGGCATGAATAAATATCAGCCTTCCAGTTGATTTGTATCCATTTCCTGATAGCAATTTGGGAATTGCCAAGTGAGAGACACATTTTGTGTCTATTGAGCTTGAAATGATGATACAATTGTCTTGACTAGTGTATCAGACTTACCTATATAAAATGCTCTCTTATAACAGTCTGGAAACTTGGGCAGGAAGAAAATAGCAAACATGATTCATTTGTTTTTCTGAAAAGGAACAGAAGAATCACTTATCCAAACACAGTAAAAGCCTTTGACATCTAAATAGTTACACAGTAGCTACACGAGCTCTTCAGGCCAAGGTTGCTTAAGTTTCCATATCTGACTTATGGTGGACTTTTATTAATGTGCATATCTACTGTTCAGCCCCTATCTCTATCTGCCAATCAATGGCTCTTTTATCTGCTATTTTATACAAGTTCAAGTCAATTAGTAAAATAGTAGTGAGGTCAAATCAAGAGTATCATGGAACACAGTTAGTAGCAGGATATTTTTTAATCTCTGCAGAATTTTTCATCTGTTTTTTATCTCTCAGTGGCCATACAAGTATTTTTTTTCTGGTGAATAACTAAAATATGATTGCTTAACAGTATGTTTCAATTTCTCCAAGGTGTTGGGGGATCTGACCCAGTGTGAGGAAATAGATAAGTAAGCACAAGGCTTCTCACCCTCCCTTCTCTGTGTGAACCTTGGTGCGAATATCTGATCTTAATCCTTTAATGAGGGCTGGGTAATAAGAGACCATTTACTCATCAGAAATTACTGATATGTTGGTGTCTTTGGCTGCAAAATACTGAATACTAATGGAGGAAAAATATCAGCAACCTATCAGAGCTGGGAACTCCTTGCCCTTGGGTGCCAATAATACAATATTCTGTGTTAAAAGAGCATATTAACACTAGAAGGTCATATGCAGGCTCAGGGCTATTTATTAAAAAAATCATTACTATAAGCTAAGTGTAAATGATAGAATATTTTTCTTTAAATCAACACTACCTTGCATTAAAATATGTGTACAAACTAGACTTCAGACTTTCAAGTACCCAAATAATAAACATTAAAATATATGCACCATCAGAATCAAATATTTGTATGCATTCATAGAGATTGTTGACAAAAAGACCCCCTTGCCTTTGTATGTTTATTTATATATTTATTTGTTTAAATCTTTTTGTCTATAGTTCAACATTGTAAGTTCAAGGGAGAGAGAAAGTTACTTATGAATGACTAATGAACCCAGAGCTTCAAGTCAGGCTTACTGTTTGCATGGGGGAAAAGTCAGTTAGTGGAACAAACCCATTTTATTTTCTAGAATCTAATCTTCTTGGTCCTATAGAGAGCACTTTGAACTCAAAGCAGTTAGAGGTAGACTCTGTGCCCTCAGGAGCAATCACAGCCCCCTGTAAGTCAGCGACTTGCAGATTGCTCTACAAGGTCTCCTTGATTCTACAGGTCTATACAGAACTGTAAATTATAGCTGTGCATGTCATTTCCAATGAGCTAATTGCTACCTCCTGGTAACAATGAAGCTGTTAATCAGGGTAACTAAACACACTGTAGTCATTTCAGCAGAGATGAAAAGCTTGTAAAATACTCATACTCCACCAGGGTCCTGTAACCTCATCTTCCTCCTCCACTCAAAACACTGACATTTTATAATGCTAATATGAGTATGGAATAATCATAATACTTAGCATTTCTATAGCTCTTAACAAACATTCGATAATTAATCCTCCTGCCACCTTTGAAAGGCAAGCGGTCGTGTCTATTGTTATCCAGCTTTCCAAAGCCCAGAACTGGAGAAATGTTAAGAGATTCTCAGAAAGGTTAAGAGCCTTACCAAAGGTCACCAGCAAAGCTAGTAATAGAAGTTAAACTCCAGCTGAGACATCATGCCACGAGGATGTGTGGCCTCTTGGAGATTGACGGCTCTTTAGCATCATGAGGCCACCCTAGGTTGTAGGAAGCCCAGTAAGGCTGGGGAGGAACCAGGACAGTCAGTAACCAGAAGCAGGTGATGTGTGCTCTTCAGTAGCTGTGGAAGCAGAAGCAGCTTGAGTCTCAGTTTCTCAGTCACCCACTTTGCCTCACACAGCAGCTACTTTCTTTTCTACACCTTTGAGTGAAATATGCAAAGCTTTTTTTTTTTTTTTTTTTTTTTTTTTTTTTTTTTTTTTTTTTTTTTTTTTTTAAAAAGGATGACCCCAAATTTAAAAGCATAGCGCTCTATTCCAGGTAGTGTCAGACACTGGGACTCTCCACTGAGGTAGAATGGAAAAATGGCAACAACATACTCAAGAGGAATGAGAATTGCGGGGCTCATTAGTCCTACTTGACACACACACACACACACACACACACACACACACACACACACACACACAGGTACAAATGGGGCAGGCATCAAATGCATATGATAAAAAACTAACCAACCAAAACCATCAAATGAATGAACGAGAGTACTCTAATGTTTACCTATCCAATATCTAGACTTAAATAACTAATACCCTTTATTGTAGTCACCAATTCATGTGACCTCATAATATGTAATACTTAATAAGTACATCCCTAAGTACAAAACTGCATTTTAGAAGTTAAAAATGTGAGACAGTGGAGGATGAGAAAATGAGTGTATAAGATGTTTTGACAAATCAAATGCTAAAAACCCAGGTTTGCAATATTAAAAACTATTTTTCCTCAATTGTTATTTATCTTTATATGCTAATATCCCTAACAAAAATTTATTTAACATTCTGAAGTGGCAACCTTGCCTCTCTTAATGATATCGATAGCCAGAGCTGGCAAAAAAAAAAAAAAAAAAAAAGAAGAAGCCATCCACACAATTCTTGGAGTTTGTCTGCCACTCTATCCCAGTTACCTAAAACACAGAATGCTGTGGTTACAAGAGATGGTGGCTTGTACAACAAACCTGAGAGAACCTCAGAGATCTTGCTATTATTGAGACAGCATCTCCCTGTGTAGCCCATCCTAGTACGAAAGCTGTGGTCCTCCTGCATCTGCTGCTCAGGTGCTAAGATAATAGGCTCTGGGTACTACACCTGAGACTTCTAAAAATGATTATGGAACGGGACAGCAGGAAGAAGTGAGTGAAATCATGAGTCCATAGGAAGCAGGAAAATCTGTTCACTCTTCATCTCAACAACAGTAAGAGAGATCAGCTAAACAGGGCAGTGGTGGCTCACACACTTTAATCCTAGTACTGCAGAGGCAGGCAGATCTCTGTGAGTTCAAGGCCAGCCTGGTCCACAGACCTAATTCTATAACAGCCAAGACTACATGGAGAAACCCTGTCTCAAAAAGCAAAACAAAAATGAGAGAGAGAGAGAGAGAGAGAGAGAGAGAGAGAGAGAGAGAGAGAGAGAGAGAGAGAGAGAGAGAGAGAGAGAGAGAGAAGAGAGAGAGAGAGAGTGCAAGGCTCTGGTTATCTATTTTGTGGCTCCAAACAGTTGGTTCAACTCCCTAGGTATTTTCTTCAATTGATTTTAGTTAATTAACTAAGATTATTAACATTAACATCTGTCATTATATAGAAAAACTTAGTAGAGAATCTTATGACTTCAAATGTTTGTCATAATTTATTGGTCCATATAAAAAGATAGAATTAGAGTAGTGTTAATGAAACCTCACTCAAATGTCACACTTCTGTGTTTGCCAGAGACTGATTAGGACTGTTAGGAAATGGACTTTATTAGGCAATAATAGGACTCCATGGTGCTGGAGGTGGATGCACACCAGGCTTGAGCTTTCAGACCACTTTGTAGTCTGAAAATGCAGACAGTAGAAACCACTGTACCAGCTATCAGGAGAGAAAGACCCAGGAAACACCTTGAGACCAAACTGGGGCCGCCATTTTGAATTGCTTGGGCTGAGGCTTTAAGATAGCTTTTCTGTATTTAAATATAGACTGCAACTTTGAAAGATTATAAATGAGAAACTGATATTTGAATAGTATTAAATCAAAATAGCTCTTCTAGCCATTTTAATTATGTCCTAAAAAACAAAAATCAAAACCAAAATAATCTCCTTCAAATCAAACCAAAGTTCAAAGGGAAATAAAAGCTTGCATCAGTGGCCTGTGTGGTTTTGTGTAAGCCAGTATCCAGCCTTCCAGCAAGGGAACACTGTTTAGGTCTTGTCAGAAACATTATCTGAATCATCAGGATGCTGGAGCTAAAGGCAACAGGCCATCACTTTCAATTCTGAAAAGGCTCTCTCAAAGGTGACTTACACATTCATTACATTCTTTTCCTGTATAAATTAGTAATCAAATATTCTAAATGGGTGATGGATAATAATTTTATCTATCGCTAGCATCCCAAATCATAGTCATAAGGTTCCAAAAGTCTGATTAGGGAGTTTTATTAAAATATCTTCCTAAGTGTCACTCTGTTATATTTCCTAAGTTATTAAATCTTCTGTAACCATAACCTATCTAAACACATGTAAAATTTATTTAGAAGGTAAATAAAATCAGAACCAAAAATCTTTTACCGTGCTGTTTAGTCCACTTTTTCCTCGTGAGAGAAGCTGGTAGAATGAATGAACCTTAATTAACTTATTGGCTTCTTGGTCATGCAATTGCTGTGTGAATCCATTATTTTAATTGGCTGTCTTCTGTGGACAGTTTTATGTATGTAGGTGGGAATGAAACAACAGGTTAACTTCTAATAATTCTCTATTTGTATAGCTCTTCCAATGGCGTCCATCACTTTCAATCTTAATTACAATTTTTAAACATGCAAATAGAAGATGAGGATTCAGGATTTGAGAGACAGTAAGTCACAGGAGACAGAAAAGGATCACAGTAAAAGTTGCTCTTGGTATAGCATTCTGAGTTCTGATGTAGTGCAGAGCTCTCTTAGTCTAGCTTTATGAGAGTTTTGGGCTGGAGACTGATCAGCAGGTAAGAGCACTGGTTGCTCTTGTAGAGGATCGAGGTTTGGTTCTTAGAACTGACGTGGTGGCTTACAACCATCTGTAAATCCAGTTGCAGGGTGTCTGATGACTTTTATGCCTTCCATAGGCACTGGATGCTCGTGTGGCACACATATATACATGCAGGCAAGATAGTTATACACACACAATAGAACAAATAATCTAAAACCATTTAACAGGATCAGTAAGAACTTTGTCAAAGTTCAAATTTCCTTAATACTCTTTGTGTTTATACTTATCAAAACAAACAAACAAATGGAATTTAAGTGTGTTGTGCTGAACAATGCCCTAGTTTACAGAAAAGTCACTGTCATCATTCTCCAATGCAGAGTTCAGTTGTGCCCTGTAGTGAGAGGTTTCTGGCCCTGACTTTTGGGCCTTGCCTTAAGGTTTAGGCCTGCAGACACATTGACCCGCAGACCCGCAGACCTACAGAGACACACAGATGTTTACAATAGTTTTCAGCTGATCAGCCTCAGGCCCAGGCATATCACTTGCTAGCTCTCTACCCTTCATCTAACCCATGATTCTTCTTGTTCAGCCATGCGGCTCGGTACCTTTCTTTAGAGCAGCATAGTTGTCCTCTGCTTCTTCTGGCTTCTCTCTGGTGTTCTCTCTGGCGTTCTTCCCTGGGCTTCCTGTTCTCAGAGTTTTCTGAGTCTGGTAGCCCCACCCACACTTCCTGCCTGCCTTTGGCCAATCAGTGCTTTTTATTAAACCAGTGGTTGGGACAATTATTTACCATGAAACAAGACAATCCCCTACAGTGCCCCAAATGTGACTATGAGTAAAATCAACAAGCATTTAATCTAAGCTTTTGTATGAACAGAAGTTTTGATTTCTCATGAGTAAATTCTTGACATGGCATGTGGGTTTAATCTACTTGATTACCAAACTTCTCCAAAGCACAGTATCACTTTGCACTCTTAAGAACAGTGCATGAGAGTTCCAAGCAAACAAAGTGGCCTTGTATGTCATCCTTGTATATATGAAACATGAGGAGGGGCTTTATGTGATATTTCAGTGTGATGCAGACATAGACATGGATATATCAGTCAAATATAAATGTAATTTATATGTTTTACATCCCAGCTGCAGTTTCTCTTCCTTCTTTTCTCCCAGTTCCTCAATCCCAAGACCCCCTCTGTTCCCACTCCCTAAAAGGGCAAGCCTATGGATATCAAAAATATGGCATATCAAGTTGCAGTAAGACTAAGCTCTTCCTATGTAATAAGGCTGGTCAAGGTGACCCAGCATGCAGAGTAGGGTCCTAAAAGCTAGTAATGGGTGTAGAGACAGCTCCTGCCCCACAGTTAGGAGTCCCATGCTCTACAACTGTAGCATATATGCAAAGTTCCTAGGTCAGTCCCATGCAGGCTCCCTGGTTGTTGGCTCAGGTTCTGTGGGCATCTATGAGTCCAAGTTAGTTGATTCTATGGGTCATCTTGTGGTGTCCTTGACCCCTCTGGCTCCTCCTATTTTTTCTCTCCCTTTTCTGCAGGATTCCCTAAGTTCATTTTCACAATGACTAATAGTGGGCTTCATATTAGTTGGTTTTCTATTGCTGTGGTAGAATGCCATGACCAAGGCAAAACACAACAATAACAAAATGTAACATCTAATTGGGCTTGTGGTCCCAGAAGGTCCATGATGGGAGAGTAAGGCTTGGTGGCAGGAACAGCTGAGAGCTCACATCTCAAAGTGCAAGTAGGAGACAGAGAATATTGGCAATGCCACTATGGTTTTCGAAACCTCAAAGCCTGGCCCTGGTGATACCTACTCAAACAAGGCACACCTCCTAATCCTTCCTAAACAGGTCTGTCAAACAAGAACTAAGTACTCAGACATATGAGGCTATGGGGCCGTTCTCATTCAAACCACCACTGTCATCATCCACGTACTTATTGACATTCTTACATCTTCTTTGATGATGTTTTGCTCAAATCTGCCACCTTTACTAAAACATAATAGTTATGCATATTGCTGGGGTTCTGTGTGATATTTTGATGTGATGTACCCATAGACATGGATCTTGCTATTGGTAAATCCAGTTACATCTCCTCAACTCTGTTCAGTCTCTGGTTATAAGCATTCTTTTACAGGTTAGAACACAAAGGTTCAATCTTTTCTATCTGCATGCTGATTTCCAGTTAATCCATTTTGCTGCAGATGATGGGATCTTATTCTTTTTCTTCTTTCTAAAGAGATTGTTTTATTTGTATGCATATGCATGTGTGTGTGTGTGTCAATATGAGCATATGTGCACATGTGTGCAGGTAGCAAGTTCAGAAGAGGGCTTCTGATATTCCTAGAGCTAGAGCAACAGGTGGTTGTGAACTGCTTGATGTAGGATTAAAGATGTTCCTTTTTTTTTCTATTTCGTTGACATTTATATATTTACTTATTTTTAAAATTTATTTTTTTCTCTTTACTTTAGAGATGGTAGTTGTCTTTATGCTATCCAGGTTGGCCTTGAGTGGCTACATGGCTCTGTCATGGAGCTCAAGATTCTTTTACTGTAGACTCCTCAAAAGCTAGGATAATAGGTATGTACCACTGCACCATTGGAGATTTTACACACACACACACACACACACACACACACACACACACACACACACTCCCTCTCTCTCTTTCACACACACACACACACACACACTTACACTCCCTCTCTCTCTTTCACATACATACACACACTCTCTCACATACACACATACTCTCTCTCTCTCTCTCTCACACACACACACACACACTTACACTCCCTCTCTCTCTCTTTCACATACATACACACACTCTCTCACATACACACATACTCTCTCTCTCTCTCTCTCTCTCTCTCTCTCTCTCACACACACACACACACAATTTAGGTTCTACATATGGGAGACATATACAGTCTGTGTATTTGTTTTCCTGAATCTGACTTTTTTTTTTTTGCTTAATTGTACTGATTTCTAACTGTATCCACTTTCCTGAAAATAACATAAATTCATTCTGCTTTGTGGCTGCTAATTTCTATTGTAACATTTGTACCACATTGCTGTGAGATAATGTTTTTTGTACACTGTAAAGATTTGTCACTCATACTGGTTTAATAAAATGCTGATTGGCCAGTAACCAGTCAGGAAATATAGGTGAGGTAACCAGACTAGAAGAATTCTGGGAAAAGGAAAGGCAGAGATGCAGTTGCCAGCCAGATGCAGAGAAAATGCTGGACTGAGAAAAGGTACCAAGCCATATGGCTAACCATAGATAAGAATTATGGGTGAACTGAAGTGTAAGAGCTAGTTAGTTATATACTTGGGCTACTGTCCCAGCATTTACTATAATATTAAGTCTTCAAGTTAGTTCTTTGAGAAGCAGCTGCTGGGTATTTGAGAGTTTCTGGTGGGATAGAAACTTCTGACTAAACCACACTTTCTTTATTAATGTATCCAGGATAATGAGGGTAATACAGCATTAAACAAATTTGGATGTTGTCTCTGTATTCAGACACTTAGTCTTTTGAGTTTATACCACAAAGTTGTATAAATGAAGCACATAGTAGTTCTGTTTTGGCTCTTTGGAGAATCTCCATAACTGATTCTTATCAGCTGCTACACAGTTTATATTTTCATCAATAGTGAATAAAGCTTTCCCTTTTCTCACATCCTCACCAGTACTTGCCATCTATTTTCTGTTCTTTCTTTCAAATTTTTAAGACAGGGTTTCCCTGTGTAGCCCTGGTTGTCCTGGAACTCACTCTGTAGACCAGGCTGGCTTTGAACTCAGAGATCTGCTTGCCTCTGGTTCCTGAGTGCTGGGATTAAAGGCAAGCGCCATCACCATCTGATATTCTTTTTTTTTTTTTTTTTTTTTTTTTTTTTTTTTTTTTTTTTGATGACAGTCATTCTGACTAGGGCGGAATGAAATCTTAAAGCACTTTTAATTTATATTTCTTGATGGCTAATGTTGTTAAACATTTTTAAAAGTATTTATGGGCCATTAGTATTTCTTTGGATAACTGTTTAAAGATTGAGAAAAGCTAGAATGGATGTTGTATTTTGTCAATTTTTCTCTATTGATATGAAAATATAATTTTTCTCATTTAATGTATTAGTATGGTAAATTACATCAATTTTTCAAGTGTTAAATATACTTTTCATTCCCCAAATAAACACCACTTGGCTATATTATTATTTTATGGATAAGATTTATTAACAATTATCCATTTGAAAATGGACAACGTGGAGACTGGGAAGATGATCCAGTGGATAAGAGTGTTTGTTATGAAAGCAAGAAGGCCTGAGTTTAAATCCCCAGCTCCCACGTAAAAAAGGCTGATCATAGTCATGTGTGCCTATATCCCAGTGTTGATGGATAGAGACAAGTGGATTCTGGGAGCACCCTAGCTAGACAGTCTAGCAGATACAGTGAGCTTCAGATTCAATGAGAGGCTTTATCTCCACAAATAACGTGTATATACAAATATGTTCATAAATATAACATGGCTGGTCTGTATAACAATGCTAGTAAGTATGCTTTCAGAGACAACCATTTGCTATTGGATAAATAATTGGTGTGTTCAAGGATGAGTAGATGGGAAGGTTTGGCGGGAGAAAAGCGAAGGGAGAAATAATGTAATTTTATTATATCCTCAAAAATAAAAGAAAAATATAGAAATATTTTTGAGAACTATAGAAGATAACCTTTGGTGTATGAATCTGGCCCCTGTATGAACATACATGGGTGGGAATGTGTCCCCTCTCACGTGCACACATATCACATGTATTCCCCCAAATGTTCAACCTAGTAATTTTTAGTGTAGCTACAATCTTGTATGATCTTATTTTTGTTTGTGCTGGCTAAGTTTATGTTGGCCTGATGCAAACTATAGTTGTCACAAAGGAGAGAGTATCAATTGAGAAGATGTCTCTGTGGTGGTTGGAAAGAAAATGTCCCTGAAGGGAGTGGCACTATTGGGAAGTGAGGTTTTGTTGGAGTAGGTGTGGTTTTCTCAGAGGAAGTGTGTCACTGTGAAGGCAGCTTTTAGATTTTTCTGCTTAAGCTTACTCAGTGTGATAGTCAGTTTCCTGTTGCCTGCAAATGTAGAACTCTCAGCTACTACTCCAGCATCATGTCTACCTGCAGGCCACTGTGCTCCCTTCCTGTCATGATAATATACTAAACCTCTGCAAATGTAAGTGAGCCACCCCAATTAAATGTTTCCCTTTATAAGAGTTGCCATGATCATAGTGTCTCCTCACAGCAATAGAAACCTTAACTAAGACAGTATCCATAAGGTTGGCCTGTACGCAAGCCTGTAGAACATTTTCATCTTTCCTTCCTTCCTTCCTTCCTTCCTTCCTTCCTTCCTTCCTTCCTTCCTTCCTTCCTTCCTTCCTTCCTTCCTTCCTTCCTTCCTTCCTTCCTTCCTTCCTTCATCATTCATTTGTTCATTTCTTCCTTCCTTGGTCCATTCGTTTTTCCTTCTTCCTTCCTTCTTTCCTTTGTCTCTCTCTTCTTCCCTCCCTCCCTCCCTCCCTCCCTCTCTTCCTTTTGCTTTTTAAAAACACTGCTAAATTTTATTTTCATAGCAAAACTGCTAATGTACATTTTAAAACCTTTTTATTTATTCTCTGTGAGTTTTACATCATGCATCCCAATGCCATTCATCACTTCATCCCTTTATATCTGTCCTCTGACCCTGCCCCCCACACCCAATAAAACAAAATACATTTTAAAGAAAGCAAATCTTGTCATGGAAGCCATACTGTGACATAATGAGTCACACAATTTACCCTTTAGTCTATAAATCTTTGCTTGCCGATGTTCACTGCAATGAGTCATTGGTCTGGTTCAAGGTCTCTGGCTTCTGCCTTGTCCTCATTGGGACTCCTCTTGGACATCCTGCTGTTGCTTTGTGCCATGGAGAACTTGCAGCTTTGGTTGTGTAGAACTGGCCTCGTCACATACTCCAGCAGATCAAGATGGAGTGGTTGTTGGGGTGAGTCAACTCATAGCCCTTCTAGGCTTGGGTGGTCAGCCTACCAGTTCTTTCTCATCCTCATCACAAGGATGCTGAGGTGAGCTCTCCATCACTGCCCCAGCTAGCTCACCCTATGCCCTCAGGGTTAGCTTACTCCTGCCCCCACCAATAGGTTCAGCTCTATTGCAGTGTCTAGGTGAGGTGCACTACAGCTAGTGAGGGACAGGCTTATCTCTCTCTATTGCTGCAAGTAGATAAGGGCAAGGGGAGAGGGCTTCTTTTCTTTGCCCTTGCCACCACATGGCAGAATAAGGGGCCAGGGTCAGCTCTCCCCCACTGTCATGCTCTCAGGACCCAGGTCACCCATGCCATTGTTAACAAGTTCAACTCTACTGTGCTGCCCAGGCAAGGTACAGGACCTTCTCTCCTTAATGTTGTAGTTGGTAAGGCCTAGTTCTCCCACCTGCTACAGGTGGTGAAGAGCTGAAGGGGAGGTATCTTTCTTTTGCCCACACCGCTACATGGCAGAAGAGTTATTTTCTTAATTAGTGATGGATGGGGAAAGGCCCAGGGAATTGTGGGTGGGATTGCCCCTGGGCTGGTACACCTGGGTTCTATATTAGGCTGAGGAAGCCATAAGGAGCAGGTCAGTCAGCAGCACCAACCATCCATGGCCTCTGTGTCAACTCCTCCCACCGTGTTCCTGCCATGCTTGAATTCCTGTTCTGACTTTTTCCAATAATATGTAGCTATGTAGAGGTGTAGGTCAAATAAACTCTTTTCTCCAATTTGGTTTTGGTCATAATGTTTCATCAAAGTAATAGAAACTCTAGCTAAGATATCTTTCTCATTTCAAAAAAAAATTCATTATGCACGTGTTAGTAGCATGTGAACACCAAAGGACAACCTCAGGTGTTATTCTCAAAATTAATGGCTTCTTACTCTTAAGCAGGATCTCTTATTGGTGAAGCTCATCAACTGGATGAAGACTAGCTATCCAATAGATCTGCACATTCTCCAATCTGCCTCTTCAGCACTGGCACTAAAGTGCTACCACACCAAGCTTCTGTTTGCTTGTTTTAATATTTGTATTTTTCTGTAGTAAAAGATACTCTTTCCCTACATTGGTCTATTTGAGGAAAGTTGTGGTTCGTTACTTACTCTACCTCATTCCCCCCCCCCCGAAACACCATGTTCATTTATACATTATATATCCTAATTCCAGGGGTACCAGAGGACCACCTCTGTGAGAATTAGGATTCTGCATTTGCCACCAACCACTTCTCAGAGTTCAGTTATAACAAGAGTTTTAACTCCAGCTGCCACAGGGTTCATAGAGTGCATGTAACTGTACGACTAGAGTTTTGACTCCATTTGATCACCCTACCCATGGTCCTACTGCTACCAAGGTAAGACCAGGTTACCTCAGTGACCACACCTGGGAAGTGACACCAAGATTCTTTAGTTTTCTCAGCTGAATCCTATGCAGTCATCCTTTAAAAAAAAAACTTAAAAACTAAACAATCAAATAGAGTCAGAAGAGGAAGCTAAAGCTGGAAGACAAATGCATGCAACTGATACAGAAAACATGATTTCCTTGTTTGGGTTCTATTGCTGTGAAGAGACACAATTACCTTAACAACTCTTATAAAATAGAACATGTACTGGCTTATAGTTTCAGAGGTTTCAGTCCATTATCATCATGGCAGGTAAACATACTGATGGAGAGGGAACTGAAAATTCTACATCTTGATCCTCAGGCAGCAGGAAGACTGGGACACAATAGGCCTGGCTGCAGCTTCCGAGACAACAAAGGCCTCCCCACATTGATACACTTCTTCCAACAATGTCACACATATTTCAACAAGGCCACACCTCCAAATAGTGCTGGTCCTATGAGTCTGTTTTCATTCAAGCTATTATATACCACTCCCTGGCTCCATAGACTTAAAGCTATATCATAATACAAAATGCATTTAGTTCAACTTTAAAAGTTTCTATAGTCTATAATTTTCTCAACATTGTTTAAAAGTCCAAAGTTTAAAGTCTTTTTTGAGACCCATGTAATCTCTTAACTTTAATTCCCTGTAAAAATCAACATAAAAAGTCAGATCACATACTTTCAACAGACAGTGGCACAGGATATACATTACCATTCCAAAATGCAAGGGAGCATAGTGAGGGAATACTGGACCAAAGCAAGACCTAAAACCAGTTGGGCAAACTCTAAACTCTGAGTCCTCATGTCTGATGTCAAAATGCTCTTTAGATCTACAACTCCATTGAGCTTTGTTGACTGCAACACCCTCTTTTTTCTCTTGGTTACACTCCCTGTTAGCAGCTCTCTTAGACAGGTATCTCATGACTCTGGCATCTCTAACATCTTGGATTCTCCAACACAACCCAAGCTTAAACTTCACAGCTTCACAAAAATGGCTTCTCTACTAGACCTTCATTCAGGGACACCCCTGACACACACCTGGTCTCAACTACTTTCTTTAGGCATGGAGGTAAATTTCATAGTCCATATTTTTTTCTGTCTTTAACTCTAAATCCAGAGCCACATGGCTGAAGCTGCCAAGTTCTTCTTTTTACTGGGGCTGGAACATGGCTCCTTCATTCAACTACATCTTCATCAACAGAAGTTTTTGATGGTTTACTTAAGTACCTGAGCTTGGCTGTCCCGAAACTCAATTTGTAGACCAGGCTAGCCTTAAATTCAGAGATCTGCCTGACTACCTCTGGAGCTCTAGGGTCCAAGGTGTGCACAAACAAACTTAGGTGTAAGCTTTTTTTTTTTTTAAATACCTTTTTACAAATTGGTAGCTTATCTTAATGAAATCATGCTCTGAGCTTTAATATTCTCTTTATTCCATTTAACATCAGGCTTTTCTTTAATCTTTTTATCTTCTTGAATGCAGGACTTAGCTCTACTCCACTTCCTGGTGCATATTTCTCATTATTGTACATTTTATAATTTTCCTTGCTCAACTTGCTTCTTTTCATTATAAATATTCATAAGAGTGAATATTAATAACCATATGACGAAGTCAGTATTAGGCTGTTCTGAAATTTCCTCTGCTAACATAACTATTCCAAACTCTTTAATTTAGCCTCAGGTAGACAATTTGGACAAGGGCAAAAAGCAGCCACATTTTTTTGCCAAAATACAACAATGACAATCTTTAGGCCCCATATTAATATTTTTTTTCTCTGAAGCCTCTTTAACTAGGCCCCCACAATTCAAATCATCTTCAGTAGCACTGTCTTCCATGATCATACTAGTATGGCCCACTAAACCCCATTTAAAGCATTAAACTGCCTTTCTAATACAAAGTCCTAAGGTCCACATTCCTCCAAACAAAAGCATGGTCAGGCCTCTCATAGCAATACTCCAGTCTTTGGTACCAACTTCTCTCTTAGTTAATGTTTCTATTGCTGTAAAGAGACATCATGACAACAGCAACTATTATAAAGGAAAACATTCAATTGAGGCTGGCTTACAATTTCAGAGTTTCAGGTTCATTATTATTATAGTCGGAGGTATGGAGGCACATAGGCAGACATAGTGCTGGAGAAGGAGCTGAGAGTTCTACATCCAGATCAGCAGGCTGTAGGAAGAGACTGCCACACTGGGCTTGGCTTCAGTGTCTGAGACCTTGAAGTCTACCACCAGTGACATGCTTCCTCCAAGAAGGCCACACCTACTCCAATAAAGCCACACCTCCTAATAGTGCTACTTCCTATAGGCCTATGGTACCTATTTTTATTCAAACCATCATATATGACAAGTAAAAACAATATGACTCAACTACCAAGCACATTCCCAAACTCCAACCCCTCTATAAGGAAATTCAACATCACAGAGATAAATGAATTAGAGAAAGAATTCAGTTTTATGTTTTAAAAGAAGTAATGACCATATAGAAAACTCAAAAAGATGCATGAACTAAGAAACTATACTCAAGACTCGGAAAAGATAATTTCTAAAATGAATAAAACAATAATTATAGGAGAAAGTCTAACATAATAAGGAAAGAAAATTAATCAAGGAAATGGAAGGACTGAACAAAAATCTCACCCAGGTATATCATCAAACATGAAAAAGATGAGCTGATACCTGATACCACCACATGGTGGAAGGTCCTTGAATGCTACTAGAGAAGAAAGATGACCAAGGGTGGTTTACACAGCAAAATCATTTTTCAAAATTGGTGGAAAAATTAGGTATTTCTTAAATACATAAATTAAGGCAATTCATGACAATCAAGCCATTACTGATGGTTATTTTTAATTTTGAGACAGGTTCTTACACTGTGCAGCCCTGGCTGGTCTTGAACTCACAGAGATCTGTGTGATTCTACCTCCATAGTGCTGAGAATAAATGCGTACTTCATACATCACCATAGCCAGCCCACTTTAGAGTTCTTAGAGAAAAACTGTACAGGAAGAGAGAGTAAAGACAGCCTTCCCTATGACACATCTGAAGATAGACCTTCTGTAAAATGAAAAAATGGTCACAAAGATTGAGAAAGGATCAACCGTGATCAACATAAGAAACCAGAGAACGTCTAAAACTAGTGTGGGAGAAGGAGAAGAAATACCAACAACTGAGCAACCCAAACACCATGTGACAAATTCCTAGAAAATAACAAGTTCTTTCTATAAACACATCAAATGTGAATACCTCACATAACCAATGAAGAGACACAGATTATGTTCACACACACACACACACACACACACACACACACACACACACACACACACACATATATATATATGTATATACATATACACACACATACATAAAACACTATCTGTTGTCTCCAAAAAATACCCTTGGTTAGTAATATCTAACATCTAAAATTTGAATTTCAAAAGACAGAGTCAAACTTCCAAGAAAACAGAAAATGTGAATAAGGAGGGACCATTATCCTTACATCTGATAAAGCCGACTTCAAACCAAAGCTAATCAATGGAAATAAAGATGGACGCGTCCTGCAATTAGAGGCACAGTTCATCAAGAAGTTGTAAGAACTGTGTCATCTTTTCCACTATGTGATTTTTCCTTGACTAATGACACTGGCAAAGACTTGCAGGGTGGTGTGGATGATCATGATAGTGGAAGGTTTTTGCCTTTTTTTCAGTCACTGTCAGGAAGTTTTCCTGCTTGGCTGAGAACTATTTATATTTACCATGAATGGATATTGACTTTTGTCAAATGCATTTTCATGAAATATTTAACTTCCTGAAAAGGAATACTTCTTGAATAAAAATTCTTGCGTGCCTGAAATGAAAAAAAAATAAAGAAAGAACAGCTGTGATTTCAAACTGCCAGGGATATGAAATATGTAACTTCTCACCCTCTGATTTGTGGGTTAATATTCTGTATAATTTAGGCTTGTAAAGGTTTCTAGCGAAATGGGTACAGGATCACCAATGAGTCTTATATATTAGTATCCCAATGGGATTTTTATAAAAGTTACTCAAAATAGCATATACAGGGGCTGAAAAGATGACTTAGTGGTTAAGGGTGGATCCTAGCACCCACACTGTGTAGCTTACAAACAGCTGTAGCTCCAACTTCCAGATGATGGGTACCCTCTTCCGGCCTCTTAGGGCACCTACACACATGTGTACACGTACATTAGTAAAAAAATAAACCTTCAAAAATAATGTATATGGTATATAAAAATCCATGATTGGCAACTGGTTTTATTTTCTACTGTGTTTCGGGAATGGATGAAGTGCTTGGCATCCAGTGTATCATTTAGTGCTAGCAAGATCTCTACAAAAGTGTTATTTTTATGTTAAAGATGCTGCAATGAGTAGGATTATGAACATAGAAAACTGACTATCAGGGCTCATATTTCATCTCTATCACTTACTTGCTAAAGATCATAAACAAAATTTAGTCTCACTTGATCCTCTGCTTTATTTTCAAAATAGAAACACAGTGACAGCAAGACTGAATTTTGGGCTTTCAGTAAAACTTGGACATTGGCAGTGAGTTGCATGAGTATACTCTGTGTCTTAGGAGGCAGTGTTGGAGGTGGTGCTAGGGCCTTTTTGAGTTGGAACCTTAAGGAAAGCCCTTAGGGAACGTCCTTAAAAGGATTGTTGAGTCTTGGATCCTCTCTGCTTCTTGGATCAAGATTTGAAGATTCATTCCAACACATGCTTCTATTGTACACTGCCCCCAAAGAGGCACAGACAACGGTGCTGCCTGATTTTGGACTAGAACACCCAGAATCATGAGCTAATGTAAACCTCTGTTTACACGCTTTTAGTCCATATCAAGTATTTAGTTATAGGGTACAGAGATGTCTGAAACTATGATACCCAGGCTGCATGTTTTGGCACACTGAAAACAGTAGATCCAAGTTAGATGCCCTTGTTTCTCAGATAAGGATGATGGGAACAGTACATAATCAGAATGCCACTGAGTTAGAATCAAGACACAGTTGTTTTCAAAGTGAGTCCCCTTAAGGTGGCTCCTATTACCTATATCCTGCTTAGAAAGGGGATATTTTGCAAATACATAAGTATAGCCATCATTCCCAGTTAATGCATACTCCCTTAGGGTAATTATTAATAATGATCTTTGGATTTTCATTATTATTTACCTTATATGATAAACTGTATGATACCTTCACTGATAACTCACATTTAAATTTATGTTTCAACCTCAAATTATTTCTATTTCCAAATTTCCCATGGCCTGACCCCTTCCTAACTTCCTTTGCTCCATCCTTGCCCCTCCAATTTATTTAACTATGTGATGGCATAATTTGATGGAGTTTGTATCCAAGACACCGAACCCAGTTCAGCACCTTGGCTTGTACAGGGTGAACACACGTTACTCCCATGATCTTGTTTTTACAGATATAAATTCAAACTTGTGCCTGGTGGGAGGCCCATGCCATTTCCGTGTGAATGGAATGGAAAAGCAGCTGAAATCAAGTTTGCCTACTGATAAGATGCTATTGGTAGTTTCAATTAGAAAAATAAAATCATAGGAACTTATAGCCTATTAATGGTTTCAAAGTGATTCTTTTGGGGAAAGAAGAAGATAAAGGGAAAGATAAAAGCTATGGCAATTATTTTTCAACACAGTAATTTCCACAAGAAGAATTTAGGTCATATCTGACAATATCTTCTTAGTAAATATATAAGCGAACACATATTAATCCTCTATAAATATCTTTATTGTGGAAAAATGTCCTCTCCACTCGCTTCCCCTTTGAACACATAGCATGCATATGTTATGTCAATGAAGCCACTGTATATGTCATAATTAAAATATTTTCATTAGCAAAACTCCAAATGAGACCCAAGAGGCACCTCTGTTCCTACCATAGAGCATCAGGAACTCAAGATTCAAGTACTTGCATTTTTGTTCTCTTGAGACTCTGCTGTTCACACCTTTGTATTTCCTTATAGCCAGCACTTGATTTACAATGTTATTTCAGTTTCAAGATAGCTAATTGCTTTTGTACCACATTTCATGAACACATTTTTTCCCGTTGTCATTGGAGGCCAAACCATAAGCAATGTGTTTATCCTTCTGCTCACCCAATCATATCCAGCCTAAAAAAAATAGACTTTCATCTAAAGAAATTCCCTGTGGAGTAGGAAACACAGCTGTTTTATCCAACTAGGCAGCCTGCAGAGAGAGACTATTTTCCTTGAGGGGAAAGGACACTCAGGTTTTGAGAATCTAGGTTCTGTACTGCTGGAGAAAGAGCTGAAAAGAAAATAGACCATCTTTTCCAGTTCTATTGTGCAGAATATAAAGAAACCATTTGTTCACATTTGATGTCTTCCCCCTTCTTGCTCAATCGTTTGTCTTTTAAAAGTCTACCCTTAACTAAATGGGTAAGCTGCAAAAAAAAAAAAAAAAAGATTAAACTTAAAAATATACCAGGAATACGGAATGAAGAGGGGTGATTGATCTTTGAGTAGGTATCCAACGGTGCGATGAAATTCTCAAGCAGGCTTCTTTTTATTTCAAAATGGGTTTGATTCAGAGGGATTTTATAGCTGCTAAATCATGCAGTTGGCAGAGACTGGTGCTTCTCACAGTTACTTTCAAAGATGTCAAATTTGGCAAAAGCAGTAGAAATACTGGAATTTACTGAGCTTGCTCCCCCTCCCCATTATTGTAGAAAATGCTTGAAAATTCAGCATGCTCAGAAGAATACCATATAACGGAAGTATATAGAATTGCATGTTTCACAGAAAGAGTATGGTGCTCTTGGGGCAGTATGACTACACATTTTGGCAGGAGCCTGGTGTCCAATGCTTGCCCCTGGAAAAAGCTCCCTTTGGGTTACCAGAGGAGTTGGGTTCAGTGTCACAGACATTTTGGTCCCAAAGCTGCCCATTTCTAACAGGAAAGCTACTGAAAAGTATTCTTAGTTCATCCAGAAGAAAGCAGATCTGAAGCAACACCTTTGTGTTGGTGAAATACAGGCTCACAGTCCCATAGCTGTATAGGGCAGTTACCATGGACATTGCTGGTGCTTGGAAGGCCTGGCTGTCACTAATAGCTCCCAAAATGACTCACAAGTCATTCCCAAGATCTAGTTAAACTATATGTAAACATAGCTAATGGACTAGTTTATCAGACTGCCAAGGGAATGAATGTGGCTTGCTTAAGATAGAGACATGATGAGCGATCAATAAAAACCATTGTAATTATTAGCCATATGAAGTTCAATATATGCTATCTATGATCAGTTCAAGAGAAGTGAATATTTTTTGCAAAACAGTTTTTTCAGAGTATAGATGGTGTGACCAACACTACTCTATTTATGATATCATGCTTCACTATTGTTTTGTGTAGAGAATTTGTAGCCAACTCTCTGTGGGTCAGTAGGTACTGATCTGCTACTGATTGACAGCAGGTTGCTATCCCTTCTCTGTATATAACAATGAATTATTATAGATATTTTGCTTTTGGTCCATAGATAAGTTCTTCTGCTGTAATGAAACACAATGTACAACAGCACAAATATACTAAAGGGTGCCCTGAAGTCGTCTACGAAATTGCTCACTGATCCATAGCAAACCATTTGTGAATCTATCCCATAGTGCTTAGGCTTCTGTAGTTCAAACAAGCCTTGATTATAAGACAGGAAATCACCTTTGCTGATAGAAATCTAATAGTATTTAATTTTGACACCAAGATCTCCTTAAATATAGATGCTGAAAAGCCGTGGGACACTGTGACATTTTTTTTTTTTTAATATCTGACTTTTGTAGTGATGCTGAGTCTTAAACCATTTTCATCACTTTTTTTTCGAGGGGAACAGATATTGTTATGGTAAAGGAAAATTATCTGCTTTAGACTATTTACTATTTAATTTTTCCCACTCAAGTAGGAACAAATGTCTTTTGTTTATTCTGACCATAAATAACTCCTTGCACAGTGCCCAGCAACAGTGTACTCCCCATGATATTCTAATTTAATGTAGGTAAAACTATTAGATTCTGAAGTACTGTAAATCTCCTTGTCTCTGTCTCTTTTAAAGTGTACATTCTAAGTATACACACACACATACACACACACACACACACACACACACACACACACACACACCTGACTCATCAAAAGAATGTTAAAGAATGAAGAATGATTAAGATACAAATCAAGACTGTTCAACTTCAGAGATATTTAAAAGAGTGACTAAGCTCTTATTCTAGGATCAAAGGCAACCAGGTAGAAATAACCCAACCAAACAAGCAAGTTGATTGAACTGTTAAACTAATTGTCCCAGCTCTGCCTACTGGAAAAGATATAGATTGAGAAGGGCCAATCTTATAGACTGTGGGCAAGGATGGTGGACCAATAGCTCATTATTTTTCCTCCAGAGAATCCAAGTATATAATTAAAAGTGTAAATTGGGGCGTCCTCTATTTCCACCTAAGGTGATATGAGATCTTCTATTTTCAATACAGTCAAAACACTTGTTGGCCTTGTATTAGCTGGCCTCTTCTGACTCCAGAATTGCTGTCTTACTAGTGCAGACCAGCAGTTGTTCCTTTCATCGCAGAGACCACTATCCTCTGCCTGGAGATTCTTCCAGCACCCTGAAACTAGTCTTTCAGTATATTAGTGTATATACTGAATATTACATCCTTCAGAAAGACCTTCTTTGACCATTGCATCAACTGCCCTCTGCTTCCAAACTAGATGGTATATGTCTTTTTAATTTTGCCTGGTTGTCTGTCTTACTAATTTTAGCTGATCTTGACTTCTGACTATGTTCCCTTCAAATGTCTGAAGTTAGTTTTTTGTGTGGGTTGGGATTTTTTCTCTCTCTATTTAATGCTGATGAAAATCTAGAATTTGTGTATCTTTAGTAAATATGTATATACACATTGTTGTCTGAAGAATATGATACTGGGTGCTACAAGGCTATTGAAAATTGATAAGTTTTGTGATTTTGAAGATCTAATAGTTCCTGAAGTGAGTACACACACCTCATGTAGTGGACTGTGTTCTGTTCCATTGTAAATAATTGTCCCGCCTGCTAGTTTAATAAAAAACACTGATTGACTGAAGGCAGCAGGAAGTGTGGGCAGGGCTACCAGGCTAAGAAAACTCTGGGAACATGAACAGAGCAGAGACACCAGAGAAAGCAGTAGATGCAGAGGACAACTATGCTGCTCTGAGAAATAGTACCAAGTCATATGGCTGAACAGGATAAGAATCATGGGTTAATTTAAGAGCAAGAGCTAGATAGCAATATGCCAGAGCCATAGGTTGATCAGTATGAAATTAATACAAGTGTTTTATTCATTTTGGGGGCTAAGCAATGGCAGGTGGCTAGGTACCTGGACTATAGGTCTGCAGGTCAGAACCTCAGGGCTAGGCTGGTAAGCCCAGGCCAGAAACTTAATACTAAAAATGGCAAGCATCTGTGTGTTTCTGTGGGTCTGTGAGTCTGTGGGTCTGGACCATAGGAAACTGTTTTTGGACATGGGATGTAGGCAGCACAGAAAAGCCTCCACTGGCATCGAGAATATTTGGATCATGTAGCCTTCCAGTCAAGGCTTTAAAAGAAGACAATGGAGGTTAGGCATAAAAGATACAAATATCTCTGAAAGTTGGGGAGTAATTAGGATAATTATAGAAATTTTATCACCTTTACGAAGACATTGGCTGGGAGAGATCTATTCTGAAGTCCAATGGGCTGCTATCTGAAAATCCGTTTCAATGAAGAAACATATCCTAATGTTATTTGAGACATGCAAAAAACTATTCAGTTAAAGGAATATGCGAAGACAGTAAGTAGCAAGGTATGAGAGTACGGATGACACTACAGGCACACCATGCAAATTCTTAAAGAAAAGACAAAATTCTAGAGCAGTATAGACATCTGTCATTGTACTTGCTTCATATGCATGATTCCTGTAATAGCACTCGTGGTAGAGAAGTATTCCTGCATTACAAATGACTAAATGAAACTTGGAGGGGAAAATTACTTTGTCTAGTTCACCTCTGCTTGTAGCTGGTACTGACAGGAGTCACAGCTAAGCGTGCTGCATTTCTCTAGGTTTATAGCAGTGCTTGTTTTATTTTTTATTTTTTCAGTTCTGAAAGTTGGGATTTTGATAGTGTTAAGACTGGCCGATGTACACCTTTAATCTAGCACTAGGAAAGCAGAGGTAGGTGGGTCTCTGAGTTTGAGGTTAGCCTGGTCTACAGAGCAAGTTCCAGGATAGCCAGGACTATACAGAGTAGCACTACCTTGAAGAAAATGACCACCAGGTCCTTGTATTGAAGGTTATTTTTAGTGTTTATTCTTTTGAAATAGTTATTCTTTAACACCGCTACAGCTTTTTCCACAAATCTCTTCACGACTGTACTGTATTCAATCTCAAGAACTTCATTTTACCATTAGATCTCCATATCCCTGGGCTCCCTATTTATAGATTCAACCGACAATGGGTTGGCTATATTAAAAAATGAGTTGGAATGGGGCAGAACTTTTTTTTCCAGTCACGTATTCCCCAAACACAGCATAGCAACTATTATTGCTCCAGTTATCATGTACGAGACATTATACATAATCTACAAATGACTCAAAGGGTGTGGGAGTCTATGTGTGAATTATATGCAAGTATGGAACCATTTATAAAAGCATCTTGAGCATTCATGAGTTCTGGTATCTCTAGGGATACTAGACCTATAGAAATCAAGGGATGATGACCATCTTTGTCCCCTTCCTTTACCCTCTTGAGGATTCAGACTTTAGTTTGAGCTTTATTCTGTGCTTGACATGAGCTAGAATCATTTGACAAGAGGGAAGCTCAATTTAGGAAAAAGTCCCCACTAGATTGGCCTGCAGGCAAGTCTGAGGGGCATATTCTTGATTACAATAGATGTGGGTGGGCCCAGATACTGTGCACAGTCCCACTCCTGGTCAGGTGGTCTTGGATGGAATAAGAAAGCAGGTTGAAGAAACTATGAAGAGCAAGCTACTAAGCATCATTGTTCTACAGCTGCTGCTTCAGTTTCTGACTCCAGGCTCCCATCTCGAGTTCCTTCCCTGACTGCCCTCTGTGATCAAATGTGATCTGAGAAACTTACGATGAAATAAAGCCTTTCGTCTTCAGCTTTCTTTGTTACAGTGTTTTATTGCAGCAATAGAAATTCTAACAAAGATGGAGTTGTAGTACTTCTCTCTTTGCTGTCATAGAATACTTGGTTGTGGAATAATCTTTTTGTGCGCTGTAAAGATGTGTTGCTCTCATTGGTTTAATAGAGATAAATGACCAATAGCTAGACAGGAGAGCCAGACAGTGAGAACTCTGGGAAGAAGAAGGATAGAGTTGCCAGGTAGATGGAGAGGGAAGGCATGCAATAGGATGTAGTTTGATAAAAATGGGTTAATTTAAGTTGCAAGAAGTAGAAACAAGCCTAAGCTATCAGTTGAACTTCTATAATGAATAAGAAGTCTCCCTGTGGTTGTTTGGGAGCTGGCTGGTGGGACAGAGAAAGTCTGACTACAATTCACCACCAGCTTAAGTAAGGAAAGGTCTACTTTGGCTTACAGGTTTGGGGACATTCTATTGTGACCACTAAGAGGGGTCCTGAGAGCAGATGCAGGAGTGTGAGGTGGCTGCACTACACATACAGTCAGGGAGCACAGACATGGATGTGCTCATGGGACCTCAGCCCATGCTCATTCCCATCTTAGCTCAACCTCTCTGGAAAGGCTCTCTCATGGACATCCAGAGATAGGATCCTGTGTGCTTCTAAATCCTACAGAGTTGGCTGTCAGTATTGGCATCACAGGGGTAATTATTAAATGGCGAGAGTTACAAAAATAGGAAAAGTGAGCCACTCACACTATCCCTGATTTGTGTTAAGTATATCTGTTTTTTTTTAAATTAACTAGTTAATTATTTGATTGATTTGGAGGTGCATGAATTCACATAAATAACCTTTCCCCATTTGCTCCAGCAAAGGCATTCTATTCTACTGTATTTTCTCCACTGTAAAGAAATCCAGGAAAAACTGAGAGACCCATGGTACAGATTCTAAAGTTTATCCCAGCAGGAGAAGCTATTTCCCTATACATTTATAGTTTAATTTTCCTCCATCACATGTGACTATTCCTTTGTCACTTTGCTACCAGTGTGACTAGAACAGGAAACTGCTGTCAGAAGCTTCTCTGTCCTACTTAGCTGGTTCGGCAACTTTTTAGTCCCAAATAATCACACAGAGGCTTATATTAATTACAAGCTGTCTGCCCTATGGCTCAGGCTTGTACTTGTTACTCTTACTTTTAAACTAACTGATGTTTTTTGTCCATGCTCAGCCACATGGCTTGGTACCTTTGCTTTAGTGAAGCATCTCATCCTGCTTCCTCTGCATCTGGCTCCAGTCTCCTGCTCTGCTCTACTACTTCCCAAAATTCTCCTAGTCTTGTTGCCCTGCCTCTACTTCCTGTTTAGCTTCCGGCTTATCAGTGTTTTATTAAACCTATATTTACAGTGACAAATATTTACAGTGTACAAGATCAGAGTCCCACAACAGGGGATAGACAGTTTTCCAACTTGACATAGCATGACTCTAAGCAGAAATGTGATGCCAATTTGCACACCTATCATGAACCAGGCATGGTATAGGTAGAACTGAATATATTATACCTAATTCTCACAGCAGTACTAGCTCCTAATTCCGTCATTAATGAATTGCGTATTCAAGTTCAGATTGTGCCATGGTCACATGGTCAGGAGTCGAGTGGGAATTCAGCAACAGCTTGCCTGTTCCTCTACATATGTTTCTTTTTACTGTGAACAAAGATCAAGCTTGCAGAAACCTCTACAAAAATGTGTGATGCCTATCGAGCCATGTGATGGGGAGGGGGCCCATGCTACCTCTCAGAATAGTAAATTCCTAAGTATCAGTCTGGGAGAACTTTTTTTTTTTTTTTTTTTTTTTTTTTTTTATGGGAGCTCCATCTGGGAGTGTGGCCAACCAGATGAGTTGAAGCCTCAGGGAGGCTGGAGGATAATCTGGATGCTTTCTCATTCTTCAACAAGAAACCAAGTCCAATTTCGCATCTACAAAAAAACACCACTGACACTTGCAAGATGCCTGTTGTTGGGTCAATTTTTCTTCTTTGATATCTTTAGGTGTCTGTTTCTCAATGCTGCCTAGAGGTTAAAGTCTATTTTCACTTCTTGTACTAAAATATACAAGATGAGTTTAGAGTCTCGTCCACCAGGCACCCCGTTCCAAATGGAACACTCAGCATATTTCCTACCTTGTTGCCGCCTCATGCCAGCCATCTCCTTCTGTTGCAAGCTTGAGGAACATCTTTCAGACACAGCATTAGGAAGGCTTCATTTATTTATTTACTTTTTTTTTTTTTTTGTAGCCCTATCATGAAGTCACACGTGCCATTTGATTTCTGTCTTATCAAAGCAAGCCTAATAAAATTGCAGGCATACAAACCTGCCTTGCCATTCTGAAGCAGGATGGTAAGGCAGAGACTACGTAGTGACCAGGATATTTTGTCATCCTTGAGACATGATGGTCCTGCGATGAGGTTCAATTTGTGTAGGGAAAAAAATGCACTAATCACTTGACTTCGGCACTATGGACAGTATCTTGCTGTGAAGTGCTGTCCTGTATGTTACAGATATTTTGCATCCCTGGCCTCTCACTAGTCTTTGTCAATGTTTTCTAGAGGGCAAAACCCCATCCCAGTTAGAAATTATTTTCTTGCTGTCTCTCTTAACACATATGTAGTATTCTGAATGGACTTTATTTTTATTAAATTATTAGTCATATGCATAGTATTGAGGTAGCTTTGTGCATTCAGCTTTGAATAAGGTTTGTTTTTACACATCTAATGATTACTTTAAAGATAGAACTTGGGATTGTATAAACTCTTAAATCTGTGCAATCACTTGAAACCATCTGGAATTAAACCAACCCCCAGTCCTGACACACCTGCCCTAGAACATGCAGATGGAATGCCTGGGAGAGGGTGTGGGGGAGGAGAGAATCCTCCTAACTTCAGGAAAATGAAAGCCCATGAATAAATTGCTTTCAGCTCCTGAACAATTTTGCCTTCTGGATTTCCATTCAAGGCAGCAATAAATGGTTCTTTCAATTGCTCTCCACTTCGCATAATGGCACAGGGTCAGAACAATAGCAAGGAGGTTATGTGTGCAGAGAGGCAGTTTACAAATTAGATGCACTGATGCCAAATACTAAGAGTCCAGTTTCCCTTGAGGACAGGCACTTACCTTTCCTTTCTCAGTGGGAATACAACACACACACACACACACACACACACACACACACACACACACACACACACACACACACACACAAACACACCATGTCATACATCATACATACACCTCTCTCTCATAACACACACACACCACATATCACACATACATACCACCCCTCTCTCACACATATACATCACAAACCACATACACACACACACATCACACACACATACACTGTACACACACCACACCCACAGATCACATACACATACCTCACCCCACACCCCTCACATACCCCACACAAAAGTACCACAAACATACCATACACACATACACCATATGTCACACACACCACACACTACGCATACACACTACACACCACACATACAAATACCACACACATCACATACATACACCACACATACACACACACACCATATATCACATACACTACACACACAGCACACATACCTCACACACACACCCTTTACACACCTCTCACATACTACATATACCACACACACACACATACACATGCATGCACACACACACACACATACATACACACACACACACACACACACACACACACACACACACACACACACACACACACACACACACACACACACACCCCTATAGAACTTTAAAGCCCATCAAGCATACTAACTCTGTGAACTCCAAGGGCTCTCCCAGGGCTTAACCACAGAAAGTGTTCTGGATTCGAGGCGCCATTTTTATAAACAGAAGCTTGCTATATTAGGTCCCAGAAGACATTTTTTCTCACTGGGAAGTCAATGTCTTTCTTCTTGAGGCACTATGTAGTGAATTGCCATTCTGTTTTATACTTTTCCACTTTACTGTTCCATAAAGTTTTTGTTTATTTGTGTGTGTGTGTGTGTGTGTGTGTGTGTGTGTGTGTGTGTGTGTGTGTGTGTGTGTGTTGGCAGTCTATGAATGTGAATTCTTAAATGACAGTGTACTCAGATTTCTATCTTCAGAGCCCAGGAAAGGCTTTGGAATGTGGCTGGGGATTTCTCTGCTTAATGTGATGAGAGAGCACACTAAGGGTCTCTAAGATTCTTTATGCCTTGAAGTTCATGTTGCTTTTTTCTCATCCCTTTTCCCTTAGGCATCACACTGAAATTTTATGCATGAGGTTCCCTAGAGATGATCAAGTTTGCTTATTCTACATTATCCTCCTAAAGGATCTGATCTAGTCATTATTGACTGAAAGGTAGAGATTGTTGACTTTCTAATCTACTACTACCTACCCTCACCAAGCTTCATATTTATAACTATTTTCTGGGTACACTCAACCTTGATACCTTGTCTACAATTAAATCTTTAATATTTTGCATGTCAATGAATGGTCCCATCTACATCCCAGACACTTAGTCCCCAGAAACATGGGTTCACCATTGACTCTTCTTCCTACTAAGCTTACATCCTAAGCCCCTTCCCTGTCCTCTATTCTTACTATCATCATTCTCATAAATGTTCTTGATACCTTTCTTTAGACTCCTATTGTTTTCTCTGATACCAAATGTCCCAGAAATTCAACTGTTTTTCTTACAGACAACTAAAAATTAAGTCAAACTATAATGTTTCCCTCCCACTTAAACTTTGTTTATTAATGCAATAAAGTTTAACACCCCAATCCTGGAATGGTCTGGATCTACTATGCTCCACATGTTATAGAGTATTTTTCTTATTATTGCTATGTTAGAAGTTGCTTAATAATTTTATCAGATCACAGCTTTTTATTATGCCTGATTCTGTGGGTCAGAAATTCAGATGGCAGCAAGGATTTTTTTTTCCTGATTCACATTATCTGGGGATTTAGCTGGGATTTAATGGCTAGGGGTGGCTAGAAGGCTCATTTCCTGCCAGTGATGGTATGACTCACAAGCTAGGGTTGTTAGCCAAGCTGCCTGAATTATGCTGGGTTGGTTTACAACATGGAAGCCTTATAGAATTGAACTTTATATTTATGGCTCAATGTTCTGAACATGAGCATCCCATTGAACAGGATGGAAGCTGTGTGGTCTTTTTATGGGTTGCATGGATCAATTTAGCAGTTCTCAGCATGTCAAGGTAGTTCATAACCTGTGATATAGAAAGAACTTATCTAGCTTTTTGTCTCTGGTTCCTGGCACAGAGCTTCAAAAATTCTAAGACTTTTCTGAGTGATCAGAGTGTCTATTGTTATTCATAATGGGCCCTTAAAAACTTGAATTTATGTTAAAGAGTAAAGGATGAGCTCAATGTGAGGTAGCTTTTGGATGGAGATTCAGTAGCCATAAAAAGAAGTAATATGATTAGGAAAGTGGGGCTTCTGGCCCCACCACAGGAGAGGTAAAAAAGGCCTGAAGACTCAAGTTTAATAGTGTAGCCAATGGTTTTCCAGTCATATCTATGCAATAAGACCTTGAAACAAAAGTAAAATTGCTAAGTCATGAAGTCTAAAGCATTTCTTTGTTGTTGAACATGATGAACTGGAGGGTGGCATGCTGATTGCCCAGAGAACTCATGCTCTGGGACCATTCAGTCTTTGCCTATACACCAGTTCACCTGGATATTCATAAAGATATTTATAATAAAATGATAGCAGTAGGTGTAGTGATTTCATGAGTTCTACAACTTATTCTAGCCAATTATTGAATCTGAAAGAGGTCTCCATTTTACTGGAAGAAATTTTGTTGGTTCTGGAGAATTGCTGTTGAAATCACAAGTTCACCCAGGTGATTCAAAAGCTCAGACACTCTTGAGAAGGAATTTGGGGTCTTTTAAAAGTCAATATCCTTAATCTGTATGATTTGTGAAGAACACAATCACTATATACTTACTCATTTACATGTTCTTCAGCAAACCCATACCTTAGTCTGTTGTGCTTCTTTTGTTATATTGTGCTTTGCAATTTTTTTACAAAAATATGTATGCATAGAATGTACCTTGGCCATATCCATCCTCCTTTCTTTTCCTCCAGCTTTTCCCCACCAACACATCTCCCATCTCTCTTAACTTCATGTTTTTATTTAATAGCACACTAAGTCCAACCAGTACTATTCATATGCTCATGTGTATAGGGTTATCCATCCATTGGGGTATAGGCAACCTTAGTAACTGCCCTCTGTTGTGTGTTTTATCCTTGTCTATTAATAGACATTGTCATTGTTATTCTCATATTTCCCACTAATGCAGTTTTGAAGGAGATAAACATGTTAGACAGCAGAAAGAAAGCTTCCCCAGACACTTCCCTTTCGCTGAGGACTCAGAGGCATTCAATTGGAGGATTCCTGGAGACAGGCCTGAGGAGTTGGCTGGGAGAGAAGTGGCTGTGTTTTGTTTCTCTGTAGCTCTGATATTCCTGCTTTCCCCCAATAGTTGGCTCTGGGTTTTCATTATATAATAACTAAAGTTTGTGCAGTATTTGGCACTCAACTTCTGGGGCATGAATTCGCAAACAGCTGCTTGCTGGCTGGAGCTACATGTGGCCAGAGTCACTACTGGCTGGCTGGGGTTTCTGTTTGGAGTTGCCTCCAGCCTTATTCAGAGTCTGCCACATGGTTTCTTCTCCACATTCATCTGGGTAGATTTTCCAGACAGCAGCTTCCATCTTCCAGTGGTTTTTTTTTTTTTTTCTCTCTCTCTCTCTTTCTTCTTGGGCTGCTACCACACTAGGTAGCTGCTTCACTTCCTGAATTGCTATTGACAAGTATGGTGAGTAAATTGGGATTTCTTACAAAGAGGACTTTGTTTAAGGCAGAGAGCGATAATTGACTGGATACTTATTACCTGGGACATGCCTTTCCTTTGTCATCTTTCTTAATTCTAGAAACCCCTACTTAACATGTTCCCCCATCTCACAAGTGAATCCAAATGCTTGAAATTGTTTGCTTAGGGTCACACAACTTGTGTAGATAGTCCGGCCTGGACTTTAGCACACACTGCTTTGATTCCAGAGTTCTTTTAGCTTCAATTTCCTATAGAGAGCCCACCATGCCACCCCTGCTTCCCTGGAAAAAAAATTGTAGCACACACAGGATTGCAGGTCATTGGTGCATTCATACAGTCACTCTGGGAGCAGGATGACCATGAAGAGGCATGTACTCACTACTTTGCCTCTTCATCTACTTCTTCCTCCTGAATAGCCTCAGTAAGAATTTATATTTTCCCAGATGCGTAGCTAATCAGATATGGTTCAGGGAAACTTTAACAGTACTTATGTTGTCTTCTTTTTCTCCAGAGTCTGATTAAAAAAAGGTGAGGGGAGTTCATTAACAGTGTCATTTCCTTTCATCACTGACCAAGAAACCTGTACCTCTATTAAGAGCAACATGTACCAATTTCAGGTTTTGATACTATAAGATCTTGAGAGTAGGGGTGGGGGTGGTAGTGGGGTAGGAATGAGGATTGGGGTGGGATGTCAATGTGTTTTCCTGTCATGAAACCCACTAGATATTGTCCTGTCTCTTGTCAGAAAGACCAAGAAGCCTCAGCCAAGTTATATAGCTATATTAAATGTAATTATAGAATTAGAAGCTGGGCCACTCAGGCACAAAACCTTTTTAATAATATATAAATAAATATGCATTTATATATATTTTTTATATAAGCCAAGTCAATCCTTCCTTCCTTAAAAGAGTACTGTCACCTAAGCTCAGATTGCTTTATTATAATCAATGGAACAGAGCAGCTTTCTATCTAGGCTTATAGGTTTCAATTACTTCAGAGGACAGTCTGGTGAGTGGAGATAGAAAAATTGCCTCTAACTAGAATTTGCTAAGAATTTCAGGCTTCTTGTAGTATGGCACAAAGGAGCCCTACCAATTTATTTTCCCTTCTCACTGTGGGGCATCCATAAAACATGCGTGTGAGGATGTGTGTGTATGTGTGTGTGTTCAGTTCAGTGACTAAACAGTAAAAAGTATAGAAATGATATGTTTAAGGCATCTTCAGTTGTAGCCAGAAAGCATTTTATACAAATATATAAAGAGCACTAAACCAACTCTCTGCTTATATCTACTCATTTTATAGATCCTAAACTTTTAGATCATTTTAGGTTTTGTATTAGATATGGTAATGTTAAAAATAAAATAATGACAATGAGAAAAAAATTAGCTTACCAGTTCTATTATTGATATAATTGATATTATAAAAAGTTAACTTGATAATGAATTATGTGTCTTTTATGAGCCCACTTGCATTCACTTGACTTGTTTGTATCCTCCAAGGTCTGTGCTATATTATCCTGGCAACTGAAGGAGTCATGGGATGGTGGTCATTCTAGTGAATAGACATGGGACTGGACAGCAAGGAATCTTCTGCAGGAACCTAGTTGCTCTGCAGTTAAAAAATACTCATAACTAATTAAATGTACACATAAGAATGTAGGTGATTATCTACAGGTGAGAGGCATAAACATAGAAGCAATATATGAAGCTTAAAGTGTATGATCATTAGAGACAGAAGATCCTGGTTTTAAGTTTGTGTTTGAAGACAAGTAATAAAACCAATGTGTAAAAGTGGGGAAGCATTGGATTAAATAGAAATAATCTGTATGCTATGAATATGTGTTGCTACCATTGGTTAATAAAGAGGATTTTTTTTGGCCTATGGCAAGGCAGAACATATCCAGGTAGGAAATCCAAGAAAAATACAGGGAGAAGAAAGGTAGGGTCAGAGGAGACACTGAGAGCCTCCAGGGGAGCAAGATGTAATGGATCCTTGGTGATACATAGATGAATAGAAATGGATTAATTTAAGATGAAAGAGCTAGTTAGCAATAAGCCTGAGCCATATACTAATTAATAGAATCAATAATTAATATAAGCCTGTGTGCATTTATTTGGGACCAAGCCCCAAAACTTCTGGTTCCCATGAACCAAGAATCAGGATGGCTGCCACTCCAGCAGGTACCATTGGTTATTGGGATAAGAAGTTAGAAATTGTTTGTAGGTATGACTACACGAGAGAATGTATGGCCCTAACTAAGGACTCAGTTAATGTGTCTCATGCCTGGACTTATACAAAGAAGCTGGAATACAGACAGGTACTAAGGAATAACAAAGAAGCTGGAAAAGAATACAAGATGGGGCTGGTTAAATCCAGCCCTTTGCAAAGCTGTATCAAGGCTGAGAGATAGGCAGAGGAGTTGGCAGAAAAATGAAATCATCTGAAAGAAGAACCACTCTGAGACTGGCACTGGTGTGGAAACCTTATTTTGTTATTAAGTCCCACAGACACAGTATGATAGAAGCTAGGAGCCCTAAGAACTAGGCTCAGCAGCAATCATCTAAGAGTGAAATTATGTGAGACTAAATAGAGAAAATGGAGTTTGGGTCAGGTTTGTTTGGGTCTAGCTCTACAGGGGTTGTTAGCTCATCCAAAACAAGAGCTAAATGGTAATTTCCCCTCCTCTTCTGAAATACAGGAAGCACCTTAGATCAACAATTGTTAATGAAATTAATACTTAGCAAATCCCTAGATAGATTCTTAATGCATCGTTAACAAAAGTATAAATGCCACTGGGAAGACCCGCCGTAGATCAATAAATTGATGCATTGTCTAATCCCCAATCCTAATTGGTCTATGTTTGTGCGTGCAAGACCTGTAAATAGTTGTTCATGGATCAAATTTACACTATCAAAGCTTGGAGATACAGGGAGCTGTGATTTGGGGGATATTTTAGAATTAAATAGGCCGGGTACTATCTCCTTCTATATTTATGTAAAATAAATATTTATGATCATTTAAAGATGTTTAATTGCAGAAAAATAAAGCAATCATTAAGAAGAAATGAGAAATAGTTGGGTGGCTGTCAGGCATTAGAGACTCAACATGAAGAAAACTGAGAAGAATGTAGAGTGAAGCCAGAGTTCGAGATTTCTATTTCTTAATAAGCCTTTATATGTGGACTTTCTACACAATCAAGGTCACAACTGTCTGTGTTCTTCAGGAAATTTGACCCTGAGCATAAAGAAGGTAATTAGGGTCATTCAAAGTAATTATAATTTTTAAATTACGTTCTATCTAACTATCCTTCATCCATTATCTCTCTATCTTTGTGCATGTGTGTGCACACGTGTGTCCCTTCCTGCACACGCACACATCATAGCCCCTTTGTGGAGGTCACAGTATAACTTACAGGAGCCAGCTCTTTTCTTTTTACCATGTCGATCTCACATCTTACGGTTTTGTGGCAAATTTCTTTACCCACTGAGACATCTTACAGTTCCTCAAAGGAACTCTAGGTGATATGTGAGTGCCAGTAGGATTTTTAGAACTGTTCTCCCTTCCCATTTCCCTTTCTCTATTGCTTTGAGTCAGCTTACGTCCTATGTAACTTAGGCTGGCTTTGAACTTGTGTGCAGTTCAGGCTCGTGGTCTTTCTGCCTGAGACTGCCCAGAGCCAGGATTATCAACAGTGCTGCCATACTGTTTATGTCTCATGGCTTGACTATTTAACTGCTTCTTAGAGACTGTAAGAGCTTGAAATCACAACTGAAACTCAAGACAAATAGACCTGGCTGGAGAAGCTCTTAATGCCAACATTATCCTTCAGTATCCAGAATGGTGACAGAGTCCTGACTTTTTTCTACTTCCAAACTAACAGGTTCATCTGCTACAGAATCATGGATGCTGCTTAAAGCTGTGGCAAAGGATGTTTCTCCCCACCCCCCAGAGAAACACCATCAATCAGAAGTCCATGATCATGTATACCATTTGTCACTTTACCTAACAGGTATAGGGGGGAGACTTAGAAAAGTCCCGATGGACACCTCTGCAAAGAGCACCAGAGCATCACACAAAGTGAACTCTGGACTGTTGAATTTTTATTATTTCAATAGTGAGTGGAAGAAGACCTGTTCTTTGATAAGAAGTGGGGGTAAGTTTGTGAGAGACACATCACCTAATTCTTCAAGGTTGGTTTCTATGAATAGCCCTAAAAATCACATGGATAAAGGTTACAGCCTTGCAATCTTAACACACCCTGTAAGAATGAATATACAGGGATCCAAGGTCCGTGCCATATTACCTTTCTTAAACCTTACTACATGGCTTTGAAAATACTTTGGTTGACATACTAGCATTTGCTATGATTTATACAGTTGGAAACTAATGTAGATTTTAATTCACAAATTTGCTGGACTACGATGTTTAGAGGTGGGACCTTTAGGATTAGTTATAAAGTAGAACTCCACGAGTGAATAATGGTTGCTTGGATGAACACAGAGACCAGAAGGTATACATGTGCTTCTGTCTCACTTTGGGACTCTGCCAGCAAGAACACCACATTGGATTCAACCACTCAATCTGTGAATAAGAACCTTAAGACTAAAACTCTCCTTTCTTTTTTGAGAGTATGTGTGTGCTCATGTGTGGGCAGGTACCCATGTAGTGCAGATGTGGTTTGAGTGCACAGATGGGAATATGCATTTGGGGGCCAGAGTTTGATGATTAGTGTCTTCCTTAATTGCTTTGCACCTTTATGCATGTATGCATGCATGCATGCATGCATGTATGTATGTATGTATGTATGTATGTATATATGTATGTATGCATGCATGCATTGAGACAGGTTTTTTTTCATTAAATATTAAAATTTCTGTTTCATCTCGACTAATTGGCTAGCTATCCTCACGGAACCTCCCACTCTGTTCTGGGATTATAGATATTTGGTGTTTCTCTAGCTTTTAAAACCATGGGTGCTGGGTATCACAATTTAGGTCCACATGCTTGTGCAGAGACTACTTTATTGGCTGAGACAACTTTACAGCCCACTCAGATATTGTGATATCATACTCAGAATAATATAGAACTTCAGAAATGTATAAACTACACTCTACTCCCCATTCTCTCTGGGCTTTTTCTACTCTTGTTGGTCAGAGACACATTCAGTTAGAGAAAAGAGACAATGTTAATTTGTAGGAACACAAAATATGGGCAAATTTATATTAGAAATAGAAAGTCTACAAATAAACTATGGCTTTGACAAATTAAGTGATTTGCCAAAGATTCTGCTGCTAAACATCAATCCCTGTACAGAACCTCTTTTTTCCTTTCACAAATTCTTACTGATACCTGAGTTTGCAGCACTTTGCTTTTTACTGATGACTCGAAGGGGACTGGCAGTTTGGGTCTCTCCTTTGAGTTCAAGAGGACCAGGAAATGGGGGTGCTACATACCCTAAAGGATGGCTGAGATGAAGTCATGAAATTGCTTGGGATGTGTATGTGTCTGTGGTGTGTGTGTGTGTGTGTGTGTGTGTGTGTGTGTGTGTGTGTGTGTGTGTGTGCGTGTGTGTGGTGTATGGTTTATGGGCTGTATGTGTTGTATGTGGTGGGTTATGTGTGTGGTGTATGTGTTGTATGTGGTGAGTTGTGTGTGTGTGTGTGGTGTGTGTAGTGTGTGTGTTGTATGTAGTGGGTTTGTGTGTTGTGTGTGTGTGGAGCACATTGGGTTATCTTTATGGAATATTCTCTTTTACTTCTAGCCTAGTTATTTCTGTCCACCATCTTTCAGGTGAGAGAAACAAGGTGCCTAGAGCTTCCTACGTTTTCCCAAGACTGTAAGCCCACCTGTAACAGATCTGAATTTGAAACTTCAGATCCTCAGCATTGTCTTTCCTACACTTCAACCACTCTGCCTTTGGTGCCTGTCACCATTGCAGCCACACTTTTGATGTATTCATTTGTTGAGTTGGCTATATTGTATAAAATACAGCTATTTCTGGTACATCCTGAACACAGTCCCTTCCAGTCTTGTTTATAATAGTTATCATGTAACATGTGCCTCATGTTTTCAGATGGAAGAAACTAGGCTTCTACAGCTTATGGGGTTCCCTAACACCAGATGCGTAGCTGCTATCCGTGCCCTTGGAAGCCTTGGACAACATGGTTCTCAAGCTAGTGTCCCCAACAAGCACACCAAAGATTTTATTTTGTGACCTAAGAGATGATATTGTTCCATGTAGCTTTTTATTTGCTTTTTCATTTGAGCCCCATAAACAATTTGCATGGGCCTACAAATCTTTTGTTTTTAAAGATCTATAGCTTGATTGTCAGCTCCAAGTTTTTTCTTGCTCTTTCTAGCTAACAGCCCCAGCAGCACACAGCAGGAGGTGACTAGGAAGGACAACTGGAAGGAAAGGGTCCCTAATTAAGCAAAAGAGTAAAACAGAATGTGTCTATGGGCAGCACCACCTGCACTGTCCTTCTAGCCAATGCAAATGTGACCTTCCAGAGGCCAGAGCATGGGGCTGCTAGGGGGCTTAGCTGTCACAGCTGAAATCACTCAGGGACTTGGGGGAAGGGCTGCAGGGGGACCCTTGTTCTTTGGGCAGAAACTGCAGGCCTGATCTTCAAAAGCCCACTGCTGCTTTGTGTGTTCAGGAGCAATTTGGAAAACACTGTCATGTCAACTTTATTTCCTGGCTCTCTAGGGGGACTCAGTGGTTGCCCATAAATAATCCTGCAGGAAGCTGAATGTAACTGTAAGGCATTTTGTACATCAGGCTTAACTTTAAAATGTGTAGGAATAAGACTTTTAAAGGGATTTTATTTTATTAAGTCTATTGATTATTTTTCATGTTCGTTGTAAGAAAACTTGAAAGTATAAGCAAGCATTGAGCAAATAAAATTTACCTGTAACTAACTCAGGTTTTATCTTATAGTCACCATACCATTTATTCTAATGTTTTCAAGTGTATTTAGATTTGTTCCTCCTTGCTAGAATGCACTTTTTAGGAGGTTTAGAACTTGAAGCATTGGTTATTTTATGAGGCGTTGGTATCCTAAAACTCACTGCTTCTTGCTTTCTTCTCACATGAGCTCATAAAGTTGAATTTTGTGACTGTAGATGCTATGAATACTTGAGCTTCTGAGTTCATAGGTCAGGACTTTGGTATTTTACTCTTTACTGGATTTACTGACCAAGTCATTTCAGGGACATACGATATGGTGCATCTCTTTCAACTGTAAAATTTACTCTGCACAAGAATGTTGTCTGTGGGTGTAGTGTCTACCATGGTCCATCCAAATACTCAAGGAAGGCCTCCATGGAAGAAAAGGTGATGTAGGAATGATGGGGTATATCAAAGGAAATTTGGTTGAAGTCTTTAGTTATTCCCTTGCCCCAGGGGACATTTTGGAATTGACATTTTTAATTTTCACTGTAGGAGGGACTCAGCATCCAGTGGACAAAAGCCAGTTGTGCTCCTAGACATCCTCCAACACACAGGGCATCTTGCCACAATAATTATCCAACTCTCAATTTCTAAAATGCCAGTGGTGCCTGGAATGAATACCTCAGTTTGGCATAAAGTCGGGCATGTGTTATTGGCCTCTTGAGAAGAATAGGAACATAGAGGAGACATGATGTGCTAAGTGAATACCTGTGGGAAATACGAAGGGTTCTTACGGGCAGATGAGTGAGGTTACAGTGACGAAGAACAATGCCATCTCTTTTATTAAGAAAAAAATCCTTCCTCCTTTTTCTTGACACAGATGGTTTTAGGCTCATAAATCTGCCGTTCTCTTAGTAATCACACACAAAGAAGGCATGATTTAAAGCAGTTATAAGGTTTATCTTGCAGAAGGAAAGTGTGGGTGTCTGAATAAGAATAGCAAACATAAATTCTGTTTTACATCTGAGCAGTGAAGCCATTTAGTGTATATCACGACTTCCACCTGAACTGTGGCTAAGAGGGAGGTGTAAGATACAGCCCATGACTTTAAATGATTGACGAGGATTTCAGTGGAAGATGTACAAAGGCCTCAGCAGAGCCGGGACTTTCTGATATGCCGTAATAGGATTTTTACTGTTTCTTTCACAGTCAAATAAAGTTCAGTAGTAGAGACAGATTGTTACCTTGTATTAGTGCTTTCCAGGCTGCCTGTCAGAGCACTTTATTCAAAAAGACAGATTTATATTTCACAAGGAAATGATTTCTAAAATGCTTCCATTAATAGTTTTTCATCGAGAGAAAAACCAGATTAAATAGTTTTACCCATAGATTGGGGGGGGATTAGCTGGAATGAGCTCCAGGCATGAAATATCTTACTGATATTTAAAGAAAGAACAGGGCTTTAATGCTGTGAAAAATTACTGGCTTAGTTACATAAATTTATGCTTACATTTTCTTTTGGTGTTTTTCTGTGGCCCTGATATCACTTGTCCAAGAAAAGTCCCCCCAAATTAAACTTCCAAAGAATTAAGTGTTGATGCAATGAAATTTATCAACATTAACACATGCAGGGGCTCCTATGATTCCATCCTTGGGACCCACATCAAGTCAATTCTACAGGCAAAAAATGAATAATTTTTTTTTTAAAAAAAATACAGTTTGAGTCAAACAACCCATTTCTTCCATTCTTTCTCTGAATCAACTAACTCTTCTATCACACACCCTTTAGGCAGCCAGATCATATAGTGAATACAGGTGCTTGCTAGTGCCAGGCACTGTCCAAGGTTCTGAACAATGGAATTAGCCACTGGTTTGAGGAGAATTGCCCAGATCAGGTTAAAATTAATTTTTATTCAGTATCATATCTCATAAACTCTGTGGTATTGTCTGAATCTTCTGAAATTTATTTCAAGTTCTTTTGCAGTTTTAAGTTAAATTTGTCACTGAAAAGGGTTTCCTCTGATAAACATTCAACTCCATTCAATTCGTAATCACTCATGGAAGGCCAAAGTCACTCACACATATACATGCTTACACACGTGTATATTCGTGCATGCATGTGTGTTCAAACATTAGTGAATTCCATTAATTTGTACAGTGCACATTAATAAAGTTCTTGACAAAAGCAACTACATTGAACTAAGCACATACTAGCAAAAAATTCAAGATATAGTAAAGAGTAAGTCCCACTATCAAAGAATTTGTCACAGGAAAAGCAAAAATTAACTCAACTGTTAAGTTAAAAGATGCCCGTCATTACATGTGAAACTCACCAGTGAACACACAGCCCTGTGCAAATGTAAAGCAGTTGGCCTATAAAAACATGTGGGATATCTGGGTAGAATACCTTACATTTGCTTCCCACACCCAGTTTTATGCTTTTCTACCCATGTTGTACGTGAGAGGTTGATGTGCAAAGTCTATCTGTGGGAGGAAGGAGAGCAGGGAGTGAGTTGTGGTACTTAACCCCTGGATGTTTACTTCAAGCTTTCTCTCTCATCAGAAGTCTGTAGTTGGCACAGGGTGGCACTCTATACATAGCCCTGCCAAGTTTAGGCAAACCCTTCCTTTTATTATTCTATCAGACCTGGGGGTGGGAACAGAGTGTCAAGGTAATATCTCTCACGGAGTCTGTGTCTTCCTTTTCCTCAAGTTTTAAAATAGTACCTTTATTGTACTAAATGATTCTAATATAAAATTTCACATGTTTTTAGCTGTGAATCTACTTGGTACAGATCTCATATCACCTTATAGAAGTAATGTGTTATTTATAAGCAACCATTATTGAATATGTGCTGCATATCCAATAAGTATTATGTAAATTTTCTTTTAAAATTCTGATGGCATGCTGTGGTGATGTATTGTTTGTAATCTAAGAAATAAAGACTGCCTGAAGATCAGAGGACAGAGCCAGCCACAGGGTTAGTCATAGAGGTCAGGCAGTGGTGGCGCACACCTTTAATCCTAGCACTCGGGAGACAGAGATCTGCCTGGATCTCTGTGACTTGAAGGCCACTCTGGACTATGGGAGATTGATCCAGTCTAAAAGAAACAAAGCCAGGCAGTGGTGGCACGCACCTTTAGTTCAGCATTAGGAAGGCTGAGACAGAAAGTGATATGACTGGGCAGAGAAAGAAATATAAGGCTGGAGGAGACAAGAGTTGGACATATCTATTTTTGCCTGTCCTTCTCTTCCCTTCCCTTTTGGCTGAAGACTCAGAGGCATACAGTCTGAGGATTCACGGAGACAGGATCTACTTCTTCTAGCCCGAGGATTCAGTGGTGGTGAGAAGTGGCTGTGGCTTGTTTCTCTCTGATCTTTAAGCATTTACCCCAATATCTGGTTCCAAGTTTTATCCATGCAATAGCAAACAATAATTTCATTACTAAAGCTTACAGGATTTTAAAAAATTTTATTTCTTTATCTAGTTATTTGATTTATTTGTATGAATGTTTTGCTTGCATACACACTACCTGTATGTCTGATGCCCAAAGAGATTAGAAGAAGACATCAGATCTCCTGGAACTGGAATTACATATGGAACTGAATCATTATGTGGGTCCTGGGAACTGACCTGGGTCCTCAGCAAGAACATCTAGTGCTCTTAATTGATGAACCATCTTTCCAGCCTTAATATAGAACTCTTTATCCACTTTCTATGAATAAGTCCATAAAATATATTTGATACTGAAAGTGTAACATTAATATTTTCAACTTTCATTCCAAATGCCAATTATAACTATGTAAGTTTATTAAATTGTATAGATTATGGGATTGGCTAATTTTGGTGTGTGATTGGTATTTTAATTTATTTGTAAGATTAAAAAATCTTAAAGTTTATTAAAAAATAAAATATTTAAAATAAAAAGAAAATACATAAAATATTTACATATATACACACCTGCATGCACTCGTGTATGTGTGTGTGTGTATGCATGTGCGTGTCTGTGTGTGGTGTGTATGCCACATATATGAAAGTACCAACAGAAGCCAGAAGGAGGAGGAGCCCTGGAGTTGGGACTAAAGGCATGTGCTATAATTACTTTAATTAGTCTATGAGCTGTCATCCCTCCCTGAAAGCTTTCTTTTAGTCTGTGGCTATTGCCCTCCTGAGGAGAGAGAGAGAGAGAGAGAGAGAGAGAGAGAGAGAGAGAGAGAGAGAGAGAGAGAGAGAGAGAGAGAATGAATTAGATAGATCTTTCTGAGAATGTTCAGGACATAAACTGGAGCATTTTAGGGACACAGACATACTATAAGCAGTGCTTAAGGAAACTGATTTAGAACAGACATTATTTGGTAAGTTTGGACACACTGTTAACTTCTCTGGGCTTCAGCTTTTCAGTAAACAAATAACATTTGTAATAAGGCTATAGGACAGCAGAAAAAACTAAATTACTAGATACATGTAAATTGCCTATATTAGAACATTCCCAGATCTATAAATGACCAATTAATGTTAGTTGCCTTACTACTATTATTATTATATTGTTTATTATTATTATTACTTGATATTTCTCTTCTCAATTACTGGAATTTTTTAAAAAGGCTATGCTAAATAATTTTTTAAAGCCTACCCTGAGACCTTGGAAAAATACTGCACCTATTAGACTAGTTGTAAGTGGCAAAGGCTTGAAGTATGGGTTTAAGATCTTAAAACTTTTTTAGATGCATCATGGAGATGCTGGACACTAGATTTACCACTTTAATAAAATCATTTCTTCATTGTTTATTGGCTTTGTGGTCTAAGATAAAATATCTAAACTTTCAGGATGAAAGTTAGTTCTTCAGTGGAAAAAAAAAACAACAGTGATCAGTACATTTTTCTCTTGAAATGAGATAATTATTTTTATTGGTTTAGAAGACACAAAGCCAACTGTGGCTTCCTGAAGCTTGCAAGGAATTTATGGAAAGAGACAGGGTGCTGCCACAAGGTAAACTTCTGTACCCCAGGAGGCTCTGCAGCCAGTAGAACTCTTGGAGTACCAGGTTCAGAAGTTACACAATTAAGGCTATTTCTCTGTCTTAATTTAATTATCACAGGATGGACTAGAATACACAGTTCTTCTGTCCCAGCTTCCTGGGTACCAAGACTACATGTCTGAATCACCATGCCAGGCCAGGCTTTTGATCTGCCCCTGTCACGCAGCTTGGCAGGGACAGTTTCTGATTATTACTGAAGGAGCTATGGGTAGAGCTTAGTGATAGAGCACTTGCATTCTTTGGGATTTTAGGATTTCTGGTCCTGATAAGGAGCAGCAGGCAGGTCTGGACCATAGGGCTAGTCTGGGCCAGAAACCAGTTACTACAGATGGCTTCCTAACATGGGGCCAAATACCCACATAAAACTGGAGAAAGCTTAAAAATGGTTCTATAGCACAGAAACGGAGCCAAAAGTGGTTTCCAAGTTGTGTCTCTGAAATGGGTTGAAGAAGAGTGACTCTGGAACCTCCGCCATGTTGAAAGCCTCCAAGCGGGACGGAGTCAGCAGGCAAATTAGTGCTGCACAGTCTAGCATTTTCAAAGCATTTCTGGTTAGAAAATGATTAAGGATTCACAATAAAACAGATTCAGATGGAAACAAACCTCTATAAATGGGTTGCAAAATCTATGAAAAAGAATATGTAAGCTAGGAGAGAAAAAAAAGGGTAGAGAAATTTCTTTAAAAAAGAGAAATATAGGAATAAAATATAAGCTATATAAAGATTAGAAAAAAACAGAGTCTGGATTACGGTTATTATTGTGTTTTATTTTAATTTTTAACTATTAATGAGCCAACTGCACAAAGACAATTGATTGCAAAGGCTGCTAAGATAAACAAACATATGTATTTTAAAGGTATCTTGGCTTTGAAATTTGTGTCTAAGGATATGCTGCTTTGGAAAAGAGGCTCTGTTTGTGTTTCCACAGAAGATGAGAACCTGTGAATTACTTCCAGTCAAATATGGTTTCATCAACCAAGACCACCTGAAAATTCTCTGATAGGAAGAGATGGTCACATCAGCATCAAGGCTAAGATGATCTAGCCTCAGGACACTCAAAAGATTGCCAGTGCCCCTTAATCAGTAGGAAGTAGTAATAGAAAGCTATGCCCAAATTCACAAAATAATGTTTATAAATGTTTGTTTTCATTATGAATTGTTGTCATAATCAATCTCTTTCTAAGAAGAAAAGGGGGATATGGTATATGAATGATTTTAAAAAGATAGATTTACTTGAATTTACTTTAATCCAAAAATCAGCTGTTAATTTCAAAGTATTTTACATTGGTATGAGTTTTGGTTTATTGGTACTAATTTAAAGTCAATTTTGTTATGCTGTATGCATTTTTCTATTCTTGTTTAAGGTATGATGTTTATAAAACTCAGTTAAAATTGCAATGTATAATTAAGAAATACAGATTAATAGTCATCTATGATAACCAAACTCATAGTTATATTAGTTAGATTTTTTTTTAGGTATAAAAAGATATATTTCAGTTAGGTAATCTTCAAACACTTCACAGACCTACAGAATATAGCATTTAAAATATTTAAAACTTTTCTGGACAGTGAGATAGGACTGCTCCTGGCAGTACCAATCTACTTCAAGAGAATCATGGGCATTAAAAAAACTCCATATGGTATCTACTTTGTGGCAATGGTTAGGTTAACCACTGCACAGGAAGCTGTTCTTATATTGACTCCTTGACAGTTTGCTGTGTAAACCAGACATGCAGATTCCATAGGAAAGTAATCTCTGAACTTTGGTGGAACAAGCCGAGATGGTCCTTCAGGTTCCTGCTTTATAGAGAAAAGTGCCAGATATTCTTCAGTACTCAAGGAGAAGTGACTGATCAACTATGCCAGAATGGGCAGAGCAGTCCTTCATATTTCCTGCTTCACTGAAAAGTATGCCAGGCCTGTAGGCTGAAGATGGATGTCCCAGCATTACAAAGGAATGTGAGACTGAGAGTTTGGACTCACAGACCAAGAAGAGGCTTATAGCTCTGAACTCCGAGAGATAAGGGTTTGCTTACTTAGGCTTTATGGGGCAGAGACTACTGGCTTTGGGCACTAAGGCTGGAAGCGAACCATCAGCATCCGTGTCACCTGGCAGCTTTTGTAATTTTCATTTCTGGCACCAGTGGGTAGCAGAAGCAAGAGGTCACAGTAGGTGATGTCAACTAATGCTAGAGTTCTCACACAGGTCTTGGGTGCTGGGATTCTCAAACTCCGTGGTGTCAAATGTTACAGGATATCTGAGGTACTTTGGCTGTTCCCTGGAACTTTTTAGTAACCAGAGTCCTTAATTTCCCCTATTCATTTCTTTACGCTCTTCATCAATGTGCCCTCTGTCAGTCCAGCCCCACCCTCTCTCAGAGACTTTGCAGAAGCCCTCTCATTGCTATTGCCACTGGAAACTGTGGGAATATGTTTCAAATTTAATAAAAACCAGTCTGACATATCAGAGGGATCTACCCACAGTCAATCTAGGAGGATTAGAGAGTGGTACCTCACACCTTTAATCACAGCACAAGGAATATCAAGGAATGGTGACCTATGACCGTAATACCAGCAAATCTGAGTTTGAGGCCAGCTTAGTTTACAGAGGGAGTTCCAGGCTACCAGGCAGACAGTGGTGTTGCCAGGCCTTTAATCTTAACCTAGATGTGAAACAATAGAGCAAAGAGGGTATTTAAGGCAGGCATAGAAAGACAGATGAGGCAGTAGAAGCCACTGAGGAGCGAGACTGAGGAAGCTGGAAGACAGCTGGGTAAGATTTGACTGTGGTGTTTCCTCTCTTTGATATCTCAGCCTTTCCCTGAGATCTGGCTCTGAGTTTCCTTCATTGGTGCAACAGCTCAGTCTAATCAACTAATAAAGATGAAACATAGATGAGGAAAAATCCACACGTGGGAGAGGCTTTTATTAGGCCTAGTGTTGTAACAGGAGGGTGCATCACAGGAGGCATCTCCTAAAACCTTAAATATATCAGATGGCCTACTTATAGCCCCAAAGGCCATGTGGTAGGGTATTTGCATTGATAACGGCACAGTCTCTCATATAAATTAAGCACTCCTCCTGCATCAATCATGGCAATGCTTAATGCAAATAAAGGACTGTTTTGCCCCAATGGTAGGTCTTTTGCTAGGCTAACAGGGGCAGATGCTTCTCCTCTGTTCTGACCTGCTGAAATGGCTGCAAGATGGTCCCCTTTAGATAGGTTTGTGTGATTCTTCCTACTGAAAACACAAGGATGGGGCTGAGAGATTTATGAGTCAATATATTTGTTTGGATTTTTACCTTTTAAAAACTAGCAGGTAGGGAACAAAGGTGACTTTTTCCCTCCCCAAAGCTGCATTTTCATTAAGTTTCAGTCTGAATGCACTTATTATTTCTGCTGTTTTCTGACTAGACTGGCCACTTGCTTGTCTCATTTTGCACATGTTCTCACTTATCCTTTGACACCGGACGGGACATAAATCTTAAGCACGTAAGGGCAAACGAGGACCAAAGATCTCTACTTGAGTTAGTTTACATTATAAAAATGAGTCCTATAAACACGTGATATACTTAATCTTGCAACAATATGCTATCTGCTTTTACATCAAAAGATCACATTCATTTTATATCATATGCTGTTTTGTGGAAATTTATCTAGGAGAAAGAAATAATAAGACTATCTAAATATGTAGAACTCAGATACTCTTGCTTGTGCCAAATTTAAAAAAAAAAAACATTGTAATAAAGTGCACTTAACTGAGTTAGATTTTTAAAGTCTGGAAGAGGCAGATTTCCCCAGAGTTGCATCCGATATCAGAATCAAGGGTTATTAACATTACAAAGAGCACCACTGTCCTACAGTGTCCCCTTTATCATTTTGAGCAGCTGCCTCAAGGCAACACATTTAACCTTGGGAAATGTGATAAAAATTATGGATAGTCAAAACTGCAGTAGATTCCCTTGACTGGGATCTACTGCAAAGTGTTATTTAGCTGTGACATAACAGAAAGATGAAGCCCTTATCACTTGCTGTTAATCATTTCCATTCTAAATCCCTCAACATTACTTATAAACAGCAATATTCCATTGGCTGGCAGGACATTGTTTTCCCTACTGAGAATGTCATTACAAAGAAAGGCCCCTGGAAAAGGTATGTTAAATATTTAAATATAGATGCACATGTCATTTTTCCCCTAGGTATCTTAGTGCAGGATGCACAAGTTAAATTTTTGTTTTTTTAAACTTAGGTTTGGTCCCTGTTTTGACTGAGAAAGGGCTGCTGGTGTGATTACTTGCTAAGGTTAGAGATCAGTTAGCGAATGAGCATGTTTAAAAAATGACTGATGACGTCACCCCTGGCATATGCCTTTGAAAAAGAAAACTTAACAGATGTTGTCTTGAGAGATATAAGACCTTTCATAGCTTTGATCCAGTAATTTTGATTCTGGGAGTCAGTTTTTAGTGAGATATTATTATAGGTGTGGATGAGGATCATGAGGGCACCTGGTGTGACTTCTAGGTTCTTATGTCATAAAATAAGGAATTGGATTAGAGAGGTAGAAACAGATAATGTTTATTAATAAAGAGATTATATCCTAGCAGGGACGTGGGCTAGAGAGCTGGGAAAGTTTAGAATCTCAGTGGTGCAGAGTGTCACAGGAAAAAAACAAACAAACAAACAAAAAACCAAAAAACCCCCCAAAACAGTTCTCATCTTAAAGGGGACGAGAGACAGTTTATTCTAGAACTGTTTTTGAGTAACCATGGTCTGAGAATACAGATTTAGATTACTGCAAGCTTCACGCTCCAATGTGGAAGTAGTTTAATGTAGTTTTCTTTATATATACATATATATAAAGACTGTTATATAAAACCAGAACAAAGACTGTTACAATCAAACCAAGGCCAGTTGAAAGGACATTGGTGGGTACACCTAACTGGCAGCTACAATGAGACTGAGAGAGCTATTCTATAGACTCACAGTGATAACATTCTTAGCTTTTGGATTGGCAGAAGCTCGTGTTCGCCCACGTTTATAGAGTCTAGAAGGTTTTATATCTACTGTTGCAATGTTAGTTTTGATACAGAGTGGGACAAACAGTGCCTCTTTGAGAAGGCTAACACTAGCCAGGCACATAATAGCCTTGAACCTGAAAAATTCCAATCTTTCCATAATCCTGAAACTCCAGTTGGTCATCGGTCTCTGCAGACATGGGTTCCTTCCAGGAGTTTTTCTTCACAGCTAGACACAGTTTCTTTTTAGGAATTTTCATTCATGAGAGTCACAAAATTGTGACCCTTTATGGATTATATGCCTAAGACATAGATTCTTACACATTTATATATTGTGGATTTTTCTCCTGCATCTTCTTTTTCGTCCTCTGAAGCTTTTGGCTGGGGATTTTCAGGCTTTTCCTTTCTCTTTGATTTCTTGACATCTCTTTTTCTACATCCCCTTCAGCTGCACGATACTCCTTCATCCCCAGCTGTGGTCTCTGGAATATTTTAGTAGAACGGAAGGATAAAGTACATACAGTCTTCTAAGTTCTTCCATGCTGAGGAAGGATGTACTTCCTGCTCAAGAGAGGCCACAAAACTCTCAAAGGTGGCCAGTGTTAGCTGGTAACTTGGCACAATGTAGAATCATCTCTGCAGGGCACCTCAGTAAGGGGTTGTCTAAATCAGATTGGTCTCTGGCTATGCCTGTGGGACTATCTTGATTATGTTCATTGAGATGGGAAATCTGTTCATCTCCACAAATATGTGGCACCTTTCTTTGAGAAGAGGATTGAAGATTGTCTAAGAGTAGAGAAAGCAAGCTGAGCATGCATGCTCTAAGTCACTGTCCCTGGATTTTGGCTGTCGGTGCAATGTCACCAGCTGCTTCAAATCCCTTCAAGACACCTTCCAGCAGTAATGGACTGTTCAGGATTATGAGCCAAATACATCCCTTGGTGATATACTGTATATCTAATAAAAATAATTTGAAATATCAGAGAGCAGAGTCACCCACAGAACCAAGCCAGGAAGATTAGGGAGTAGGGACCCACACCTTTAATCCCATTACCAGGAGGCAGAGAACCATCTGGATCTCTGTGAGTTCAAGGCCCAACAGAGCCAGGCAGTGGTGGCACTCACCTTTAATCCTAGCTCCAAGAAAGCTGAACCAGGAAATAAAGTAAGATACTGGGCAGAGAAAGAGGATGGAGTTCAGCTTTGCCTGCATTGTTTTCAGTTGAGGACTCAGAGGAACTGAGTTGGAGACAGGACTTGAGTTGGCTGTGGCTTGCTTCTTTCCCTCTCTCCTATATCTCTGATATTTCAGCTTTCCACCAGTATCTGGCTTCCAGATTTTTATTAATAATATCAAATAGAATAACACAATACCACCCTTTCTTCCTTAAACCATTTTTGTAAGGGTGTTTTATCTAGGCAACAGGAAACAAAACTAAGACACACACAGACATACACATTCTACTTTGTTCGTTGGTAAAGAGGTTTTTGACCCCCATTGTATGAATTATCTAGAATATCTATGTCACAAGGAGCTTACAAATTTTGCAAGCAAATGAAGGTATAAGAATAACAGGATTACAACAGACGACTCCAGAAAAAGCAAGAGACAAGAAAGCCATGACTATAATTGTCTCAGGAGTGAGATCCCGCAGACTGTAGACAAATGAACAACAGAAACCATATTGAGAACATTTGAGAATAAAAAGAACAGTTTTAAGAAGAGTGGATAAAGAAGGAAGCAGAGTACTTGTTCCTAAATGAAATGTCTTTATCACTTGCATGCCTCCCCTCAAGGCTCAGGGGCCCATGAAGAAGAGGAGGAAAGATTTTAAGAGCCAGTGGTGGTGGATGACTCCAAGAACAACATTTTTAAGACACAGCAGGGCTGATGCTCACATAAACTCACAGAGACTGACAGCATGTGAAGACAGGCACAAGTTTAATGCAGACAAAATCCCAGCACAGAGAAGGGGAAGTGGGCACAAAGTTCCGCTTCTAACCAAGAAGCTATTTGCAACAGATAACTGCTTGGAGATGGAAAAAAGTGCCTACCCCCGCCCCCCATGGAGTAACATTGGGTATAACAACTATACTTCTGGGCAGGTCCGGTGCTCAGAAGTAGTTGGATAGCACAAATCCTACTATATTTTTAAAAAAGTATTTTTTGTCAATTTTTAAAGAGAGATAAAGAACATGAACTTGGCTAGTGGTGGTTGAATGTGGTAGAAGGTTTTGGAGAGAAAAGAGTATGACCAAAATATATTGTATGAAACTCCTAAAAAGTAAACAAAACCAAAAAAAGCGATAAAATAAAAATAAAAGTGTAAAAGATGGATATGGATAACTGTTATCATTAATAAATGACAAAGCAGCTTAGCTTTTGATTGATTCTACCTTTGTTAGCTGGTTGTCTTATTGATTCCACAGTAGAAATGGGGCCATTTGCCATTTAGTTTCCCTTATAATTTTAGCTTGACTTCCTATCACATTGTTATCTATGACAGCATCTCTTGATTTCTTGAAAGCAGTTGCCCACAACCAAGTAAGCTACTTGCCATTCTTGACATCAAAATTAAAATATATCATTAGTAATTTTTAAAATAAATACTTATATAAAATGCTACTCTCTTCCCAACTTCACACCACACCTCTTCCTATATTCTTGATTTGTAATTATTTTTTACATAATTAAGATGAGTGTTTTGTGTTTATTTTTTCATCTAAATTTGACTTTGATGACAGAATAAACTTTTTTATTTGTTGCTAATTATCCTGTGTGGAGGATAACTTTGGATCTACAATGAATAGTAGAAAAATACATTGGTTAAAGAAATGAGTGGATATTATGATATTCTCTCAGGGTTATTTAATTGACCCATTAAAATGTATTTGTTTTATAGTTTTCATAGTTTCTGCATATTCATGTGTTCTGATTCTCAATGTAAATTTTGGATACAAATTTTAAAATAATGTATCTAGTAAAAAAAAAACTTACAGAGAGAAAAAAAGGAAAAAAAAAGGAAGAAAGAAAAGAAGAAAATTCTCTTTAGACAAGAAAGAATTCTTAATAGAAATATACATTGGTCAATAGCTGTAACCTTATTATTTGTTTCTGCATACTTATTTCTGTTGGCACTGCTGGCGTTCAATGATGACATCTGTTTTAACTTTTTTATTTTTTAAATTGTTTCATACACTGCATTTTGATCAAATTTTTCTCCTAGATCCTTTGCTCTTCCTTACCTGCAAAGTAAAGGATTTAGATCTCATTGGCATGAATGTCACCTGATTGTTGGTGAGGTTCTAGACACACTGAGCAGGTGCCAGCAGCTTGGCTTCAAAATCACCACCTCCCTGTTAGCTTTAAATTAGATAAAAACCTTGAAAACTTTATTTTGTTTTTAGCTTTTGTGTCTAAAGAGGAGAGCACAGGATTACACCTTACTTTATAATTGCAGTTTGCAGCGACCCTAAAAATGTCAGCTGTCTCTCCTGTAGCCTGTCTCAACAACATAGTGCTTTCTCCACGGCAAGCTTAGACCCTGAATGCCACTCATCATTTGGACTGTATCTGCTCTACCTTCCTTTGTGCAAAACAAAGTTAACATAAAGATTTTTGACAAACACACATGCATATACATCCCCCTACGTGTGTTCACATGCACACACATACACATACTCGTCATTCCATCTTAATTACAACTCTGTTGTAAAAGTGCTTTTAAATGCTCAACCATCTCTCTAGCCCTAAATTTTATAACTTAATAAAACTTTTATCTTGTGACTCAATGAACATTGTTTAAAACAAACAAACAAACAAATATCATTGAAATCATTTTTGGGTTTCACAAAATGTTTTTATAGACCCAATACTGCCATATTAATAGGTTTTCAGAAGTTAAGACTATAGAAAGTTAGTAACTTATTTGCATTTATCAGAGATCTTAGTACATCCTCCAAACACTTGAATTCATATGCACACATTAGCACGTGCATGTATGTGCACACACACACACACACATTTTGCCTTAAATACAAATTATATAATTAAAATGTAAAAATAAAATACCACAAGCTTTGTTATTCAATTAATTTGGGAATTTTAGGACCAAACTGAGTAATGTCTCGTGCTGCTTTAGACACAGAATGGCATGACATTATAAGAAGAGAACTGCCATTACATATGTAACACAATTACATTAAGTCAGAGCATCCACAGGAAAACCAAGTAGAAAGTTCTAATCTCTGTCTCTGGAGAAAACAAACTTAATTCTTGGAGATAGCTATCTTTTGGTATTTCTGCCCTGCAGTCTGTTTTTTGGGGGAGGGGGGAGGGAGCATGCATTCTATTCTGTGAGGTCATTAGGTCAGAGACTGGCCCCTTCCTTCTCTGGAAATGGAGGTACTCCACCTTCCAATGTCAGGCCTTTGGGTCCTTGCATAGTAGATGGGAGATTTGATGCACTCATCACAGGCTTGGCGTTTGGAAGCAGATTTGCCCTCTGTCCTTTGATCTCTGAGGCTTATCAGAGGGATACCTCGGTTGACAGTCCCAGTAAAAGACCTCTTCAAGGGCAGATACAGTCATCTGAGTCACTTGTCTATGGTCCCTTTTGTCTTCTTTTAGATCCCAGTTGTTGAAGACCAAGAAGGGAGAGTACAATAGCGGAGAATGGGCAATTCAAGGTCCTGTTACTGCTTCTCAAGTTTGACTATGGATGTCAAGGGCTGACGTTTAATGAAATGTTGATCAAGAAGAGCTTGTTCCTCTGGTGATGAGTGAGCCAGGATGGTTATTCTATAAGCTTCAATTAGCCTCTTAAGAAATATGACGCTTTTCTGCCTTCCTTGTTTTTTTTAATACAACCTTTTTTCCCTGTGATGACTCTCCATCATCCTTTATCTATGGCTCCCTGCTAGGATTATAATTCTAAGAAGTGAGTTCTTGATCCAGGAAGACTGGTGCTCCTATTAGATGATTTGGATTTTGATTAAATCATCAATCCACATGCCTTGCAGCTTTTTCTCATCCTGTGGTTTCCCTCAGGATTAGAGAAAGCAGTCAGGTCTAAGCGTAAGATTTTTCCATTTGAGACCACACGAGCTTATGCTAGAGTTAGGGCCTGAGAGTTTCTAGTAGATTGGGACAAGCTCTCAGTGAAGTGTCTTTGCTTCTTGCATCACTCAAGGTCCATTATTAGAAAGGGACATGGGCTACGGGACAGGAGTAGATAGAGTATAGAAAACTCCATTCCTTGTATTTCCTGCAGGACTTGGTCTCTCCTCTCTGGTAACTTGTGGTAAGTGGGAAATTATAAAGTGGGTGGAACTCTGTGGGGTGGAAGAAGACATCTCATCTGAATCCCCTGTCTACTGTTTATCATTTGGAAAATAAAATAGTGTTTGGACATAAATGGGGTCATCCAGTTTCAGGGATGTCTCTGTTCTTCCTTTCCACATCCCTACTTTGGACAGGTTTCTCATCATTCAGCCAGATAGTATAAAGAATTACAATTCGCAGATTTCTCATTTTTTTAGATTAAGATCAAATTTATCCTAATTTTTGAAGATATATTATAGCAGGCAGTCCAGAAAAACTGAAGGTGAGATTTTACATGTGACTCTCAGGGGAGAGAGAAGATATGAACGATCTCTGTGGTTATGGAGATGCTCTTTTACATGTAGAATCCTCAACATGACCCCAGGAGGGTTAGAATTATTGGTTTGAGTCATCAGTCCTTTTGAGACTAATCCTTCTCTGGTCAGAATTTGAACCAATTACCTGATTGTGTTTCCTGCGACTAAGTCTCACAATGTTGGAATGAAGTCCCAGCGACAAGAATTTCTTTGACCTCAGTGGAATAAGGTCTCTCTCCTAAGGAGCTCTTTAAATAAAAAGCCTCAGCAGTTGGGTTGCTAGGGTCAGGGAAGAGGCTTGCCTGAATGGCTTTTGGTTTTGTTTTAGATTACCACCTAGGTTAAAGATGTAAGTAGGTGGTTCCCAACCCGATCCACCCAGTTCGGCCCTCACACTCAAGGAAATGTCTTATTACCTGTCGCACTAAATCCATATCCTCGGGGATGGGACCGCTATCAAAAAAAAAAAAAAAAAAGGACTGAGAGCATATGACAAAGCAGAGGTAAACTAGGCGCAACACCCAGCTAAGCCTTCCGCTCACTGGAATGGGCATGCTCTCATTGCATCTTGCCCTTTGGTCTCTCTAGGTCCACTGAGATGAGCCCCACACTTTGAATTCTCATCCCTTTTGGCAGTTGTTTCTAAAAGTTGAATGTGAGTTTGACAGCCCTTTGCAGGATCCACAGGCAAAGCTGCCGGATGCTGGAACCCTGTTAAAGATCTTTGGGAACTACCACAGCTACTGTCTTTGTTCCCACGTTCAAGCCTGCTGTCTCTGTGCTTAAACCTGCCATCTGGGGGACAGTGAAAAAAAGATGAGCAAAAGGAGGAAGAGAATGAAGATGTGTTAACAATGTGTTGCTAGTATGAGAAAGTTTAGGGTGTGGTGGTGCTTGGAGGACCTACTTGGCTGCATGCATGCACTGTGGAACTGAGATGTCAAGTGCCCATCACTGTCTTGGTTGCCCATGTGGCTCCTGCCATCTTTAGTTTCTGTTCCCCACATGTCTGCGGCTGTCTTTGGCTGGCATCCTCCATGTGGCTGCAGCTTTCTTTGGCCAGCACCGCACATTCCCAATTACTGATAACATACATGTTCTAGCTGGTCTATTTCTAGTAGTCTAGCTCTGTGATCATCTTGCTATTTACTGGTGATGTCTACTCACACACTGGCAGATAGACACTGCCACAGAGTATACTTTGGCTCTGCTGTGAAGCTGGATGTTACTGCTGGCAGGCTGAGAGCAAGAGTCTGATTATTTATGCTAACCTATGGTAATTCATGAAGGACATTGGATGGATAGGACTTAATGACACTAGGTTACTGTCATTGCTTCCACAGAGACCTGCTGTAAGAGGTTCAAGTGCTTAGGGGAAAATCAAGGGGAAAGGAAGAAGCAGATGGGTTGATGAGACGAGCTGGCATTAATGAAAAAGGAAAAGGAAAGCGTTTCTGATTCCTAAGGTGCCTTGGGCTACTCTCTGAGGCCTGTTGCATCAGCTCCAGCAGCGTGCCAGAGATCTCTGCATCTAGGTCCATGATATCCACATGCTTTGGGAGAAAATAAAATGGGAAGGAAGGGTGGGAAGGAAGGAGGGAAGGAGGAATGAGGGAGGAGGGAGAAAGGAGTGAGGGGGGAGGGAGGGAGGGAAGGAGGGAGGGAGGGAAGGAGGGAGGGAGGGAAGGAGGGAGGGAGGGAGGGAAGTCAAGAGAGCATCTTGGGCTCCTTTGAGTTAAAGTTTTGTTTTTTTTTTTTTTGTTTTGTTTTTTTGTTTTTTTATGTTTTAAGAGTTTAGAGACATAAATCTTACTTTCTAGCTGGATGCTCACCCTTGGGGATTCCCAGCATCTCATGTCCAAGAACAGGAATCGGAGTGGTTACATATGCATTGTGCTTAAAACAGGCAGTTTGTTGGGAAAGATCATTTCCAAGTAAGAAAGTAGGCAGAGGAGGTGGGAAGTGTCAGATGCTTGCTAGGGCTTGGTCATGAGACTCACAACACTTTACATGTTGTTGAGAGTGCCTGCTTTCTCTTGCACCTGCCACAGGCTCTTCTCCCAAATATTCTGCCCAGCCATGTAATCCTTGGTAGTAGTGATGGTGGTACTGGTAGTGGTTGGTCCTTTTCCCTGACATTGGCTTCTCCACATGCTAATCTGTGAGCACAGTACTATTAATTAAAATGTGAAGGAATCCTATTTTATGCCATGTACTGTCAACTCTTCGAATTACGGCAAACATAAACTCAAAGTTGCCAACAGGAATCTGAGGGGCAGAGAAGTTCAGCAGCTTTTTAAGATCTCACAGACAGGAAGTAGTCAAGTCTTCAGCTCATGGGACTACTAAGTACCAACACTTTGCACAAAATTATAACCTTTGAATTATTATTACTGTTATACTTATGAAAATGCAGAACTTAAGAAAATTTATAGTTAAAACTGAACGTTTAAAAGTATGTAACATCAAATGATATTAATAAAGGTTGATGGCACTGGAAAAATAACTATAAACATAAATGTTGGATAATATGTTTATTTAAGCTACAAGTAATAAAAATGACATACATCAAAATGCCAATAGTATTCTGTTTAAATTATATAATTGTATTAGAATATTGATTCTTATTCTATTTACATCTTTATTTTCCATTTATCTCCAATGAATATATATCGCTGTAGAAATAATGAATACATTTGAAATCTGACATTTAAAACAAATCTACCAATGACATTGAAATATGTTTTTAAAATTTTTTGAGTTAAAAATCCTTTATTTTCTTTTATAGGTCTATGTCACGAAAATAGGGGAAAATTGACTTTCACCCTCAGTTTTAGTTGATTTATCACGAATCAGAGAAGTTTCTGGAACCGTTTCAATGTACTGATATGTCTAGAAGGAGAGAGAAAGGGAATTTTGCTTCAGATCTCAAAGAGTTTCCAATTTACGAAAATTTCAGATTATGGACATGTGGTGACATCTGCTGTCATACTTCATGCTATCCGAGGGTTAGAAATAGTTTAACACTTCCGTTTTAAAGTCTTGGCTATTTGTATCTGTGAATTCTCTGCCTGCTCAAAGTAGCTCCATTTGAGTGTGATTGCTCATCTAATAAAATTAAGAGGAAATTCAGCATGTGGCACCTAATTCATAGTAAAATTCCTATTTATGCATTGTAACATATAACCTGAGAAATTGAGGTGATGAAGTTCAGAGTAATTCAGAGTAAACTTTATTCTTGTCCAACTAAAAACTGGCAATGAGAGCTCTGTGGGATAGGCAGGTGGAAATCCCCCACCTCCAGTCGCACATCTCTGATCCTCAAGTTTAAGACTGGAAATGGGCTCCATGTGTCAACGGACCTCACATGTCAGATCCTGTGTTCTCACTTTCCAGATCTAATCCTATGTCTCACTTCTCTTTAACATGGTGAGGTTTGTCCGTTTGAGGCTGCTCAGGTTTCCTATTGCCTTCTATTCTGTCGGTATAGTATCTTCCCAGTCAGAAGGTCCATTTTATCCTTTTCAATTCTGTTTCTCCCAGGATGGGCAATAGATCTCATTATTTTGTCTGCAAAATTAAAGCTTAATTTTGTGTGTGTGTGTGTGTGTGTGTGTGTGTGTGTGTGTGTAAGATGATGCTGTACTGGAACTTCCCAATGGGGAGGAAATGTTCTGAATCTATGCTGCCCAAGGCACATGCCTATTGAGCACCCAAAGGTGCCTGGCGAAGCTGAGGAATTGGTTGTGTTTTATAATTAGTCAGAGTCACCTGTGGCTGGTGATGGTTTGTTCCACAGGACAAGGTTGGTTATCCTCACTTTCCTTGTTTCCTGAGCTATAACCTCCTTGTCATGTCTCCGTTCACTGTGCCCCGTGCCCTTAAGGTCTTTGACATGTGGCAGCAGTAATATAGAGAAGTCTTGAGGACACACAGGAGAAACAACAATTTCTAACAAAACCAAGGGGAGAAAATCAACCAGGGGGAAAGTGTAAGGTCCTCTTCCTCTTTTAATTAATGCCTCCTTCTGGGAGGGAGGTGCTATCTAAGCACAACACTAAATTTGCCAGGAGTGACTTAAGTGACCTCTAGGGTAATGACCCCACTTTATAAATTTCTTTCTTTTTTTCATGTAGGTTAGTTTGATAAGGGCTTCTGTCAATTAAAAAATTTCAATCCAAAAGGTTAGTAAGAAGCTCATTTGGATGCTACATGTGAAATAGCCTATGTGATTATGTAAAAATGTTTCTTCCCCCCTGCATGTCGTGTGATATCACAGAGCATGGTGTGGTCTTTTCCTGGATCCATTAACTTAGCACAACTATGAAAACCCTGTGGTTCTCATGCTTTGTAGGGTTATGGTTCTTCCAAATGCTCCACCCCCTGCTTCCCTCAACCACTCTGATAGGCACAAGTGGTTTTTTTGGATCTCATTAGGTGCAACGTTGCTGTCTACCTTGGGCTACAGTGTCTGTTCCAGCTTGGCAGTGCCCGTACTGGGCACAGCGTCAACATCTCTTTGCCTTCATTTTAGAGAATCAGATGCTGTTGGCAATAGATCAGAAGACAAGCCAGACATAATTGTGGGTTCTCTTTAGAAAAGAAGAAATAGAAAGATGATCCTCCAGACCTTCCCACTATGCCAGCTGTTTTGGGGGCAGTTTCTTCATTTCTCTGCTAAAAAAGAAAAAAATCAGATTTTTTCCTTTATTTTTTTCTATTCATATGTCCAAGCTCACAGTGGGGGAAATGGAATTGTCCCATTTTTATTACTTGACTTGCTGCTTTAGCACAATACTGTGCTTGAACTTGAGTACAAAGCGACAGCTGTTACACAGAAGGCATATGCCCCGCCTGCTGGGAACACGCTCTCCACATCCATCCTGAGCCATGCAGACTGTGAATCAACTTATTATCTTTTATAAAAGATAAATGGAAGCGGAAGGATTGTCCTCTTCAGTTTTTAGTTGACTAATGTTTGGCTCATTAATATGTTTTGGAATTGCAGCGAGAGAATTGGAAAGGAGCTGAAATCTGTCTAGAGGCAAAAGACTAGGATGCTACAGGCTTACAAAACTGGACAAGGAGTGATACAATAAACCGTGAAGAGAGAATAAATAGAAAACATCCCAAGCAAGTAAGAAATACTAAGATGGGAGCTATAAAATTTATTACTCATCAATCTAACCATTGGGATGGTTACCAGATATTCAAATAGGATAAATATTTAATATAAAGCTCAAACAGTCTAACATGTCCCTGGCCCAAGTTTATAGATAAACAAAGATAAGAATATGTGGTACTGGCGACATTATGTCTGCCTTCCGTAATGCTCAGACCTTTTATTTATTTTTTCAAATTCTGTATCATGATAACAGATTTACTAACAAAATTGCGTTCACGTCTTATGATACTTTCATGAAATAATTGCTTTTAATCCATTTTAAATAAAAGTAAACAGAGACTAAGACTACTTTAAAGCAACTTGCCACATTTATTGGGAGTTGTATCCAAACTTCTGAGTACCCCAGGTATATCACCTTTATCTTCCTCCTGACCCACAGTGCTTACTGTGTGTGTCCCAGGCTCATGAGCACATGAACAATGGCAGAAAACATTAAACAATTCAGCCAACAATTTAAGGTTTAAACTCTGACTTCACAATTCTCCATACGATGTCTCTGCTTGATCTTTAGTTTGTCTGTAGACTTCACTTTCTCTTCCTTGAAACAAGAGTCTTCATGGAGATCAGGAGAGAATCTTACAATCTGCCCTAAGGAGTTGATAGTAGATGGATAAATGCAATCAGGGTAGGAAGATTGACATGACCATTATTTGGCAGCCATGAGAAAATTAAAATAATTTGAAATGAATAAATGATGATAATTGAAAAATTATCTTGAATTATCTGAATTGCAGCTGGGTCAGACTAGAAGTAGGAGGGAGGGGCTTGCTGGGAAGGAGGCTCCCATTGAGGAAGGCAAAGGAATGATGGAGGGGCTTGATGAGGGATGCTTCCATCGGGGGATGAAGGAGGGAGGTACTTTTTGAGAAGAAGTTTTCCACTGGAGGTGGTCAGGGTAATGAGGGAGGAGAACTGGGATTGAAATGGCTGACCCTCATTCCATAAATGCATGAAATTATCAAACAATAAAATTCACAAGTAACAATTTGTTGCTGTAAACAAGAAATGATTATTTTCTTGGCTTTTATAATTCTCAGACATTTAAGCCAATATTATTGTAGTTTTAAAAATTATTTTCTCTAACATTTTCTATTATGAAGATCAAGTCTTCTAAAAACAGTTTTGAGGAAAAGTAGTCTAGGATAATTATTGTGATTATTTAATTTAATTTTTTAGAAGAGAAACTAGTGCCTACTTTTGAAAAAAATGTAAAATATATCATGCTTTATTTCATTAACAATAGATACTGGAGACTGTCTATCCAAGAGAACTAGGGTAGAACCAAACAGAGGGGCAGAAAAATAAATAAAATGATTCCTGATGAGATTCTGCTATGCTCATAGACTGGTGCCTTTCCAGTTGTCATCAGAGTGGTTTCCTTTAGCAGCAGATGGAAGCAGGTGCAGAGACGAGACCTTATGGGGAGAAAGAGTGTGAATTGGAGGTCTCCATGGAGTCTCTTGTCTCAGAGCTAGGGGAATCCCGTGGAATAGGGAGAGGAAAGATAGGGGTCAGAGGGGACGGAGGACACCAGGAGATCACGGTCCACTGAGTCAGCTAAACAGGGCTCACAGAGACTGAGGTGGCAAGCATGGGTCTGCACTAGGCCCTCTATTTTATGGTTGTTCATTTGATGTTTTTTTTTTTTTTTTTTTTTTTTTTTTTTTTTTTTTTTTTTTTTTTTTTGTGGGGAGGTGTGGTGTGTCTCTGACTCTTGCCTACTCTTGGGACTCTTCTCCGATGGGGTTACTTTGTCCAGCCTCAATATGAGAGCTTTTGCCTTGTCTTATTATGTCATATTTTGTCCTGTTTGACAGTTGTCTCTTGGAAGCCACCTCTCAAGAGGAAATAAGGAGGGAGTGGATCTGGGAAAAAGAAAGGAGGGGGAAAGCCAGGAGAAGTTGGGGGAGGAGAAACCGGCAAGTGAGGTGCAACCCCTACAACATTCACATACACAGACACATATTCACGCACATACATTAAACATTCACCATCTCAACCGTTTTCAAGTTTACACTGATGTGGGAATGCCTTTCTGTATGCTGTGAAAACCAATCTTTAAATAAAGGAGCTGTTTTGTCCATGGCAGACACCGCAGAGGTATGCCAGTATTCTAGAAATGTATGATGTACCTTATATGTAATGGGTTTTAGTTATAGTTTGACCGTGCTTGTGCTTAGCCCTTCCCTCCCCCAGACATTACCTTATAATAACTCCTATTGTCTTAGTTTAAAACTTTCTTAGTTAGACAAAAGGGGGAGATGTGGTGGAATTCAGGTGTTAGCTGATAAGGTTGGAAGGCTTGTCTCTGGAGTCCTAGGAGCTTGAACGGGGTGTGGCCGGCCCCATTGAAAAGGGCTGCTGGGATCTTGAGTGGTCTGTTTGGTTCCTGCCTTGTTGGAGATTGGATCAGCATCCATCACTGGGATCATCCTACCTTCAAGAATCGCCCTAAGTTTCAATTTGTATCTGTGAGTGTTAAAATACCCTCTAATAAATATTAATCCTGTATATAGTATATTGCAAGTGAGAATTACTGCAATAGTACACTTTGTTGACTTTTCACACATTCACAATGTGGTGTTCCCATCTCCAGACTCTTTCCAGACCATATCATCTCTCAGAAAAATTTTCTAAGCCACTTTTCAGTCACACACCATCCCCCTCTTTCCCTAGCTTCTGGGAACTACAGTTTACTTCCTATCTGTATGGATTTGTCTATCATGGACATAACACATAAATACAGGAAGAGTTAAGTTTTTCAGAGTAAGTGAGGAATATCAACATTAAGGAATTTAACTTAAATTATCTTGTACACACTTGAGAAATTTTGTATTTCTTTCATAGTTTTTGTGCACATTTCAAACACATTTATTATTTCTTAAAATAAACTAAAAGACAGTGTTAATCTGAAGTAATCTTCAAATACACTTATTTTACTTGAGGGAGATGGGTAACAAAGAAACAAATATAAAAAATGGATGTTGAAGAAAAAGCAAAAAAAGTAAATAAAGAAGAAAAAGTTACAACAAAAATTCAATTAAGTCAATTTATTGCCCCTGATATGAAGACTAATTGTAGTTCTTGCTTTATTCTTCACACACACAGCTTTGTTTCTGATAAAATTGAAGTTTTATTTTGTTGTCTGTCCCCAGACTCCAATAGGAGTGCAGCACATAGAGACATATTTAGGAAACATAGACCCAGTTAATGAAAATGTCCTGGGCATTTAGAAATGTTCCTCTACTTAGTTCTGTTTCTCAGAGTAACTAGCCACTACCCACTCAGCTGAGCTTTATGCACATGTAACCATTGCTGTGGGACTATTCTCTTGTACACTGTCAGTATTTGTCACTGTAAATGTTGCTTTAATAAAACTCTGATTAGTCAAGTAGCTAGACAGGAAGTAGAGGTGGGACAACCAGGCTGGGAGGATTTATGGGAAGCAGAAGGAAGAGCAGGGAGAAGATGTCAGTGAGATGCAGAGGAAGCAGGATGAGAATGCTGCACTGAGCACAAAGGTACCAAGCCATGCGGCTAAATGTTAGCAAGTAATAAATGTGAGTCATAAATCAAACAGTTTGTAATTAGCATAAGACTTCGTGTGATCATTTGGGACTGCTGGTCTGCACCTCGCGGCTAGGTTGGGCCAGAAATTTCTGACTACAAATGACATTCCAACTTGGGGCTTGTACATCCACATAAAGCCTGAGAAAGCTTAAAAAGGGTTCTAAAACACAGAAATGGAGTGAAAAAGCAGCTTCCTAGCTATGTCTCTCAAGTGAGTCATAGTACAGAATGGGTTTGAGTTACAACATGGTGTTTTTGAAGTATACAGTGTAAGCTGTTTCACAGAAGCCATGGTTGAAGCACAAGCTGCATATGACAGATTTAAGGTTTCTGTTCTTACAGACAAAAGGGAACAGAGTCAAAGAGGACTTTTTGGTAGCTGCATTTTCTCGGGAGGACTCTGCTGATGGTGAGCAGAGGCACAGCTACTTTAAGAGAGGCTTCCTGACTCAGCTTTAGCGGCAAAAACCTAGAGGCTCTTTTTAAAGGTCCTGCTGCCAAACACTTAAATGATGTTTATGAGCAGTGAATGGCTATGCATCTGCTTGGTGGCAGTGCAGACCCTAAAATTCACCAGAGTTGGGGAAGTAGACATGGTTCATGAAACAAAGCTCTTACAGACAAAGGACCTGGGTAGAGCAAGCTGACGTAAATAAATAGAAAGCATAAGCATAAATAGAAATATGGGTTAGCTTAATATATAAGAATTAGCATGTAATACACCTTAGCCAGAGACCAATCAGCTTGTAATTAATATAAGACTTAGTGTGATTATTTGGGACTTCTGGTCCAGACCTTAGATTAAGCTTGACCAGAAACTTCTGACTACAAAGCATTTTCAGAGAATGAGGGACTTTTAGAAGTTTTCCTCACCAGATCTTGACCCTAATCTAAACGAAGCCTTATACTTGCTTGGGTTAGTCACTGTCACCTTTTATAGTTCGTTGAAACTGGAGTCAATATGCTTGCTTCACTCAAGACTGCTTTGTCTGTCCCTATAGTAAAAAGCACTTGATTCTATCTGAGGTGGCTGAAAATATGGTATCCAAACCAAAGAAGTCATGATATCCATTCACCCACAAGGAGAGGATACTGAGTAACAGGATACAGTGGGTGAACTTCAGAAATGAGTTACAAAGTAACAGAATAAGAAGACTCCCCAGTCGAAATTCATGACTAGCTGATTTCATCTGACAGTAGTCTATCTGCACCGGATGAGTGTCTCCCTTCCTATATATCAAGTTATAGAGAAAAAGAAATTTGAGAAAGAAGCCAGTTCACCCAGGAGGTCATTGTGCCTACTCACTTGACCTGAATTGACAGCTTTTTTACTCCATTTTTAAAAAAATTTTGATAATTTCTGCTTCTCTTGCTCAGTAAGCTGTTATGTATTTTGTTTGATGTATTCTACACATAAAAAGCAACAAAACAATAGACATATTTTCTGTTCGAATCTTGGACTGTCTGCTAAGTTGCCCTGCAGCATAGCTGCCCCCTAAAGAAACACTCACCAAAGCCAAAGCTGCTTCCCTCCATGCTCAGGACAGTAGAAAGTCATCATGTTTCAACTCCCAGTTGGTCTTTACAATGGCTGCCCCATGCTTAACCTTTCCGAATGTTTTAGTGTTTCTGTTCACTCTGGCTGTCCATCTTCATGGCTTTCTAGATTCCATTTAATTCTCCTAGACATTTGGAAGAAATACAGAATCTTCATTTTCCAGGCCCTCAAATTTCTTATATAAAATTTCAAATAAGTTTAAAGATTCCATCACGTGATGCAAATGATGCACACCTTCCTACTTATTAATAAGTGGTAACAGTGGGACAAATGAAGAGTGAGTGTTGGGTAAGTAAGAAGAAACCAGAGCTGATTGAGAAACAGGGACAGGGTTGGAATACAGTTTATTGTCAGAGTGCTTGACTACTATGTGCAAGGCCCTGGGTTTCATCCAGTACCACAGTGAATGGATGAATGATAGAGAAGCATATTGTGACTTGGGGATGAGCAATATTTTCATATCTGTGCTGTTGTCCTTAAAGGAATTCAAGGACAGTAGCATTTCATATTCTCTAATATTTGTGACTGGCTTCACTTTCATGAACTGGTGAGCAATGCTCTGTAGCATTTTTAGTAAAACTCAGTGGGATCGTCAGCCTTGAAAGTTTCTAGAAAATGCTTATGCAGGCTCATTATACTCTGAGAATTAGAAACATAATTATTAAAAAAAACAGATAATTGGTTAGTTTACACTACCTAAAATTTGAGGAGGCACCAGAAGAAGATGGTAAATGTGAAGTCCCTGCTTGAAAATATTTTAGACAATAAGATTTCAATGCTTTGTTGTGGTCAAAGTTGGGAAGCCATTGCTGTAAGCTCCAGATGCTATGATGCAAGGACCACTGTGGATAGGGATAGATAGCAATCCAGCTTGGTGGGATCACTACCATACCAGCTATGAGCTCCTGCCCTACACAAGGCCCTTTAACTATTTTATTAGGAATCAGAATATGTTGTATCATTCAAAATTAGCTGTAACCCTCTGCTGTTTCAGAGTATATTGGTCTGCTGATATCTCATTATGCTAACTCCTCACAGCTTCTCTTCACATTTTAAAATAAAGTTTATTCTCATGTACATTTTTATTTATTTATATTTGCTTATTTATTTTCTTAAAGTAAGATCTCCCTCATGTATTCTTGACTGTTCTGGAACTCACTATATAGATCAAGTTGTCCTTGAAATCACAAAGATCTACCTCCCACTGCCTGCCTAGTACTGATATTAAAGGCATGTGCCACAACACTCAGCTCATGCGAACTTAAGTCCAGTGTTCTTTGGGAAAATGTCTGGAGGTTTAGTCATTTGTTGTCACAATAACAAATCACCCAGTTACAGCCATGGGAAGAAACAATCATTTGTTACTAGGAGACAATGTATATTTAGAAATTTAGACAGGATGCCTGAGGTTGGATGGATTCTTTGTGGTTTATAATTGCTATAGCTGGGAAGTTTTGGATAATTGGGATCGTGTAGATGATTTTTCATTCACATTTTTGGAGCTTGGACTGGGACAGCGAAAAGTTGGGCTTAACTAGTACTATAGACAGCAGTGTTCCTCTGGGCACGTATTGCTTGTGACTTCCCTACTTTCTTGAAAGCAGGTGTTATAGAAAGCCAAGCATAGTCCACTTGATGCCACACTGTTTCACCAAAGTCACTTCCCTCACATTTGCTACAGTATGGGTTTTGATTGGCCCCCCACCAAGGCCAATATGTTCAGGGACTAGTATTCTGGGTAGTACTATGGGTGGTGGTGATGAAACATTTAACAGGTGTGGTCTAACGGTAAATTTTTATGTCATTGGAAGTATGTAAAGCAAACAGTGGGATTCTCTCTCTCTCTTCTCACTCATCCTTGTTCCTTTCTCATGATGCGATTGGCTCTGCTTTTCCATGTGCTCCCAATAGGATGCACACGCCTGCCACAGGCCCAACACAATAGATAGATCATGGATTGGCACCTCTCCAACTGGAGCTGAAATAACCCTCTTCTCTTTAACCATCCCAGATTTTTGTTACGGTGATAGAAAATAGACCAACAAATCCTTCTAATTTCTATATTGGGAAAGAAGATATAGACCTAGTCTCTTAATGGAATGTCAAGGACTTTGTGGGCAACTCTTTGAACCATTAAGGTAACATAATTACCTTTCTGAGATGCAGTGCCTTTGTGCAAACGGTGTTGCTCGTAGAGGTGCTAGAAGGGTTAGAAGTAATCTTTGTGTGGGCCCTGTATACTTTTCTTAAGAGATGAGACAGGAAGCATTTGCAGTTTGTGAACCTCTTAATTCTTAGAGAAATCCTTATCTGATGTATGTGACAGGCTATGGACATCACACAAGTAAGTGACTTTGGCTGTGTTTCAATTGCTTTATTTATGAACACAAATACTTTGAACCTCATGTAATTTTCAGATGCTCTGAAATATCATTCTCCTCTTGATCTTTTAATTCATTCTAAAATGTAAAAAAAAAAAAAAAAAAAAAAAAAAATCTAGCACATGGGCTGTACAAAGACAGGTATCAGATTTTCCCCGTGGGCCATAGCTTACTGATCTAAGTAGGTTACTTCTCAGAGGACATGGGTCATGTTAGGGGATGAATAATTACACATATGGTCATTATACTCAGCCATTCTCAGAGGCACATTAGAGAGGCAGCTTGCTTCCTTGATGGATTTATATTTCTCAAGGGCACAGCTTCCATAAAATTCAATGAAACAAAATAGTTACAGACATTTAGAGACAATAAAAGTGTTTTTGAGTGTCATAGTTTAGTGAAAGATGCACAGGTACTATCGATGGAGTTTGAACTTGCTATATACCTGGACTTTGTGATTTATTGACCTTCACTGGCAGCAAAGGTCACTGCAGGGATGTCTCAGTGTAAAGTGTTTGATGTCTACATCCTTCTATGATTTTGACTGGCATGACCATCTTATTTCCTTATTGTGCTCTGCAGTTTTCCCTGCTACATTTTAATCACTGTGTTCCTAGGACAGAGACCAACACAGTTTAGATTTTTTGCTTTGTCTATTAAGCAAAACAAAAGCTACCAGTGATATGATTCCAATGTGATTTTTGTAGTCTGAAGTCCTTGGGATGTATACATTAGTCCTCCACTTGTCAGTGGATTTTTGGCATTTAGCTTTTGGAACTTTAAAGTTCTCATCTGTAAAATCAGGATAAAATTCTTTATCCTGTAGTGTTGTGCTAATGTTAAATCAGACTAAGACTAAATTTCTGGTATATAATAAAAGCTTAATAAAAATTTTCTGCAGCCACAAATGTTATGCTGACCCATCTTGAAATTTCCTGGGCTATGCATTTGCTGTGATACTTTAGGGGCATCACTTCCTAACTGTGAGTTTAACTATTTGCTCAGCAGCACAATGTGGTATTTTGTCTTTAAATTTTTATTTACAATTGTATGAAATAACAGGAATTGAACCATCTATCTTGTTACCATAAACATAGAGTAAGCAATTGACATGATGTATTTATTAAGCAGTAGGCACTATTTAACTATCAAAGGTATTTTTAGGAGGTATTTTAAATGACAGCAATTCAATTGGTAGGCTCAGTAGACTAGATCTTCTAATTAAGTTCTTGAGAATTGTTACTATCTATTATTATGATTATTATTTGCACTGCCATGTACCCAAGCCATAGTCTCGCATACGCTAGAAAAGGACTCAACCCTGAGCTACATCCCAAGCCCTTTAGAATTTGTATTTTCAACAGGCCCTCAAGTGATGTTGGTGCTGATGACCTGGATTCCAGTAAGAATCATTAGGTCTCTCCTATTCTGGGCATTAGAACACCTGCACTTTTATGTATTTCACTCTCAATTACTATGCCAGTCTGTGCAGTCAGGTCCATTCTGCAGCAGTGAACAACATCCACAAGACTTCCTGTTTTCTTGGCCCTCCCATCCTAGGACTTACAGTAGCCAATACACATGAAAGAAGTTGTATGTATCAGGAATCTCCAAAGCACTTTATAGATGCTAGCCTATTGCATTCTTCAGATACATACGGGGGATATGTTAGAGTTATCCTCTCTTTTTAAATAGGGAAGCAGAAGCAATAGGCTTGGCAATGTGTCCTGGATACTACTCTGTGACAGAGCTGAATGGTTTTGTTTTAGAGTCCTGCCTACACACTAACATTCTACACAAGTGATTGCTACATGGAAAGTGTCTTAGTCCATTCTGGCTGTTTAATGATATTTCAAAAAATTCTGTGCTTCAGAACAACAGAAATTTAGTTCACCCAGTCCTGAACACTGGAATTCCAAGTCAAGTTGCTGGCAGACTGAGAACCTGTGAGAGTGTCAGCCTTCTGGACACCATCTCTCTTTCTCACACAGTGGGAAGACAGGGCAGACCCCAGTCTCTCTGATGGAAACAAAAATCCATCTTATTCATGAAGCTGTGTCCTGTATTTCACTCTTTGCTGAAAGGGGGGAGGTAAGATTTCAGTGTATGGATTTTGGGAGAACATAAACATTCAGTGGAGTATAATGATATTTGCTGAAAAGGCACGTAAGGAAAGGGAAGAGTGGTTTTTTCTTTTTCTTTTTATTCCTTTTGCTTAACCAATGTGGACCATCATTATTTTGATACAAAGACATAAACTACAATAAAGGATCCTTAGAAAGAAGACATTTGAAATCAACACAGCTGGAGATTTTTTTTTAATAGTTAATAGCTATAAACATCTAGGTCTTTTGTCAATACCTCTAAAAGATAGTTAAAATAAAATTCCATCAACGTTACTTTTAGAAGGGTAGGAAGCCTCTCCAGAAAGCGTGGAGTAGGCTGTGGGAGTGAGGGGGACCTTACTGTAACTACTTCACTGACAGTTTGCATCTGAGAGAGGCTTCAGGAGAAAACTTTTTCAAGGCTCGATTTACACTGCTGAGTTTACAACTTCTGAGTTGTTTTGGGGGAAATATCCAAGATACATTGTATTTATCCTGTGTGAGGTCTCCATTCTCTAGCTAGCACTCTATCAAACCCTACAAATCACAAATTTCCATCATAAATAAGAATCCTGGCTTTTTTCCTTCCTTCCTTCTGTCCTTCCGTCCTTCGTTTCTTCCTTTCTTTGTTCCTTTCTTTTTTCTTAATTTTTCCCCATTTGTCATTTTTATTTTGTTCTTTATTCTTTTCCCACAAAATAATTCCTAACAGAAGTTTCCTCTTCTCCCCTCTTTCCCCTCTTTCCAGCCCTCCCATCTTCTCCATCCTCTGATCCTCCATTTCCTTCCAGAAAAGAGCAGGCCTTCCAGTGATATCAACTGAACACGGAGAGCATAACAAGATGCAATAAGATTAGGCATAAACCCCCACATCAAAACAAGACAAGGCCAGTCAGTAGAAGGATAGAAGTCCCACAAGCAGGCAGGCAACGAGTCAGAGACACCCCTACTCCTGTTATTAGGAGTCCAGCAAAAATCCCAAGTTAAACAACCATTGCGGATCCACACAGAGTTTGTGGTTGCTGCTTCGGTCTGTGAGCCCCTAAGAGCGCACTTAGTTGACTCTATGGGCTGTGCTCTGATATCTTTGATCCCGTTGGCTCCTATAACACTTCTTCTGGCTCTTCTGTGGGGTTCTATGAACTCCATGTTTGGCTGAGGATATCTGTATCTGCTTCCATCGGCCCTGCAGGAAGCTTCTCTGAGTGTGGTTGGGATATGCACTGATCTGTGAGTATAGTCGAATGTAGTGTTTAGCTCTCCCCTTCCTCTCTGAGCCATCCAACTTCCGGATTTTGGCAGTCTAGGCAGTGTGCCAGGCATGGGCTCCTTCTCGTTCATTGGGCCTCAAGTTAAAGCAGTCATTTGTTCGTCACTTCCACAAACTCTGAGCCCCCATTAGCACAGTACACCTTGTAGGCAGGACAGGTCGTGGATCAATGGTTTTGTGGCTGGGTTGCTGTCCCAATCACTCACTCCGCTGATAGCATATTCTGGCTACAGAAGATAGCTGTTTCAGGCTCTGTTTCCGCCATTACTAAGAATCCTCATTAGGACCACCTTCACAGATTCCAGGAAATTTTCACAGCACTAGATTTCCACATTGTCCTTAAACACCCAGCCATTTCTCCCTCCCTCCCTCCCTCCCTCCCTCCCTCCCTCCCTCCCTCCCTCCCTCCCTCCCTCTCTCCCTCCACCTAATTCCTCCTATTCCCCTTCCCATCTGCCCCCATTTCACTCGCAAAATCTATTCTATGCCGCCTTGGCATGTTAGCCTCATCAGAGAGAAGGGAACTTCAGGTGAGAAAACGCCTTCATAATACTGGGCAATAGGTAAGCCTGTAAGGCATTTTCTTAATTAGAGATTTATGTGGGAGGGCCTGGCCAGTTGTGGGTGCCACTCCTGGTAGTCCTGGGTTCTCTAAGCAAGCAGGCTGAGCAAGCTATAAGGAAGAAGCCAGTAAGCAGCTTTCCTCCAGTCCTGATTGAGCTCCTATCCTGACTTCCTTCCATGATGGACTATGGTGTGGAAGTATAAGCCAAGTAAGCCGCTTCCTCTCCAAGCTGTCTTTCGTCATTGTGTTTCATCACATCATTCTAAACAGTGACTAAGACCATAAGTATACAGCAAAATTCTTGGAGAGAGTGCCTGACATAAGCATATCTTTTGTTTTTAAAACTTCAGCAGAAAATATTTCTGAAAGGTAGCACAATAGGATTGTAAACTGTCTATGTCTTTAACGCCCCCCCCACTATGGAATTTTGTATTTTCTGCTTTTCCTCATAATCTCATTAATTTTTATATTTTCATGCTTAAGATTTGCTTAATCAAGGAAAGCTTTTCCAACAAGTCTATACTTGTTGTATTCTCTCTGTATTCATATTTTCAAATTTTTCTTTTGTCTTCACATATAATATGGACTACATGCACACCTGATACCCACAGAAGCCAGAAGAGGGTACCAGAATTTCTTAGGACTGTAGTTATAGATGGTTGTGAGCCATGGTGATGAGTGTGATCGGAACCGAACCCAGGTCCTCTTTAAGAACAGCAAGCGCTCTTCACTGCTGAGCCATCTCTCCAGTCCCCTCTTAGTACTGTTGATTTGATTTCTTAACAGATATGTTATTGGTAGGTGTTTTGGGGGGTGTTAGTTATTGATTCTCTTCTTTATTTCAAGAATTATCTTGAACCTAGACTGCATTTCTCATTGGTAATTTTTTTGTTGAGTCTATGTTTACCACACAGTGAGTGGAAAGTCTGATTCTAAATTGAGAAACTCTCCAAACATGGCTGTATTATGTGATGAACAAACCACTTTCCCTACCTCACAAATGGATAAAATTAATCTGACCGCTTTGATGTAAAAATACTGTCTGCTTTGGGTTTTGAAATGTTGTATTGTGGATTGGTTATTCTACATCCAGCTTGTTTGTTTCTTGTTTTCACGATGCCAGATCTTTTGTAGAAATGCACATGTAAAGTAATAACTGTGCCATAATTTCGTGTATTTCACATGTGCTTGCCTTACCTTTGGAGAACCTGCCAACGCTTTTGAGGTAGGAATTCAGTGCCAATCCATTGCTCAGCTCAGGATTTGTTTTCTGCACTGTGGGTACTCAGTATTATTGTGAGGGTTGTTGAGAACAAAAAATTCAATTGTAGTGTTTTACTCTCAGGAAAAATTCTTGCCCCTGCTCAATTTCTATATCCATTACCTGTCTTCTCTATTCTGTTGGCTGAGTAGAAGCTAAGATTTAAATTGCTATCCATTCTTCAGTCATGTACCATGTCTGATTTCTGAGCTGTAACAAAAAGAGTCAGGAGTGTGTAGTAAAGAAGAAATTTTTCTTTTGATGCAGTTTTTTTTGTGTCCTTATTTATCACCAAGGAGCTGAGATGGATCCTGGTGTCCTGATGACTTTTTTCATGGTTTTAGTTTAGCTTAATGGTTACTCAATATTATGCATTAACATCTAATACTGTTTGGTTATGTTTCCTGAAAGTTCATATTAAGAACTTGAATTCAAATATAGTAATATCTTAAAAACTTGAAGGACGTTTTAGATGTGGGGTTTAATGGAAGAGGATTAGAGTATTGGGGGCTCAGTACTCAGAAGGGATTAATCAGCTCTGGTTGGTCCCTCCTATAAAACAGCAAGCATGGTTCCTGTATCCCCATGGGTTCCTGGGTCAGCATGTGTTCTATACTTTAGCATGGGGCCAGTTCCATTTTTTGTTTCTTTGCCTTGCAGTAATTCAGTCAAGGGCTTTTGCCTAGATGCTGGTGCCATTCTATTTGTATTCTTCAGAGTTAGACTCATAACTGAAGACACATCTTATTTTATGAAGGATGCTGCCTTGAATATTTTATTATAGTAGCAGAATTGAAACCTGCTTTATCATTTTACTTTTGCCTTACTTTAGTCTTGATTGGATCAACAGTCCATCCAACTGCTAAAGGAAAGTTGGCTTGAGAGCTGTGTGCTTTCTTTACTGAAATTTCACATCTTAAGCAATGGGAAGAATGAGAGACGCCTCAGTACTATATTTGGAAAAGCATTAAAGAACCATGCATTAAAATCTTGGTCCATAGCCTGTAATCTACTGAGAAATGCTGCAACCACTAAGAGGTAAATCCTTGTCACTGGGAACATGGTTTCAAAGATGATAGTAGAATGCTGTTCACATTCTGCCTCTCCTTTGCTCTACGGCTATGAAGTAAGTGGTTTTGTTCCACTAACCTTCCCTAACATCATCTGCTGTCTCACTACAGATGCAAAGTAATAGTGTCATTTGGTCATGATCAGTCAGAAGTATCCAAGGCTATGAGCCCAAGCAGACCTTTTCTAATTACAAGTTGATTACCTCAGTTGTTTGTCATAGCAATAGAAAGGGGATAATGCACCTGTGTTAGACATATAGTTGCAAACCCTTGCTTGATTATTTGATAGCTGCATGTTTAATTATTATTGCCTCAACTTTAGAGCCTTAAAGCAATTATTTTATTTTTCTCTTGGTTTTGGAGTGTTTATGTTTTCAATGTATTCGTTTTAATTTGGTGTTAAAAGTTTTAAAGGCTAAGCTATGAAGTCCTTACTGGGAGGATATTAAGTATCTGCAGTCAGATGTCACCTAGAATAGGAACCATCTAAAAGGGCAACTGGTCTGGATGCCAAAGACATCACCCCACATGAATGGCAGCTCATACTGGCTATCAGTTGGAAGTCCAGTGGGAGTCCAGCTGAAGCACTTGTGTGTGGGCTCTGAGTAGCTGGGCTTCTCACATGGTACTTAGCTCCCACTAGGCTGAACACTGTATGGTCTTTTCCTGTGACCCAGCTTGTGGAGTCAAATACCACAACTCTGGCCTCATTGTGTTAGTTAAGGTAGTCACAGGACTACCTAACATTAAGGGAAAAGGAGTAGATACTACAGATTTGAGGAGCCTTAAGGATTATATATTGGTAGTTCCCATTAGAAAGTCATCATGTGAATTTTATCCAGTTACTGATACTATTTGAACTTCAATCTCTGTCTTTGAAATGGTGATAGCAGAGTTAAGCCTGAAGAATATTTCAGGACCCCATGACATAGATAAGACATATTTGCTGAACTTTTTTCTATTTGAAGCTTATTTTCTTAGAGAATTATTTAAGGAAAAAAACCCCAGCTTATTATCAGCACTATGAATCTCCAGACAAGTCCATGAATTCATGGCTACTGAAAAGATAATCATGAGACTGTGCCCATATTTCCTGTAGGTTCAAATGCTTCAGTTTCCTAATGAAAAAATCCCCTAACAAACTGTCATATCTAGTGTAACTGACTAGCCAAATTTAATTATTATTCATGCCACAAGGCCTAATACTCATTTTCTTGCAGAGAACTTGGCTTTGGTAACTACTAGTAGATGCCAGGCAATAGGTTATTATTGAAATAGGAAAGAACTGTGGCTCCCATCCTGGCTTCAGGCTCCAGGATGGAACATTTAGAGTACAGGATCATGATTGCTGGATTCACTTTCAGTTTTGGGGTCTACACCAAGCTGTGCTTACAAAATAAACTTTCCATGTTCATTTCTATCCCAACAAATAACCCACAGGGCCAACTCTCTCCTTCAGTTATAATTGAAGCAGAGCAAACAGAACAAACTTGCAATTATCTTTTATGTCACATTTATTTTCTTGTGAGTTATTAGATGATTGATCACCCAAATGTAGTTAGCAAACCTGTTAATTTGAGGGTGTAGAGGATAGAAATTCTCATATTCATTTATCTAATAGGCATCACTAATTGAAAATAAAAAGGTTCTTTCTGCAGAACACTGACTTTCCAATCATTTTCTTGGTAGACAGTTTTAAAATTAATGATAAATGAAAGCCACATTAAATAAAATACCAACTGTAACCCTGTAGCATATGTATGTATATGCATGTGTATGTGTGTTATGTATATGTGTGTATGTGCATGTGTATATATGTGTGTGTGTGCTGTGAGAGAGACAGAGACAGAGAGGCACAGAGAGAGAATAAGGAGAGAGAAAGAGAGGGGGAGAGAGGGAGAGATGCACACTCCGTGACTGTGTTTAAAATGTCATAACCTTCTGAACTTCAAATGAAGTAGACTGGGCTTCTTCTCCTTGTTGTATTTTATGACCCGTGGGAATACTTATTCCAGACATAAAACTTAGGAACACTTTCTAGATAAAGCATTGCTTTTGTTACCTCCGACTCTGCTTGCAAGCTGAACTATGTGCCATGGGATGCATGTCATTCAAATAGTCTGAGTCCGGGGGAGGAGACAAGTCCTATGATCAGCTTGCTCTAGTCCCCCTGGAACCAAACATCTTTATTTAAATCAGCAAGAATGGACGCTTTGGAACATTTTATTACTGTTTAGTTCCCACAGAGAAACAGGAGGCAAAAGGGGAAAGAAGGTATTTAAAATTCTGCTTCACTATGAAGGCATAAGGAAATGTGGCATCTTCAGCACCCCTGGTGTGTAACAGTAGGCTAGACCACTTCATGGCAATCGGATTTGTCTTGTGTCACATTACAGTAAGAAAAGTAATACAAATTCATGTTCTCCTTTTACTGAGAAGTTGCCCTAATTCTTTCAGGACTTTGTGTGCCAGCTGTGCTAAGTGATTTAATTACATTATCTCATTTAATGTTTTTAATAGTATAACATTGTGATGGTTAGCTTCAACTATCAACCTGACACAAATTAGAGTCAGCCGGTAAAGGAGCTTATATATAGGATTATCTAGATCCAATTAGTCTTGGGTAGGTCTTTGAGGGATTGTCTTGATTGCTTTAGTTGTCGTGGGAAGACATCCTGAAAGAGGGCCCATTCCAGGCCCCTGGACTTTGCAACAGTAGAGACAGCAGATGAGTACTAAGCATGGATACATTCTTTCTCTTTCTGCTCTTGACCACGGGCATGACTAGTTTCTTCAGGCTCCTGCCTTGAAATCTTTGCAAGGATGGATTGTAACCTGGGCATATGAACTAAAACAAATCCCTTCATCCCTAAATTGTTTTGTCAGGATCTTTTATTATAGTCACAGAAATGAAACCAAACAAAGCTGTTGTTATGGCTGGAAATTTAGTAGAATGAATTATAAAACATAATCCCCAAATTTTACTATCTTAAAATTTGCTTTTACCCCAAGCTAGAGATGTATTATATTCGATTCCATCGTTAGACATATGAACTTATTGTTTTTTTCTGCAAAAGCCACTTAATTAATGGAAATAGACACCTCTAATTCTACCTTAGCAGCTGCCCATTCAATTTTTTTTGTTGTTGTTTACTAGATTTAGATTGTGAGCATATGAAAGCCTAGGCTAAAAATTGGTCCTCTGTGCACTGAGAGGACCATGAGAGCAAAGCCTTCCAAAGAAGTATAATCAATTTCAGAGGCAATTAATAAACAGGGCCTGAAAGCAATACCCAAACAACAATTATTACTTTAAGCACTCACAATATGCCAGCAGCATTAATTATTTTCTTTCTAATTTTCAAAAAAACCCTTGAAAATTGGGAATTATTATTTCCATTATACAGACGAAAAAAATTGGCTCAGTGGGATCAAGAAGCTTCTTCAAGGTCACACGACCAGTAGTAGATTTAATTAGCAGTGTGTTCTTCAAGGATCTTTTATTATCTCTTTGCTCCTTTCCTATTCCTTGCTTATTAACCGAAGCCTTCGCTTTGAGCATCTAGCATTCTAGGCTTAATATTTGACAGAATACATTTCAAAATGCTGAGATGGACTGGGAATGAGAAAAATCAATCCAATTGATCAGAGCTCTGTTGATTGTGAAAATGGTAACAAGAAAACACAACAATGCTACAACTGGTTCCATTAAGGGAGGTTTGAGATTTGAGATATTCGGGAGGTGATTGGGCAGCTAAATCTAGTCCCTGTGTAACTTTATGCCTTATTTGAGCTGCTATCTATCTTGATTAAATTATACCAAATAACTGCCAGATCTCTTCTTCAGTCTGTGTTGTGTAGACAGCTCAAGGGATACGATCAGCCTGGAATAGTACTGGAGATAAACGATATTGGATTGGTGGTTTTCCTGTCTGAGAAACTGTCTGATTAACTGCGTAGGACATTCTTGCTTTTGTGCAAACTGCTTTAGTCCCATAGATACAAACACCTATGGAAGGTCTGCAGCCATCACGCACCTGAAAACACACCACACTGCAAAGGTGTTAAGCTGCAGGCATAGAGATAGCTTTGTAGTAGCCCGCTTTATAAAACATGAAATAAGCAACCTGAGAAGTGCAAACCCCCAGACACATCTTACTATGTATTTTCCTAGAGTCAGAGCTTTGAGAAGAATTCTATTTCTTTAAAGATTCTTTATGATCTCGTTACCCACCCCCTGCTCCTTTATTACTTAATAATGGATATTAGTATTATTACTATATAGTAGATTGTAATGCTTGACAGAACATATCTAGTAGCATGCTTGGAGGGTGATTCTAGGAGGGGTAAAGGGAGTGTAAAAGTGAGACAAAGAAAGGAAGGAAGATAATGAAGAACACATTTGAGCAGACAATCTGTGTTGTGATTCTTCATGATCAGTCCCTATAGAAAACTCTGGAAGACATCATAGTCAACCACTCAGAGATATTCCCACAAGTTTTGCGGTTGGTGTGTCTTTTCCATTAAGTCCTGATCCTATTATATGAAAACTATATTTAATGATATATAGTGATAGTAAGTGGTCAAATGTGCTTGGGTGATTAGAAAACATATTTAGCAGAGAGTTGCATGTCTTTGCTATTGAATGCTACTGATAAGTACAGGGCTCATAAACAAAAATCAAGGGCTTCAAAAAAAAGGCACCAGCTATGTTTGTCACACAAAGATAACCATTTTAGTTGTTCATAATTTTTGTTTTTTGAGGCAATGTTTCATACAGATCAACATGACCTTACATTCACTATGCAGCAGAGATTGGCCTTCAATTTCTGATATCGTCTCCACCTCCCAAGTGCTGGTATTGCAGGGGTGTGCTATTGTGCATAACTTGCTTAATCTTAAAATTTGCTCAATGCCTACTTAATCTTTTATACCCACAGAACTGAGTTAGATGCTGAGAGATTCAGAAAGGATAAAGATATGTTCCTTCTTTATAAAGATACAACATCTTTAATTCAAATTTCACCAGCATCCTACCCCATGGACTGAATCAAACTGGGCAAAGAAATGAGAACGTAGAGTTTTAGGTACTATTTTTGCAGTAGGTCAGCAATGGGTCTTTCTTGAGGACAGGAACATGGTCTTTCTATATAACCCAGACTGGCCTCAATCTGGAGATCCTCTTATATTAGCCCCTTGCATGCCAAGATTATGGATACTTCAGCCCGACATACTCCCGGGATAGAAGGTGTTGCTTATGCCTACCGTTCACACTAACCATTCCATTAAATTATATCTTGTCTTTTTTAAAAAAGTGATTTAAAAATATTCTATTTAATGTATATACTTTTCTTGCATGTATATATGTGCCCGTGTTTGTGCCTGTTGCCTATGTAGGTCAGGAGAGGGAGAGGGTGTCAAATCATCTGCAGGTGGAATTCTGAGGATGCAGGGAGCAGGGACGCAAAACTGGGTCCTCTGTAAGAACAGCAAGTGCTCTTAACTACTGAGCCATCTCTGTAGCCTGACTCTTCTTTCTAAAACTGCACTCAGGAAAATATTTTTTTTTCCTTGTCTCTGAACTGCTATACAATTATTACCCCCTTGTTGACATTTCCTGGTTCCATCCACATGCCCAAAAGAGTAATTATGAAAATATAATGTGGAAAAAAGAGAAACATCATCATTTTAATTGGTAAGAATTAATCAAGTCATAAAACTACTACATATTAACCCCAGTGAACTGCCTCAGACTCTCACCTCCAAAGTTGATATAAAGGCAGTCTGAATTGTCCTGTGAGGGCTATTCATATCCATTAATTGTTACAATACAAGATACACTGGGTCTCAGCTGGCTGCCATTTTTTTTTTTTTTCTGTATTTGAAATGTGCTTCTCAGCAGAGATGGGAGGACACCACAGGGACTCATCTGGGTCTGACTTTCACATTAATTTTGCTGTGCTGTGAAGAGAAAAGACAAAATCAATGTCCATCAGTGATTATTCAAGGTAAAATATCTAGTGATATTGAATACCAATGGCAGCCCCAGGCATAAAATTTACTTAAGGCTTATTGAGGTGACAGCCATTTATTCTAGTCCTGCTTCATTTTCCATGTTGCATTTATTATTTTTAAAGGAAAAATAAAACAATTATAGGGAAAAAAAATAAATTCTACTTACTGGCTGAATTTGCCAGAATTCAAATCTTTATCCAAATGGCAGAAAAGAGTGGAGCTGTGGAGTTTTTATGAGTTTAACCAAGAATAATGCTTCCAGTTGATAGAAGCAGAATATTTCACAGTGACAGAAAATCATGTGTCTCAAAGTTTCATAGTGAAGACTTTTTGAAGTTCACGACTGAACTTGAAATGAGGAAAGCCCGTGTTTTTAGTTCTGGACAAGCTCATGGTAGAAGGGTCTGAACACACCTGATCTTGAAAGTTGGTTTTGTTTCAGTTGTAACCATGATGAACCTCAAAGATGCTCTCAATGGTCTGTTATCTACTGGAGAGTTCAGAAAATCCAGATAGCCATACCAAGAAATCGTTAAAACTCTTTTTCTCATTCTTCATGTTCCAGTATAGACTATTTGCCCAACATATATATTTGCTGGTTGATAGAGGGCAGAAGTGGTGATGCAGACTTGGAAAAGGGTCTCCAACAGTCCCATGTTTAGGCCATCAGTATTTTGGAGGCATTTTTTTTTTTTTTTTTGCTCTCTCATATTAAATGGGTTGTGGTGCTAGGGTGCACTTTCCATTTCTGTTACTTGCAACTAAACTTCAGTCTACAATGCACCAGAAAAGGGAGAAAATAGCTCTTGGAAAATACTCCCTGCTTTCTGTCCAAGCAATTGCACTGTCAGCTTTTGTAGTGACTATTTTGCTATAGTTGTAATCACTTTCTCTGCATCTCATATGAGATTTATTTCCTAAGGAGAATCACTTTCAGTTTGCCATATTTTGAAATTTCACAAGATATTTTAGAATTTAGCTTTTGGCGGTATTTTTATTGTTTACTCAGGTGAAGATTGCTTCTGGGAGGCTAAGGGCAATGCATTTGATAAGATAAAATTTCATCTTTCCCACATGACTTTCCTCTTTAAAAGGCCTAAGACTTGGTCTGGTTTCTAGATTGGATGAGGTGGGGCTGATGGTAAAGCTTGATTGGGTAATTCCCAAGGCTACAGAAGAACATCTAAAGTTTGGACACTCTGGTCTAATTCAAGATCAATACCTTCTATATCATGTGTTAGATATCTGAGCTATTTTCTATGTGCGTGTGCATGGCTGAGCCCTATGCTCCATTGTACCAATACATAACATATCAAACTACATGAATAGATATGAATAGATCTCTTTCCTCATATTGATTCCACTTCTGAGCTTTTAGGAGTACTGTTCTGAATATTTTTGCACAAATATTTAAATGCCTGTTGACTTATTTATGATTTTCTTTTAAAAACTGAATCTCTCTGTTATGGGACACATTAGCATCTTTCCCCTATTGCCACACATATTCAGACTGTGCCAATTTCCTTTTCAAAAATGTCTGTTCAGATAAAATTGGAATGTACAGACTCCCATCAATTAAACAGGTAGACACTATTACTTTTCTCTGCAAAGGCATATTTTACAAGGGGAACACTGCAGGTGTTCAGTGGAGATAAGCTCTTTCTAGTGACAAGTTCCATTGAGTCCCCATCAGATGGTTGTGTTGACTTATCACTGTAGCCAGTTATTGATGGCTTAGCATCTATTCTGCTTTCTGGGGAGACCCAGAAGTAGGCTCATTGGCTGGTGTCTGATGGTCACATGCAAATTGACATCAAAGCCTATGATCTTATAAACTCTAAATGTCTTTGTTAAGGTCTTTCTACCGACCAGGAAGAAAAATGTGTCACAGGAAATGGCCTCTGTTTCTGTATTCCTAAATCAGTCTAAGCACAAAGTAAATTGCTCCTGCAATAGCTATCAAGAGAAAGGGTGGTGGTGGAGGAAAATAGACTAACAACTCGAACTCAAATGGCTTGTAGGCTCTTGTGCAGCCTACTACCTGAATTGTTAATTGGTATAAGAAGACAGGTAATTGAGATTTGAGGTTAGGTGTTTGCAACCACTCTAGATCACCAATTTTCCCATCTTTGCATTTTTCTCCCTGAAGTAATTCTCTACTATGGGAACACATTTACAATAGACTGCAAAAAAGCTTATTGAGACGAAGAGTTACTGGATATGTTATTATTAGTGGTATATATTTTCATCCATCCTTCTGTGTGAGCCCACTATGGTCAGCATTTGCCAAGTATATGTTCTACCAAAGTAAAATGAGCATCTGGGATGGGTGAGGACTGTTGCTGGTCTCAAATTCCCTAACAGAAAGTTTATTTTTGACTTTTATTGTCATTGCTTCCTTCTGCATTTATTGTATATAAGTCAAAGAAAATCACATAGAAAAATCCACATAGGTAAATTTTATTAGAATATCTTGATGGTGGTGTGTCTCAATATGAGCTCATAGGAGCAGAAGCCTGAATATAGCAGGCCCTAAGGGATAGCTGTAGGGCACATATATGTATCTCTCTCCCCCACCCCTTTTTTCCTGTCCACACTCATTTCCAAGGTTATAGCATCAGGGAAGTTCCATCTGTGCAAAGAATAAGCTCCAAGCAGAGACCTGTAATGCCAAGACAAGCTTCCCGGGCTCCACTTAGAAAAACAGAAAATGACATTGTTAATTGAGGAACGGATATCTGGTGAGTTGTGCCAATATTCTCTTATCTAACTGGCCTTTCAAAATTGAATGCACCCGCTGGAACTGCTGGATCAGATACTGTCACTCTTCACATTCTGGGGAGATAATTTCAGGACTTTTTAGTCAGTTTCTGTTCAGCTCAGATTATATCAAATTTAAAAGAAGGTGAAACCAACCACATCTGTTTCATTCCACTTCTTGGTGGAGATATGTGAACCCCTTCATGACAATTGACTTGATTTTTCATTTAGAAATTTTTCTCCAACTCAGGGCAGAGCTAATCAGCTCATAGACAAAGCATTTAGTTACCACACGTCTCTAAGATGAAACACGCTGTAATAAATGTATAATGGCAATAATTAGAATCATAATATTAATGATAGTGAAATTAACATTTTGACCTTCATCGTCTTCCACAGGTAAAAAAAAAAAAAGCATCAAATTCTGAATATCATCCCTGAAGGTATAACTGAAAAAGGCTTTTATACATCTTTTCCTTCTTAAAAGCAATTAATTTCCTCATAAGAGAGTGTTATTAAAATTCACAATTGTCTTAATTTGCAAGAACATTATGGGTAATAATTCAGAATAACTCTTGAAACTTCCTAATGACATCATCTTACTTATTATTCCATAGACAAAGGTGGTGAAATGTTTTTGTTTTCTTATGAGTAAATCAACAGTGATAAAGAATCAAATACTACCAAGCAGTAAATTCTCCAAATATTTGTTCTTGGTAAAAACAAAAAACAAAGCAAGATGAAAACCAAACCAACCAAACCAATCAAACAGCAACAAAACCACAACACTGTGAAACCAATAAAGGGGAATGGGCTGGCACCCACTCATTCCCCTACCTCTGGCTCCACCCCTCTGGAAACTTAGATAAAGGGGATGATGCCTCTCCTGCCCTCTGCTGTCTTGGCTCAGAAGCCCCAGCTTCCTGTAATGGTCCTTGATGAGTTTGTGTCTGCACTGGTTCTATCTATCTCTCAGACAGCACCTTAGCCAGCTGCTTTTCACTCTAAGCTACTCGAGCTTTCCTATGGATCCTTAAAGTAATAAATACAAAGCATAATGCAATTTACACACTCTAAAATGTTTTCAATATACAAGACATGGGAAATTGATTTCTATGTAATTAAAAATATCATGTATTTCGTTAGATGGCTTTATTTAGAAAAATAAAAACAAAGCAAAAAATTAATAATAATAATAATAATAGTGATTTTTATTTAGTGCACAATTTTGCTATAATTGACCAAATTTCCAGTATTAATTTTGTGTTAAATGTTGGGCAGTGGTCCTAGCTAACCCGCTTCCAAGTATTAGTTTAGCTTTTTAGACTGGTAGGACCAGAAACTGATTTAATCCAATTACAGGAAACTAATTAACAAAAGAAACCATCAGATGGAAGGAATTATTACTGGATGACAACTATGGGCTGGGTTTTGGGTTGAGAGCTGTTGTTCTGCTCAGTTTCTCTCTCACTTTTGAGTTTTGTGGTCTTGCTTTCTATTTATGTGAGTCTCCCTCCTTCCACTCATCACCTTGTTCATCCAGAGAAAGTTCCAGAAGAAGCCAGTCTGGTGCTGTAATTATTCGTTATTGTCCTTGATAAGTAAGAGAACCCCTACCTCATTCATGCCTTCACTGGACTCAGTCTCTCTCTCTACTCAGTCATCCATTGTGGCTCCACTAAGTAGTAATTTTTTTATTAAAGTGCTTGTAAGAGGATTAAGTGCTGTTACAGTGTAAATAATTGTCCCGCTTACTAGTTTAATAGAAACTTTGATTGGCTGAAGACAGACAGGAAGTGTGGGCGGGCCTACCAGACAGGAACAGAAAGAACAGAGCAGAAATGCCACAGAGCAGCCAGAAGATGCAGAGGACAACTGTGCTGCTCTGAGAAAAGGTACTAAGACTCAAGACTGAAGAGGATTAGAATCATGGGTTAACTTAAGGGTAAAGAGTTAGCAATTTATATATGCCTAGGCCCCAGGTCAATCCACAAACAATGAATGCAAGCATCTGTGTGTTTCAGTGGGGCTATGGGACTGTGGTCTGAAAATCTGGGCCACGAGACTAGATCCTAAAGTCTAGGCCAGGAGGCTAGGGCAGAAATTCTGGGCCAGAAACCTAATACAACAGGTACTTTCTTCTAAAACAAGAACAAACTGAAGGAAAATGCCCAGCATGTGCCATCAATCATGTTTTTATACACTCAATGTAAACATTTCTTTTTTATTCACCAGGCATTCGCTGAGCCTCTACCATATGCCAATACTGTTTCAGATTCAGAGTGTTCAGCAATAAACAACAAATTCCCATTCCTTGAGGTCCTGATACTCTGCTGGACAGAGTCAAACAGAAAATAGAACAAATAAATTACCTGGTGTGTGCAGTGGCATGATGCTAAGGAGCCGGGGGACAGGTACTCTGGGGGAAAGACTGAGAAGGGAAGCAGAGTAGCTACTGTAGGAGACAGGGAATAGGTGAGAAGTTGTTTGCAATTTTATATTGTCTGGGAAGAGCAACAGACCAAATTGAAGTTTAGACATAAAGAAGCTACATAATTTAAAGAATGATTTTGTTCAATATTACGATGAATTGGTTCTGTTAAGTGATAATTGTAGTAACTATTAAACTCTTTAAGGTGTTTTGATGTGAGGGTCTGTGGTACACATTTTGAATCTATTTTCCAAGTGTGAGACCAGTAGTTGCATCAGCTGCTGTGAAGGGTCAAAAGGATTGGCAATTTATACGTGGTGTTCTAAGTTAAAAACTGAAAGGACTTGAATTTAATAGTTAGACTCTGGAACCTGGTTCTCAAATACTGAGGCTACTCTTTTAATGGCATACTAGTTTAAAAAAATCTAATAAAAGTACAGTACGCAAAGTGGAGAGATAACTGTTATATTGACTTTCCACTACAGCTGTAAATAACTATGGCTTTTGAGTGCAACACGTGCAGGCCATCTCTGTTTCTTTTTATGTGCATCAATGACTCTGTACATTGCACATAAGTCAACACAATACATGCTGTGTTGTAAACTGTCTATTTAAAATATACCATAGATGTTTCTCAGGTCAAAAAATAGAAGTATAGAAAAAATAATAGCTCTCTTTTTGGTATTGGATTGCTGATATTTCACTTGTGGACACTAGTATTTAGTCAGGCTGCTTTTCAGTTATTGGGTTGTTAAGGTCTTTCATAGTATTCAAGTTTTGGAACTCAGTACTTATTCATGCCGCTCCCTCTTTTTCTAGCTGTTCTTCATAGCCAGTGTGGATTGTTAGAGGTTCAGTGTAGATGCCAGCAGTTAGGATCATGTGAAAAGATGACAAGAATAAAAATAAACAGACCATGTGGGCTCCATAGGCACAGTTCCAATTAGGACTTCCATGATCAGTGGCTCAGGTGTTTATTTACTTAGGACATAGAAACAACCTTTTCCTTCATTTTTCTTTTCACAGAGCATTGATTTTAGTTCTGGTGTATGTGAAGGTCAGTGTGTGGTGAGGTATGGGAAGGGATCGTATCACTGACTGCAGAAACCACTGCAGGGTGTCTGAGGGGGGAAGGTGTCCATCTCTGCTTACCAGTAGCTCCGGTGTTCTCCAAATTAGATAATAAGAGCATTAGAATAAAAATTCTGGAGATTCTGAGTGTCCAGAAGAAAAAAAAGGTAACCTCAAGAGGACATGAGGAACTTTTTAGTAGGGTGCTGTGACTGAAGTTGAAAGATGAAGTAAAGAATGAATATCAGAGAGGAGAAAAAATGGAAGACAGAAATGTGCTAAAAATATCATCACTATTTCTAATGATATTGTTTCTGCTATGCTTTAATATAACTTGAGAAGGGTAAAAAAAATCTTTACATCAGAGATAAATATTGTATCTTTGAGATTCATTAAATATTTAGTTCTACAAATTTGAAAGGTCTCTCTGTAGTTGAGATCAGTTTACAAAGAGACAAGCTGGGCCTTAGGGAATGCTTTAAAAAGCCATCCATTCTTAAAAATGAGATTATAGACTGACTATTGTAGCTTTCCCATAGGACTTTTCTAGAAAAGAGAGTAGAGACTGGTGAACTGTGTGTAGCTCAGAGATAACGTTCAGGAATAACATCTCTCCTTCTACCATGTAAGTTATAAGAATCAAATCCAGGCCAGTGCTTTGGTCTACTGGGTCATCTTACTGTCTCCCACTTGTTTTAAAGTTTGTCCCAAACGAACTGTCTTTAATTGATCATGCCTCAATGTAAGAGTGATGTGGGATGTCTTTTTGTACTCTATGAATATGCTTTATTACCATTGGTTAATAAAGAAGCCGTTTTGGCCTATGGCGAGGTAGCTTAGAAGTAGGCAGGAAATCCAAACAGAGATAAAGGAGAAGAAGGGCAGAGTCAGGGAAAATCTATAAGCTGCTGCTCAGGAGGCAAGATGTAATAAAATAGAGATAAATCCACAGAACGTGGCAATACATAGATGAAGAAAAATTAGTTAAGTTATAAGAGCTAGTTGGTAATAAGCCTAAGCCATAGGACAAACACTTTGTAATTAATGTAAGCCTCTAAATAATTATTTTACAAGTGGCTACCCAACCTTGGGTAGAAGAGATTTGTCTGGGCTTCAGGCCCAGAAGGGTCAAGTAACTTCTGGCTAGATTTCATTTGAATTTAGAAAATCTTACAATTGAGCCAACATCCTCTGGTTTATTCTATAGACCATATGCCATATTCACTATTCTATGCCATGTTCACTAGCCTTCTTTCCCCCCAAGTCCCATAGCTCATTACATGTTTCCATGTCTAGAATCAGGGCTACTCAGTTCTTCAGCCCTAGTGGTATTGAATGTTTTTATACTCTCTCTATTCATCTTTCTTCTGTGACCTTACTCTGGTCTTATCCTGTTTTAGTGATGTGCATTTTCAGCTATGGGATCCAAGACTGAAATTCTCATCATGTTGATGTGAAGGAGATGCATATATTCACCCAGAGCCATAGGAATTAATAAAGAAAAATAAACACTACATTTAACATTGCATGTTAAATACAAATCAGAGGAGAGAGAATCTTTCAGAGGCAATCTTCTGTGCTATATTAGCATTTATTCAGTTCCGACCTTTGAGCTATGGGTAGTGACAGGCAGCTTTGTTTGTGTGTGTGTGTGTGTGTGTGTGTTTTCTCCTAATGCTGATTTCCCTAGCATGAAGGTGCCAGCAGGGGCTGGTAAATAACACAGATGACTTTCTGCCATCACCCTTTTCATCCTTGACATGTCACAAAGTATGCTCTTGTTTGATCAATTCTTTCCCACCTAGTTTGGAATAAACCCGTAGAGCCTGTCCCAGCAAGAAATTTCAGTTTACCAATGAATTCTGAATAATTTTCTACAAACTTATGTGTTTGATGAAATGTACCATGAGTTGAAATGTCCTGAGATGTTTCATTACAACAGGAAGGGAAAGGTTTTAGGAAACAATTAGGGAAGCTCTCTATTTGGGACCCAGTTTTGGATTATATTTTGACAGGACAAATGCCAAAGCTTTTGAATCGCATCTTAGAAAGTGTTCTTTGAATTTTTCATTAGTTTTAGATTTTTTTATGTTTTATTTATTCAGGTATGTGTGCAAGCATGCATGTGCCATGGCATGTAATGTGAAGGTCTTGCAGAAGTCACATCTCTCCTACACTGTGAGCTCTGAGTATTGGGTTCAGACCATTAGTCATATGTGCCAAGCCCTTTGGTCTGCTTGTTCATCTTGTCAGCCCTCACTTGTTTTTAACGTAATTCTGTTTTGCTTTTTAGATTTGTTTTCATTCACTAAATCCGTTAATTCTTTTAGCAAACACTGTGTGCCAGAACCCATGCCAGGGATTTGGAATATCAATGTAAGAAGGAAGTCTTAGTTCTTCTTTTTCAGAATCGATATTGTTATGGTGATATGCAAGCCCACACATGTGTGCTCACGTGTGCACACGCACATGCACACACACACACTGAGATACAGAGATCAAGTGTGAGAGATGGAATAGCTATTAATTGTAATTGTGCTTAGAATGTAGAAGGAAACAAAATAATATAGACTTAAGTATAATCGGAGGTCCGTTACAATTACTAACTATATTCTAAATTTTATTCTTATACCACAGATGAACATAGTACTAACCTTCATCAAAGATGCTTCTCTTTCAATCAAATATAGCTCATCACAGAAAATGACGACTGGACCATCAACAGATTGTGGAGAGCACAGCGCCAATAAGTACATCTGTATCACAGCTCCTATATTTGTGGTGCAGAGAAAATAGCAGAAGAGGGAGCACAAAGATGTAGGAGGCAGAAGACCAGGAAGTCTGCTGAGGAAAAGTCTCTTTTAGAAGTAGCTGCATAGACAAGACCATAGCAATGACAATAACAATGCATATGCTCAAGTGAGAGAGGGAGAGGGGTAATCTCACAGAATGCTACCATAGACAAAGGATTACAGCCAACTAATAACTGCTAAAAGGGAGGAGGGATTAGCCTCTCCCAAGGATGAGTCACCTAATAGGTTATCCAGAGTAGAATTATCAGCTCTAAAAGCCACATATAAAAAAACAACAATGACAAAACTGCACTCAGCAGGTTTATTTTTACATTTGTGATTACTTGCACACACACACACACACACACACACACACACACACACACACACACACGCGTAATAATAACAAAAAGAGAAAGAGGCTATCATTGTGAAGGTGGAGGACAGAGAGGGCCTTTGAGAATAGGACGAGAAAGAGGAAAATGAGGTAATTATAATTAAAAATATATACAAATGAAAATTAAAATAAATATGGGCAGTAATTTCGCCTCTTGATAGAAAGAAAAATATTCAAAGGTAATTTATAAAGTAAATCAGAGAATGAGACGCTAAGGCAACGATCAAGTGAGAACTGGGCTGTCCCTGTCCTCCAAATTTGAGACTGCTCTGAAAAAGCACCACAAACTGGGCGTCTGTAGACAATCATTTATTCCTGCAAAGGTCATAAATCTGAGGGCAAGGGGTCATCTGGAATACATTCCCTTTGAAGACATTTATTCTGGCTGCTGACTGTTCTCAACCTTCAGAGGGCGTGTGACTACCTGATCTCCATGTCTCTCCACATCCTCATTTCTCTGTGTTTCTGAGCCCATTTCCTTTATGTACAAATAGCATGTACATGTACATGAGTGCATACACGTATATACACATTTGTACATACACAAAAACATCTATGAATAATAATAGATTAGGGCTGATTTATTTATTTTTATTGAGCATTTATTTGTCTCTCACAATTCGTCTTGACTGAAGCTTTTCTTCCCTTTACCAGCTCCCCCCACCTCTTCTATTCTCCAGATCTACTCCCCCTCTGTTTCCATCAGAAAAGGGCAGGCCTCCAAGAAACAATGATCAAACAGGACAAAGTAAGTTACAATAAGGCAAGGCAAAAGGATTAGGGCTGATTCTGATAGCTTCATTTTAATTTAACTCCCGAAACTCACATTTCTAAGCAAGGTCACATCCTAAGACACGTGATTTCGACATATCCTTTTTGGAAGACAAAATTCAACTCACAACAAGAAAGAAAGTGTGTTCAAGGAAGAACATATGTTCTTTAAGACTAAGTTGTAATGGAGCATAGGAACTTAATAACTCAGAATTGTGGGTGCTTGAATAAGGTAAATAGTGAGGAGGAAGAACAGTGTGGTTAAGAAAATGGAGCCCCTTAAGACTGGAGAGATGGCTTCGTGGTTAAGAGAACTTATTCTTCTAGAGAACTTGGGTTCAATTCCCAGCAACCACCTAACTCTAGTTCTGGGGCATCTGGCACTCTTTTCTGACCTTTGGGGATACTGCACATACAAAGGTGCACCAATGTACTCTCATACATATAATAAATAAAGCTAATAAAATTGGGGTCTCTGGCAGCCGTGAAAACATAGGTACACACTCATTTATGCTACTAGCAACAGCAACGTTATCTTTGCGGTGATACAGAAAGATTACTTATAGTTTTATTTTCTTCTAGTTTTCAATTCAGAGAGTACAGATGGGGATGAGGGCCCCCAAGTGGTCATGGTACTTGCCAGCTTATATAGAAAAATTAAATTTTCTTGCAAGTAAAATTGTCACCTTTGTCTCCCTTGTCTGGATCAGGAAACCCAGGAGTCATCCTGTGAATCATCTCAAATGAAACTGTGAAATACAGTGGATGTGGACTTTACACCACATTGGAATCAGATGTTAAACCGGTTCTTCTGGGGAATCACACCACCCTGCCAGGGCTGGGTTCACATCTGGAACGCTGGGTGTTTGGTACAGTGGGACTGGACTCAGAAGAGGTTCAAATACATACTGTGTCACGTTGATCTCATGTCACCTCAATTGCTTTAGGCGGAGTATATTTTAAAAGTTGAACTTAGGCCGTCTGTGACTTTGACTTCACAGTCCTTATCTTCAGAGCCTTTTAGATGGGGGGAAGAAAGCCATTTGCATGGATCTGTGCTTATCTTTTTTTATGATCTCATCTCTATTCTCTTTGCTCTGTCTTAATCTACTGTCAAGCTTGGAGATTTATATTTCTTATTTTATCTCACAGTTAAGCATTGGCCCAGACTCTTCTCACTAAAATGATTAAATAATACTTAGATTTTTAAAAATTTCATATATATATTGTACCTAATCTTTATAAACCATTTCAAGACGGGTATCTTAATTGTATTTTAAAGACAGGAAGTGAGGAGTGGAGAATTTAAGGGATATGTAGGGGATGCCTACTATTAGCTGTGTAAACTAGGAGCCATATCCCAGCCAAGTGATTTTTCTGGCTGTGACCGTAAGCTCTTTATTTATGTTCTAGTCTTAATTTCTTTATCTCTAATATAAAAATCAGGCAACATTCACATCAAATTGGTAACAGAAACATTGAATGACGATGTTGGTTTGGTTTATATCAATTTAAGACAAACTAGAGTAATTTGGGAAGAGGGATTCTAACTGGAAAAAAAAAAAAAACAGATGATTGGCCAGTGGACAAGGCTGTTGAACATTTTCTTGGTTAACGATTGATGTGGGAGGATTTTGCCCACTATGGGTGGTTCCAACCTTAATCAGGAGGTCCTGGATGGTACAAGAAGGCAGGCAGAGCAAGCTATCAGGAGCAAGTCCACAAGCATCATTCAGCCTTGGCTTCTGCTTCAGTTCCTGCCAGGAATTCCTTTGTTGAAGGATTTTGATGTAAAAATGTGAGATGAAATAAATTCCTCCCCAAATTACTTTAGGTCATGGTGTTTTATCACAGCCATTGAAGCCTAACCACGTACAAGAGATTTAGTCTAGTGTCTGACACGTGATATGTATTAGTTTTATTAAAAACTTAGTGCAACTCTCAATTACAAACTTACTAGATGTGTGCATCCGGGCAGGTTCTCTAACCTCAATAAAGGCTTTCCTTTAGTATTATCTCCACAAGTCAATTTCCCAAAACATTATTGTAACTACTGAAGAAATGACATATTTTTGTTTAGTATTTAGCATTCTATCTGACCAAAATGCCAGATGAAACCAAAGAGTGAAACAAAGTGTGTGATCTTTGTAAATGAAATGAACGAGTTTGGATTTAATTTCAAAGGAATAGAAAAGCATTAGACAGTTTTGATTAAGGAAGCGAAGCGATATGACAGTCTTGAAGTTTGAGAAGGATAATTGACTTCTGTGATAGACCGGAAAGGCCTGGAATCAAGAGGTGAAGTTCAACAGCTGTGGGGCTAGCTCAACCATAGTTTGTAATAAGTGTGATGCTTGGGAAAGTGGGAGAGGTGGAGGTCAAGAAAAGTGGTCTGCTGAGGAGTTTGTATTTTCAAAAATTGGGTGAAAAACAGAAAATAACAGAAAGAATGGATTGCCAATTTATACTCAGCACTTCTCACCCACACCACCAACATGAAGGCATATATGGAAGTTTTGACACCAACACCTCACCAAGAACCTTATTTGAAGAAAAGATATTGATTTTTTTATTTTTTTAATTAATTAATTAATTAATTTGTTTGTTTGTTTGTTTGTTTGTTTGTTTGTTGTGACAAAACACTTAACAGGAAGGAACTCAAAGAGAGAAAGAGTTTGTTTTGGCTTTTGGTTTAAGGACACAGTCCCTCTTGGTGGTGGTGAGATCATGACATGAGAAAAACGGTCCATTTAGTTATATGATATCCAGAGTCTGGAAGCACACAGAGTGGTTAATGTTAGTGTTCAGCTGAATTGCTCCATTCTTCTTTTTTGTACAGTCTAGGACCCTTGACTATGAGATGGTGCTGCCAATGTTTGGGGGGTGTTTTTTCTTCCTCAGTTAAATTTCACTGCAGACAACCTCACAGACATATACAGAGGTCATTACAACTCTAGTTAAGATCAATAATAAAATTAAAATGAAGTCATTAGGATGATTACTACTTTACTATGACTGGTGTTTGAAGCAAAAGGGGAAGACCATTGGAACATGGGAAGAAGAGAGGTCTGGGATATAGATATATGTTTATCTCTCTACATCTGCATCTATCAATCATCTGTCTATCTATCTATCTATCTATCTATCTATCTATCTATCTATCTATCTATCTATCTATCTACCTATCTACCTACCTATCTATCTATCTATCTATCTATCTATCTATCTATCTATCTACCTACCTACCTACCTACCTACCTATCTATCTATCTATCTATCTATCTATCTATCTATCTATCTATCTATCTATCTACCTATCTATCTATGTTCCTCAGAAAGGAAAAATTCTGTCAGTTCCTTGTATTTGACTATAGCCTCAAGAACAATGAGAAAATAAACCATCTAGTCTGAAGAACTTTCTTGGTGAGTAAAGTAATATAGCAGTGCCGTGGAATTTATGTGTCAATTATGTTGAATCTCAGTGTCTAGACATCATTAATTTCAGTCTTTAGCTATATCATGTAGACATATAGTCTGGACATGTAGTGTAACATGATGCTTTCTACACACATAAGAATGAACAAGAGTGATATGGGGATGTCTTCTCTATGCTGCAAATTACCATCGGATAATAAAGGAACTGTTTTGGTCTGTGGCAAGGCATTTTAGAAGCAGGTGGGAAATCTGAGAATAGATAAAGGGGAAGGAGGGCAGTGTCACAGACAGATGCTTCGAGCTGCCTCCTAAGAAAGCAATATGTAATGGAACACAGCTAAAGCTACTAGCCATGTGGCAAGGTATAGATTAATAGAAATCGGTTAAGTTGAAAGAGCTAGCAAGCAATAAGCCTGAGCTATAGGCTGAATAGCTTGCACTTAATATAAGAATTGGTGTGTTATTTAGGGCTAAGTAACAGCTGACCTGTGAGCTGGTCTGGGGGTTAGACAAGCCAGAAACTTCTTACTACAAATGGTGCCCAACATGGAGTTTGAATCCATGACCCCGAGATTAAGAGTCTCATGCTCTACTAACTGACTATGGGTGATTATGTTCTCTCACATTCCAAGCTGATTTTATTAAATATAGAATATATTACAATGCAAAAGAATTTAATAAACCACAAACCCTGGATCTCTGCAATGGAAGTTTGAAAATTGTGTAGGTATTAGGCTGACCAAGAAATTTCAGGTGGGGTCACTCTTATAGGTCATGTTTTGAAGAATCCATTATCTAGCCCAGGGCTTCAGACATGGTAGATGCTCAGTAAAAATTAAATGAGCTAATTTTAGGAATTATGGTACAGCTATGAATCAAACAGATAAGTAACTATTAATCTTATTTTCTGTTTCTTAATGGGGGATATGCATGGAGTGTTGGGATGGTTAATCTTTGCTGTCAATTGGACATAACTGGGAAGAAAGAACCTCAATTCAGTTAATGCCTCCATTGGATTGGTTTGTGAGCATATGTGTAGGGTCATTTTCTTGATTGTGAATTGATTTAGAATGTGCCTGTAGGCTGTAGCTGGTCCATTCCTTAGGCAGGTGGGCCTAGGCTCACTAAGAAAGGTCTTCTTATTGAGCCTGGGAGCAAGCAGATAATCAGTGTTCCTCCTTGAATTCTGCTTTAGTTTCTACCTCCAGGTTCCTGCACTGAATTCTTCTGGTGATAGACTAAAATCCATTAGCCTTCCTCCTCAAGTAGTTTTTGGTTAGAGCATTTTTACATCACAACAGAAAAGAAACTAGAGCAGGATGTATAGTCTTCATATTTTTGGAGATCGTGTTAAAATATATATAACTTGATATAGCCTTTGCATCAGAGATCTGCTCCAAGCAAGGTGTCGTTTTGAAGCAGAGCACTTTAACAAAGTTACTCCAATGGTGTTGAGCAGGAAAGGTTTTGAAGGATAGGAGTAATTGCTGCAGCCAGATGTCTATCGTTGCAAGTGATTGAAAATGGTGGTTGGGTCAGAGAATTCTAATCATCCATGAAGTGGGCTTGCCACGACTCTGACACAATATCCCCCGGTACACTCTGCAGTAGGTGCATCTTTGCTGAATAAATACAAAGTGAATTTGACGGGAAAGGAGACCTCAGCAGTCCTACAAAGACAATTTTGCAAGCTGTCTGCCTGCGGAGTTAGTGGAATGTTTGCTCTGGAAGAAACAGCTGACGTCAACTTTGCTCTCTCTGTATCTCAAGGGCAGAGTTAGCCATGCCTCTGGCCTGTGTGACACCCACAGAGGAAAGAATGGCGTCCAGGGGGAAGGGTTAAAGAACGGGTCAGCTGGGTGTCTGTGCTCCCTGCTCCTCCCTCCCTCCCTCCCTCCGTTTGTCATCTTTCTGGCAAGGTGAATTCAGTGCGCAGTAATTCCTTCTGACTCTCTGAGAGCTGTGGAATACACAAGTGTGAGAAGAGGCATTCCAGTACTAACGGTATTAGCTTGACTTCATAACCTGATCACTTTGGCCAGAGAGAATAAAGAATAAGGCCATGCAGAGGGGGCAAGAGGTAAAAGATAAATGGGAGATTTTCACTGCCAAACTCTCAGAAGTAAGCATGGATGTATGCGTGCTTTGTTTGAGGCACAGAAGCTGGCTTCTTTTCCATTGAAGAAACCCCATCGGATACGAACCTGGGATGCATTTTTTTTTCCTGTAACACTGAGAAGCAATCTTAAGGTTTTGCATATACACTTATAATCTTCTCTGGGTTCAACGATTTCCCTGTGATCTTATGGTCACATGCAAGGGCAAGAATTGTATTATTACTGCATAGACTAGACACAGTACTAGACACACACGCGAAACTTCACACTCTCTTATTAGTGATAATAAGGAAAATTCAATGAAGAGAAACAGGATGATGGCCCAGCAGCATGAGGACTGGTGTTGAGAACAGACCCCAGGCCAGGTTTCATTTAGAATAATTTTCTGGATAGTCCTTAAGGAGCCTCATTTAGATTTGGGCAAAAAAACAAAGTTTAGACTAATTGTTCTCTCTGATAGTCCCACACTGTCATAAAAACTTAAATCCCAAATCAGTGAGCTCACTTTTGATTGTACATGCTGTGTCAATCAATTGCAACTTTAAGATATATGAGTAATTTAATGATGATTCAGATCACAAAGAGAAAGTACCATTAAGCCACGAATCCTGGATTTTAGCTGGAACTCGTGTTAGATGTGCAACAGTAGGCAACTTCTAAAAGTTCTCCGATCTTCCGATTTCTTGTGTAAATAGATGGAGAAACTGATGAGTGGCTGAAATTTCGGCATCATTCTTTTTTAGTAGGGAATGATGGGAGAGCAAAGCTCGTCTGGGACCCAGAAATGATCTGTGTCCATGTGTTTCGTCAGTTAACAGACGTATGATTTGCTATGAGGATAACAGTCGCTGCATTCACAAAGCTTATGTTTTCTGCAAGGCAAGCGAACATCATAGTTATTTCATTTTGGGAACTAGGGACATCCTTGAGTGTGGGAGAACCTCCCACACTCATTATCACCATGTGCAAAGGCAGGGAAGGCACGGCCTGTCTCACAGACCAGACTCACAGCATGGCCACATCACACAGCTGCTTTCTTTCTCCTTCACTGGTTTTCCTTCCTTGGGTTCACAGACCTTGTCTCCAAGTCTCACTGCAGAAGCTAAGACAGACCGAAACTACTGAGCCAAAATACGGGTGCTTGTGTGTCTGAGAAAGGTACAACAGCTCACCGCTTTAAACCACAAAAAGCCACAGTATCAGGGAGGAATGGGCCGTCCAAGAACGGCAAAATCTAGCTTCCTAAAGGTGCACACGACACCTGTGCCTATGACAGGAAGTTTGGGAAATGGATTTAAGCATGTGAGAAATTATGATTTTCATGTTAAATTAGAGAGTGTCCAGTGAATGGTTGGTAAAAATGATTGACTCTGGCTTCTTGTTGATTTCTTATTTGAATCTCATGATAGTATTTGCTCACTCCCTCATCTCAAGTGTTATCTGTTGTCCTTTCTATGTGAGGTAGTAATCTGAGTCACAGAGAAGAAATATATCAAAGTGCATTTAGGAAAACATGAAAAATGACGTGGTGGTAAACAATCAGCATCAGTGTTTACTGATTAGTTATTAGCAAGAAACTAATGATGAATACCTCAGTAATTACAGTGGAGGCATGCATAGTCACTAAGAGAGGTAGGCATTATACTTGCATGGAAGAGTAAAGAACACATTTCTCAAAAGTTGAAGTAAAAGATCTGGGCAAGGGGGGCTTGTATCCTTAAGAGATGAGATAATGCTTGCTCTGTACAAGCTCTTAAAGAATCACAGATAGGGAGGGACAGGGATATAGAATAAAATTCATGCTTAATCACAAATCGTTATCAGCATCCATGCATCTATCCATCCTCCCTCCCTCCTTTTCTCCCCCCTCCCTCCCTGCCTCCCTCCCTCCCTCCCTCCCTCCCTCCCTCCCGTCTTCCTTCCTCCTCTGTAATTTCTATTCCTTTTACTTTTCTATCCTTTTTTTTTCTTTCTCTGATATATAAAAGATCTTTACCAGGGATGCTTTTGCAGAATTCAGATCAAATACATTTCATCAAAACAGCATCTTTAGGATAATCTCCTTCAATCTATTTCCCCTGGGACAAGAGAAGGATAATGCATAGCTTTTAGAGTGAACTATGAATGAATCATAGGTTCTGACTTCTGCCAGATTTGTTTTATTGTGGACATTTTTGGAGCTATTAAAAATGACAAAAGAGAAAGCATTGTACCATTGGAAGGTATAATAAAAGAAAATATAATTTAAGCAAAGCCTGAACTAAAACATTGCAGCCTTATATCTAAGTTTTTTATTACTATGAATGAAACGTAAACTCTTTTTAATTTTTCTCTCAAATAGAATTGCCAGCTGTTCATCTGTTACCATGAAAGCTTACTTTAATTGGCTGTTGTAGTCTCAGAGTAACTTTAAATTGCTACCAGGCTGTCACCTTTGCTTTTGCTGACTTGCATGGAGGTTTAATGCCTCCCCCACCGGGCTAGACTTTATCCTTCTATTTGGAACTGTTGGATCACTTCCATTTATGGCAAAGTTAGAGAAGATTTAAATAGTCAACAGAAATGCAGCACACATGCTTCAGAGTGGAAGTGTAATGTTTTAAAAGTGCTCTGAGACCCAGAGCTAAAACTCTGTATGAGCAAATGCACCAGATAGAGAATGCAAGGTTTAACAAAAAGAGGCCCTTTTCTCAGATTAAATTATCGAACCATTCCCATAACAACTATCTACTATTAAGCAGTCAGTCACTTCCACATAAAAATCTACAGGAGCTCATAACATTAGAACAGCAGGTGGTTTTTTTTTTAGGTTTTTTTTTTTTTTTTCTTTTTTGTCATTGCATAGGCTCTGTCCCTCTCACCAAATGCATGGCATTTTATGATAATCTTGGATGACTAGGTTTAATCTGGATGCTGGAAAGGACTAGATTGAAAGATCATGCAGGACAAGGCAATAAATGGAGTTGGGAACTCGAGGGCCTGACACATTTCTTAGCTCTTCCGCTACTTGATCGTGTTCTTAGAAGTGCAGCCACAGGTGTCTGGAGGATTTCTTTAATTAAGAGAATTTAAAAGCTATATTCTTTTTTTTTTTTTTTTTTCTTTCTAGCCGTTTTGAATAGCATGGGATTTACCCCTTCCTACACTTGGGTTTTTAGGTTTCTTCTTCCCCGCCCTACATACACAGCTCCAAAGTCTCGTATATTCTTTAAAAAAATATACTATGCATAGTCCAGATGCTTTGAAGGAAAACAGACTTTGACATGAATTCCAGACCTAGAATACACTGTTCTAACCTCTGTCCTCTCCTTTTTGATTTCATGTTTAAGATGGATTCAAGAGTCTTGGGGTACTGCAAGGATGCATTGAAATAACTGGTAAAAAAAAATGCTTAATAAATGTGTCTTTGACCACCATTTAAGTATTTTTCTCCCCCCATGGGGTGTGTCTCTTATTGGTCTATACAAACCAGTCTCTATTTTATTTGCTGTGAAGTATGTACATGTTGAGTACAAGGCTGTTGCTAGTTGTACGCTGTGTGAATTCTCCAGGGTTGTGTCTTAAAAAAAATAATTTATTTCATTTTTATTTTATGTGCACTGGTGTTTTTGCCGGCGTGTATATCTGGGTCAGGGTATCTGGTCTCCTGGAACTGGAATTACAGATAGCTCTCACATAGGTGCTGGGAACTGAACCTGGGTCCTCTGGAAGGTCACTCAGTGCTCTTAATCACTAAGCCATCACTGTGGCACCTCTACCTAGGGCTGTTTCTAACAATTTTCTGCAAACTTGGTGGCTTAAAAGTAAAAATTCAGTCCTTGTAACTGTGCAGGGCAGAAGTTGGGACCTACATCCTCTTGAAGCTCCACGGAGAGCTTGCCTCTTGTGCCTTAGATTTTGGAGGCTGAGGGTCTTTTCTTGACTTGGAACTGTACATGAGCCCTCCCCTTTCACATAGTTATTTGTTTGAAGCTTTCTTCTACCCTCTTATGGAGACAAGTCACTAAGTGTACGTAAGCTGTCCCCCTGAGTCTGGATGTTCTCAGCTAAGGGGTTTTAATTCTATTAGAGCTTCAGACAGTCACACTACAAATTAACTTTTATTTCCTGGCATCAGAAATTAGATCTTGTCTTTTGGACGACACCAGCCAAACCAGTTTATTACAAATACTTTCCTCAGTTTTCGGCTTGTCCTTTCACATGCTACATGATAAATTGCTGCTCTTAATTTCCGTGCTGTAAAATTTATGACTGTTTGGCTTTGTGAGTTGGAGATGTGAGTTTCTGTCTTTCCCAAAATAAGTAGTAAATTAACTTTTTTTACATGCTTTTGGTTCAAAGTTTAAATAACCCCCTGTACATGTATGTGTATGTGTGTGTGTATGTGTATATATATATGTGTGTGTATCTGTGTATAAATATGTGTGTGTATGTGTAAACACATACATTGTACACTGAAGTAAAAATTCTTTATGAAATCAATTTTTGTATATGATTTGAGGTTCAGGTTAAAGTTAATGCTATTCCTGGGGATATCTGCATGAGCCAGTATGAGTTACCAAACAGATTAACCTTTCTTCAGTGTACTACAAAAAGTATGCTTCCTCAGGAAGCAAGTGTCTCTGACTCGGTGGCTCATACTCTGTTCTGTCAGTTTCTCTGACTTTAGACTAATACTGAACTGTTTTAATTCCTATAAAATTAACTTGTACATCTGTTCTTCTTCAAGGAGGTGATGACAGCTTTGAGCATTTGCATTATTTTTCTGTAAATTGTAACTAGCCAGTTTATGTGCACACGCAGACACCTTTCCAGGACTTTTGATTGAGATTTGGTACAATTTTTGGCTCTTTTGTGATTCTTTCGATCAGAAAAGCAATTTCTAACTATGAGTTGCTTACCTGTAAATCTTCCTGTTTCTATTTCAAAAGCTATTTTCAAAGATCGTCTTTATTTTTAATTATGAGCATGTGTACAAGTTTCCAAAGAAGCTAGAGGTGTCAGATCAGACATCTTTCTGGTCTCCTTCACTAGTGTTAATAACAATCCAGCATTTTTGGTGAAGTAGTTATGTACATTTTCTTTAACTCTATCTTTAGGCATTGAGTTTTTATGTGTCTGTGACTATTGTTGTTATAGAGATTCACCTTTACATATGGCTTTTCTGCACTGATTTGCATCTAGCTGCTTAATTATACTCCTGTATTTGAGGAGATTGCGTGCTCATTGTAGTCCTGTCATGTGGGAAAATGGCATTTTGCTTCCTCCTCCATTTCCAGTCCTTTACACTTTGCTTTTTTCTTGCCTTATTTAATCATTGAGATCTTAGACTAAGTTTAAGTGTTGATGCCCCAATTAACGTGAGAATTTTCATTTCATTGCACAATGTCCTTCAGGACCTCCACTCCAAGTGAATTTATTTGCTTTTATTCTGTTTATTCTCTGGTTCTCTGTGTATATGTATGTGCATGTGTGTGTGAGAGAGAGAGAGAAAGAGAGAGAGAGAGAGAGAGAGAGAGAGGGAGGGAGAGGGAGAGAGGGAGAGATGGAGAGAGGGAGAGGGACGGAGGGAGAGAATGTGTGAGTGAGAGACTTTGTATGGATATTTAGTATGTATGTATGTATGTATGTATGTATGTATATATGTATGCATATGTGTACCTTTTTGTATGCATACATGTACAAATGTGCATGTGAATATGTGTGTGTATGGTAGTAAGTACATTTGTGTGTATGGATATGGCACGTGAGAGAGTGAATGTGCACATATGTGTCTATGTGTATATATACAGGTGTGTGTATGTGTGAATGGATATGTGTGTGTATGAGTGTATGTGGCTATATGTGAGTGTATGTGTGTGGAATATTGCAGCTGTGCTACCTCCTTATATTTTCTGTGACCCCAAGTTTCAAGAACCACTGAAATTTTCTTCTGAGTCATGACCCTTCAGACCAATTGATCAATTCTGTTACGTCTCTCTTCCCTCTGTTTCCATCCCATCACTGCTTTGGACATATAGCTTCTCCTTGCTTTCAATAATTTTCTAAAAGAGCTCCTGTTCTCTAATACTTCTATTATTGTATGACTTGATTATTTTACTTCTCTTCAAAAATACTTTTTTAAATTAAGTTGTATTGCCCATCTGAGGTCTGGAGAGATCATAGAATCTGATAATTAAAACTTGGGTTCAGAAATCCTCTATTTTGCTTCAAATTCTGAATGTGTGTCTGTCACTTGCCTGGCCTTGGGCATGCTACTTTACCTATGTCTACCTTGGTTTCCTTTTTCTGATGTAGTAATAGTGTCTACTTCATGGGATTATATGTAGATGAAGGAGTAGATATATGTGAAACACTCTATGTGGTCACTTAATAAACTTGATAACAGCTAATTTTCCTAATGTGTTATTAAACCCCTTATTTTCTGTAATAGTAATATTGATAGCAAATTATAGTCACTTACTAATCAGTATGTCCCAAGAACTTTGTGAAATGCACTGCAGGTAGTGTCTAATGGAATTGTTGATTTCTTTGTGTTTGAGGCAGTATTATGCTCTAAAAGAAATCTATAGTCACTGATATGTTTTTGGACCCTTCTCACATGTGCCCTCCTCAGACATGCTTTCTACTCTTCCATTTTCCTAACTGTTCAGTTTCCCTAACTTCCCTAATACCATTGTGCTTTATTTCTCTCGGGAATCCCATCCTCCCCTTTTGTGCTCTGTGTAAAGTTCTCCCATTTGAAGGTGAAATAAAATGGAATAGACAAAATATTAGATTCAGTATTACTAAGCACAGTAACTTTAAAAAAAAAAAAAACCATTAATTCCTTTCTCCCTACAGGATCAGACGACAGCTGTACACTGGTGAGTTGGACTTTCCTGGCCCCTTCATTAACCAGGTTGATACTTTACAAAGTGACTACACTGACCCTATGGCTCTTTTTGCAGTTTCAAGACAGCTTCCACTTGGTTCTTCCAAGGGCCTCATCAGACTGAGCTAAGTCAGTGCAGAGCTTCAAGCCAAGTACTGCAGCTCAGCACGAGGTGTCAAACATAAGACAGCTAATGTTGGAAGCCAGAGAAAGAAGGCTCTTCTTGACCTCACTCTGAGACTAGTGCATTCACAGTGAAGTGGCTGGCAGGCTCCTTTTGATGCACTGAACAATGAACAGCAGGGATTAAGTTCCATCATATCTATATTATCCCCTGTGCGTGTATGCATATGTGTGTATGCACATGCACACTTCGCTCTTAGCAAAATGCAGTGCAAGTCTACATATTACTAGGATAAAAAGTCCAGCCAGGATCTCAGCTGTGGAAATGAGTCCAAGGCAACATTAGGGGGAGCATTATCCTGAAAGCCCCCCCCCCCATGGGAAGATTGAAAACAAATGAGGATTAATAAATTACCTATATGCTTATATTTGATACGTTTTCTCAGCCTTTCTTATTGTTAGTGTTGGAAAGCTACAAGGGTCACTTTTTATAGATGCATTTCAAGTCTTCAGGGACTCTGTTTTGAACGTAACGATGACACTTTTTCAAAGTTCTTTAATGAAATAATCATGTGAATTGAAAGCCAGATGGCCAATATGGACACAATCCTTCCTTTGTTGCTTCTGTATCTTAAAGTTAAGGTATAATCTGCTTGGTTCCTCCAAGTACCTCATCAGATTGAACCAAGCCAGTGTAGAACTGACAGAAATCCCAGATTTCCTCACTTTTGTAACAAGAGATACTCTCTTCAGTATGTTTTCTTTTGTAATTTTCACGTCAGTACCTCAAAATATAGCTCAGACTAATCCTAATCCCAAACTCGTAATCTTTTTGGGTGCTAGGCTTTGCTAGTATGATCTTAATCATGAACACACGGATTCTAAGTTCCCTTAAGTAGGGCAGACTGATTTAAGTTGTCACAGAGTAGGATGACCTCTCTAGTCTCACTCCTGATTTATTTCGTGTATTTGTTTTTTTAAAAATTTATTGGTCCCTGGAGAATGGTATATTTGTGATCTCTGCTCTAGATGCATTACTACTTACCTAAAATTTAGAACCATTAAGCTTGAAGAATGTTTAGACTCAGAAACTCATAGCTGTGTGGCTATCAGATTTGACTTTCAACGTTTATCATTAGAAATTGGAATAATTTCTTTAGAGAGACTTTCAAGAAGGGCCATATTCACAACTGTGTGTAGCAGTATTGTAGGGTGGATGAGGATGAGTAGATGGGAGATGCACATCACTGATGTCTCCATGGAAAAGAAGAACCATTGTGAGAGACCCCGCTTCTTCAGTCTGCACATCAGAAGATGGAAAAATGGAAGTTGCTTGGACACAGTCTCCATTGGTGATCTTTCTTCTTGGTCATTACATATAAAATATTGCCCAGTCTAACATTTCAAAGGAGCTTTATGGCTCCCACAAAAACAGCAGATTTTAAATAATACAGTTAATTGAAAAATTTCAACACATTGTGAGGTATGATGGAACAGTTTGATTCCTTACACAGTAACTCCAGGGAGACTGGCAAGGCTCAAAAAGGAGGATTTCTGGGAGTCTGAGGCCAGCTTCAGCTACGTCTCAAAAACTTCTGCCATTCATCATGTACAAATATATAATATGTTTGAAAAATAGAACTATTAATTTAAAATGTTCATTTTATTGAAATATTTTTACATTTAGCTCATAAATCTGATATCATAGTTCTATTTGGTTTTTCTCTGGGGGAGACATTTACCTTGAGGGTTGTGGAACCGTGTGTCAGTCCAGTTGTTCCTTCTGGTAGCTCTCAAGTTGGAACAATTTGTTATTTTACAAAGAGCATGAGAATATTAAGAAAGAACCAGTGTATTAACTTCTGTCTATATGACCTTCAGGAATTTATTTAATCTTACCAATTCCAATTTATGTCTTTAATAGAATTTTTAATTGACAAGTAGCAATTGTGTATATTTATGGAACACAATATAATGTCTTATTCTGTGTATATGCTGCAAAAAAGATTCACTCAAACTAATTAACATACTCATCACCTTGCCAACACATCATATTGGAGGTAAGAACATTAAAAATCTGTTATTTTGAATGCCAAGTTTATGAATGTTCTGATTATTAACTTCTGTAAAGTGAGAGATAGGCAATAAAAGTAATTTTCAGCACACATGTGGCCCAACTGTAAGGGGCAGTTTGTCTTTACAGCTCATTATACAGTTCTGTCACGTATGTTAGGTACTCAACAATTGTTTGTTTGTTTTTTCTTTCTTTTGTACGTTCATTTTATTTTTTTTAATAAAAAATGTATTTCTTATCCATGTATCCCCCCCCCCCCCCGCTCCCCCTCCCTTCCCTCTTCTTAATCCCTCCCAGTCAGCCTTCAGGCTCCCTCCATTCCCCCATCCCCTCCCCCAAAAGGGCAAGAAAGCCCAAGATGGATCAGCTCAGTGTAGTGCATCCACTTCAGACGAGTTTTCCTCATCCCCTTAAAACAAGACTGGGTTAGGTGTTCCTCTGCAGGAAATGGGTTCCAAAGTGTCAGTCCACGCACTTGAACACAGTCTGATCCCCTCGAGGCTTCACATACTGCCCAAGCCAATCCACAGTTGCCTACTTTTGGAGAGCCTAGCTCTTTTCCCCATGAATCTCCAGTGGCTATTCCTGATTCAGTGAGCCACCCCCCCCCTCCCGAGCTCCAGCCAGCCACCACTGTGGGAATTTTCCTCATGATCCCTATCCCCTTGCTCATACAGATTCTCCTCCTCTGCTCTCAGCCGGACCAGGAGCTAGGCACAGTGCTCAGCCATGGATCTTTGCCTCCACCTCTATTCTTTGTTTGATGTAGGCTCTGTGATAACACTGAGGGTGGTTATTCATTTGATTCTTGGGAAAGTACTGTTTAGACACCCCTCTACTATTGGCCAGAGACCAAGCCAGGGACATCCTGTGAGTTTTTGGAGGTTTCCCTCGCACCTGGTCTCTTTCCAAACCCACATTGGCTTCCTCTATCAAGATATCCATCTCTTTTTTTTTCTCCCTCTTTGCTGCTCCTCTCACTCAATCATCTCCTTCTCTCATGATTTGTTCCTTACCTCTTCTTGATTACAACCCATTATGATCCCAATTTGTTAAGGTGATCTTCTGTATTTTTTCTTCCTAGGGGAATCTCTGGATGTCTCTCTTAAGCTCCTTCTGATCCCAAGCTGTTCAGGGGTTATGGTTTGCAGCTTGGGTATTCTTTGATTTTTGTCTAAAATCCACTTATGAGTGAGTATAGTGAAATTGTGTTCTGTTCCATTGTAAATAATTGTCCCACCTACTGTTTTAATAAAAATGCCGATTGGCTGATGGCAGACAAGAAGTGTGAGCAAGGCTACCAGACTAAGAAAACTCTGGGAACAAGTACAGAGCAGAGATGCCACAGAGACACCAGAAGACACCATGGAGACAGTCAGTATGATGTCAGAAACCAGCAGATGCAAAGGACAACTATGCTGCTCTGAGAAAAGGTACTGAGCTGCATGGCTGAACAGGATAAGAATCATGGGTTAGTTTAAGAGCAAGAGCTAGCTAGCAAAATGCCAGAGCCATAATCTGGTCAGCATAAAATTAATACAAGCATCTGTGTGTTTCTTTGGGTTAGTGCGTCAGAACTTTAGGGCTAAGCCAGATAGTCCGGGCCAGAAACTACTACTACAAGTGAGTACATCCTATGCTTATCTTTCTAGGTGTGTGATACCTCACTCAGGAGTATACTCACCATATCTATCCATTTCCCTGCAAATTTTAGGATGTGTTACAGAAACAAGCAGTGTATGGCTTTTCCTCACACTCAAGCAGTTTACAAAGCTGAGTTTTCCTCTGCTTCAAATAAAGGAGGATAATTGTGGAAGATAAAGGAGAAAGTCCGTGACTTCCTGCCTGTCATGCTATAGGCATATTGCAAACCAAAGGAATCTATCTCCAAGGAGGGAAACCTTTCTAAACAGAAAGAAAAAAAAAGATGAAAGACCTTTCTTCCAACAAAGAACCATGAGTGCTTAACTTGTCAGGACAACATTTTGAGAAAGTGTACCCATGCATACCTTTGTAAAATCCTTAAAAAGAAGCTATGTGAATGTGATACTAACTTGCTTTTCAGTAGTTCTCACTGATAATGGTGTGGAGAGCCTTATTTTAGAAAATGTAACACATGACTGTGAATATGAAAAACAAACACTTTCATGCAGCTGATGGTTCATTGGGTAACTGAAGGCTACATCTGCCAGAAACCCAAATGAGGGGAGAGGATACAAAGAATTCACCCCAAACGTGTTATCTGAAGAAGGCGTCAACTGTTGCTTATATAGAAAGCAATCATAAAGCACACAGCTGCAACACTTTTTAAAAAATATGTGCCACTCTGATGAGGAAGAAACATGTCTGATCAGAATTGTGAAGTCCTGGGATAATTCAGTAGTCACTGATATTCCCAATGAAAATCTGTAAAGATTCTTAAGAACCTCACAATCAGCAAAATATGTTTATTTGGTCTAAAAGTAGTGATGGTTCATTAAATTATTCTACAAATTGTAGTTAAACATTCAGGTGATAAATAATGTTGGATTTGTAGAGTGAGTGTTACTATGTAGGTTATTTTTCAATAAGGGAAATTTTAAACTCATGTCTCAGTTTTGGGAAAAAGCACAGAACTCAGTCATGGAAGAATTTCTTGTAGTCTTAGCACTTCTCACATGCTACGTACTTGCTTGGCATTTGTTGACATAATTAGTTTTGCCATTCCCTGCTCCTGTGACCTTGTGAAAATCAATTAACATTAAGTTACTTACCATCAGTAAGTATAAAATTGGGTTGGTCTATTAGGAATTGCTCAATTTTAAAATCCCGTAATAAAGTAGATAATATGGCCTTATTTTATAGAGTTTTAAACTTTGTTCTGGAGAAATATTTATTAAGCTGGTCATATCTGACAGAGCTTCAAGTTCTATGGAAAATACACAAAGAAGAAGAAATGATGTCCATTTAAGGAAAGAATTTGTGATCAGGTGATGATTAGCCTATTGAAGCTATTAGAATTAGTGGAGGAGACTAGAAGTTAAGATAAAAATTGAAGACCCTCAAAAGTACAGTAAAAGATATCACTCCTGTTAAATTTTCTACATGTGTGATCTACATTATTTTTATGTAAGGTACCATGTCCTGTGATAATACCATATGTTAAGTATTATTTCATTACATGTTACAAATGTTAATGGAAGGATTTATTTATTTGTTTTTAAAGATTTTTAAAATTTTAATTATGAAAAGAAATAGTTTTTTAATATAAATAAAAATATAAACTATTTTCTACGTAAAAACATGCTGAACTTCAGACTTTCCATAAACCCTTCTCCACCCTACCCTGCAACTCTCTCTCAAAAACAACAACAAAAAACCCCACAAAAAATTTATAAACCTCACCTTGTCCACTTGAAAAACATAAAAATCTTAAATCTTTGTTTTTTTGAAATTTCATCCTGTTTGGCCTATGGCTTAGGCATATTGCTAGCTAGCTATTTCATCTTAATTCAGCCCATATCCATTAATCTGTCGTGCCATGTGGTCTGTGGCTCACCTGTGTTCCTTACATGTTGCTTCCTTGGGCAGCTGGGTTGATCTCTCTCTCACTCTGCCCTCCTTCTCCTACCTATGCTCTGATCCCTGCCTACTCCTACGGTGCCTGCCAATGGCCAAAATAGTTCCTTTATTTAAAGAATGATATTTACAGCATACAGAAAGACATTCCTACATCACTTGCTTTTTTCTGTCTAATCAAAAAGGAAGGTTTCAATTTCAACATAGCAAATTTACATATTGAAAATAGCTATCAAGCAAGAATTATAGTTCCAATATCTAGTCTATTTGTATTTAGCAAAATTAAAGAAATATTCTATCGTCTATCTTATCATTGTGAAGCTAAAGTTTCGTAGGAAAGGATTTATTTTTTAAGAGAGTTTTCTTCCAATTTCCTAAAATCTTATATTTATTTATCCATTTGTTTTCTTGGAGCGTCAACTTCTAATCTTCAAATTAGTCATACCTATGTTGGCTGGAGAGGATCTTCTCTCTGATTCAAGGGAATTATAGAAACTGGTGCCCAACACGTGGTCAGTGCTTCATCCCTTACTCTGTAATGCTAAGACCTCTTCTCTTTCATAAAATACTATGCAAAAGTTAAATTAACCTATTCTTGTTATCTACACGATCTACAAAAAAAAAATCAAATTGTATTTGTTGTATATCTTAAAAGAACTTTCTGTTGAACTTGGTGGTTTGTGGACATCATCTCAAACCCCACAAGAATGAGGAAGGAGGATTGTGAGTTTGAGGCTAGCCTAAGCAGATAGTGAGAATCTTGAGTCTTTTTTTTTTTTTTTTTAGCTTATTTTTAAACATCTATGGTTTGATTTTCATTACCAACAGCCCTGTTTCATTTCATTTAACACTTTTTAATTATAATATACAACTACTTGCATGGCTGACCAATATGGTGGTTGGTCAGTAACAGACGTTAGAACAATATTGGGAAATGTTGCCAACATGTGGACCTACTAGGATGCCAAGATATATGCTTTTCCTTTACAGGTTTATTCCTTTTATTGAAGTACACACGCTTCTTCTCCAGTGACTTTTAAATGGAACTTGTTTAAACTCCACATAACATCTCTGTCACCATGGCTACCTCACAAGATCTCTATTTAAGCATAGTGGTCTTTTGCAATACCTGGTACGTGGGTAAAAGTAAAATTCCTCAGTAAAGAGTTATGGTGTCTGTCTCACTGAACCACATTGCTATCACATAGGTAATAAAGCAGGGAGGTTGAGTTAGTTGTCATTTGAATCTGTATTTCAATTTTATTAAAAAGGGGGAATTTACCGAATCTTTTATACACACATTTTCACCCGACTCCATCATTACCATTTGTAATAAAAACACATTTTATAAAAAGTGGAACAGTCTTTGCTAATTGCCCCCCTTTTATTTGTATGCCATAGTAGGATGTGAAATATACTGCTAATGGGGTCTCATATTTGAGAAACAATGATTTTTAGAGTTTCCTGTAACTGCTGTGTTAGCCACAAGTGACTTATGTGAAGTACATTAAGACAAAAGCCTAATTGGGCTACTTTTAATTTGCTTCCTTTCTGCAGTATAATAATAAATGCAGATGTCTTTTCAGCATTAATTTCTATGTACATGGCAGAATTTCATTAAGCTCAGTCAGTGCCACTTTAATTAAGCATTCTTACTTGGGTGGTGACTGTCTATGTTTCGCCCATCAGAACAAACACTTAGTCAATTAACTATTTTATTAATCAATTGATTTTTGCTATAGGTCCCTACCTTCATGATGAGCTAGACATGGTCATGAAGGGCAAATAAATTCTTTTCTTTCATTTCTCAAAAGCAACAATAAACAATGAAACATTTCAACTGAGGATTCCATGAAATATTTAAGAGAAATACAAAATGCCTGCCATTTATTCTGAGTTGGAAAATTACTCACAATAGTATTGTATTTGAATAAATCATATTATGTTGACCTTTATTGATGTTCTGCTTCCAAACATAAAGCATCAATTCAGCTTCATAGGAGACCTTCTGTTGTACAATACCTGCAGATCCATTGGTTTATGGAGTAATGAAGTGCCATTCACAGATTACCCAAATCACTAATTTAAAAAGGCCCTCAGTAGCTTTCTTCCAACTCCCACCCTCTCCATTGCCTCTGTTGCAATTTTGGTTTGCAATCAAAACATGCCACTTAATTGAGGGAACTACAACTTTATGGATCATGTGTCTCAAGATGCATGCTTGTAGCATTAGCATAATATATATCTTGGTAAGACTCAATATTTTGGCATAACTCTCACCAACGAAATAGCAGATCTGATTGACAAAAACTTTAAGTCACTGAAGAAAGACATTGAAGAGGATATCAGAAAATGGAGAGATCTCCCATACTTCTGGATAGGTAGGATCAACATAGTAAAAATGCCAATTTTACCAAAAGCAATCTACTTATTCAATGCAATCCCCAATCAAAATCCCAGCACAATTTTTTACAACCCTTGAAAGAACAATATTCAATTTAATATGGAGTAACAGGAAATCCATGATTGCTAAAACAATGCTGCTCAATAAAAAATCTTCAGGAGACATCACTATCCCTGACTTCAAGCTATACTATAGTAATAAAAACATTGACTTATGGATCAATGGAATTGACCACAATGGAGTACTACTCAGCAGTAAAAGAAAAAAAATGGCATCCTAAAATTTGCAGACAAATGGATGGATTTGGAGAATATCCTCCTGAGCAAGGAATCACAAGCCCAGAAAAATAGGCATGGGATGTACTCACTCATAAGTGGACTTTAGACAAAAAGCAAAGAGTACCCAAGCTGCAAACCATAACCCCTGAACAGCTTGGGATTAGAAGGAACTTAAGAGTGACATAAGAAATTCCCCTAGGAAGAGAAACTAGAGAAGATCTCCTTAGCAAATTGGGTTCATAATGGGTTGCAGCCAAGAGAGAAGGAGATGGTTGAGTAAGAGGAGCAACAATAAGGGAGGAAAAAAAAAGAGATGGATATGTTGATAGAGGAAGCCAGTGTGAGGTTAGAAAGACCCATTGTCAGGGAAACCTCCAACAACTCACAGGATGTCCCTGACTAGGTCTCCAACCAATAGTGGAGGGGGTGTCTAAACAGGACTTTCCCTATAATCAAATGAATAACCACCTTAAGTGTCGTCACAGAACCTACATCCAACAATGAACAGAGGTGGAGGTAGATATCCATAGCTGAGCACTGGGCAGAACTCCTGGTCCAGTTGTGAGCAGGGGAGGAGAGTCTGTATGAACAAGGAGATAGAGATTATAGGGAAAGTTTCCACAGTGATGGTTGGTTAGTGCTCTGGGGAGCTCATTGAATCAAGAACAGCCACTGGTGAACCATCAGGAAAACAGCTAGGCTCTCTAAGGGTAGGCAACTGTGTATTTGCCTGGACAGTATGTGGAGCCTCGAAGGATGGGATCAGACTGAGTTCCTGTACTTGGGCTGGCACCTTGGAGCCCATTCCCTGCAGAGGAGCACCTAACCCAGTCTTGACATTGGAATGAGTAACTCAGACTTTTCTGGAGTGAATGTGCCACGCTGAACTGACCCACCTTTGGACTTTTTGCCCTTTTGGAGGGAGGGAAGGGGAGAGTGTTAGGTGGGGGGGGACGACTGAAGGCTGACTGGGAGTGATTGGGAGGAAGAAATAGGGATCAGGAGGATACATGGAAAAAGACTTTTTTTTATAAAAAAATAATACAGAGATTTTAAAATAAAAGACTCCAAGTGTGTTGTAAAGAATATAATTTCACATGATATTTTAGACAATTTTTCTAATTGATGCTTTAAAAGTTTTAACTACAATGTAGATCCCAGCTTTGTCTTGTCCTAAAGATTTATATACATAAAGAGAATGCATTTTCAGAAGCAGAGATTTTTTTTTCTAGAATTTCTTTTAGCTGTTGTGCTATTCAGAAATGACTTATATGTAGTGCAATGCATTAAGACAAAAGCTTAATTGGGACATCCTTAATTTGCCTCCATTCTGCGTTGTGATAGTAAATGTAGATGTCTTTCTAGGTCCATTGTGATATAGAGATTTCTAATATATTGGCATTGATCCTACCTTGCGATATGACATATGCTTTTTTATTCTCAGGAAACAAAATAGTCATTTTACAAATGAAAGAAGAAAAGTCTTCATTCTTCTGTGCCAGATATTCTTTTCTATATTTTACCAGTAGAAAGGGATATTTAAGATATAGATTCCAAGAACTCAGGATTAGGACCTGGAAGTCTTATTAACAAGCTAAGTTTTATAGACTTGTATTGCTTCTTTTTGAAGCCCAGTATCTGAGTCAGGGGTACTACTCCTGTAAGGAACCAACATGACCAAAAGTAAATTGAAGAGGAATCACCATTTTATTTGGCTTGTGCTTCCTCATTACTGAAGGAATTTAGGACAGGAACTCAAGCAGAACAGGAACCTAAAGGCAGGAGCTGATGCAGAGGCCATGGAGGGCGCTGCTTACTGGCTTGCTCCTCATGGTTTGCTCAGCCTGCTTTCGTATAGACCTCAGGACCACCAGCCCGAGGATGGCATCACCCACAATGGGTTGGGCTATCTCCCAGCAAACACTACTTAAGAAAATGCCCAATAGGTTTGCCAATAGCCAGATCTTATGGGGGAATTTTCTCAATGGAGGTTTCCTCCTCTGAGACGAGTCTAGCTTGTGTCAAGTCGACATAACAAAAAATCAAAACATAGCCAGACAGAACATCCAGGTTCCTTATTGCTATTTCCAAGTATTTTTATAAATGTTGTTTTGACGATACTAGTAACTTTGAGACCTGCATTACAAGTATTTTAAGGACATTATTTTAACTTTCAATGCTGCTCATTAAGACCATTGTCATTATCCCTATTTTCTACAGAGGGACACATAGGAAACACTGGGTAGTTTACTGGGGTTTCTTTAGCATATGTGACAGACAGAAATGAGAAATCAAAGCGGTCCATATGGCATCTCACGCTTCCTCTGTCCCACCATGCTGTGCCGTATGGTGTGATGGCTATAAAAGTGCAGGAGAAAGCCAAGGCTCTAGACAGGTGCCTGTGGTATGGTAACCAGCACAGTGTTTAATACTCACCATGAGATGTAAGACTCAACACCCAGAGGCGGTGCTGCCCTTTGCTTGAATGGGAGTTAAATTAGCTGTCACACAGTTATATTGAGAGTTTTCAAAGGGAAAATTTGCCACTATCTTTAGGCATGTACAGACTTGGGAGCTTCTCTAATAGAGTCAAAATCAACATCTTTGATCGACTAATCTTTACCATGTAAGTGGTTGCTCTTCCCAACTGTGCCTTCATTGTCATTCAGAAATGCTGTTTCTGCCCTCATGCAGGCTAAACATTGGGGTCCCTTAGCCAGCTCCAAGCATCTATTCTGCATGCATGGAAAAATTACTGTAACTTCTAAAAGCATTTTCAATGATTCAGTGAGAAGGTCTAGCGTCTCTTTCCTTAGATTCCAGTGGTCTGTGCTGGTGTTGAGCCTATACTTGACATGTACCTACCTGATGTTCACCACAGCTGGCATTACATTGTGGCATCTCTTCTTTGTATATCAAGGTCCTCTGCTGGGCATATTTATCTTCCTCATATAACATTTCTGGTTTGGTAATATTTTACCAGGGACATTTTTTCCTGAGTGCATTGGGAGTAAGGGAATCAACCCTGACACTGAGATCTGTACGGGTAGTGAACCAACTTAGTACTTTGCAGATCCCTGGACTATAATCACCTAGCTGAGGCATTCATGCAACTATGGATTTCAAGTATTCTGGATCTTTAGTTCTGGGACTCTACAGCATCAGATGGTAGATAGGTGACTCTAGAGGATAATCCACTTGATTACCTCAGACACAGAGCTATCAAGTGCCAGGGCTGTATCGTTAGTGGATTCTGTCTGTTTCTGGCCATTGAAGGTGCAGCATTTCAGTGGCTTATGTAAGCCTTTCTGCCTCCCAGCTCTCCACAGCTGCTCCTCAGGATGTCTGTTATCTTGAGGCTATAATGGGGGCAGTTCAGCACCGCCACTTGTGACTGTTCCCCTTTCTCTGTTCCCAGTGCACCAAGGAGCTCAGTTTTCAACAATAGCTTCTTTTTTCAAGATGTCACCTGGATACTGTTTGAGTCATCTCAAATGACAAACAGGACCCCTGTCCTCTGTGGACCTACCTGATGGAGAAATAAGTTTCACCAATACTGAGTTTGTACCTTGTGAAGGCTGTGGACTTGTCATGGGGGTAGAATTGCCAGGCTGTTCCTGGGGATGCCTGCCCAGGATGCCTGCTACATAAGCATTTGTTTTCCCTTTGCTTCCTGGGTCTGTGTAGCTGGAGCCACATTCAGCCTGGTTTGTTTCTCCTCTGTGTAACACTTGCTTTTTACCAAAGTTTTTTAGCTGCTCATTACCATCTTTGTGGGGTTCCAAAGCCCTTCCTCTCTTCTATGCTTGGGTCAGAGTTTAAGGTTTGTTTTTTTTTTTGTTTGTTTGTTTGCTTTTGTTTTTTGTTTTTTGTTTTCTGATTCTTCTCCTTCACCAAGTCACAGGCAGGTTGCTTTTAGCTTGCCAGCTTTGCCAGAAGTCTTTGCTTGCTATTTATAAAGTTGACTGAGAGCCTGCGTCTAGTCCCCAAACCATACCCAGCTAAAGGTATGTATAACTTTAAGTTATAGTAAGAAATACAATCATTTTAGAGAGCAGGCAGGAGGAATCTGTAATTCTCACCCCCCTCTCCAACAAGTAAAAGCAAAATTACCAGTGATCCACTTTGAAATGATTTTTTAAAATTGTCTTTGTAGTGGAAAAGATACTCTATTAACGGGAAAAAGTAAGTATGTATTGTTTTTCCAATCTAAGTTTTTAATTGGCTATAGAATTCTGGGATTTTTCTTATGATCCTGTAGGCCAACACTTGGAAATTCAGATTTCTTAATGATCATTGGACCATCACTATGGATTCTTACTATGACTTTCCTAATCTTCTGAGGATTTAATGGGCACAAATAATTTTCTCCTATTCTCAACAAATTTACTAAGTTGGTGTGATTAGTTACTACTTATCATAGATTTCTATTAAATTAATCCACACAGGTGTGTAAATTATTACTACGCTTTCCATGTTCTACCTATGCTCTCAGTTCTAAAGGTGATTTTCTTACCACAAAGGACATTCTGGAGATAACCAGTTAATGATCTCTGAGACAAAACCAAAGAAAATGTTATGTGTAAAGGACAATATCAACTAAGAGCTTTGCAGGCTTAGACTGTGACAAAAACATGTTTCAACAAGTCTTTTACTTATTCAGCCAGAACTTCTTATATATGAGACAGTGAGGCAGAAATGGATTATGTGAAACAAATATCAATGATGTGTTCCTATAGCTCGAAGAATCTCAGCTCCTAGTAGGGGAAATAAATCATTAAAGTAATGATGGATAAATGCAATTATAGAAATAAAAGAAGACGTTTGCCATAAATTGGAAATGATTTGATTTTTCTTTTAGACCAACTTCTAGATACTAAGGTCAAGGTGCTCTCAAATGAGACAGACATAGAAATAAAAGCAGAGACAGGAGAGAATGTGTTTTCGTCAAGGAGATTATCTAGGTCAGAGTCTCAGCAGGTAGCACACTCAACAGGAGAGGCTGATGATATTTTAATGAGTGGACTACTTATGAACCGAGGTGGAAGGTTAAAGAAGCATCCTCAGGTCCAGGAAAGCCCATAAAACCATTACCACTTGTGGTTTTAAGTTTAGATTTTTTAAAAAATGGAAATTTAGGTTTTTAATGAAGATCATCCCTATATAATAAAATTATTTCTGTATTCGGTGTCTAGAAATATGAACCCCAAGAACTTTTTAGGTCTCAATTAGAATACATTTAACAACATTATACCATCGTTATCACTGCTAGGCATCCCACTGTAGCATGGCTTTCTCCAACAGTAAGTTACATGTGAGACACTGAGGCTCACTGTTTCTAGACTGCTCACCATAATAGATACTTGCTTCTAACCTTGATTTACTATAAAAATCAGTTTCAGTTTTGCAGTTTCTGTCACTCTCTGTCTCTCTCTGGTATTAGTGTATATCCTAAGTGTTTCTTACAAATGGATTTTTAAGTGTCTTTTCACAAGTTTTCTTCCCAGAATGCTGAAGACATTGTTTTACCATACTGTGTCACTGAATTCATGAACAGTACCTGATGTTTGCCGGATCAAGGCCTCACTAAGAGTGTTTCAAAGTTGTGATGCAATGCGCAGGCTCATATATTATCTCAGACACTTACTGTTAGGCAGCCCCAAAGTTCTCAGTTTTGTAGTATGAGGTTTCTGGCCCAGACTTTCGGGCCTAACCTCAAGGTCTAGGCCCACAGACCCACAGACCCACTGACCTGCAGACCCGCAGACCCACAGAGACACACAGACACTTTCAGTAGTTTTTGGCTGATCAGCCTCAGGCCCAGGCATATTACTTGCTAGCTCTTACCCTTCATCTAACCCATGTCTCTTGTTCAGCCATGGGGCTCGGTACCTTTTCTTAGAACAGCATGTTTGTCCTTGGCTTCCTCTGGCTTCTCTCTGGCATTCTGCTCTGTGCTTCCTGTTCTCAGAGTTTTTAGTCTGGTAGCCCCACCCACACTTCCTGCCTGCCTTTGGCCCATCAGTGCTTTTTATTAAACCAGTGGGTGGACAATTATTTACCATGAAACAACACAGTACCCCTACACAGTTTCACTACCTGGAGAGTTAGGTCAGCATATGAAGTCATCATGGCTGCTGGAGATAAAAGAGAAATGTATGCAGTGAACACATTGCCAGGCTGAATAAAAGAAAGACTTGTTTTGTGTTCTTTCTTTATCCCTATAGTAATAACATTGATGGTTCCAGTAGCTACTCTATCATTGGGTCAAGTGATCATTCAACTAATACATTTGCCCAAGTCAATGATGCAATTTCATTAAATAAATACCCTGTGTCATGCCATGTGCATTAGTCATGGTTCTCTAGAGAAACAGAACTGGTAGAATGAATCTATGTATAATATTAAAGGGGCGTTTATTAGATTGGCTTACATGATGTGTGTGTCTAAGAATGATTGTCAAGAACAGCTGCTCAGACTATGAGGCTGGATAGTTTAGCAGTTCCAACTGATAACGCAGGCCTTTGTGATTATTGGAAAGCCCCAAGTCTTCCTACTGGAGCAGCTGCTTCCCAATGACACTGAAGGATGACAGTATTACTGGCAGCAATGGAGTAGATGCACTCACCAGCAAGGGACAAAGAACAGGCAAAACATGAAGCTTTCCCTTTTGAACCTTTTAATACCTGAACTGCCACAGGAAGGCCCACCCACATTCAGGGAAGGTCTTTCTCCTTTTGGCTAATTCTTCCTGAATGTATTCTTACAGACCTAGGCAGAGTCTTGTCTCTTTATTAACTTAAAGATCCAATCAAGCTAACTACTCGGCTTTACTACCACACCAGTATTTTCTACTCAGAACAGATAATCCTCCCATACTGTGCGAGTTCTCATCTCATAATTGAAAAATGATGGAAAATGAAACAACATGAAGACAATACACACAAACAAGCCCCATATGTCTAGGATGATAAAACTGAAGCTTCTATCATCAGTGAGAAAGCGTTTTCCTAGAAATGAGTCGTTTATCATCCTCCGTATCTTGCTTCAAACAGAGGCTAGAAAGCTTCAGACCTTGGATGAGTGGCTCAAGGTCCATTGCAACATGTTTCCCTTCTAAATGTATGACTCTTTGTCCACAGGGGCTAAGTTTATCTGGTCTTGTGTAGCTAAGAATAAATGCACGGGCAGCTAAAGCGTTGCTGTGTGCTTGGCACTCTTTTTAGGTAGAAATGTATATATTGGGCTCCAATTTCTATATTCATGCCTTCTAAGGGTCCCATTGTTCTCCTTGAGGATGGAGTGTAAGAGGCAATGGGCTTAAAAAAGTTGGCAGTGTTAAAACTTAACTTGAATGTGTTCTCACTAGACAGACATATTTGGTGACTTAATGTTCCTGACCACACACGAGCTTTGGCTGATGCTCTTCATCAGCATAGTCTGTGAATAGAAACTTGTGCTGGAGGAACTGAAAGTGACGTCTGATCCTTATGTATCCTGATTTTCTGACCAGGACAAAGTGTGCTTGGTATCAGTTTTCATAGGTTCTACAGGTTAAAAATAGTTCGTGATTCCTTACATAAACTATTTATTACAATAGATTAAATATAGACAGTTGTCATTGAAAATAGCTGGAAAAATAAAGGGCAGAGATATGTGATGTGGGAATGCCTTTCTGTATGCTGTGAATATCAATCTTTAAATAAAGGAGTTGTTTTGGGCCATGACAGGCACCATAGAAGAAGTAGGAGGAGAAATCAGAGCATAGGTAAGAGAAGCAGGGTGGAGTCAGGCTGATCAAGCAAGCCGCCCAAGGAGCAACATGTAAGGAACACAGGTGAGCCACGGGCCATGTGGCAGACAGATTAATAGAAATGGGTTGATTTAAGATGTAAGAGCTAGCTAGCAATGTGCCTGAGCCATAGGCCAAACAGTATAAAATTAATATAAGTGTCCGAGTCATGTCTAAGGGCCTGAGCAACAGCAGCAGAGGGCTGCTAAGGGGTCTGGCGTGGCAGGTCTGTGGGTCTGGGCCTCTGGCCACCCGGGACCAAGAAACCACACTGCTACAGATATGTAGCTGATTAAACAAGTCATTCACAAGAGAAAGTACAATTCAATATTTCCCACAGTCTCCATCAACAGTATTTCTTTCTGGATACTGGCAATGAGAATCCACAGTGAAATCAATGTGGAGCACATAGCACAGCAAGTGTGGTTCTAGAGTAGACATGCAGCCCCTACCAATCTGTGCTAACTATTATTGCTTTTATTCACCACACAAAGTTCTTATTTAAGCTTGTTTTTTTTTCCTGATACAAATGTGACTGGAGAAAATGATTAATAGGGAAGGAGCAATAGCCAGGAAAAATAAGAAGGCAAAGCAGCACACATTTTCTCTCCTATTCAGAAGATAGACTTGGGTCAACTTACAGCCCTGCTGAGCATGCTCTGTCATTGGATTACATGGAGAAAATGTGCGGTTTGTGGTTGTATTCGTAGGGAGTCTCCCATCAGTGTAGTGCTCTGGGGAACTTTCCAATGATACCTTCCTTGCTGTGACTTCATTTTGTTTCTTAGTAAACATGAATCCTTTACTGGCAAAAACTTGGGGGAAATTATGATCAGAATATTCTCTCTATATAACTTAAATCAGTCAAATACACTTTATAACTAACTAATGTACAGATTTGAAGTTGATGTTCTTATGAGAATAGATTTTATAAATTTTTATAAAAATGCATGCTTTTATTGCACATTTTTATATACTTTGGGTTTTGTAAAAGGAATATTTTATTTTACTTTTAAAGTGTTATTGTTGTAGCTTTAGTTTAACATTTTAAGACATTGGAAATACTCTATTGACAGAAAGGATAAAAGGGTAGACTTACAGCAGAATTTATTGGTGATCATGTGACTATGCCTTGATAAGTGAGTTGTGATAGGAAGAGCCACGTGGTGAAAAGCAGAGCAGGGTGCAGGCCAGCAGAGATTAAAGGTCAGGTTTGGAATGAGTTGGGCTTTTAGGTTGTTTTTATTTTCTCCTTTGATAATTATCTATATGTTTATGTGTTCTAAGCTTGCATGCAAAATACTGTTTCTTTATGATAGTTTAATCCATGGACATCACTACACTTTGCTCATTTTTAGCATTACCTGCATTTGCCACCATCCCCTTCCTACAGGTCCCAGTTCCCCAATAGTAACCATTCTCTCTCCACACTGCAAATGTGTAGATTCTGCATATGATAGAAAACATAGGACGCTAATCATTGTTTGCTTTTCCCTCATCTTGTGCTCCCTCTCCTCCTATTATTCACTTTCTCCACAAGCTGTCGTCTTTTTATGGGATAAAAGATGAAATATCTGTCTGAGTCTAACTTATTTTGATAAGTGTGATGATCTCTCTATTCTACCCATTTTCCTGCCAATGCAATGGTTTGACTGATCTTTGTGGCTAAATAAAACTGTGCTGTATATAGACACCATATTTTCTCTGTCCATTCATCTGCTGATGAACATTTAGGTGGCTCCATAACATGGCACTTGTAAATAGTTTTTAGTTATTTTGAATGGTGGTTCATGGCTGTATTATTTCATTACTCCAAATATAATTTTTTTTGCTTTTGTGGAGCATGGCTTATTTTCACTTTATAATGTTGTTGGCAGGAGTAGAATTAGGAAATATGTTAACTGCTTTGAACATTCAGTTGTCTATCAAATATATTTTTAATTTCCTTCCCCCTATGGCAGCAAAAATCAACTTGACCCTCACTTTCTTTCTCCAAAGATACTTAGTAATATCCAGAAACAGTATTTGTTGTCAGACTTGAAAGAAACAGTATCTAGTAGGTAGTGATCAGGGGTACTAATCAACGTCCTATATGCAAAAGACATCCCTCAACAGAATTACCCAGACCAGATATCAACAGAGCATAGATGGAAAACGAAGCAGCTCACGGTTTCAATTTTTGTATTTAGCATTGAGCATATTATCACAGATCAGAGCAAGTTGGGGCATGACTCAGGAGGAAAAAAAATGCAGCAGAGAAGAGAAAAATTCAAAATGATCAAAAGTTCAAATTCTAACTTGTGTATTCACTTTAATCATAAGAGTTAACAGTAATGAATACATTGTGTTTACTTATAAGCTAAAGCTAGTGACAGAAAACCCCAAGAAAAGAACAAAGAGACTAGGAAATACTCTGCTGATCCCAAAAGGGAAATCATGGAAACATCTCCCTCTATCTTGATTATTAAATAGATTCATCTCCCCACAGAACTGAGGAACCCAACAGTTAGTTCTAAGAAAAAATTCTATTGTGTTTTGAGACTGTGCTTTTGCTTCCCCAAAGGATTTAGGCTTGAAGATATGCCAATAATCTTGGGGACATTTTATCTTCCAACACGGATGCATTTGTAGCACTAGACACCTTGAAATGTCATGCTCCTTTCTAGAAAAAGGTCATCAGTGGTGTGTGTACACATGTGTTTCTATGTGCATTTTCAAAGGGTGTATATTCCTGCCATCAGAGATTCCTCCAGCTGACTTCACTAATAATTTTGAAAACTGTGTGAAGGACAGAATTTATATTTAAAAATATGGGTAGCTATTAGTAAGAGTGGTGACTCTCTGGTAGGTACAGCATTCCTTCCCTGTAATACAATGCAAGGGAGGTAACAAGGCAGATTACTGATTACTTAAAATTTAAAGTTCTTCTCAGAACTTAGATATCACAAAAAAGTGAACTAATGATAATAGAATAGAGGGTAACATGTTTAGTAAGTAAGCATTACTCTTGAAGAAATGCTTCCTTTGAATGTAGACAGAAACACTCAAAGTAACGTACACAAGAGCTGAAAAGTGAAGGGAGGAAAAAAGATGGCGTGATCCAGAAAACCACTTCAACTCCAGTTCCCTGACATGTGACCTGTTAGGGTTCCCCACACTCAAGCTGTTCTTCTCCCCCAGTAAGAAGTCATTTATGTGTTGATTATATGGGTTTATTTTTATAGTATCTTGTTAGACATTTCATTTTGATCTTTGCTTTGCTTGTTGAGGTGAGAGCTCCCAAATGGAGAAGTTTCATTCTGTGTAGTGATTTTTTTTTCAGTCAATTCTAATATTATTTTCATCATTCTTACTATGGGAACTTACAAAACCAATTAGCCTTTTTAACACCTTGTTTTACTAACTTGTAAAGTGGGATGCTATTAACAGTTAAAAGCTCTTGGACTGATTTTTAGGGATTATACAATAAACTCAGGACAAGCTCACATATTGCTTGTAGTTTTTATTCTTAGTATTATGTTTAGCATGTAACTTCTTTTTGAGACATGCAGTCTAGAGTTGTCTTGAACTCTTTATGTAGCTGTGGTTGGTCTCCAACTTCTGATCATTTTGCCTCCAGACCTCCAGGACTAGGGCTACAAACATAGTTACCATGCATGGTTTATGTAGTGTTAGAGATGGCTTTACATATGTTAGACAAGCACTCTGCCAACTGAGTTATTTCTCTGGACTTATAATTTATTATTTCTAATTACCCCATGTATGAGACAATCAGTGTCATTGAAACATTTATAAACAGCTGTTTTTATACTATACTGTCCCACAAAATTTCCTACGCACGGATATTAGGGAGATAAAGAAACAATATCACTATGGAGATTTCAGCTAGGAAGATGGTCCACTTTCTGACAGTATGCTCATGCTCATGATACTGGTTATCATTTAAGAGGTTCCAAGGAAGCCTCTCTGTGGAAGTCCACACAAACCACTCACTTTGTGTAAACAGAAACCAGTCGGAAGTGTATTAGGATGTAATGTGCTGGAGAAGGCAGAACAAAGAGAAGCCTAGAAGTCATTCACAGTGCTCTTAAACTGGTATGAGTTGAATATGCCAGTACTTTATTAACTGACTATTGGTATGTTAGTCTGAATTATTAGTAGACAGTCGTAGTATGCCCCCATTACCTATTAGGTACAGTGGTCTTACTTAACACACAAGACTATTCAATCTCTATCAGTGTACATCATCATTATTAAGCTGTATTAACACAATACAGCAAATGCTGACTTCTTACCTAAAGGTTCAGAGATTTTGGGATATTGGGGACAAAGATTAAATCTACACTGACTCCCTGTACTACTCCTTATGACTTTTAACAATGTAAAACACAATACAAAGTGACTAAGTAACTCATCCACTGTTTTTAACCGTGGCCACAGAAGTCAAACCTGGCTCTCTTTGGCATCAGTGACCCGCTTGTCTGAGAGAGCTTGGCCATTCCATGCACCGCATAGGCCATCTGTTGAGAAGATAATACAACTTTGTCTCTACCTTGCAGGCAGAGTGAAAAGTCTGCAGAGAGTCTCCAAGCTCTTTCCTTTACCAGCTGGGCATCCTTAAAGACTGAGAAAAAATGTTAGACTTGCCAGTCTTCATCAGTAATGCTTTTATTATTCTACCTGTGGTACCGGTACTGCAAGTGACCTGCAGCATCACGCTCACAGTGGAGCCGAATAATCACAGTGACACAGCATTACATCCGCTGGACAATTCCTTAGGCTAGTGCTGCAAGATTTAGCAGACAAAAGTACAAAATGCCCAGTTGAGTTTGAGATAAACAGACACTATATTTTTTTTTTCATTTTCTTTCTTTCTTTTTTTTTTGGTATGAGTTAATCCCATGCAATATTTGTGACATGTCAATATAAAACAGGATCCACTGTTTATTGAAAATTGAGGTAAATCCAGGGCTCTTACATGTAGAATCAACTCAAAGATGCCTTAACAATTAAAGTCAAAGTAGTGGACAGGTAGGAAATGCCTGGACATTTTGTATGCAGGGCTCTACATGTAGAGTTCTCTCCCAAAGCACCTGAGTTATAGAGGGTGTGGCCAGGGCTGGGTGGGTTGTTTGGTCCTCCATCACTGCCTTCATACTTGAACTGTTACCATAAGCTCTCCTGGTTCTTAATGAGGCCTTTGGACTTGAACTTAAAAGTGTAATTTTGGCTCATCTGCCTCTCAAGTTTGTCAAGTGCAGATTTTTGGAACTTGTCAACCTCCAGTATTTTAGGATTTAATTCAGTATACTGAGTCTTTACGAATGAATTATTTCAGTGTATAATTCTAGTGATTCAGTTTTTCTTTTGAATCCAAAATATGACATTCTACTTATTATTAAGTCTTCACAAATCATACTCCAAAAGTGTATTTATCCCCAAGTTACAGAGAAGAAAAACAGGACTCATAAGAGGTAAAAACTCTTGTCCAAGGTCAGAGAATAACACAAGGGTCTCTGGATCAATGTTCTTAGTGAGTGCTACAAAGGGTCATCTTCTATTTACTGGAAAGGACAAGTTGGGTCTTGTCTTGGCCTGAGTGATCTGTGACATCATGACACTCTCACAAGTAAACTTCTTCTCTGTCCCCACTCTTCTGCCTCTCCTCTCTTCCCACTCACTGCTCCCCTTCTCCCCTCCCCTCATCTCCTCCTCTCTCTGCTCCTGTCCTTTTCCTTGAGAATGTCACTAGGAGACTTGTAGTGGACAAAAAGGCCCAGGAACACAATCTATCAATGTACCTAGAATTCATTTTGCTTGAAGTTTTGTATAGTTAAAAACACCAGGAAAACTGACTTCTCAGACACGACAATGAGTCCTTTCTGCCAAGGAAAGAGGTTCCAAGTGATACCACTCAGACCAACAGAGTATTTCCTAACAATTCATATTTATGTTGACCCCAATTTTGTTAGGTTTTTTGAAACAGATTTTTCTCATCTTCTACCAAGTTCAACCAATCCATTTCTGTGCATTAAAACATTTATTGAACACTTACTGTTTTCAAAGCACTAAACATATTGTACTATTTCCATCAAGGGAGACATTTTGAGAAAGAAGGATCCTATAATCAAGATCTTATCATGGTGCATTCAAACCCCTAGCTTTGACAAGCTTCTCAATTCCCTTTGGCCACGCAATTAAATAGGTCAGGTACTGAAGTTTGATCATACATTAAAAGGCTCTGTCCTTTTTCAAGGCCTTATCAAAGATTTAGTATGTCACTCTGAATGAACCAGGGAGCTGTTCTTTGAAGCATTTGCTCATAGATGGAGTGTTACCTGTCAGATGGTTTAAGAAAATGGTAATGTAAAGATGATTTTAAAGTCCGGTCGGAGGAAATAAAGATGTGGCAAAAGGAAAAATGTTTTGAGTGGTTAAGAGAGGTGCAGATGACATGTAGATTTATCTCTGATGTAAATAAGGATTTATACATGTTAGTAAAGGACTGGTGCATCCAGATCTCTGCTCCTTCATCTTATTCTAGAATTATCTTAGTTTTACTTGTTTCCTCTTCAATGTTTGCTTAAATGAAATGCCCTTTTCTGATTCTTTTAATAATTTCTAGAGAAAATGAAAAAAGCTCAAATTATCTACATATTTATTCTTCTGCTCATGAAAATATATGCCATATATCAGTTTAATTTTTAGTTCACTCACTCAATTAAAGTGGGAATCCATTTGCAGAGTCCTGGAGCTAAAGAGAAAAATCACAAAAAGATGCTTATTACACCAGAACTGCCCTAAATTTATTGTCACCTATGCTTAAAGCTAGTTCTGAAATGATGGTGCTAGTGGGCATGTTATGGTGTAAAAGAGATCCATGTGGGTGAGGGAGGCACCAAGGAAGGTGGTGTACTTGGCACTGTATATGTATGCTGGTTACCACATTGTTGTGTGCAGTTCTAGAACTTGAGATTCCTCTTATATTTTCAAAGACAAAGACTAACCACACAGAGGATGTACTGGTTCAGTCAGACTTTGTCAACTTGACACAGAGTTCCATTAAAAGAGGAAACCCTAGTTGAGAAGTGTCCTCTGCTCAGAGTGGTCCACAGGCATGTCTCTGGAGGCATTTTCTTACTTGGTGACTGATATGGGAGAGCCAAGTCCACTATGGGCCATGCCATACCTGAGCATTTGGGCCCGGTCTATATAAGAAAGATAGCTGAGCAAGCCGAGGGAAACAAACCAGAAAGTAGTTTTCCTCCATGACCCCTGCTTTATTTCCTACCTCTAGGCTCCTGCCTAGAGTCCCTGTTCTGGCTTCCCTTAATGATGGACGATGGACTTTATCTGTCAACCGAATATGCTTCCTTCCCTAAGTTGCTTTTGGTAATGCTGCTTTATCACGGAAAGAGAGAAGCAACTGGAACAGAGAGGCATTTGAAGACAGTCATTCCTCAAGCTTCAGGGGAAACGTTGGCTGTGTCTCTTAGGTGCTGAAGGTAACATGTAATGAAGAGGTGGTACCCTGGGAACAGTCAAAAGAGTACAGAATGCATTGTGAGTTGTTTCATTATCAAACTATTCAGACACTGCCGTCTTGTTTTTTTAAAGAAAGCTTAGTCGCATGATATGTATCTGCTTTTTACATGATGGCCCTGATATCTCAGGTAGAAAACAACTTCGAAGAAGAGAAAAAGGGGCAAAAAGACTAGTCTGTCAGTTGATTGATGAGGGTAGGAGGTAACTAGGATCCTGATGACATAAAGGTGAAGGGGAGGAGCTAGTAATGTGTCTTTTATTTTGTAGTGCATTAGACTCCCACAGTCCAGTCAGCCACTGACACCTGATAAATAAACTTCTAGCCCTTCCAAGAGTGTCTACATTCCATTCCCAAAACCTGATGCCGATTCTATACCTCCAGATTTCAGCCATTTCTAACTATAAATGTGTCTCCAACCCGGCCGCACAGACATGGTGATGATAGCTAACGTCAAGCTGGCTTGTCATTAATGTCTCCAAATCTGTTCACTCAGAATCCTCAGGTAAGTACGTCTTCAGCAAGATTTGAAGTTTGAGAATTTCTAGAGGAACTATTTAAGTTAGTGAGGCGTTTTTTAATTATTGTTATTTACAGCTTGTTGGGCAATCAAAATCAAATAAAATTCCCACTTCAGCTACACGGAGAAGAATCAGACCAATTGAGAAAATAGTTCTTAAAAGCCTTAAAAAAGAGTTGGTTATATAATCTAGATAGGACAGGTAGCAGAACAAACACTGGGACCCTGTAATTAACAACCCCGTGGAGAAAGAGCAGCTGTAATTTATTCGTGTTTAATTCCCTTTCCTTGATAGGCACCCTGTTTACTTTCTGGTGTCCAACAATCAGTTGAAAGAATGGAAAATAAAAGAAAGAAACATTCTTCTTGGTAGCAATGCTCTCTTTCTTTATCACGGGTCTTTGAGAGCCAAATTACCATGGTGACCCTAGAGCTGGCGGTCACATGTTATGACTTCTAAATGCAGAGCTGTCACACATAGAATGCCTGTGTTCCTAAAAGCTTTATTACTGGGCAAAAGTGCTGTGTTTGGCACTACATGGATCGTGTGCCTGATGCTCTTCAGCTCTTTAATTTGAGCTGTTTCCCACCATGTAATAACTAATTGGTGCAATGCTTCAATTCATCTCAGGGTGCCATTTTTGATAAAAATAAAAAAAAATCCTACTTTTTTTTTGCTGTAGGAAATGAGACAGTGTGGTAATGATGAAAAGACAAGAATTGGGGAAAGCAGAGAAACTGAGAATGCTTGGAGACCTCCTAATAGGTGGTCAGCAGATTTTGAAATAAGAACATATTGCAGTGAACACTTTTGAAGCAGTAGGATAAGAAAATCATATACATACATATATAATATGCATATACGTGTGTATATATGAATGTCAGTTAGACACATAGATCTATATGGCTATATAAGTCTGCAGGTATATAGAGCCATTAGATCTTAGGTACCAATAGGAAGGACAATCACACAGAGATCAAATACATGGAGTAGGAAGAATAATGTTTCTGTGTCTCCAAACTATGTATAGATGATCTGGAGGGAATGTGCCTTTCCTCTTTCTAAGTCTCCTGCCTCTGCCATCAGAAGGCATTACAGGTGAGTGTGTAGCACAAAAGGCCACTTTTAATCATGATTTTATTTACTTGAGAGAAATACAAAGAGATCCTTTAAAACTTAAGAGAATGTGGGCCTTTGGTCCCAAATGTGTCCATCTTCTTGTTCTTACTTGAGAACTTAATTTTCTCCTCACTGCCAGATCAAGCTGTGTGGATCTACTTTCTGCTTGTTTCACCTTTTATACATTTTTTTTTATCTTATGAGTCAATCTTATTCAATTTCCCATTTGATTATAAGGTAGGCACAATATTCTCATTACTTATATATATTAATCTTTCAGTATGGAGAAACACTGTTTGTTCAAAGTCCAGGTGGAGTGTCAAAGTATGGGAGTGAATGATTATGTTGGGAATATGTTATAATTTATTCAGAGATCCTAGAAAATCAACTCTTACTTACTTAGGTATTAACAGGTAGATTGAATTATCCTAAATTTGACCCAGTCCTATACATTTCCATGCAAGCTTCTTTGTGTAGTGACAGTGGATTCCTAGTTTAGGCTTTGCCCTAGAAACATAAACAGAAATGACACAGGCCAGTATTAGGAACCCCAGAGTCGTTTAAAGCAAAGAAAATTTCTTACTCCTCATTTGCTGCCTCAGAGATGGTGTAGCACAAATAACAGTAGTTTTTCTGGCCTAGGTCTTGAACACAGGCAGGAAGAGTCAAAGCTGATATCACACATGAATGGAAAAATAAATCCTTGTCATTGGAAACCTTGATTGTTAAAATCTTCATATGGAGACTAAGCAAGTAACACCTAACTAGCACAGCAGGCTTAGAATGAGCTCACTGTGACACCTGGGTTGTCAATATGCCACACAGGCTAGGCCAGTCAGGCACCGCTTCTTTCCAGACACAGTTTACTGCGTGGGGAATGGATACTGGGACCTACCTATATCAGTTTGATAAGATTTAGTAATAAACTAAACTCTTTTCTCAATTGTTTAAAATAGGAGCCTGTTTTTACTCACGTTGATGTAAAGATACTGTGCAAGTCCAGACAGTCTAGAGAATGTTGTAAGAGGATATGTCTGACATCATACAAAACAGGGCAGAGTCAATGAGCCGGATGAATTCTTCATAAGACTAGTGTTCAAAGGTCTGACAGAAATCTAGCCTAGAGGACTTCATAACAGTCAAATATCCTCTCCAATAATATAAGAAGTGTGTGTGTGCGTGTGTGTGTGTGTGTGTGTGTGTGTGTGTGTGTGTGTTTGTGGGTGTGTATGTGTGCGTTACAACTTGGTCATAGGAGGGAACTGGAAAAGTATAACTACTAGGTTTATAAATAACTTTTTATCTTAAATGAAGTTTGGTTTTAATGAAGCCATAAATGTGAAAGTATTAAGTAAGTTTTGAAGGAGGAAGAATTTGTCACCAATACCAAAGTCTGATTCTCATAGTTGATTTGTGTATTGACATTTGTTTGCCCCAGTATTTAATTCGAGTATGCCATAGATGGCAGTTAAATAGGGTACAGAGACAATAGTGTGCATCCAACTTTTTCATTGACCTAGGCTTACGGTTTGACATCTCAAACTGCAAGAGATAGGATTTGACTTTGAAAAATTTTACATGCAAAGTTGATCAAGTGAGTCACTTATTTACACAAAGATTCTGGAAATGAGACATGGTCAATACACACACACACACACACACACACACACACACACACACACACACACACACACACACACATGACCCTAATCGTCATACTAAATGCATAATGTATTCTTTAAATAAAAAAAATATTTTAAACAGAGTTGAAACAATACTGTACATTTAATTGGTGAATAACTTGAAGCTGATTCCATCCATGACTAGCTAATGATAAATATTCACATTTCTCTTCTCTCTACACAACTTATTTGAAGAATAGTATATGGTGTGGAGGATAAAAGTTAAAAGTTTAAGTAACTTTCTAACTCATTGGCCTTAATTTCCTCTCTGACTAGCTAATGCTTGCTTGAATATTCTAGTTTTATTTTCCAAGAATGCATAAGCTCATGATCATAAACATCTCAGTTAACACAACAATTATAAGCCGCTTTAACGGGAATGTCAAGATACTGAGGAAGGGGGTCTTCTAAACTTTAATAATCTAGTTAATTGCTTCAATTCTTTACTTTGCTGGTGAAGCTAATCATAATTAACCAATTAATTCACATCAGCCATTCACTTTTTCTTTAACCATGGAACTTGAGACATAAAAGAGGAAAGAGAAAGCAGAGGATCTTGCTGAACATAAATGTCATTTCATTATAGAACCTTATTAAATGTGCTTAAATGTTTTAATTTCTAGTACTGTGTTGTTCATAATGAACTCTGCAGGGATTGAAAATGAATTTTTTATTCTGAGATTTTTGTCTCTTTTGAATTGCAAAGAGCATTCCTCTTGAATTTCTGATAGATAAAATGAAACATATTTTAATAACATATCAAGCACCCTAGGAGACAACTGTCGAAAATCCATGCTATCTTTAAATCACTTTAATTACATTTTTCTGAATATAAAATACTGTATAAGATACCATTTAACTTTATTGATGCCACAGTATTTTCCACGCAGTTACATTATATGCCACCCAGGTAATATAATTTGTTCAGTTTGGTCTGGGGTTCATAGTAAATGAAGGCATAAGGTAAGAAATGGATTTGAAAAAAAGATTCAAAACAGAACATGAAGCCTGAGGAAATTCATGTGATGCTTTTAATATTCAAAGACTAAGACATCTTATAATAAAATATCTAAATATAATAATGGCATCTAACAATAAAACAAGTAAAATTGATTTAGTTCTTACTAGGGCCAAATATGTATTATGCACTTTCCATGTATCTTCCGCGTTATGTTCCTAATAGTTCATTTAGACAGGCACCGTTATTACAATCGTTATATAGATCCAAAACCCAAGGCTTCCTGACTGTACATTCTCATCGCACAGAATAAGTTAAATCATTGGTGACAGAGATTTACAATTTCACTAATTGCATCACATCCTAGGTATAATTTATAATGTCATGGTATCAGATGCACAGGCTTTAAAAACTTCAAATGCGTTGAAATGATAAAAAATGAATTTTTACTGAGATCTTCTATAGTTTTTGCTTACTAGAGAAAGATAGGAAGAGATCTGCTTGCACCCTGAAATCAGTGGTGGCAGTTGGAGATTTGAACATCAGTAAGAAAGGATAATTATCTGAGTGTCTGGTCAGCTGAAGGACTAGTTGGCTGAGTCACATGTAAGACTATTGTGAGATGGATTTGTGTCTACTAAAGTGTGAAGACCTGTGAAAGGGGGAGGATCTTTTATGATTGACAGCCAGTCTCCAATGCTGGCATAGATTCCACCTCCCTTGACTGCCCCAAGTCCACTTTGTCACCACATGTAAGACTTTTTGTCCGGTCAGTCTTTTAGATCCAGTTGATGAGTTTGTCTCAATGAGACCCTGCCTCTTTAACCTCATACTTTTCAGTGTTATTTCAGAAAAGCCATAGGCAACGTTCTTCAGAAAACAGTCCAAATGCTTTTCCTGTGTCTGCGGATACGATCAGAAAAATTTTGTATAATCCTCGACTATCATGGCCTATCATAGTAACTGAGATTTAGATGTCAAATCAAATATCTTGCATTTCTGGGACAAGTCTCACATTGCATAATGAAATGATTATGTTTGGATGTTGTTGAAATAAGCTTGTAATTAAGGATCTTGATATTAATGATCATAAGGAATATTGGCTTTCATGTCTTTTTGTATATATATGTGTGTATACATGCATACATATATTATGTACGTCTCTCTCATGTGTGTGTCTCTGTGTGTGTGTATGTGTGTGAGTACATGAAGGTTTCCTCAGGAGTATCATCCACTTCCTCCTTTGTGGGCAGGATCTCCTTTTTGCCTGGAGCTCACCAGTTAGGCAAGACTGTCTAGTTGGTAAGCCCCAAGGATCCTCTTATCTCCACTTTTCCAGTGATCCTATTGTGAGTGTGCTTCACCATGACTGACATTTTTAGGTCCTTTTAAAGGATTGAACTCAAGTTCTTATGTAATGTCAGTACACTTTAGCAGGTAAGCTATCCATCATTGATTTTATTTAGATATCTCTGCTTTAGTCAAATACAGTATCAGTTTCTTGGCATGATCGGGAAATATCCATTTCTTTATCTTATGAAAGGTTTTGAGAAGGGTTGGTATTACTTCTTCAAATATTTGATTGAATTTGTGATTTTTCTTTGTGGGGATATATAAATAAATAATTCAAATTACATGCTTTACTCTCCCAAATTACCTCTTTCTTCATGAGGAAGCTTTCTAAATTTCGGTATTCGTAGTGATTTTTTTCATTCTGTCTTGGTAGTCTAGGTTGTTGACATGCAGTTGTGCGTACCATTTCCTTAACTTATGAATAGAACATCTCTACCATCTTGTGTATATTTTTTGCTACATCTATATTTTTAATATGACCCCACTCATTTTCTTGATTCATTTAGGTGATATTATGCTGCTTCTCCTTTTGGAATAAAATGAGAGTTTTCCCTTATTTTAGTTTTTTAAAATTCCAGTTGTTTCCTGCTTGCTTTGGGTTTAGTTTGCTTTTGCTTTTACTATTTACCAAGATATTGGTTGCGTTTCTCCTTTTGTTATAGGTCTGTATAAAGCAGTGTTCTCACCTTGTGGGTCTCAACTCCTTTGGGGTCACATATCAGATAGCCTGTATATCAGACATTTATATTATGACTCATAATAGTAGCAGACTTACAGTTTTGAAGTAGTAATGAAATGATTTTATGGTGGGGGGATCACCGCAATATGAGGGACTGCATTAAAAGGGTCACAGCACGAGGAAGGTTGAGAATCACTGATGTAAGTATTTCATTTTACCTAGCTAAGAGTCATTTTCAATTAATTACACTTTTGAGAATTTCTGTGTGATTCTGACATGGCTCTTTGTGGGTCTTCTTATGTTCATTCCTTTGGAGTTATTGAGGGTTGTGCTCTGTACATTAGGACTCTTTGGCTCATTTTGAATTTTTCATTGTACTGTTTTCTTTCAGATCCTTGCCCACCCCTTGGTTGTCTGCTCCTCTTGGAACTTGCATTACCCGTGTGCTCGTGAGCTGGTTACTTTCCGTGTGTCTTGGAAGTTCTGTTCATTGTTTCCACTTTTCTCCATAACCATCTTTTTGGGTTGTTTGCTTTCTATTGGCCAGTCTTCAAGTTCTCTGGTAATTCTTTCATCCAAAATCTGCCGCTGAGCATCCCTATTTAAGATGCTGTTATTGAATTTTCAGCTGCAGAATTTATATTTTTAAAAGATTTTTTAAACTTTTCATTCATGGAGTTACTGTAACCACTTCCTCACTTAACATGACTTCATTTAGTTCTTTGAGCATATTTAACAGTCTCTTTGAAGCCACTGCTAAGCTCAGCATCTGAGAACACGCATCGTTTCTATTGATTTGCTTCTAAATACGGCCATGCTTTCTCATTTCTTTGCATGTCTCATGATCTTTTGCTGAATACCCAATGTTTTGCTTACCGCAATAACTCTGGATTCTGGGTGTTTTTCTTTTGAGAGTGGTTGCTGCTTATTTTGATAACTTGCTAGAACTAAATCGGTAAGGCCCATACTTCCTGCTATGTGGCCACTGAGGTTTCGTCTCGGCTCTTTCTCCTATTTATATTTTCAGCCTAGATTTCTAAGGTTGTTCCTATTTTGGGGTAACTTAATGATCAGTTACATATTGGTCAGAGTGTGTTTAAATACTTCAAACCAGAAGACTTTATATCAACTGATGATGGATATTTGGACTAGTTGAGGGTTGTAGTTCACTTCAGGCCCTGCTTTCCTTTCTGTTGCTAGATAAAACACTTTAACTAAAGTCAACTTAAGAGAGGAAAGTGCTTGTTTTATCTTTTACTTCCAGGTCACAGTCTATTATTGCGGAGAGCCAGGGAAGGACATTGAAGTAGAAATAATGGAGGAGTTCTCTGGCTGGCTTATAGGCTCATGCTTAGTTAACTTACTTATACAGTTCAGAACCACCAAGGGACAGATGGTCCACAGTGGGCTCATCTCTTCTATAGAAAATAGTAACCAATGCGATCCTCCACAGGTGTGCCCACAGATCAATCTGATCTAGGTTCCTCAATTGAGAATTATATTTTATTTTATTTTATTGGCAAATGACTCTAGGCTGTATGGTAACTATTAAGACCAATCAGAACAAGCACTTAAGTTTGATCTGACTTTGGCTTTCTGGTGTAAATTTTTTCCATTCAAGATTATTAACCAGAAATGGGATGGTTGGGTTTAATTCATTCCTGTCTGGGTTCTATATACACAAACCTCATTCTGTCTGGTATATTTGACCATATAAAACCTCTTAGGCTTTTGTGAATTCACTAGCTAGTACTAACATGTATTCCTTACAGGACTCTGATCTCTGCTATTTCTGTCTGTTTCTTTGCCACCACAATTGCTGTCTCTTTAAACTGACATTTTATATCAAGTGAACCCTTTTTAGCAACAATGGCAATAGCAGCAAAGGCAATGCTATGGTTTTTGTGGCCTTCTGTCCACAGTAGAGATGAATTGTGCATTTATGTACCATGTATGTGAGTAGCAGGTGTGGACTGAGAAGATTAGCCCATCCCTTATTGCATGAATGCCAAATTATGGACTCTTTGCTCATATTTTAGAGCATCACAATGATTATTTTCAGCTGTCCCATTCATATGTAGGGCTGTTTGGGGACTAAAATCTGTCAATGCCCCCACTCTGTCAAACTGGGTGTTTCATCTGACGAGTGATTCACAGAGTTTCACCTTGAGGAAAGGAAGCAATCTGTACCCAGCTCTAGTCAATACTTAGAGAGCAGTACATGCTGATAAAGTTCATGATCTCATAGTCCTCCAGATGCATGGCTTCCATCAACACAAGTGTGATCCCAAGTTAACAGCAATGGAGCACTGAGGCACAAGGTAGCAGAGTGGAAGCTCTGGTAAGCACAATGATGTCCACATACACTGAGACGTAACTCCTTGCCCTGATTCTCACAGTTAAAAATTACACAAAATGTTACTCCATTTTTTTTCTCTCCCCACATGTATTAAGAATACGCATCAAATTACAGAATCCTTCACATGAGAAGAGAAAAGTTACCATTTAAAAAATCACTTTATTGTTATGGTCTCACAACAAATCATTGCACAGTTAGATTAAGGTAGACACTCAAATGTTTGCCTAGTCCCAAGCTTTATGCTCCTTGGTGAACTAGTTAGTCTTCAGTTTAAATGGCCACTATGAAGTCATAGAAGTTCACTTTTGGTTTTGATATAAAAAAGGCAAAATAATTTTTGTTGTTATTGTTACATTCATTTTAGAGATTTTAGGAGTAAAATCTCTAAAATTTCAGAATATTTAGAGACTAAAATTCTCCAAAGGTTAGAAATACAAAATAGTACAAGGATCATTATAAATAGCTCAAACAGCCTAAGATAGAAGACAAGTTGGTATTTTCCTTCTATCATCTACCTATCAATCATATATCATCCATATTTTATCATCTGTCTATCCACCTATTTTATACCCATCCATCTTATCTATCTGATCTATCATCAATTTACTTCTGTTCATCCATCTGTTGTCTATCATCTATATCTCTCTCATTTTCCAACCTTCTTTTCTTTCTGTATTCTCTTTTCTTCCCTTCTTTTAAAAAGTACACTCATAAGTAGATATTAGACAAATCAAAGGATAAACAGGCTATAATCCCCAGAGAAGCTAGGTAAGAAGGAGGACTTTAAGAGAAACATCCACGGATACCCATAGGAAGGGGAAACAGATGAGATCTCCTGAGTAAATTGGGAGTATGGGGAGGGTAAGGAGAGGTAGGAAGGGAACACGAAGGAACAGGATGGTAGAGTTGGGGAAGGGACACACACAGAGAGAACAACAGCATAGATATCATGACAGAGGAAACCATTTTGGGGTTAGGGAGAAACCTGATACTAGAGAAATTCCCAGGAATCCATAGACATGACCCCAGCTAGGATACTGAGCAATGGTAGAGAAGGTGCCTGAACTGACCTTCCCCTGTAATCTAATTGATGACCACCCTAATTGTTATCATAGAACCTTCATCCAGTAACTGATGGAAGCAGATGCAGAGATCATAGCTAAGCATTGGTCTGACCTCCTAGTCCAGGCAAAGAGGGGGAGAAGGAATTATTGCAAAGGGGGCCAAGATCATGATGGGGAAACCCACAGACACAGCTGACCTGAGCTACTGGGTGCTCGCTGACTCTTGAATAACAGCTGGGGAACCTGGATGGGACTGAACCAGACCCCAGACCCTTTGAATGTGGATGGCAATTGTGTGGCTTGGGCAGTTGGTAGGGCCTCTGGAACCCATTCCCTATAGAAGGATTCCTTGCTCAGCCTTGATGCATGGGGGTGGGGGGCTTAGTCCTGCTTCAAATTGATGGCCCAGACTTTGTTGACACCCCATGGGAGGCCCTACTCCTTTTAAGGAGTAGATGGGGGTGTCATGTAGGGGGAAGCAGGAGAGTGAGTGGGAGGAGGGCAGAAAAAAGAAATTGTGGTTGGTGTGGGGGAAAAAAAATCTATAAATTAAAAAAAAATACAGCTTTTAAATCAAGATCATCTTTTCTCCTGAAGTCAGTGCTGACTAGACATATGTGAACCTTAGATGTGAATATACCGTAATGGGCACCTGCTCTGAACCAGCAAGATCAGGGGAGACTTTTTTGTTGGTTCCTAGTTATATGGCTTTTAGCCAAGTCAATATCTGAAAATATATTGAGGACTCCCCCCCAGCAGAGACTCTTGCTATCTCTCTTCCCTTATCTTTAAAATGTCTCTGGGACCAGAGGACTGACCTTATCTGAAAGCTGTCTCTAAGTCTGGATGCCTGATTTATCTCTAGAGTGACCCTTGGCACAGCTTCTTCCTAGAAGCCTCTCTTGCTGCACATATGGTAACTAAGACTTATACTAGGAGCTTTGCTAAAGGACCATATGGGGCCTTATGATAGGAGTGTAATGCAAATTGGGATTATTTACCTGGCTCCCAATCCTATTTATTTCCTATACTCAAGAATAAAGCTGAGCTGAAGGAGACCCCAAAGCCTCCTGGTCCACAGCTGACTAAGAGGTAACTGGCACCCTGATATTCAGGCTAAGCAGAGACCTGGGTCTCTGAACCCAGCCCAAGGGCACAGTCCCCAGCACTCTAACCACACCCAGCTCTACACTAAACCAAAGAAAGTTGGGAGAGCCCCACCCCCCAGCCCAATTCCCAGCAAAATACAGCTGGAGGGACATCCCACAGGCCAACAAACCCTATCCACTCAAACCTCAATCTGTGTCATCACACAGATAACTGGAGACCCAAAAGCCTCCTGGTCCACAGCTGACTGAGGACTGACTAAAAGAGCCAAATAAGAACTGACTAACAATGACATACTTTGAAAATCTATACTCCACTAAAATGAAAAAAAGCTAAAATAAATGGATGACTTTCTGAACAGTACCACTTACCAAAATTAAATCAAGATCAGATTAAAGACCTAAACAGACTATAACCCCAAAGGAAGTTGAAGCTGTTACTAAATGTCTCTCAAGTAAAAAAAAGCCCAGGCTTATATGATTTCAGTACAGAATTCTGCCAAACATTCTAAGAAGAACTAAAGCAATACTCCTCTAACTGTTCCATACAATAGAAAACTGAAGGAATGTTGCCGAACTCTTTTTGTGAGACCACAATCACCCTGATACTCAAGCCACTCAAAGATGCAACAAAGAAAGAAAATTATAGACCAATCTCCCTCATGAACATTGATGCAAAAATACTCAATAAAATTATGGCAAACCAAATCCAACAACATATCAAAAAATCATCCTCCATGATCAGGCAGGCTTCATCCCAGAAATGCAGGACGGTTCAACATATGAACAACTGCGAAAGTCAACCATCATATACACAAATTGGAAGGAAAAACACATGATCATCTCATTAAATGCTGAAAAAGCCTTTGACAAAATCCAATACTTCTTCATGATAAAAGTCATGGAGAAATCAGAAATATAGGGAATATACCTAAACATAATAAAGACAACGTACAGCAAGCCAACAGCCAACATCAAACTAAATGGAGAAACACTCAAAGCAATCCCACTAAAATCAGGAACAAGACAAAGGCTGTCCTCTCTCTCCTTATCTATTCAATATAGTTCTCAAAGTTTTAGCTAAAGCAATAAGACAGCAAAAGGAGATTAGGGGGACACAAAATAGAAAGGAAGAAGTCAAACTATCTCTATTTGTAGATGATATGACTGTATACATAGTGCCCACCAAAATGCTACCAGGGAACTCCTAAAGCTGATAAACACCTTCAGCAATGTAGTGGGGGGTACAAGATTAACTCAAAAATATATCAATAGCCTTCCTATATATTAAGGATAAAAGGGCTAAAAAGAAATATGGGAAACATCAACCTTTATAATAACTGCAAATAGCATTAAATATCTTGGCGTAACTCCAACCAAAGGAGTAGCAGATAAGCTTGAAAAAACTTTAAGTCACTGAAGAAAGAAATTGAAGAGGATATCAGAAAATGGAAAGATTTCCCACACTCCTGGATAGTTAGTATCAACACAGTAAAAACAACAGTTTTACCAAAAGCAGTCTACAGATTCAATGCAATCCCCATCAAAATACCAGCACAATTTTTTTTTTACAGACCTTGAGAGAACAATACTCAACTACATATGGAATAACAGGAAACCCAGGATTGCCAAAACAATCCTGCTCAATAAAAGAACTTCAGGAGAAATCACCATGCCTGACTTCAAGCTATACTATAGAGCTACAGAAATAAAAAAAGCCTGGTACTGGCATAAAAACAGACTTGTTGATCAATAGAATCAAATTGAAGACCACAACATTAACCCACACTCCTATGAATGCCTGATTTTTGACAAAGAGGCCAAAAATACTCAATGGATAAAAGATTGTATCTTCAACAAATGGTGTTGGCATAACTGGATGATAGTATGTAGAAGAATGCAAATAGATCCAAACCTATTGATCACTCTGCACAAAACTCAAATCCAAGTGGATCAAAGAACTCAATGTAAACCCAACTACACTGAACTTGGCAGAAAGTAAAGTGGGAAATACACTTCAAAGCATTGGCACAGGTGACCACTTCCTAAATATAACACAGTGGCACAGACACTAAGAACAACAATTAATAAGTGGATATCCTAAAACTGAGAAGCCTCTGTAAGGCAAAGGCCACAGTCAATAAGACAAAACGACGGCCTACAGAATGGGAAAGATCTTCACCAACCCTACATCTGACAGAGGACTGATCTCTAAAATATATAGAGAACTCAAGCCCCCAAACCTAAATAATCTAATTAAAAATGGGGTTCAGAGCTAAAAAGTAAAATCTCAACAAAAGAATTACAAATGGATGAAAAGGCACTAAAAATTGCTTAGCATCTTTAGCCATCAGAGAAATGCAATTCAAAAAATCTGAGATACCACTTTATACCAGTCGGAATGGCTAAGATCAAAACCACAGATGACAGCCTATGCGGGAGAGAATGTGGAGCAAGAGGAATCCTCCTCCATTGTTGGTAGGTGTGTAAACTTGTACAGCCACTCTGGAATGCAGTGTGGTGGTTCCTCAGCTATCTGGGAATCAATGTACACAAGGATCCAGTGATACCACTATTGGGCAAATACCTAACAGATGAACACTCATACCCCAAAGGCATTAACTCAACTATGTTTATAGCAGCATTACTTGTAATAGGAAGAACCTGGAAACAACCTACATGCCCCTCAGTTGAAGAATGGATTAATAATCTGTGGTACATCTACACAATGGAGTACTACTCAGCAGGAAAAAAAATAAAAAAGACATCCTAAAATTTTCAGGTAAATGGATAGATTTGGAATTATCCTCCTGTATGAGGTATCACAAGCCCAGAAAGATAGGCATCAGATAGACTCACTCATAAGTGAACTTTAGACAAAAAGCAAAGAATATCCAAGCTGCAAACTACAACCCCTGAATATCTTGGGATTAGAAGGAACTTAAGAGAGACATCCAGAGATTCCTTAGGAAGGGAAAATAAAGAAGATCACCTTAACAAACTGGGAACATAATGTGTAGCAACCAAGAAGAGGTGGGGACAAATCATGAAAGAAGGGGATGGTTGAGTAAAAGGAGCAACAAAGAGGGAGAAGAGAGAGAGAGGGGGGGGGAGGGAGGGAGAGAGAGAGAGAGAGAGAGAGAGAGAGAGAGAGAGAGAGAGAGAGAGAGAGAGAGAGAGAGAGAGAGAGAGATGGATATCTTGATAGAGGAAGCCGATGTGGGGTTGGAAAGAGACAGGGTGCTAGGCAAACCTCCAAGAACTCACAGGATGTCTCTGGCTAGGTCTCCAATCAATAGTGGAGGGGGTGCCTAAACAAATCTTCCCCTATAATCAAATGAATAACCACCCTAAGTGTCATCACAGAACCTACATCCATCCATAAATAGATGTGGCGGTAGAGATTCATGGCTGAGCACTGGGCAGAGCTCCTGGTCCAGCTGAGAGCAGGGGAGGAGTCTGTAAGAGCTAGGGGATGTGGATTATGGGGAAAATTTCCACAGAGATGGCTAGCTGGCACTCTGGGGATCTTACTGAATCAAGAACAGCCACTAGGGAACCAATTGGAAAAGGATCCAGGCCCTTCAAGAGTAGGCAACTGTCATTGGCATGGACAGTATGTGGAGCCTCAAGGGGTGGTATCAGACTATGTTCTTATGTGGGAGCTGGCATCTTGGAGCCCATTCCTGCAGAGGAGCACCTAACCCAGTCTTGATATTGAAATGAAGAAAACGGACTTTCCTGGAGTGAATGCTGCAGGCTGAGCTGATCCACGTTGGGACCTCTTGCCCTTATGTGGGAGGGGATTGGAGGACGAGGGGAGGCTGAAGGCTGACTTGGAGGGATTGGGAGGATGGAAGGGGGGGGGTAGCAGGGGATACATGGATAAAAAAAGCCTTTTTTATAAATAGAAAAATAAATTAAAAAAATATTTGGGATTGTGAACCCACCCTTTAACAGCTGAGCCATTTCTCCAGTTTTGATCTGTTCAATGGGACCCTGGAGGTAGGTCTGAATCTATCCCTGGTGCATGAGCTGGCTTTGGGGAGCTCAAAAATGGATGGACACCTTGCACAACCTTGAAGCGTGGGAGGAGGGGCTTGGTCCTTTCTCAAATGGATGTATTAGGCTTCGCTGATTTCCCATTGGAGATCTTAGTTTTTGACAAAGTGATGGGGGTGGGAGGAGCGGGAGGAGGATGAGAGGTGGATGTGTGGTTGGTACGTAAAATGAATTTAAATAATCTTAAATAAAAAGGAAATCATTAAAAAAAAAAAAAGCTGAGCTGAATCGTGAAAGTCATCTCTTGGAGGACTTTCTCCCTCATACTCACAACTGTCTAAACCCTGTTCCTTGCTTCTGCCCCCTCCATCCTCATGGATTAGTGCAGCAATGATCCCGAGGAAGGAGCAAAGCCACACAGCTCAGCTTCCTTAAGGAAGAAAAGGCTGGGAACAGAACTGATGGCTGGTCTTCTTACCTCATCATTTTAGGGTTTTAATTTTTTTATGTGTATATATGTCTTGCTTTTACCATATGCATTCTGGTGCCTGGAGAGTTCCAGATGATGGGTATTATTGAGCTTCCTGGAACTGGAGTTACAGAGGGTTGTAAATTGAACCCAGGTCCTATGTGAGAGCATAGTGCTACTAACCACTGAACCATCACTCCATACTCTCCCTTTTAATATTTTATGCTTTAACTTACACTAAAAATCCTGCTTAATAGGGTTCAAGAGGTGGCTCAGTGATTAGTTCCTAGCCCCATTTTGTATGGTTCACATCCACCCTTAGCTCTAGTTCAGGGTTTTAAATGGTCTCTGTAGGCAGCAGCATAAACATGGTACACATACCTATATGCAGGCATTTACATACGCACACATGCAAGCACACACACACATATACGTGGAACAAAATTATTTTACAATGTCAAGTCAAATAATAATAATAATGCAATAAATAAAACAATCCTGCACAAGACTTATGACCTGCCTTGCAGAGATCCTGATAACCCAGGGACATAACAGCACACCTTACAAATCCTGGAAGCAAGCCACTCAATGACTGCAACTAGGCATAAAATCTAATTCGATGAAGGCTCAAAGCCAGAAAACACCGGGCACTGTTGATTTTGGCTGATTGACCTGATGGTATGTCTATTATTGGTTTCATTTTAAACTCATCGTCTTGCTCTGCAAAGTGAGAAAATCTCAAGAAGGGCAAAAATAACGGCCTTCAGTGTAAGCCAGCTCTGCCTGGAAGGCACAACGGAACACAGGTGCCATAATGCTGGTGACCGCCTTTTAACATTGCCTGGAATGGACTGTTGTACTGTATCTTTCCAATTGTTTATATGTTTCTACCTTTGGCTTGAAAACAGGTCTGCCATCCTTCTTTGTAATTCATCCAGAAAGCCTCATTAGCTGAGCCCTTACTGAGAGAACAGCAAGAATATTTCAAGTGTTATGTGAAGCTGGGTTGGGGATCCATCGATGCTCCAGCTTTAGGGACTTGGGTACTGCAAGATATCCCCTAGCATGTATTCGTTCCTTATATATTGTCTGAATTTCATACCTTTCCGTTCTGTTACATGTTCATTTCAGGCAAAGAGGACTGTAATATATTTATCCAACCCATGTCAGTTCGAATACAGAATTTAGAGTCAGCTGGGAAATGTATATATAAACTTGTAATTCACTTGAAAGTGCTCACTCTCCTCCTATTAAGATTCCTTTCTCAAACATCCATTCAATTTATTCTTCAATATCCACTGCTCCCTCCTCACTCTGATGTTGAGACCATCGGTACTGACAGAACATTAAAATCAAGCAATACCCACCCACCCACCCTTTCCCCCTTTACTTACCCGGTTAAACGGCTATTTCCATATCTTACATTTTAGGATGTAATTAAATCAACATTTTGACCCAGCAGTTTTAAATTTTGTAGCATAAAAGCTTTAAGTGGGTCCAGATTTGTATAAAGGAAAATAAAAATTCAAGTGCACAAGAATAGTATTCACAAACTCCTGAAAGAAGCCTTGTTAGTGCCATGAGGTTGCTACTGCAAGCCATTTTGGGCTAGATGGTTTATATCTGTTTATACCAACTTGGATTTGTCTTCTGTTAAGGTGTTACATGGATAAAGAAATAAATTAGAACAGCTGGGACAGATTACGGTAGGTTAGAAACCCAGGTATAGCAGATTCGTGTGTCCGAGACATCTATTCTATTGTCTTTCATTTGGAATACTATGAATTTTCCCACATTGAGGTTGACTGACGTGAACAAAGGCATCTCATCGCCCATGTCTGTTGTTAAATGAGGGAACTGGCATCAAAAGTCATACCACTCTGTCTGGCTCTACTTCCTTCCTCTCTCTTTTCTCTCCTGTGCTTCCCGCTCCCGCCTCCACCTCCTCCTCCTCCCTCCACATACCTCTGTGGCATAGTCCTGCTCCTTTGCCCAGTGATCTCTCGCCTTGCCCCTCCTCCAGTGCTGGGACAGCAGTCACACACCACCATTCCTGTTTCTAGTATATTTACAGGCAAGCTGGTCATGGGTCAAGGCATTGCTTTTGCCTTCTTGAGGTTGGTCAATATACTAAGTTAGTGACACACTACAGCAAGAATTTATACAACTATGATCATGGTTTTTAAAAACTGTAAAAAATGAAAAGCAGAAAAATGGGAGTGTTAGTTAATACTAATTAACATGTGGAGGTCAAATGAGAAAAAAATGATCTAAAATATTTTAAGAAAATAGTCAACACTTAGCCAGGAAACTATTTACTGATTGTAAATAATAAATGACATTGTATCTAACAAAGCCTTATTGTTTAATTAATTCATCCTGTTATCTCTTACTCATTTAATAAATACATGCTGAGAACAAGATTCAGTTCTGGTAATGACAAGAGAAGTAAGTCAGGAGAACAGATGTGTGGATGTGCGCAGGTTAAATACAATTAAGACCTTGTGAGAAGCATGACATTGGATAGAGATGGTCATAAGAAATAGCAGTAGTTAAGCGAAAAAAAAAAAGATAAACCATGTTTAGGGAGGCTCTGAGAGTAAATGACAGATTTATTCTCTTTATTTGATTGAAAATTGTGTAAGAACTTAGCAGGTGGATGAAGCAGAGATGATCTTCCAGACATGTGAAAGTAGTCCCAGGAAAATTGTAGAGATGTGTATTTCACAACAACGCCAGCCATTTCTCAGGCCCTTCCCTGAGTCTGTCACTCTCTCTGCTTCAATAGTTTCTCTGAGTAGACCAGCCTGCAAGAGGAGATAAGCTCCCTGAGATGCTGTGTGCATGATCTCCTGGAGTGCAGCTGGGAGCAAGATGTGCTAGTCCAGGGAAGGCTAAGCAGTCTAGAGTTTAGCAAACAGGAGATACTCCAAACAACTTTATTCCTGACATCTGCATAAAAAAAGACAGATTTGCTTGCAAACATTTATCTGCATTGCTGATGCCCTAAGATTTCCTTTCGGGAACACTGTAGAAGGGGAGCAGTGGGCTTCAGAGTCTTCCTTGCTGTCCCCACCTGGATGTGGCAGTCCTTACCTGCAAGCTAGCCACATGATCCTACTGCGCAGCAGCTGAGAAATCTGACCCATTAAACTGAGTTCCACAAAGGAGAAAGTAAGTGAGAAATAAATAAGAAGATAAACAAACATTATTTTTTCATTTTATTTTGGATATTGGACATTTTTGGGTCTTAAATACCCCTGTTCACGTAACTTCTGAAGTTGTAGCTTGGATAATCCTTTTTGGAATGGATTTTAAGCTGACTTTTCAAAGGACAGAGGACTCTTGAGATGGAGAAATTGAGAAATTGCTGGGAATGATAATTCCTGGCTATAGTTCCAGCATTTAGCATTTAGGATGCTGAGGCAGGAAGACTGCTATAAACTTGAGGTTGATCTGGGCTACAAAATGAGTACTAGGCCCCAGCCTGGGTTATAGAAAAAGAAAGAAAGAAAGAAAATGAGAGAGAAAGAAAAAAGATGCACTATCACCAAAAGAGAAAGATGCAAATTACATGTAAGATAAAGACATGCATTCAAAATAAGCATGCCACTGAAGAAATGGCCAGTCAGTCGGGGCAATCAGGGGCGTCAAACCGAGCAACGGAAGCCCTAGGAAGGTAGACTGCTGAAAAAATTGCAAGTAGATTTCAAAGCCATAAAAAGGGTCTTATTTCTCAATTCCAAAGTCTGGAGGAATTTGAATCAAGGTTCTAGGTCTTCTCAAGATGATTCTACCTCTGGTCCCTTTGCTCTTGGCTTAGATGAACAACCCCCCTTTCTGAAGCTAGTTGGAGCTTCAGAGTAGAGAGTTACTAGTATTCAAAGACTTCCCTTAAGGATGTGAAAATCAGGTCTCACAAAGCTCAAGGAGCTTTCCCAAGGTAAAAATGTTGAATGAAGATGAAAACTGATATCCTTCTGTTCACTGTGTAGACCTTTATCCGTGTGCATGTGGACTCAGTATTTCTATTCTAAATGAATGGCACAGGTAATGATCATGCCTTAACCACATAGTCACTCCTGTGTTACAGGGTAGGTACTTGCTTCTTGTGTGTCTGATTGCTGAATACCTCCACCAACAACCCATGTTTGTTGTCTTGGAGTAAATGAGGACAGCACGACATTTACGATGCAGACATGTCTTCCTGTTCACTATGCATGAATGTTATAATAGTGCTTTGCTGCTCATTCAGCTTTCTTGCCTTTTGGTTCTTCCTCCATTTTTTTCTTTTATCTGAAAAATCTTCTCCAAACGAGGAAAAACATGGCAGTTTATAAACCCACCCAGCATTGTAAAATATACACATATCTTTAAGAGTGACAAAGGTATCTTTGAAACTTCCTCCAGGGTGAAATCTACTTCAGAAATTTGCATTTAATAGGCAAACATAATATTGTTGAAGGATTAGAAATTCATGAACATTTGGATACTGGGGATTCTTTATAATCCACACATCTATGCTTCTAACTGTAACTTTTATGGCTATACAACACAAAATACCCAGGATGGATAAGCCAGCATTTTTCTTATTAACTATGTTGAGTGCTTTGTATCAAGTGATCCACAAATGCTTCTTGTAACTTGAGACTGACACAGGAAGTTTCAGACCCAATAGCATACTTTCTGCATTAGAGTAGGAATTTGGCACTTCTTGAAGTAAATCTCCCAAAGTTGATTGCCTTTAGAAGTATTCTTTTTGCACAACACTCAAAAAGTCTCCTGTTTAAAAATGAAAAATTGCAAGTGATTACTTTATAGCCCATTTAATTGCACATGGAGATTTTCTGCCCCTAAAACATTTCCTGGATGGCCACAGTAGTGCCGCTCTGCATACTTTGAACAGAGTTTTATCATGGGTAGCAGCGACCTTTCAACATAATTGCATGTGGTCCAAATTAATTGTCCCGCTCTATTGTGCACAGAGTAACAGGCATTCTAAGATGAGATTAATTATGCAGGCACCTGATAGCAAGGAGAATCTTAGAGTGAGCTCTTTTGGATGCTGGGAATTTAGAAAATAAGGTATAAAATGACATTTAATTAACTAATAAACCAACTGACAAGACTGTCTCCACAGGAGACTTCTAGTCAACACAATTCAGAAAATTAGATTTTCTTAACTGAAATATAATAAGATAGGGCTTACGTGCAGTACTAAATATTGTCATAAATCAACATCCTATCATACTAAAAGACATTTAATAGATGGGTCAATTTAGAAAAGAAAGCCTAAAAATGCTGATTAACTATTTCCATTTCTTATTTAAGACATACTCTATGTATCTATGATTAATTCTTGACACTTTTTAAAGAATATTTCTATCAATGTCATTATGAAATCATACAAAGCCATCAAAGTATATGTTGTTAATCTAAACAATGCCAACTTTCTGTATAATTAAGTGATTTAAGGAGCTTCACGAAAGTTTAACTACATTAATCCACTTTCCATTGCCAGAACAAAATATACGGGGCTAATATGTAAAGCAAAGAAGGATTTGTAGCTGACATTATTGGAGCCTCAGAGCATGAAACCACACTGGTGAGCTTGGGGAGGATGAAGGTGTGAAGGTAGGAGCATGTAAAGGAGAGAAATATTATCCAAGGAAACAAGATAGTAGAGATAAACCACAGAAGGGCAGATTTTCCTCCTTTCTACATTTTTTCTCCCAGAGAAGAAATATCAAGAACTCCCAATTACCTGTACTAATTGCTACCCTGACCAGTAAGTACTTCAGTCACTAGGCAGGGATTCACAGTGAGGATAAAGCTCTTTGGACATGAATCCTCAGGGGTTAGCCCATCTGACAGCAGCAATAAACTAGGGAGTCTCAGGTTATTCACATTCTTACTTGAAATGACTCATTAGAGTCTATTTCTGCTTGCTTGCAAGACCTGCCCACTACAGAAATGAGTAGAAAGATGGCAGCCACATAGCAAGTAACTGTCCCTCATGATTACTATCCAGGGCAAGCCAGCCTCAATATTCGTAGCTCAATTAATCTTTGGGCACCTCTCTTCCCAACTCTAGGCCATGCTTTGCTTCTCAGATTAATTAATTGAGTAACCTCTTATAAATTCTTTCTTTGTGTGTGTGTGGGGGGGGGAGGGTGTTTGTAGAATTTGATGTAAGGCTCTGGTGGGCTTTTCCACCCAGTCTTTCTGAAGGCCATGGGGTCAGTTTTCTTAGGAGCCTAACTTTTAAGCCCACTTTGCTCATGTTATTATAATGATGAAGAGAAGTCTTTTTCCTTGTAGGCAAAGCCAATTAGCAAATGCATATGGCCTATTTTTGCCCATTTACTACCTACATATTAAAAAGAAAGGTTTTTGGTGGAATCAAGCTTGGATGTTTCTGCTCTACTACAGTAATTGTGAATTAAGTTTTCCCGCCCATGTGACTTTCAGCCTGCACAAAAACCGACTGCATAGAATTAAAGATCTTGCTGTAAGACTTGAGAATCTTCAACTGTCAGGAGTAAAGTGAGTTGGGGAACAGATTTCAAGGTTGAGGCAGAGGCAAGACATTTCCTAATGTTGCTCTAGTTACTCAGAAAGCAATGGCAAGAGTTGACGAATGGGACCTTGTGAAATTAAAAACCTCTTGTAAAATAAAGGAAATAGTCGATCTGGCAGCCCATGGAATGAGAGAAAAATCTTTTCTATCCATTTGACAGAGAGTTAATGTCTAGTAGAATATACAAAGGACTCCAGAGAACTCTAAACAACATGAAATTAGCATCCCTAATCTAGATCCATTTTCCCTTGATAGTTTCTGTGGCCATAGCCTACTGCTATACTACACATGATCACTTTGCTTGACGACAGTTATTTAAAATTTCCCAGTAGCTCTGCTTTACAAATAACCTAACCTGATAAAGATTCTGATTTCAAACATTTTGTTGTGTTTTTAGCAGTTGGTATGATGAAGTAGGTTAGAAAGACAGGGAACTGTGAGACATAGAAAGACAAAGGAGCTTCCCACTCCAGAGTCTGGCTGAAGCCTTTGCCAGCTCAGAGTCAAGAATACAGCATAATTAATAACACTTACTATGAAAGTTGCCTACAGGGACAATGTCCTTTCATAAGAAAATATTTCAAATAAGGATGTTAAAATGACAATGAACCATGCTTAAGTCCTAGGCATATTTGACCTCTTTCCTTTCCCAGCTGCAAATCTGTAATTTTCTAGGTCTCTCATAGGAAACCCCATTTACAGTAAAAGATGTGTCTTAACTCCCCTGTGGAGCCCTTATGACCCGTGGTTTTAAGATATCAGATTGTAATCCTGTCCAGGGCATCTGGGGAGATACCCTATAATCTTCAGAGAAAGAGAAGGAAAAACAAGCATGTGAACAACCCTTTGAGGTATAACTTGAGAGACACCAAACTTAGCTACTGATTAGACTGTCTCTCCTTGAGGAGGCCACACCCACAGTCTCTTTCTGCTGATGCTATGTTTAAATTCTTGTCAAAATCTCTTCTTAATAACTCCAACTCTTCCTCATGCAGACTTGTCCTGAAGTTCCTTTCTGTTTTGCTTTTTATGGAAATAGATTCTTTTATATAATAAATTCTGATTAAACGTTCCCTCCTACCAACTTCTTTCAGTTTCTCATCACCTCCTCTTCCTTCCAGACTCACATCCTATTTGCCTCTCTCCTTGGAAAGCAAATAGGCATCTACATAATAGTACAATAAAATAAGATAAAGCAAAAGTAAACCAATTGGAATATGACCAAACACACTAAATGAAGGAAAAAAGGCCCCCCCCCAGCACTAGAAACACATAGAGCCACACATATTTGCACACACAGGAATCCCATAATAACACAAATTAGGAGCCGTAATATATATTAGATATACTATATATAGCCATATGTATATATATATATATATATATATATATATATATATATATACACAAAAGACAAAAAAACCAAAAGCCCACCACACATGAAATAAAGAACCTCCAAGTATGCCACTGAGTTCATTTTTTTTGTTGGCCATCTACTGCTGGGCATGGGGGTTATCCTTAAGAATGGTTTCTTTCCCCAGTGGGACTCCTTTGAAGAAGACTGATTTTATTTTTCAAGTGGCTATCAACTGGAGACTGTTTTGGGGGTTAGGAATGAAGGCACGTTTCTACTTCTCCTCTCAGCTTTAGGAATCTATAGTGCAGACTGTAGTGCTTTCTGTCATACTTTCTGGGAGTTCATATGTGCATCCGTTCTGTTGTGTTTAGAAGGCCTTGTTCCTTGGTGTCTGTCCTCCATTCTCTCTGGGTTTTGTATTCTTTCTGTCCTCTCCTCAGTAGGCGAGGGATCTGTTGGAGACCTTCCATTTAGGGCTTTAAATGACTTTAGGGGGCTAAATTTCATTTAGGGCTCTGAGTGTTCCAAGGTCTCTCACTCTCTGCATACTGTCCAACTGTGGGTCTTTGCATTTCCCCTTTCTGCTACAGAAGGAAGCTTTTCAGATAATGATTGAACAAGTTGCTGACATAGGGGGTATAACAGAATGTCATTAGGAGTCATTTTATGGCTATGTTCCTTTAGCAGAACAGTAGTATTTGGCTTTCTCATAGGTGCTTTGACTACTTAGTAACAGGTTCTTGTCTTCCCAAGCAGTGTTGGGCAGTGGTTCTATCTCATGAAGTAGGCCTTAAGTCAAATCAGATCTTGATTGATTGGTTAGTCCTAGAAACTTTGTGCCACTTTTGCCTGTATCTTTCAGGCAGGTCACCATTGTAAATATCAATGTTGGTAGTTGGGCTAGTGTTTACCTCTGTCCTTCCAGTACCATGAATAGTGGTGAAGCCTTTTATGTAGGCACCAGCTCAACTTCTCCAAGTTCAGTGAATCGTGTTCGTGTTTTCTTCAGCAATAAGTTTTTACTGTCAATTGTGGAGAACAGCCAAAAGCCTTTGGCCTGAGTTCTTTAGGGGTTCCTATGGAATCCCTTTGGACAACAATTTGATTATATATAACCCATTCCTGGCACTGGAAGATTCATGGATGAGAGATGTCCAGCTGAAATTGTTTCCCTCATTATTTGGTGATTTCATTCAGAATGCCGTCACACATGTACACATTTTAGGAAGCTTCTATTATATTAGGTGTCCATATGACCTCTTCTAATGTCTTTCCTGTAGTAAAATCAAGAATTTCAGGTTCATCTTCATAAAGTCTCTTTAAAAGAACTCAGACTGCTGCAGGTGGCAGTGTGGAGCTGTTTCTAGCCCACAGCACGACAATGACACACGGCCCAAGTTTACTAGTATAGTCATAGGACAAACGTTTGTGACACTCCAGGAATGTTCCACACAAGCCACGTTTTGATACATCACTTTCAGCTCCATCAACATCCCAATCAAGAAGGCAATTCCTCTGTTTCAGATATAGATCTGGTAGTTCATTATGTTCAATATCAGTTTGGCAAAGATGTGTAAAGAAAGCTATTTGACTTTGAGTGTGAGAATAGGAGGTATAGACCCATATTTGGATTCTATTTGCCTTAGGGCTACCTAATCGGCTTATGTTGATGTAAAACACACCTTTCATCTCACAGGGAATAGAAAAGAATTTACTCTGAGAAACTTATATGAGTGACCATGGCCCATGAACACGGATCTAGGTTACTTCAATTGACATGTTCCAACACACTGATTTCTCAAACTTTTGATAGTTACAGAGCAAAAGGATATCATAAATTAAGGTACATTGGTGGGAGTGCAGGTAGTGCGGCTGCAGCAAAGTGGGGGAAATCTCTGCCACAGGTTTTAGATGGTATTTGGTGACATTCTTAGCCATAGGAATGGAGGAAGCTACTGCTCTGGTAAAGTCACTACATCCCAAAAGTTCTATCTAGTAATTGAAGGGATGTAGAGTCAGGCAGAAATAGAACGATTATTAATGGGACTCCAGACAGCCTAGGTAATTTGGCTTTGGATTTGCAACGTTCTGGCTTTTTACAGGTATAAACTTCTGTCGACCCTATTGAGTCTTTATCATGGGTTTTTAGTTTCTATTTCCCAGTCCGCTTCCATTTCATATATGAGGAATTTGGAGTTTATAAAGTTTAGTTAGACTTTTGAAGGTGCACACAATGATTATCTTGTTTACTTTTTGTGCGAATAGAATAAAATGATGTGGGTAAAATGTGCCACATCTGACGAGTACCTACAGATGTTAAATATGGTGATCCATATCAGTGACAGTGTCACCCCTGTGCAGTTTCCCACGGGAACAACAGTTCCAGGAAGGCAGCATAACTCAAAGTGATTTAGCACCATACACGGCTGTGTCTCCGTAGCTCGGTGATTAAGTGAGAAGTTGTGGCTTCACAACTGGCCCTTTTGAGTGTCCATGGCTCATGGCAAGGAGCAAATATATGGTTAGAAAAGCTGCGAGGAACCAGTGATGTGAAGCCAGCTCCAGAGGCATGAGCATAGAGTTCATCACCTCCCTGCTTTGCCAACTCACAGGTTATTATGCTGATTGTGAGCTCACTCTTTTGGTCCAAACTTTAGGACTTGTTCACAGCAGGAGGAAGTCCTTTCAAATGTAAAAGCAATAGAATTTCTGTTTCTTTGCTTAGTGAGTGAGAAATAATGTTTTCTTTAATTTAAAGTTTAAAAAAAATCTTCTGTGTTAACTTTGATTCACTTTAGTGATAAACTTTTGGGCTATATTTGGTTTATGAGTCTAAATTTGGCTAAATTTTAACAATTGACTAATGGCTATATAATAATTTAAAAACTCTAGCACAAGCCAGTGTGTATCACTATTATATTTTCTTTTGTGGCACTTCTTTATGAGTTGGTTAATTAATTCTCTTTACATAACAAATTATATTTATATTGTGATAGTTTAAGAAATAAATGCAATTCACATATTTTTTTTCCCATATAATTGTTTGTAACTGTCTTGATTTGTTTCGTTTAATGACTATGTAATTTTTTTCCTTAGGGCAAAGAACCAAAGAAAATTGGACCTTTTCAGTATCCCTTGTGGCTTTCTGAGACTCCTGTCATGATAGCATTATATATACATGTTTAGGTGATTAAGTTTGCTTAGTAATTGCTTGTTGTAAGATAATCAAGCAACACCTAAGAGAACAAAAGAGTGGAAATTGCTCCCTTCTTCCATCCAGAATTGCCTTTTGTAATTCACAAAGACAGCCGAGTCCACATTAGCTCACATTGTACTAAAAAACAACAATGTCAGTTCAGATTGAACTTGGAGTTTCAACTTTCTGGCTTCTGGAGAGTTCCTAAAGTGTAAATCTTCAAACTTTAATTATGGTGTTGAAGTTGTGTGCATATTTTCTGGGACATTTGATTGAGCTGAATTGCTACGGAATGTACACAGTTACACAACAGCCAGGTATAATATAGGTAATATGTATTAGAGTGAGCTTCCATGTGTTTTTGAAAATGATTCTTTAACTAAGTTAGAATCTCTTAGGGAGAGAAAAAAAACACAATCAAGCAGTAACCTTAGTCTCTCCAGTAGAGGCCCTCATATGCATTTATTTATTCAGTGAGGCAGCCACAGCCCCAGCTTTCAGTGCATTTTCAGAAGGGTAAAGAGAGCAGTGGGAAGCACAACCTGAAATATAATGAGAGGGATGCTAAATTCACACTCATAAACATAATGAAAGCAGAAAGGGAAAGTATATAATCCCAACTTTGCTTTTAAAGAGGTTTACACACCTGTATATAATTTTATTTTTGCATTAAGAAGAATTGGAAAGAGAGACATCCAAATATTAATGATTTTTATCTCTTAGAATGGCTGGTGAGCCTGATTTCATATTTCTTTAGCTTTTATATACTCTTGCCAAGGACAGTATTTAACATTACACATAGCAACAGTGTTTTAAATTTTAGTAGAACATGAAGCAATAGAAACCAGATTTCACTGAAAAAGCCTCCAGCCAAGATTTCAAAGACCATGATTAAAGATAAAAAACATGTAGATTTCTATTCTTCTTTTTATTTTAATCACTTCAATCATACTTCCAAGCTTCTTTTATGTGATAGACAAATAGGGTATAAAGAATGCATAAGCCCTGCAGATTTCATTTCTGTGGATGATTTTAAGGTTGCATACAATTCTTATGTTATAGAAACACACACATTCAATCCTCATTATTCATGAATTTGTATTTGTGAATTCATGACACACTAAAATGTATTTGTAACTCCCAGTTCAATAGCAGAGGTGTTTTTGTAGCTGTTGGATGTGTATGTATGCACACATGCATATATTACATGGAAATGTGTTTATACAAATCAGTAGGATATTTTTTTAATCATAAATATGTACATTCCTGGCTGAGGTTGAACAAGCCAACATGATGTGTGCTTCAGATCTTATACCATAAATAAAGACTTTTTCTGTGCTCTATTTAGTGCCACACAATTTACAGATTTGTGAGGATTTCAGGTAACTTGACTGTTTAAGATGGCCCTCAGTCATAATGCTGAAGTGCTAACATGTTTCATGAGAAAGTTGAGAAGTACTCACAGGGCAGGTAAGGTCAGCTTCCAGATCTAATGCTGTGGATAGTGTACTCAGTGTGAATAAATCAATGATGCGCAAAGTAGGCATTTTAAAAGAAGTATGAATGAAACCAGGTTACAGATTGATCAGTTGTTAAAAACATTCTGAAGAAAACTTCATAGGAACCTAACTTAGTTTTTCATAGGATCTATAGTTGAGTATTTGTTTGTGATAGTTTCATAGAACCTGGCTGATTCCAATACAAATATTCAAATATTCAAATAATATACAAATAGTATACAAATAATATATAAAATAAATATATAAAACCTCAAATACACAATCTGAGTATGTAACTTTGTCCAGTTTTCACAGTGATAATAATAACAGCTGTTATTTAGAAACATGCACACACACATTCATAGATAAAATAGGCAAATAATTTGAAATTAAGGAAAGAACGGGAAAGGAATACACAAGAAATGTGACATACCATAAAATGACTAAATCTTTGAATTCTAGGAATAGATGAAGGAAAAGAATCCCAGCTTAGGCCCTGTGTTCACCTAACATCTTCCTACCCAAGCTGTATCCAACCTCTAGGTCAAACTTCACTCACAAAGTCTCTTTTCTGCTCCAACATGCTCTGTCCATATAAAACATAATGCTAAGAGAGTAAGGTCACAGGCCTGGATCTCATCACAAAAATACAAAAAAAAAAAAAAAAAAAAAAATGATCATGGCAGCATCTCCTTACAAACCCAGCCATGCCTATGGAATATCTGCCAATGAAAATTACCCAGACAAACCACAGGGCACAGTATTTAAGAGAAAAACCATCAAATTTATCAAAAAGTTAAAGGAACTTAAAGAAGACATAAACAGCTTAATGAACTTAGAGAATAAAGGTCCGAGTTATGCTCAAAATCCCGGGCTGATGGAAATGAAGACAGTCCAGGAAATGAATATAGAATTCAATAGGGAGATAGAAGTGGTGAGGAGGACTCAAGCAGAAATGAAGATGGAATCAAACCAAATAACTCAATTAGAAAAGGCGAAGAAAACTAGAAGATAGAATCCCAGGATTCAAAAATAAAATTGAGGATCTAGATAAAATAGGTAAATAATTTGAAATTAAGGGAAAAAAGCACACACAGGAAAGGAATGCACAAGAAATGTGACATTCCATAACATGGCCAGATCTTCAAGTTACAGGAATAGATGAGGGAGAAAAATACCAGATCTGTGACATAGACCAGGTCTTTCACCAGATCATAGAAGAAAACATCTTTAAACTAAGGAAAGACACATCAGTACAAACACAGAAGTACATTGGAGGCGGAGTTTTACTTACAAGGCAGCAGTCCAAGATTAATATTTATTAAAATATAAATCAACACTCACAATACAGGTAACAGCTTATAGTGGCACCTGAATAAGGACTGGAGTATCCGAGCGATGGACGAGAGATGGAGGATGGACGATGGATTCCAAACCAGTCTCTCTAACAGCCAGGAACCAGGCCCCTCCCAGGGTCCCAGCAGTCCCTTATCAATGGGGTTGACCACACCCCCTCCAGGTTGGCCACACCCCCTCCAGGAGCCCGGGACCCTGGATAAGCATCTTCGGACCTTATCAGCTGACACCTGAATCCCACCACAGTACATGACACTGAATAAACAAGATTAAAAAAGAAACCTGGAATGGGATGTCATAGTAACAATAACAACAACTACAATAATAATAACAACAACTAAGTATATAGAATAAAGACAGAATATTAAAAAGCTGTGAAAGAAAACCCACAAGTCATGTGTAAAGGAGAATTCATCAGAATAACATCTGGCATTTCAGTAGAAGTGTTGAAAGTCAGAAGAGCCTGGGACAATGTAGTCCAAATCCTAAAAAAATCACCACTGTAAATGTAGACTAATATACTTAGGACAGCTACCTGCCATAGTTGAAGGAGAAAACAAAAACTTTCCATGACATAAACATTCTAAAAAATGTATTCAACAAATCAAACCTAAAGAAAATACAGAAAGTAATATTTTTAAGCTGAAGAAAGAAATGTGGGAATGTGCACAGCTGAAAAATCATAAGTATAAATATGAAGCTATAATACCACCAAGAACACAAAAATACTAAAACCTAACAAAACAATAATTGCAATCAACACATACCTTTCAATAATAATTTTAAATATTAATGGCCTCAGTTCTCTAATCAAAATATCCAGGTTGTATGAATGAGTCAAAATCTATTTGTTGTTTACAAGAAACACATCTTAGCCTGACAGTTAGACACTGACTTAGAGTAAAAGAATGCATAAAATTACTACAATCAAATGGTACCACAAGCAAGCAGTCTTCACTATTTTAATATCTGTTAAAACAGGCCTGTGAACTAAAAGTGATCAGAAGAGATAAAGAGGGACAGATAATTCCAAGCAAGGAATATTAACTAAGAAGACATTACTATCGTAAACATATGTGTACTAAATGCTAGTGCAGCCAACCTCCTAAAAAATGTATGGCAGGAATTAAAGGCCTTGGTTAACATCAACCTACTAAAAGTAGGTGATTTAAGTTACCTACTTTGTCCAATAGACAGGTTATTTGAACAAGATCAAGAAAACATTAAAATTAAATAATATCATATATCAAATAGACTTAACAGACAGCTACATAATATTCTACCCAAATATCAAAGAATATACATTATACACAGCAGCATATGGAAATGTCTTTACAACAAACAACCTGGGACACAAAACAAGTCTACACACATTCATAAAGACAGAAGTAATTCTAGGTACTGCCTCTCACCACAATGCAATAAAACTCAAAACTGACCACAAACAAGTCTCCAATGAATATACAAACTCACTGAGATTAAACAACTCATTTCTAAATAATTAATAGGTCATAGATGAAATCAGAAAGAAGCAAAAACAATTCCTGGAACTAAATGAAAATAAAAACACAACACAGCAAAACACTGAGGCACCTTATACCAATCTATGAGAGAAACAGCTTTCAGGACCTACATTAAAGCATAAGAAAGAGCACAAACAAATGGCTTGATTTGCTGTTGTTTTTCAATATTTTAAGAATCATTGGCTATAGGTCTTTTTTAAAAGTCTGCTATAATTCTCAATAATGAGTAGGTCAAAGAGGAAATCAAGAAACAAAACAAAACAAAACAAAAAAATCCTGGGATAAATAACAATGAAAACAGAATAACAACTAAAAATGGGAAATATAAGAACAAACCAAAAAAAGAAAAAAAGCAGAAATTAGTGAAATAGAAACAAAGCAAATATTTCCAAGAATTAATGAATATAAGAGCTTGTTCTTTAAGAAGATAATAAGATTGACAGATCCTTAGCCCAACTAACCAAAATAAGGAGAGGACCAAAATTAATAGAATCAGAAATAAAAAGAAAATATTACAACAGTTATGAAAGTTAGAATGTTGTAGTGGGACTATGTTGTTACATTGTAAATAATTGTCCTGCCTACTGGTTTAATAAAAATGCTGATTGGCTGAAGGCAGACAGGAAGTGTGGGTGGGCTACCAGACTGAGAAAACACTGGGAACAGGAAGAACAGAGTAGAGATGCCAGGGCAGAGAAGCCAGCAGATGCAGAGGACAACTATGCTGCTCTGAGAAAAGGTACTGAGCAGCATGGCTGAACAGAATAAGAATCATGGGTTAGTTTAAGAGTAAAGAGCTAGCTAGCAATATGCCAGAGTCATAGGCTGATCAGGATGAAATTAGTACAAGTGCATGTGTGTTTCTGTGGGACTGTAGGTCTGTGGGTCTGGACCACAGGCCAGACAGGCCAGAAACTCATGCTGCAGAATATTATAAGGGACTACTTTAAAATCCTCTACTTCATTATGTTGGGAAGCCTAAAGGAAGTGGATAAATTTCTATATTCAGCCATACCACCAAAATTAAACCAAGAAGAGAACAATAATCTGAACAGACCCCTAACAAATGATGAGATTGAAGTAGTATCTAAAAGCCTTCCAACCAAAAAATGTCCAGAGCAAAACGAATTAATTAATAATAACAACAATAGGGATGCATTAGACTTTCAAAAATGTTCTGCAGCCAATTTTTAATATATTAAAATAATAATTATTAACAATCGTAATTACAATAACAACAGCAAAAGTAGCAACAGCAAAACAAACAGAAGGAGTACTTCCTAACAAACTCCTTCTATGTAACTAGTGCCATGTAAAGACACACAGTAAATTACAGGCCAATATCCTTGATGAACATAGATTCAAAAATACTCATAAAATACTTGCAAACTGAATACAGATACACTTTAAAAGATTATTCACCATAACAAATTGGACTCCATCCCTAAAACACAAGGATGGTTCAATATACAAAAGTCAATAAATGTAATAGGCCACATATGGACTTAAAGGCAAACATCTCATGATTATCATATTATGTAGAAAAGATCTTTGATTAAAAACAATATGCATTTATAATAAAAGTCCTAGAAAATGTAGGGGTAGAAGAAATATCTCAAAACAATAAGTGCTGTGTATGAAAACCTACAACCCATCATCCTAAATGAAGAAAATCATGAAGCATCTCCACTTAAGTCAGGAATGAGACCAGGATGTCCTCTACTCACACTCCTTTTCAATGCTGTGCTTGAAGTTCTAACTGGAGTAGTAAGGCAAGAAAAGGACATTAGAATTATACCATCCCTATTAGCAGTTAATATAATACAATACATTAGAGATGCCAAATACTCTGCCAGAAAACTTCTAGAAATGAGAGATACATCAATGTAGATTCAGAATCAACTTGCACAAGTGAATAGTTTTTCTACATACCTCAACAGACAGAAAAGGAGATTGTGCACGTGCTCCTACTCACACCAGCTTCAAAGAAAAAAAAATATCCAAGAATAAAGTTAGACAAGAAGGTCAAGGACTAAAATACAAATTCTAGCTGTTATTAAATGAAAAATCAAAGCCACATATTAGGGAAAAGGCTGGAATATCAGAGAGAGGAAACAGACCACAGTCAATTCTCACCCAGCCTACTTCTCAGGGTATAAGCTATCTATCTTCCAGAGTACTCAGCCTGGCTTGTCTCTTCTACAGAAATACAACACCGTCTGCCTACGCCTCCTTAAATATCTTCTTTGCCCAGTTGTTTTACTTCTGAGTTCAACTCTGCATCATAAGTCTAGAGTTAAGATTAAAGGTGTGTACTACTATTGTTTGGTAGTTAGGCCTTGAACTCACAGGAACGGGAAAGATTTGTCTCTGGAGTTATGGGATTAAAGGCATAGGTCATCACTCTCTGACCCTCCTGGCTTGACTGTGGGTAGATTTGTTCACTGATATTCCAGACTGATTTTATTAAATATAAAATATCACCACAAATGACTTCTACAACGAAAACTTTACACTTCTGAAGAAAGAGATAGAAAAAGACATTAGCAAATGGTAAGATATCTCATGCTCATAGATTGGTAGAATTAATAGTGTGAAAATGACAATTTTTATCAAAAGGCATTCATAGATTCAATGTAATATCAATCAAAATCTTCATCACATTCTTCACAGAAGGAGGAAAAACTATCCTAGAATTCATATGACATAAAAACCCCATATAGTTAAAACAATCCTAACATAAAGAACAGTGCTGGAGGGAATTGTCATTTCAGATCTCAATGTATATAATAGAGCCTGAGTAATAAAAACAATGCAGCATTGCATGAAACCAGACACATAGACCATTCGATAAAAATCAAAGACTCCAATGTGAATACACACACAACCATTTAATAGTCAACAAAATTGTCAAAAACATATGCTAGAGAAAAGACATCATCTTCAAAATATAGTTCTGGGAGAACTGCATGGACACTTGTAGAAAAATGAAAGTAGACATATATATATGTATATGTATATATATATTACTTTTCAGGAGGAGGGGGGAGGGAGAGAGAGAGAGAGAGAGAGAGAGAGAGAGAGAGAGAGAGAGAGAGAGAGAGAGAGAGAGAGAGAGAGAGAGAGAACTGGGAATGGTGGCATGGACTTTTGAAACTTAAAGCTCATCCCCAGTTGCACACCTTCTCCAACAAGGCTGTACTTTTTAAGTCTCCTCAAATATTCCACTAACGGGATTAAGCGTCATATTTGAGCCTGTGGGGACTATTTTCATCCAAACTACCACCGTGGCAATAACCAACAACTCTATAATTGAAATTAAGGTCCATGAAATAAGAGGAAAATTATGCTTGGCACTGGAAACCTAGTCAAGTACCTGGGACTAGTGGAGTTATGGATCTTGGTGAACCACCCACAGTAACTTTTTAAAACCAGCAAGATCCATAACTATATTCTAGATCTTTATTTTTATACTCACAGATAAACATAGTTTTCACTCCTCATGACAGGAACCTTTCTTTGCAACAGGTATAGACTATTACAGAAAAACACAACTAATCAAAATACAGATTTGAGGAGCCCAGTCCAAACAGATACATCTACAAAAGAGTCCTACCACGAGGCTCAGGGATCATTGTGAAGGAAGGCGTAGAAAATAATGTAAGATCTAGAGGAACAGAAAGTTTGTTGTGAGATTGTGTCTCCAGGAAAAGACAGAAAAGCTACCCTTATGAAGTAAGTGTCACTAGCATTGCTTGCTTAAACAGATAAGAATATGGATAACATCAATCTGCATGCTAATGTGGACAGGAGGAAAGCTCAGGAGTCATCAGCCACAGGCAAAGACCTAAGGAATTTGGAAAGCTGGGGAAATAAGTCTCTGCTAAGGAAAAGCCCATCAGATGGTTATAAATATCAAATGATCAACCCTGGAAACATACAATCAAGTAGAATTATAGAGACTGAGACTGTTCTCCATCTCCATATATGTACATATTACAAAATAAATATAATATATATGTATAGGTGCCTCATTCCAGCCTCTGCTTGAATTCAGGTCCTGAGACTAGGAAGAGGTATTGGTACAAGGAAAAATTTTGACCACTATGTGGAATGCACTCAAATGGTCCCAAATAGCTTGTGCCTTCTTTATACTTTAACAGAGTTGTGTGTGTGTGTGTGAGTGTGTATGTGTGTGTTTTGTTTTTTTAACAGGGTTACATGAACAGCTTTATATTGGTTCTTATTTTTGACTTTTAAGAAATACATCATAATCACTAGGACAACCCCATTGCTTCCCTTTATGATTCCCCAGATACACTTTCTCACTCCTTACATAGCCTTATTTTAGACATAGAGTGCAGCATTTTTTCAGGCTTTACTAGATATCAAACCAGACACATCCTGCCCTAACAGCACTATGTCCGCTGGCAGCTACAATGTTGAAAAGAAATAGGCACGGTTACAATGCTTTAATGACAACAATATTCAAACCCAGACAATTATTTCACATATGCAAGGTATGTTTTTATTCAGTTCCTTTTTCTACAAGACAGCTCCATGTCTCAGTCTCAAAAGGCAGACTTTGATAAAGTGCTTTTCCCATCTCACTATACCATACTTCTTCCACCAGTATAAGCTCCTGTTTATGGTAAAGATGGATCTTTCCATTCCATATTTTACATTGCATTTTTCCATGGATTAATATTAGGTCCTATCATTGATTATAAATGCCTGATGTCCAAGGAACTTACTCTCAACAGTTGGCACTATGTATATTCCTGAGGCTTCTCCCTATTCTGTGTATGCATGTAGTCTGTGTACCTTAATCTCCTTCTAGAACTGTGAGACATGGTTAATGTTCCAAGTGCTGTTTTCTCACATGCATCTAACTGTCTGTATGGAGTCAGAAAAGTTCCCTGGATTAAGAGTTGTAGTTAGTAATTCCAGATAAGAGATTTGAGAAGTGTTATCCCCTATGGAGTTTTAGGGAAAGATATTCCAGAAAGAACAGAATTTCCAGGAAAATTACAGCTGTTACATGTGTGACTGACAAAATAAAACTAAAAGCCAACTGAAGAATCAACAACATGAGATAGAAAAGAAGCTGTGAGCTGCACGAACTTGTAAGAATCGGTTTCTATGTGTCTTGCCCCAAGGAAACTCATTGGACAGGTAGTCATATGTTGACCCAAAACTAGGTACATGGCTTCTGGCATGTGTGTGTAAAAAACAGCAATAAAAGAGAAAGACTCCATGAATTTGAAAGAAAACAAGGGTGGGGTACTACATCGATATCAGAGGGAAGAAATCGAGGGTATGTGGAGGGGGGATTCATAAAATTATATTATAACCTCAAAATACAAAAAAATAGCTAAAAATGTGAACTCAAGAAACAACTAAAATAATGACAATGCTAACTATACTAATTTATGCTTCACAATGTGTGTATGTGTGTGTGTGTGTGTGTGTGTGTGTGTGTGTGTGCTAAATGTAGCCATCACAGAATGGATGGCTCTAGTGGAAATTTCACTGATAGGTGCTGGAAAGCATAATATTCAAAAGGGGAATTTCTAACATCACCAAAGCGCTATAATGCTCTTGCAAATGATAAACACGTGTATCTGTTACTTTACATGTTGGAACAGAATTCCTGACAAAATCAACTCAAAGAAAGAAGGGTTTATTCTGACTTGTCCTATGAGGCATTAAACACATGGCTGCAGAAGGATGAGGCATCTGGTCACATTTCGCAAGCACTCAAAAGCAGAGAGATTGAATGCTCATTCCAGCGTGCTTTCTCAGTTTCCTCCAGTCCAAGATCCCATCTCATGGAATGGTGTTACATATATTTAAGGCGGCAATACCGACATTTAAGGTAGATCTTTGTGTATCAACTAATCTAGATTCTCTTGCACAGAGAAAGTCGATGTTAAGTTACATGATTGTTCTCACTTCCATCTTGTTGAAAATCAAGAGCAAGCATCACAGAAGGGCAGTGGTAAAGATTCTGCTGTGGCTCAGGATATTTCTGTTCTTTGACATGAGTTTTTAATAGTACTATTTTGGAGGACTTGTGCTTACTCTCTGTAAAAGTAGCTAATTCTACATTATATATAATTGATATCTATCTAACTAATATGTTTATATCTATATCCATATCCTTATCCATACTTTTAACCATATCTATATCTATCTTCAACTGGTATATAGAGGAAGAGAATGAAGAAGAATGAATCTATCTATCTGCAAGCCTTACATCAGGACAATTGTCATTACACTAAATTTCGTTCTGCACCAGAAGTTCTGGGATAAATAATAAAGATAAAGATAAGTTTCACAGATAGACAAGCATGCACAGTGACATACAGGACCATGGAGGATGGGAGGGTGCCATGTCCTTTAAATTACAAGTTTGCTATTCAGCACATCTAGCATTTTGTTTGGGTCATGGATGAAGCTACAAATGAGCCTCATAGAGGAAGTCGGTCCCCATGATTCTACTGTGACCTGTGTACTTTATCAGAATGTTCAGAGCAGCTTCAGACTATGAAAGAGGATCTTAGTGAGATTTCTAGTTTCTATCCCTGTCAGCAATGCAGAGGAAGCAAGGAACTACACTATTTAGTAAATTTCAGGATCCTGTAGCTTTGGCTATCCACAAGGCCTGTGGACTCTGTGTCCCCTGAATGTTCACACTATCGTTGGAGGCTCCCTGTCACCACTCAGAGGAGTTCCCACTGTTCATCTGTTATCCTGATCCCACTCAGCCGTGTTCTTGGGATCATGGAAATCCACTTCAAACAGCTCATATAGCCTAAACAGAAATACAAGTACAAGGCTATATTTTTATCAGCTCGTGGATAACTTATTGAATCTCTCTCTTAACAAAGCATCAAATGAGAATGAAGTATAAAGTCTTTCCATCCTTTATTAATCTAGTAAACAAATATTTGTTATGTCCAGTATGTACCAAATATTGAATCAGGCTACTGGATGAACAGTTAACACAATGTAGAAAAATCTTTCTCTTAATTGAATTTTTGATCTGGAAGGAGAAAAAAAAAAAAGGCAAGCAAGTGAAATAATTACATATTGTTATTTGCACGAGAAGGATGATAAGCAGGATGGTGGTTTAGTTCCAAATTAAAAAGAGAGCGTGTTTTTCCAAACAAAATGGTCAGGAATGTTTGCTCTGGAGAGATCATGTCTAACACATTTTCTAAGACAAAAACAGCAAGCAGAAAATGACTGAAGAACTGGGAAGAAAGATTTCCTGGGAAGGGTACGCAATGCATCAGTCACTGTTCATCTTACACCCTGCTTGCAGCTCATCCTTTTCCAACGTTATCTGCATCTTTTAGGATGTTTTTCCTCTATGGCTGTAATCTCTGTAAGAGCGTAAGGGTTATTACTCCCTCTCTTCTTCAATATTTCTCTCCCTCCTGTGTATGTGTGTGTGTGTGTGTGTGTGTGTGTGTGTGTGTGTGTGTGTGTGTGTGTGTGTGTGTGTGTGTGTGTGTATGCATGTGGAGGCCAGAGGCTGATATCAAGTGCCTTCCTCAGTTTCTTATGCTCTGCCTTATTATTCTGAAACATATCTCTTGCTGAACTTGTAGCTCAGCAATTTTGCAGAGGCTGGGTGGCCTGTCTGCTTTTTTTTTAATCCCGTGCTGGGATTACAAATATATAACATCTGGTTTATTAATTAATTTAATTTAATTTTAACATGAGTGTTGGAGATCTGAACTCAGATCCCTGTTTGTGTGTGATAACTTTCTTATCAAATTGTCACCCAAGCCTGGAGTTATATTTTTTCCAAGTATCGTTTGAAAAGGTAAAAACAGTTTGACTTTAAAAGCATGTGTGGCAAAGTAACTTGTCTGTGTTTTCTATGCACATGTATGAGTACATGCACTAGCATGGAAGATGGTACTGCTTCCCTTTTGGATTTTGATTAATTTTTATATAGTACTAAGAAGTCCCCTAGAAAGAATAACAGCATTAATTGAGACCCTACTACTTCCAGACACTGTTGTACACTCAAATATGTTAACTCATTTTGATCCTTTTCGGTTTAGTAGTATTATTATCCTTATGTTCTCATTGAACCCATAGACACTGTGTGATATGTCAAGATTATACAGCTATCGTTAGTAATCTTAATAGGTTCTAAGATATTTCTTTGTAGACCCAACTTCCCAATAAAATATCACATATTTCCTATATTTTCAACCATGCAGGAAAATACAGCAATCATATCATTCTTACATTAAATAAAATTGTTTTCTAAATTTAAAAGGATGCTTAATCCAGTGAATAGATTTTTATCACTTGCTACCTATTGTCATCTTTATTATTTTATTTCTTTAACTATTGTCACGAACAATGTCATAGTTGAGAAAAGCTCCCATAAATAACAATAGCCGGACACTATACAAAGACTTTCCATGACTTATTAAATCTTGTATTCACTCTTTGACAAAGTTGCAGTTATTGACAGAATTTCAATTTTGTCTTTCCGAAATAATAAATGTATGAACTTGAATAGGGAGCTTAATTTATGTGAGTCTCAGTTTCTTCATCTGTCAGGAGCAGTTTGACTTTAGAGATTGTGAGCTTAACCACTTGTGTATCACTTGCTAAAAACCTTCATTTTTTTTAGTAATATAGTATTTTAAATGATATTTATGTTTAACATATTTTAACTTGTCTTCTGCAGAATATCATAATTTCTGATTGCTTTTTAAAGAAGAATGCTAGAGAAATATTCATATAGTAACTTTTGTGGAAATATCTTCCATATTGAGAAGTAGTGATCCTTAACCTGAGGTATATCTACTTTGGAAGACTTTCAATTGTTGTCTTAATGCACTATTCACAGGTCGAATCACACAAAATATACATCTTCACTTTTTGTCATTTTAAATAGAAGAACATTAACAACTGGAGACCCCTAAGCCACTTGGTCCACAGCTGACTAAGAGGTGAGTGGCACCCCAGACCCCAGGGCTAATAGAGATCTTGTTCTCCAATCCCTGGGCCAGGGACACAGTCCCTGGTACCCCCAACTACACCCAGCTCTACCCTAACCCAAAACCAAAGAAATCTGGGATAGCTCCCCCTCAAGCCTGATTCCCAGCAAAGCACAGCAGGAGGGACACCCATGGGCCAAATTCCACCCAAACCACAATCTGCATCACCACACACTGAGAACTAGAGACCCCAAAGCCTTCTGGTCCAGAGCTTACTAAGAAGTGAGTGACACCCCAGCCCCCAGGCCGAGGAATACAAGGAAAATACATAAATATAATAAAGGTGATATACAGCAAGCTGACAGCCAACACTAAAGTAAATGGAGAAAAACTCAAAGCAATCCCACTAAAATCAGGACCAACACAAGGGTAAGAAGTCAAACTGGGTCTATTTGCAGATGGTACAATTGTATACATAAGTGACTCCAAAAAAATTCTACCAGGGAACTCCTACAGCTGGCAAATACCTTCAGCAATGTAGCAGGGTACAGGATTAAAAAAAAAAAAAAAAGTCTTCCTATATACTAAGGATAAAAGGGCTGAAAAAGAAATAAGAAATAAGGGAAACTATACCCTTCACAATAGCTGCAAATAACATTAAATATCTTGGCAAAACTCTAACCAAAGAAGTAGTAGACCTGTTTGACAAAACCTTTAAGTCACTGAAGAAAGAAATTGAAGAGGATATCAGGAAATGGAAAGATCTTCCTGCTCCTGGATAGGTAGGATCAACATAGTAAAAATGGCAATTTTACCAAAAGCAATCTATAAATTTAATGCAATCCCCATCAAAATCTCAACACAATTTTTTACAGTCCTTGAAAGAACAAAACTCAACTTCAAATGGAATAACAGGAAACCCAGGATTGCCAAAACAATCCTGCTCAATAAAAGAATTTCAGGAGAAATTAGCATCGCTGACTTCAAGCTATACTATTGAGCTACAGAAATAAAAACAGCCTGGTACTAGAATAAAAACAGACTCATGTGGATCAATGGAATCAAATTGAAGACCCCGACATTACCTCACACACCTATGAACACCTGATTTTTGACAAAGAGGCCAAGAATATTCAATGAAAAAAAGATAGTATCTTTAACAAATGGTGTTGGTATAACTGGATTGTAGTATGTAGAAGAATGCAAATAGATGCAAATAGATCCAAACCTATCGCCCTGCACAAAACTCAAATCCAAGTGGATCAAAGACCTCAATATAAACCCAGCTACGCTGAACTTGACAGAAAAGAAAGTGGGAAATACCCTCCAATGCATTGTCAGAGGTGACCACTCCCTAAATATAACACCAGTAGCACAGACACTAAGAACAACAATCAATAAGTGGAACCTCCTGAAACTGAGACGCCTCCGTAAGACAAAGGCCACAGTCAATAAGACAAAACGACAGCCTACAGAATGGAAAAAGATCTTCACCAACCCTACATCTGACAGAGGACTGATCCCTAAAATATGTAGTGAACTTAAGAAACTAGAGCCCCAAACCTAAATAACCCAATTAAAAATGGGGTTCAGAGCTAATTCTCAACAGAAGAATTACAGATGACTGAAAGGCAGTTAAAAATTGCTTAACATCTTTAGCCATCAGAGAAATGCAAATCAACCAAAACAACTCTGAGATACCACCTTACACCTGTCAGAATGGCTAAGATCAACAGCACAGGTGACAGCCTATGTGGGAGAGGATGCAGAGCAAGGGGAACACTCCTCCATTGTTGGTGGGAGTGTAAACTTGAAGAGCCACTCTTTAATTCATTATGGCAGTGTAGGGGATTGTGTTGTTTCATGGTAAATAATTGTCCCATCCACTGGTTTAATAAAAAGCGCTGATTGGCCAAAGGCAGGCAGGAAGTGTGGGCGGGACTACCAGACTAAGAAAAACTCTGAGAACAGGAAGCACAGAGCAGAGCGCCAGAGAGAAGCTGGAAGACGCAGAGGACAACTAAGCTGCTCTAAAGAAAGGTACTGAGCCGCATGGCTGAACAAGAAGAATCATGGGTTAGATGAAGGGTAGAGGGCTATCAGGTTTTATGCCTAGGCCTTAGGCCAAACAGCCTAAAACTATCGTAGGAATCTGTGTGTCTCTGTAGGACTGTGGGACTGTGGGACTGCGGGTCTGTGGGTCCTAATCTTGAGGTTAGGCCCGAAAGTCTCGCCAGAAACCTCCTACTACATGGCAGTTCCTCAGAAAAGTGGGAATCAATCTCCCCAATGAGCCAGTAAAACCCCTATTGGGCATATACCCAAAGGATGCACATTCATACCTCAAAGACATTAGCTCAACTATGTTCATAGCAACATTATTTGTAATAGCAAGAACCTAGAAACAACCTAGATGCCTCTCAACTGAAGAATGGATTAACAAACTGTGGAACATCTACACAATGGAGTACTATTTAACAGTAAAAAAAAGAGATATCCTAAAATTTGCAGGCAAATGGATGGATTTGGAGAATATCCTTCTGAACTGGGCATCACAAGCCTAGAAAGACAGGCATGAGAGGCATTCACTCATAAGATGATTTTAGACAAAAGCAAAGAATGCCCAAGCTGCAATCCATAACCCCTAAACAGCTTGGGATCAGAAGGAAGTTAAGAGAGACATCCAGAGATTCCTTTAGGAAGAGAAAGTAGAGAAGATCTCCTTAGCAAATTTGAATCATAATGGGTTGCAACCAAGAAGAGGTGGGAACAAATCATGAGAGAAGGAAATAGTTGAGTTAGAGGAGCAACAAAGAGGGAGAAAAAAGGAAATGGATAATTTGATAGAGGAATCCAATGTGGTGTTGAAAAGAGATCAGGTGGTAGGGAAATTTCCAAGAGCTCACAGGATGTACCTGGCTAGGTTTCCAACCAATAGTGGAGGGGGTGACTAAGCAGGACTTCCCTATTATCAAATGAATAACCACCCTAAGTATCATCACAGAACCTACATTTAACAATGGATAGAGGTGGAGGCAGAGATCCATGGCTGAGCACTGGGTCAAGCTCCTGGTCCAGCTGAGAACTGGGGAAGAGAGTCTGTATAAACAAGTGGATAGAGATTATGAGGAAAATTCTCACAGTGATGGCTGGCTGGAGCTCTGTGGGGGCGCACTGAATCAGGAATAGCCACTGGAGACCCATTGGGAAAAGGAGCTAGGCCCTCCAAGGGTAGGCAACTGTGGATTTGCATGGGCAGTATGTGAAGCCTCAAGGGGAGGAATCAGACTGTGTTCCTGTGCATGGGCTGGCACCTTGGAGCCCATTCGCTGCAGAAGAGCGCCTAAACCAGTCTTGATACTGGAATGAGGAAATCGGACTTGCCTGGGAATGGATGTGCCAAGCTGAGTTGAGCCACCTTGAGACTTCTTGCCATTTTGGGGGAGGACGGGACAGGGCATGGGGAGGTGGGAGGTTGAAGTCTGATTTGAGAGAGGGACAACAATCAGGGGGAATCAGGGGATCCATTGGAAAATTACTTTTTTCATTAAAAAAATTGAAAAACAGATCTTCTTGTTAGCTGGCAATACCAAGCTCAAACCTATAACAAAACAAACTAGTGCCCAATCTAATGATATAATCTGGGATGCAATTTTATTTCATTTTAGATGTTCTCTATCTGTGTAATTTAAATAACCAGATGATAGTATTTTAATGGGTGATTTGGCTTACCCACTGGCTAAGTCAATGAGCTGCAAAATATTGACTCTATTATGACCCACAAAACCAAGTTGACCCTGAATATAAATAGATAATTTATTTTAGTGTGTGTGTGTGTGTGTGTGTGTGTGTGTGTGTGTGTGTGTGTGTGTGAGAGAGAGAGAGAGAGAGAGAGAGAGAGAGAGAGAGAGAGAGAGAGAGAGAGAGCATAATAGAGCAAAAAGCAACTATTCTCATGTGGAAGCAAGCATATTCAACTTACTAAATTTAATCTATCTTTGAAAATTACTTTATATAGACGTAAAATAAAGACATGAAATTTGGTGTTGTTTTGCCCACTACACTGTCCTTACTAATTCTATTTGCCAACTCAAATACATGCACAGAAAGGATGGCAACTAAGCTTTATTGAACTCCTGTCATGTGTACCATTTTAAATGATTCCAGCTCTGCCCAATGGAACAATCATGCAGCAATTCTCTGTTAGGGGTTTCCTTTATGTAGAGGAGGAGATTGAGTCTCAGGCAGCCTTTTAAATTCTGCAAACTGTTATATTTACTAAACTAAAGAGTAAAGCTAGAGTCAAGAATTTTGCATCATTTTTAACCTCTAATAATCCACCTCAATGAAGTTTTCAAGATTCAGTATTATTGACTAGATTCATATCCAGATAGAACAAAACATTTATTTTCAGTTTTGCTCATTGGTTTTTCGTCATTCTGACATAACTTAGAGTCTAGAATATGAACCTGACACATAATGCCAAGTCCCAACTTCCTGCCATGACCCTTTCGGTCTTGGGACTTATTGCCTCTGAGCCTCTACCCTTCTACAGTGCCAGGCCTCATCTGCTTTCCATCTCCCCGCTTTTGTACTGTTGTCAACACTATCCTTTAAATTCCTTCTACAATTTGTTAAACTCTGAAACACTCCGTAGCTTTTCCAGTCCAAAGTTGTACAATTCTTCCACAGTCCTTCCAAAGTCACACGATAAAGTCTGTCACAGCAATACTCTGTGACTTCGTACCAACTTTCTGTTTTACTTAGAGTTTCATATTCCTACGATAAAACACCACGATGTACGGTAACTTGGGGAGGAAAGAATTTATTTTATCTTACAGTTTAAGTGTGGCACAGTGCATCATGGTATGGGCCCACCCACATCAGTAACTAATTAATAAAATGCCCCACAGGCTTGTCTACAGGCAATCTGACAAAGAGATTTTATTTTTTAAGATTCCTTCGATTATTCTAGCTTGGGTCAAGTTGGAAAAAAAAATCAACCATGGCAGTTAATGAGAAGAGTTGAATAGCATTGGGTCCATCAACATTATACGCACGCAGAAGACTTTGTCTCGAGGTACAGACACTTCAAAATTTCATTTGATTAGGAGAAGCAGCTGTTCTTTCTTAGTAGAATGGATAACAATTTTTAATTCATTATTGGCCTTTCATATATTGAGGAATCTTAAAGATGCCTTCACGAATTCACAGAGGTAAGTGATGAATGGGGATTACTGTTTGTCTAGGGAGGATAACTGATCACTGAAAATTTCTCCTAAACCAAACAAACCAATCCTTCAAATATAAAGTTAATCATTTTATTGATATTAGCCTTCAGTTCTTACTCCATTAAGTCTCTAAATTCATGTTAGGAATCGCATAGGAACCAAATTAAAGTGGAATTATTTTAAAGTAAGAAAGATAAAAATTGTGAAGAAGCAATTTAATCTTAATAAATTATTTTTAATATTTCCTTTTCAATGAGGCATCACATTGACTATAAAATGGAGTGTAAAAGGGCATTGGATGCAGAGACCGAGTAACAAAGAGACCACTGCACCCTTGAACAGTTACACCTGCAGTAATTTGCTTCATAAATTTTTATGTTGCATTTTACATTTTTAAGAAAGTGAGAATTCCCAACAGGGTCATAATTAGAATTGTGACAGTGTGAGAGAGCAGAGGAAGGGAAATTATGTTTGATCTCTGAAGTATTTAGCTAAACAGTTCTAAAAAAGAAATTCTTTGTTTTGGTAAAGATAGATTAGCACCCTCATAAATGTCCTTCCTTGACTAGAAGGCCTGTGATCTGATGGTTAACACTACCAAGCAGTCTCACAAGACAAGTCAAGGGGCAACTTAGAGTGCTAAGACAAGAAGCAGGTTTTCCTAGAACATTTATGAAGTTCTGGTATAAAAGGTGTCAAAGGTTGATATGTACTATATGGTTCCTTTTTGTAGGAATTTTATTTTTCCATATTTTATCTCTAGTTAGAGGCGTCAAAGCTTTGGTAGGAGATGTATATCCAGGGTACATTCTTCCCCATTTTAGTGCAGAATCTCTTTCTCCATTACATGCTATGAACTGTTTTCTAGGAAAATAAGACTTAGTTGTAAAAATGTAGATTAAAAAGTTCTTTCACAGTTCCAGGGACTTGGACCTGAACAGAGTGTTAGTTACTTTTTATTCCTGTGATAAGACATCGAGACCAAGGAAATTTATAGAGAAAATATTTAATCTGGGTATCATGGCTCCAGAGGGTTAGAGTCCGTTATCACCATGGCAGAGAACATGGCATCATGTGGGCAGGCAAACCCGAGAATAGAAGCCGAGAGCTTTTGTTTGATCCACAAGCATGAGACACAGAGAGAAAAAGAGATAACTGGGAATGACTTAGGCTTTTAAAAGCTCAAAGCCTACTCCTGGTGACCTTCTCTGACATGCCCCAATCATTCCCAAATAATTCTACAAATTGGAGACCAAACATTCCAATATATGAGCTTATGGGGTCCATTCTCATTTAAGCCAGAACATTATACTTCCTCCCTGGCCCCCATAGATATATGACCATATCATAATACAAAATGCATTTAGTCCAACTTCAAAAGTTGCCATAAACTTTCACAGTCTCAACACTGTTTCTGAGTGTCTTCTTAGAGTCAAGGAAATCTCTTAATTGTAAGCTACCATAAAAGCAAAAAGCAAATGGCATACTTTCAACATACAATGGCAAAGAATATATGACACCGTTTAAAAGAGTGGAAAGGGGGTATAGTGAGAAAATACTGGATCAGAGCAAGATCAGTATCCAGCAGGGAAAATTCCAAATCCTAAAGTTTTATGTCTGATGAGAAAGAGCATAGATGTGCTCTTTAAGCCTTTCTGACTGCAATACACTTCTTTCTCTTGGGCTCTTCCTATGCCCTGCATACAACACTCCTTGACAGACATCTAATGGCTTTGGCATTCCCAACATCCAACACAGTCCAGTCTTTCACAGCTTCATGAAATGGCCTCTCTGGCCCTCCCCATAGGGACACCCCTCCCATACACCTAGTCTTAGCCCCCCTTCTTAACTGTGGAAGACAATTTCATAACCCCTTAACTCCTTATTGCTTCTAAAGCCAGAAATTCATAGCTGAAGTTACCAAATTCTTCTGAATGCTTGGTATAAATTCTGGCCCTATCCTTGAATTACATTTTTTATAAGGTTTGATTTTTTTTTTTTTGTTTCTTTAGGAATAGATAATCTCTTAGGCCTTTTCACAAACTGCGAGATTAGCTAGGTCGGGTCTCAACACATTTCTTTTATTCAGAGGGTTCCATTTCTTTTATTCCATTTCTCCTCATTTCTTTTAGTACAAATTAAGGCTGCAACATAAAATTCCCCGGCGCTGTACTTAAACTGTACACTTTGTATTTCTTTTCATCCTATGTTCTTTTTTCATTACAGATTTTCATAAGAATGAGAACTAATACCCACACGACAGAGTTAAAATTATGTTGTGTTGAAATTGCCTTTTCCAGCAAATGTAGTCTGAAATTCTTCAGTTATTCATGAGACAGATTCTTAGAACTAGGGCAAAACCAGCCACATTCTCTACCAAAACATCACCAGAATGATTTATAGCTCAGTTGCTAAGATTGTTCCCTTTGAAGCATCTTGAGCTAGGCCACCACTGTCCACATTGCTCTCCGTAATACCATCATTCCTATGAGAGTGGCTCAGTAGACAATGTTCAACCACAATTCTAGTCTGAAGTCTCAAAGTCTTTCATTGTATCTTCAAACAACAGTTGATAAAAACAAAACAAAACAAAGCAAAAAAACCCCTCAATACTTGGAAACTCAGCTTGTTTGTTACATATAATTGAATGAATTATGCTATACAGCTAAATAAGGACGGGAGATTATTATATGTAGAAAAATAAGGAGGTGGGATTTATGGTATAAAGCTGTTAAGAAGTAGATTCAGCTAATCTTGGTAGAATCAGTCTCTGTAGGGGAGCAGTATCCATTGTAACACTCTGGGAGAAAGCTTTAGTGGGCATGTTCTTCACATATTATTAACATTTATACATGGACCAGAAGAAAAGGCTTTGCCACTTCTGTTTGGATCTGAGGCTAGAGATCTTGACATGATTTTTCGCATTTCAACAACACACATTCACTGATGAACTTACATACTCAGGGCTTCCTTTGGTGGCTCAATGTAGACAACTTGTGCCTCTCGGAAACCTCTGGATTGCTGCAGGTGGGACCAGTACAGTATAACTCTTCATTAACTGACAGCCCTTGCTTTTCGAGTTGTCTCATATATACATTACACAGTAGACACTGGTCCATGAAGGAGTCGCAGGGTTTATTATTTCTGTTCTTGTTGCTGTTATTGTTTTTTGCTGGTGACAATAGAACCCGAGGCTTTACACATGCTAGGCAATCACTCTATTAACTGAGCTACATTCCTAGGCAACAGTGGCAGGTTAAGTGTTCTGTTGAGGACCCTAAATGGGAGGTCTATGCTTCCCACTCTCTTTCTCACTTTGGGGGAGATGAATCAATTATCTTAACCCTGTAAGCCAGCAAATCTACTGGGATAAGTAACAAATGATATTGACAGATGAATGAATAAAAATGCAGCAGACATACACACTAGAGAAAAATGAAATCATGATATTTTCAGAACAATGGGTGGGACTGCAAATCATCATATTAAGCAAAACAAGTCATACAGTGAAAGACAAATATTATGTATTTCCTCCAATGTGTGGAATCTAGATGGAAAATTGTGTGTGCATGAAGTTCGTGAAACTGGAAAGTGGATCATAAGAGGCAGGAAGATCCTGCAAGGGGAGTCAAGGGCGAAGAGAAGGCTGTGAAGTGCATGTGGCATGAAAACGGAATGTTTCTGAGGGAAGGAAGGACGCCGGACAAAGGACCATGGGGAGGGACTGGAAGAAGGGGACACATAAGAAAAAAAACCTAATATATACCATATATACATAATAAAACCTATTATTTTATATACCAACCTTCATAATTTACAACCCCCCCCCCGGATGAAATAAGCAAGCAAAGTAAACAATCGGAAGCCTATTGTGCGTAGGTCACCCCTTCGCTGAGTCTATTATCAAAGGACTAATGTCCTGAGACAGCACCTGACCTACGTCAGTTGCTGTTCATTCAATTTTTCTGTCAGGGGTCAGTCTACTTTCTCATAGTGATAAATATAATAACAGGATCCCTTGTCTGGAGCTTTTCTAAATTGGTCCTAAATGTCATTTTCTGTGCTTTAAGGCATGAAAAGCGTTATTAAAGCATGTGGATCTGAGGGGTAAGGGACTTTGTTTGAGATCTTGTTTTACTGTGAATCAGGACATCTCAATCAAGTTATTGACAAAGGAAGATATTCACCAGGATGTACTTCCAGAACAGTCCAACAACCTAGACTTAGGAACAGGGTGATTTTTGACCTAGCATGAGGTTAATGTGAGCATGTCTTTACTGATAACTTCTGCTGATTTAATTGAGTTTTGTGATAGGGGTGCTGAGAATGTGAAAGTGTATTGGTGATCCTTATTTGAAAGATGTTTCACAGACCTATACCAAGGAAGATCTTTTCCAACTCTTCAACTGTGAAGAATTTGAGATACTATACAGTTGTGATAAACAATGTATGCTGCCCATTCCTTTTGCTTGATATTGAAACCGTGACCAACTTCTTTTGGGATTAGCTTTCCTATTCCTTAGAAAATTCAAAACATAGAGGATCTTAAAAGCTAGCAAGGATGTTATTTTACTATGGCTCATGAAAGTTAGGACCATTGGTTAGAAAAACGTTAATTAGAAATAAGAATTTTAACCAGATACTAGGTAGCTTTTCTGCTTTGAGTAAATGAAAAAATTGACTAATATTTAGTTTTATAACACTGGATCTTATAAATAAACATGCCTTTTAATAAAAAAGGTAAATATAGGAAGGAATGTCTAAAAAAATATTTGCCATGTGTCTTTATGTGTATGTCTGTGCATGTGTATATACATGTAAATGCCTATAAAGGCTAGAAGAGGACATCAAATATGCTGGAGCTGCTTTTGCAGGCCAGAAACTGAACCCTGGTCCTCTGAGTGCAGTAAATGCTCATAACTGCTGAGCCACTTCTCCAGTTAAGAATGGATTTTATAACAAATAATACTTGGAAATACTATGGCAAATATCCAATTTAGAACTTCCTTGTGCTCCATACACATCAGACTTAGTTATATGAAATTAAAATCTGTCTCGGCAGCCAACACACTGCAATTTCTTCTCTACTTTCTCATCCCTTACCTCTATAACATTTTGGACAGTTGAACCATTGTAAATATTTATAGCTACATTATAGCTCACATTAGTTGATTTGTGGTAGTTTTTGACCTCAAAAGTATCTCAAATCAATTCTGCCTATTATCATAGTACATTCCTTGTTAGGTTTCAGTTCAGACTTTGGCAATAATCTTCTGTGGATATTGCATACGTCTAGTCTGTTACATTCTATTTGATTTTCAACTGTGCTACCAGACAATTGCATGGCTTTCCCTTATGTATGATAATTAAAGTATGTGAGTTGACTATACACCTCATACCTTGTGTATGTATATATGTATGTATGCGTGCATGTATATATGTATGTATATATGTATGCATGTATTTATGTATGCATGTATATATTTATGTATGTATGCATGTATATATGTATGTATATGTATGTATGCATGCATATATGTATTTATGTATTTGTGCATGTATATATTTATGCATGTATGTATATATGTATGTATGCATGTACATATATGTATGCATGCATGTACATATGTATATATGTATGTATGTATGTACATAGATATATATGACTTTAGAGGCTTTCGGTAGCTTAATTAGCATTTTTTCCAGAATGAAGTCTAAAGTTCTTAGCAGAGTTCACAAGTCCCTCAGTATTGTGAACTTCTGCCTCTATTATCCAATCAAGGTTCTTACTGGATGAACCAATTTATACACTTAAAAAATTCCCAGAACCTAGTTTGATGTCTTGTGGTGGGTAAGAGTGAATAATCAAATATTTTCATTGAATTAAATTGTATAGAAAACAATTTTGGGGACCAAATCTTGACAGTATTCAAGTCCCTTGTGTACTATCTGGCTTTGGTACCATTTCAGGCCAGCAATGTAATTTTTCTTACCCTGGAGAAATTCTCCTCATGCCTCCTCTTGCTCTCTTGGTGAGGATTATACCTGCTGCTACTTTATTCTTGAAAATGGATAACCTTCTGCCTTGTTTTTGTGTGGCATGACCCTTTTGACAGACCCTGTGGCTCTGACCCTTTAAACAGTAGAAGTATCCTGGTGTTTTCACTCTGCAGTGGATCGTGATATTTAGAAATCCCTTCGTTGAGCACCTTTGATTCTCCAGGATGCCCATAATAAATATTTGCATTATTAAAAAGAGTTATGAGCACAGTATTAAAAAAATGAGTACACAAGGAAGTCACCACTTGGCTTTTGATTATGTCTGCCCAAATGAAAAATGAATGAATGTGCAATTAATAATGAATGTCCTTGTGTTCTTGTTTTAATTTTAACTCATCAGAGGATGTTAAAGTGGAGCTGACTTTTGCTTTGCTGTTTTATTAAAGGCAGACTGTGGTCTTCATGTAACTTCATAAAAGAAAGTATTTTAATATCTGTATTGCTCCTTAGTAGCTATTTCTTTCATGCATACTATTTATTCCTTACTAGCTTCAGTGTCTTCATTTACAAATGGATATGAAAATATATAACTTAGGTTTTGTGGAGTGTATGTGCACCTGTGTGTGGATGCTCTTGTCCATGGAGACCAGAGGTTGTTAATACCCATGTCTATCATTCTCCACTTTACCTTTTGCTCCTAAAACTTTCAGTGGACCTCGAGCTTGCCATTTTTGTTAGACTGGCTTGATATGGAACCTCTCCCACCCCATCCAATTCAAACTGTCTGCTTTACCATCCATACCATCACTGGTGTTTCAGATGTATACCACCATGCCCATGTTTTATGTTAGTACTTGGGAATAGAAATCAGTTTCCCATGTTTGCCCAGCAAGCACTTTACCTACTGAGCTACCTCTCCAATCCCTATAGATTTTTTTCAATGTCATTAGATGAAATTGTCCAACACATACACATATGCACACAGTTGAGAACGTTTTAATTTATTGTGCTGCATTAGGCAGTCTAATCTAGAATTTTTTACATTTTAGAGATAAGGCAATATTTCCTGCTTTCGGAATTGAAATAATCTGTCAGAGAACACTTAGCTCTCTGAAATTCCTCTGTAACATTTTTAGCCAGGAAGAATATGTCAAAGAAAATCTCTCACACTACTGTGTAGCCTTCAGAGAAGAAATGAGTATTATATTTGAAGCTATTGATTAATGTAAGAGTGGATTATGATGATTCCTTCTTCTTTGGATTTTTTTTCTTCTTTTGACTGATATGACTACAGTTCTATTTTTCATCAGAAACATTCATTTTTTAAAAAACCTGTCAGGACTTCTATGTCTCAGCAGCTAAAAGGCTGATCACTTTAAACCAATGCTAAGGATCCTGTGTGTGGTCACTCTTGGCTCTTTGCTGCAAGTCCATGAAGTCAGCATCTCTGCAGGATCTGGGATACTGTTTCTTTTGTTACAAAACAGTATAGGGTTGTAAACATTTTCATGGTACTGAATGGCACAGAAGAAAACTAACCACTTATTTTGGTAAGTATTTAATGTTATTAACAGTGTTGAATATGATTTCCTGGAGAGATGTAGGGATGATGAGGAAGGTGCTTAAAATTTGTTGCTATCAACAAAAGAGTTGTCTCTGAAACCAGAAGCAGCTTCTCTGACATTGACCTCAAGGACAACCTAAGCACATCAGTCATATTTTCATTCTCCTTAAGTACTTGTTTTCAGGGTGTACTTCATAAGCCCGAATCTCTCAAGGCCTGGTGTAATTTCCATATCTTCTTTGTGTCATTAGCATTTTGCAGTGTTCGGAGCATGAATGATACTTTAAGAATTGAAGAGCAGATGAATCCTTTGGACTCTTGTTTCTGCTTTGAAGTTAGGTTTATAGAATTCCCCTTTGCAGTAGTTCTCATGGGAACTTGGGAAACATGAATTGATGGCTGAGGGATACTCTCTTTGCCACTCATGATTCCCAATTCAACTCAGGAATCATAAGCTCCCAGAGAGCCTCATTCTGGCCCCCAATTGTGAACATATCTAATATGAATCGGTAGGAGTACAAATGTCACTGTTCAGTATATTTGTATTTGTGCAGGAAATACTATATATTTAGTATATACAACAATAATGTATACTTTTGGGGGAACAATTATATAGAATGATAGAAGTAGATTGTCATATCGGTTTCAACACCGAGACTCTGAATCATATCTCATACTCAGAAGTGAGGGGTTCAAATGCTCTGGTTATAATGTAGATGCTGTTCCTTTGGGAAAGCTGGAAATAGTTACAAGGACAATTGATAAAACTATAATTTATAAAGCAAAAGCATCCCATGGTAGGAGAGATTCTTACCATATTTAAATGTGAGCTAGCAAAAGGTTCCATTTGGGGAAGAATGGATGAATCATGCTGTAAATACTCTTACGTGTTCTCTCCTAGCCCTTGAACATTAGGACACAGGAGATTAGAGAGTTTTTATATAGTATTTGAGTTTTCTTAGTATTTTCTAAAAAGTAATATGAGGTTTAATGACTGTCTGTTAAAGGCTTGTTCTGATGTCAAGATACACAGAGGTAGTAAATAAGGTAGATGGGTCTCTTTCAGGAGCAATGGCCTTTTCTTTCCAACTGCAAAGGAGGTACGGCGCCGGAAGAGTGAAGTTCTGCCAGTTGCTTTGCTTATTACAAGTGTATTTGGCCATTTCTCAGATGAAATTAAAACGCTACACGGATTCTCACCCAGCATGCAAATTCTCCCGTTAGGGATTCATGGCCACTGTCTGAAAAAGAAGAATGAATTTAGTATTTTTGATTTGGGCATCCAGCAGGTGCCTCTGAAGATCGGATGGAAGGGCAGGAGAAAGGGAAGTGAAGAGGCGAATGTATTTGGGGAAGAGAAAGAGAGAAGAATGACAAGTGAACATTTGTAGAACGGGAAGGAAGGAAAGAAAAGGCAAAAATAGGCAAGGAAGGAAAGAGACAGGTACCAAGGACAGGGATATCCCAGAAAAAAAAAAAAAAGAAAAAAAAATAGGAAAGCAATGCTACTTTGCCTTTAATTAGTGTGGAAAATAGATGAAGTGAACATTTTCCCCTTTGAACAGAAACAGAAAGCTCTACCGTTTGAAATTAGAACTGTTTACAAGACAAACTAAGCTACATGTGAACAACACTTTCGGCGTTCCAGCGCCCAGTCCCGCACCACATTGTGTAGCCACTTAAGAAAAACTGGCTCCAATTAGGGATCTCCTGTCGAGCATCTTATTTATCAGCTTCCAGAACAGCTGTAAGCCATTCAGAGTGCCACCAGTTTTTCCTCATTATACTCTCCTTAGAATTACAGATGCGCCTGGCTCATCCCTAGGGAATTATGTTCTAGTAAACACATCCTTCTGTGTGTCCGGGGCGTCTCTGAAATAAACTTGTGAACATAGGCAGATATGGTCAGTTGAAGTTGGCTTAAAAGACTTAACGCTTCAATACCCCTGTCATTTTTTGGGGGGCGGGGTAAGGAAAGCCTGTATAAAAGAATTTAGTATGTGTGGACAAAGAAAGGGAGCTGGTTAATGTGACACATTTTTGTTTTTAATCAGCTTTGCCAAAGGAGTTGTATTGGGAATTAGAAAAAGAGGAGTCACCGCTGGAAGTAGGCACTTTATTGTGACGAATTTATTTAATCAGAGGATAAAGGTGGAGGCCCAGAAAAGGGAATCAACACATCACAAGAAATGCACATACTTTTGCTTTGATGGCACAAACAGCTGCATGCTGACATCTTGTTGAGTGAGTTTTACCCTTGGAAAATACCTTGGGAGGATGTGACAAGCTCAGAATCTAAGGTGCTCTCCTCACCATGGCTTGCTCTCAGGGGCGTTCTAAGTGTTAACTGGGCACAGCCATAGATGCATTTATTATTACTTAAGAGCAGAAAGTTCTGTGTCAGCAGACAGCGGGGATCTGGGGAAAAGAAACATGCCACTCAACTTAGTAACTAAGCAATCCTATCACCGGATATACACGTAACAGGATGAAAATCGTATGTCAAAATTTACATTCCCATGTTTATCGGGGCAACAATGTCGAATCAGGCTTCAATTCTTTCACATGTCTCTGTAGCTGCAACTCCGGGTGGTTGTCATATGGCTTTGTTTAAGTCATGTTGTCTGGTATAGCCAGTGAGAAATATCTGTCACAAATACAGGTATAAGAAGCACTTGACTTCCTCTATTGATAGAGGAAGCCAATATGTGGTTGGGAAGAGACTGGGTCCTAGGGAAACTTCCAAGAACTCACAGGATGTCCCTCGTTAGGTCTCCAATCAATCGTGGAGGGGGTGTCTAAACAGAACTTGCCCTAAAATAAAATGAATAGCCACCCTAAGTGTCATCACGGATCCTACATCTAACAATGAATAGAGGTGGAGGCAGAGATCTATGGCTGAGCACTGGTCCAGCTGAGGGGCCGGATGAGTGTGTAGTATGTATGAGCAAAGGGGTAGAGATTATGAGGAAAATTCCCACAGAGATGGCTGGCTGGAGCTCTGGGGAGCTCACTGAATCAAGAACAGCCATTGGGGAACCAATAGGAAAAGGAGCTAGGCCCTCCAAGGGTAGACCACTGTCAATTGGCATGGGCAGTATGTGGAGCCTCGAGGGGTGGGCTCACACTGTTCCTGTGTGTGGACTGACACCTTGGAACCCATTCCCTGCAGAGGAACATCTCACCCAGTCTTGATATTGGGATGAGGAAATCGGACTTGCCTGTAGTGGAATGTGCCACCCTGAGCTGACCAACTTTGGGACTTCTTGCCCTTTTGGTGGAGGGGATGGGAGGGTGGGGGGAGGGGGACGGGAACGCTGAAGGGGGACTGGGAGTGATTGGGAGGAGGGAAGGAAGGGGGAGCAGGAGGATACATGGATAAAAAAGACATTTTTTTAAAATAAAAAAAATAAAATATAAATCCAAAATTAGAAGAAAAAAGACAAAAGGAGGAGAAGAAGCACTTGAGCAATGGAGGCTGTTTTCTTTCCTGTTTTTGGGAACCCTGTAGCTACATCGTGAAGAATCCTAGCTTAACCTACAGAAAACTGCTCACTCCTAGATTTCAGAAGCGATCCACAGAGCCAGCTGGCTACATTCTCCGGAAGGCTTAGCTAAGTGATTAAGTGCTGTGAAGATCTTTTGGATCTTGAGATCTTCTAGATAACAAAAGCTGTTATGGGAAGCCAGATAATAATGTGCATTAAGATGTGTGTTTTCCATGTATCTTTTTTTTTTTTTTTTTGACCTATCATTTTCTGCACACTGTGCAATATCTTGGAAAAAAAAACAAACCTTTTATTCATACTGGGAAATCCTAACAATAATTATGCTGAAGTATTATAAATATGGCCATGGGTGAGCTAGTGCAGCGCATCCTGGCAAATGTGTGGTTACGTGGTTTTCATGTTCAGAATCAGAGTGACCATAGGTGAACTATGTTTAGGTCAATCATTCCACATGGCCTGTTGATACAATCAAGAGGTGGGGCAAACATGGAATATCAGAGAATAATTTGGATATTTCATAGTGTACCACTCTGAAATAAGGAGTATCCTCTAGCAATGAAAGTATAATATAAAGCATAAACTATTAACTTAGTTATCATTAGGAAATTTGAAATTGTTTCTGTGAACAGTTATATGTTGTAAACATTTATGATTGGCAGGTAGTGCGGTGGGGTTTTACATCATCAGCATCACACACCAGTGAGTAATGCGTCACACTATGGTGTTGTGGTAGCTATGGTAGGTGATGGGAATTTTTCAGCTCCATTTACTCTTTTGGAACGTCCATCCCTATGCTGTCAGTCATTGACTAAACACCATTATGTGTAGCATGACTATACTATTAAAAAGAATGAGACAATAGTATTGAGGTAGGACACGTTAACTCTCTACTTTTGTTATTGGAATGCTGTGATAAAATGGGAATGTATATTTTTGACACACTGTTTTCATTCTGTTGGATATATATACAGTGAAGAAATTGCTGAGTTAATATTAATACAACTGTACTTCTATGCTTAAGTTTTGAGGAACTTCCAGACTGGAAGTCCATTATTCTTGAAATTCAATTCTTGCTTTTTAAAGGCAACATATAACCAAGGACTATACTCAGTGGCCCACCTTGCACTGGGGGAGACTATTCAGTATTTCAAAGACAGCGTCCCTTTGGTCCCTAAAGGACCTCCCTTAAAGAAATCATTGATTTATGCCATCAAAAACCAAGTATTTAAGAAGATGTCTCAGACCCTGGATAACGGCAAAGTATATGGGTTTCCCAGGAGTTCCAGCTGCAAAAGGATCATTGATTTTTGACCTTTTGGAATGTTTCATCTTTTTCTCTCTTTCTTCTTTAACAATTCACCCGATGCTTCATTATGCACATAGGCAGCATGGAGAGGAATAGTGTAAAACTGAGGGATGAATGATACAATTATTTTCTGGAGTTTATTTGGTGTGCATCAATGTATGGATCTCTTAGGTCTACTACATGGGGGAAAAATGTAAACCAACAAAATTCAATGAGTCTGGAAAGATATACTTCTGTTATAAGTTCTGAGTCTGCTTCTGTTTAATTTTTTTAAAAAAATTCCAAATAATCAAAAAAGGCTGCTTTAAGAGCAGGTTACTGACCCTGAATTCTTGTTCACAAGAGATCTTTATTTAAAAATGTTACACACAGTCTTACATTAGAGTATAAATTTTTATGAAATTTTAATTATTCAAGTCTAGATTATTTTTTTTTCCAAAATTGCTTTCAAGTAATCTTTTAAATTTTCTTTGAAAAAATTTGAGAGCTGGAAAACTTTCTGCTTTGTGTATATTGAATGTTGTAAAGGCTTCTAAGACAGTATAGATAAAAAACTTATATTGTCATCAACCAAAGGATATAAAAATGTCACTGTCTAAACATGCAATGGTTAGAAAATACCTAAGATAAATGAAGCCAAATCCCTTTATTCATTTGAAAATACTGTTTTAATGCTAATATATGATATATTCATTGTATTTTATCATAAAATAATGACAAGACCTTAGAGGTTTATAGTGCAGATATACATTTTATTGTTTATAAATTTGCACCTCTCCTGATGATAGTTGGCCTCTACAGTGTAAGTCCGTTGGTTTATTCACCTTGGACCTGTCTGAGATATGTTTTCCTCAGGACAGATGACAAAGTGCAAAAGGCTTAGGCAAGCAAACAGTTCAGTTAAAGCCTCTGCTTTTGCCATGTCCCCAAAGGGTTCAATTTACAAAGCAGGTCAAGTGACAACACTCAATATCAATGGTTCACTTTACTCTGTAGGGACACAGAAGGCTTAAATTAGCCTAAGTTTTTAATTTACACCTACTACTAAATTATGCTGCCTATATATCTAAACAAAAACTTAGCTCAGAATATTTGCTATTTTTAAAAAGGCCTAATATATTCACATATTTCCATCATTCAAGACAGTCCCAATGAATAAATTTTATCTTATTCTTAGTGTCCATTTTTCCACAACATTGATAGAATTAGGTGCTAATAGACAGGAAAGGAAAAAAAATGAATTTAAGTCTGGGGATGTGAACATCTCTAACCTCAGCACTTAGTAGTTAGAAGAAAAAGAAGTCTGAATTTGAGACCAGGCTTGGCTATATTAACAAGACCTTGGCTATATAACAAATAAACAAACAAACAAAACAATAAAAATCAGTAAAATAATCCTGATAGTCACACTAAAAGTCCAGTCAAATGACTAATCAGAGAACTTTTGCCTATTTTACCCTAAGGCTATAATGCAAATGTTTTATTATTATAATGTTTGCATTAGAAAGGTTTATGCTTACTGTCCCATAGCTACTCAGTATTATATAGTTCATTTCAGTCTGCTGTCATTGTTAATGTTAATTCTAAGGAAAAATCTAAAGCCAGATTTATAACCATATTTTCTTAACCTATTTCGACCCTTTGCCCTCCTCACCACTTGTGTCTTAGGGTTTTATTGTGAAGAGATACTATGAGCATGGCAACTCTTAAAGATGAAAAGAATTAATGTAGGTTGGCTTACAAATTTAGAGGTGTAGTCCATTACTATCGTGGTGAGAAGCATGGTGACATGCAGGCAGACATGATCCTGAAGAACAAGCTTGATCCCCAGGCAGCAGATGGAGACTAAGCCTGATCTGAGCATAGAAGACCTCTAAGCCTGCCTCTGCTGTGACACACTTCCTCCAACAAGGTCACACCTATTCCAACAAGACCACCCCTCCTAATAGTGCCACTTCCACTCATCCAAACATTCAAGCACATGACTCTACAGGGGCCATCCCTATTCAAACTATTACAATCTGGAGACAAGATTCCATTCATCCCATTTCTTCAATATTAATACTTCAAGTAAATATAAACAATATGCACATGTGTGCATGCACACACACACACACACACACACACACACACACACACACACACACACCTATTCATGTAAAAAATAGTTGTGGGGAAATGGATAGTAAAGCCTGGGGGATAGAGAGAATTGGAGATAGTCTCTGATAAGTCAGGACTTAAACAAGGACCTCCCAAACTATTCAGTGTTGTAAGGAGCAGAGATAGCTGTGTGTATCTACAAACCAGCTTTTAAAATATAGCATAAAAATATGGCTTCCATGTGGACATGATTCTGAATTCTTGATATGTCATTTTGTATGCTTTCTTATGTATGTGCATATGTGTTTTCTGAATGTGTCCTAGATGTGTGTGGGTGTGCTTGTCCATGTGGGTTCGTGTGAAGGCCAGAGGATGCATCTCAGTGTTTGGCTCAATTATCTTCCTACCTTGTTTTCTGAGTCAGGCTCTCCCACTGAGCCTGGAGATCACTGATGAGCTTGATCGACAGGTCAGCAAGCTGTGATGCTCTGCCTGTCACTACCACTCACTAATATTAAGGTTACAGATGCATGCCACCATGCCATGCTTTACCTGGGTGAAAATGCAGGTATTCGTACTTCTGTGGTGAGCACTTCATTGACCAGGTAATTTCTTTAGCCCCTCCTTTTTTAATTGGCATATATATTAATTTTATAAAGTATAGGAATACACCACGACCCACTTGTACTTTCATATAATGTGCTTCGATCAGCTTTCCCCCTATATTACTCTATCTTCTCTCAATTTGAGCATATTTATAAATATAACAAAGTTACATTTTAGCCTCTGTTTCTCTATCTTTAAACTTATTAAAAAGTGTTAGTCTAAGGATATATGAAATATCCAAGTCAATTGCTGGGTAAATTTTATTCCCCCAACTGGCCACATTGAACTAAAGGGGACTCAAAGACTGAGCAAATTCATAGCTTTAGTATTATTCTAAAGATAAGGTAGAGGTAAGACACATACCTTCTCTTTTGAACATATTACTGCTAATAAATGTATTAGTGATTGAACACTCGTCATTCACATACCCTTGTAGGTCTATCATGAAAACAAGTATATTTTAGTTTATCTGTCCAGCAAAAATTCTTAAGCTTTGGAGCTTGAAACCTATTTATTGGGCATATACTTTTGAGAAATAAGTTTTCCGATTCCTTATTTTCTAATTATCTAGTAATGACTGCATATTAATTTTGTTAATTAAAATTGTTTGACAATTTTAAACATGTACAAAATACATTCTGTTTACTCCTACCACCCAACCTCGCTTCTCTTCCCTTCTGTCCACTTCTTTCTTTATGAAATTGTCTTACTCGTGGCTTTTTGATTTCTTTTATGATTTATTGAAATTACCTAAGATATCCTGAATGACCTTGTGTTTAAAACTATCCATTGGAACCAGCTTAGCTCATTTGTGGGTATATAACTGAAAACAATGATACCTCTTACCTTAAAATCAATCAATATCCCATAGTTAAAAATAAATGTAGGTTCCCAAGATCTACAACCTTTCTATGACTGACAGGGTTTCAAGTACTATGTTAAGCTTGTCAAGGTGTTTATTCTTTAAGTTGTGTAATGATTTCTGAAATGGTAGTTACCATGGAAGCCCTGAGTATAGAGGAACAAATGTCTATTCCATTCCAGCCTTCACTCCTTCCCTCAGAAACAGGAGACATGATTTTACTTTTGTTACTTTTTATCTTAAAATTCGATGTGAAACCCACAAAGATGTCCTTAGATAAGACTCCTAGCAATTGTGGGGAAGATGCTTGATCTAGCCTTCTCCTGTACTCCAGTTTATGACTATCCAAATTGTTATCATAGAACCTACATTCAATGACTGATGGAAGCCCAAGTAGAAACCCACAGTGGAGCACTTGGCCAAGCTCCTGGAGTTCAGCTGAAGAGAAGGAGGAGGAATTATAGGAGAAAGAGGAAAGTCTTCCCAAGATCATGATGTGAAAATCCACAGAGACAGTTGACCCAAGGTAGTGGAAGCTCACAGACTCCAGATTGACAGATGAGGAAATTTCAGGGGACCTCACTAGGCATTCTGAATGTGGGTGATAGTTGGGTGGATTAATCTGTTTGTTGGGAACCCTGGCAATGGGATCAGGACTTATCCGGGATGTATAAACTAGCTTTTTAGAGTCCATTAACTATGGAGGGATGCTTTATGCAGCTTTAATGCAGGGGGCAGGGGCTTAGTCCTACTTCAACTTGGTATGTGAGCCTATGCTTACTATCCAAGTGAGGCCTTACCCACTAAGAGGAGTGGATTGGGGATGGGATGAGGAGGGGTAGGAGGGAGTGGAAGAAAGGGAGGGAGAGGGAACAGTGGTTGGTATATAAAATGAAAAAAAGATTAAATTAAAAATTAAAAAAAGATGTGAATAGGAAATAGGTGAAAGAATCTGGGAAATATAAAAAATAAGGAAGAAAAGCATTTAACTAAGCGATAAAGAGATGTGTGCTCTAGTGGTGTTTTAGCTGAGATTTAAATGAAATATAGCTAACAAAGTACATTCTGGACATGGAAGGCAGCGCCTGAAGGCCATAGGAATGTTCTAATATCCCTTAAACTGAAGCTTAAATTTGTTGCTACTTAGCCATGAGAAAAATCATTCCAATGGTTATAGTTTCATAATAAACACTGCTGAAAGACAGTGGAAGAATATGACATTTATTTCCTAGCAGGCTTAAATATTTTGTGAATTTTCTGAAACTTTTTCCCTTCAGTTTGCTCTTAGTAAATGTTAATGTTCTTTTAAAAATTAAATATTATTTTTATGTGTATTTGGCAACTTGTGTGTTTGTGTACCATGAGCATGCATGGTGTCCATGGAAGCTAGACGAAGGTGTTGGTCTCCTGGAAGGGGAGTTACAGAAGGTTAGCAGCCACCGTGTAGATGTTAGAAATCAAAAGAAGGCTCTGGAAGAGTAGCAATTACTCGTAAGCCCTGCCCCAGCCCCAAGTGTTAATACTCTGATAACTATCCTCTTGATGTTCAAACTGTGCATGTTTCACTGCAAACTGGATTTCACAAATATCTACAACTTCTGCATTAGTCTATGCATTAAAGAAAATAATTAAATTTCAGGGACTTAATCCTCATCACATTAAAAAAAAAATAAAGAAGCTATCAGATCTCTGTTTCTACCTCTCCTTTAAAAGAATTTTGCAGTCTGTCTCACTTTCCTAATTAAAAATTCATTTTTTTGCATCATCTGACCACAAGTCAAGTAGGAGGGTGTTTGAGACACAAACGTTTTTATAATTCATTAGGTTAGGCTTTAATCACAAAAAGATATAAATACATCACAAAAATCTAAATACAAGTGTAGTAATAGGTTTCTGTCCCAGACTTTCTGGTCTTCCTTTGTGGCTCACACTTTCTGGCCTAGCCTCACAGCCTGGACTTTCAGACCCATAGTCCCATAGTTCCACTGAAACACACAGACTCTTGTATTAATTATACGCTGATCAACATGGGGCCCAGTAGTAGCTGAGCCCAATAAAAGGTGGTCTTGACATCTAGGCATAGGTTAGCTTAACTAGATGCATGATTATTTTGTTTCTTTTCCTGGTTCTATAGGATGACTATATCCCAGATAGAAAAACTACTGAAGAAGTAAATAGTGCCTTCTTTTCAAATAGCTTTGTATGATAAATAATCTAATATGTCTCTTTTCAATTCTCATACATTCATAATTATACATATTTGCAGGTTTAGTCCTATGCAAGTATATTTTCTTTATCTCTGGTCAGCTGCCTTCTACTTGTTTAAAACACTTGTTCTAAACTTTAGTTATTCTAAACTCATTATTTTTTTTAGGATTATGCCAATATTCTGGCTGCTTATTGCTAAGGACTGGAGGCTAGTACACATGTTCCCACATGATACCAGGTCAAGGGGCTTCTCTTTCTTCATTGAGAGAAAAGCTTGCCCTCTTTCTGGACAGAGATCCATGTACTTCCATATGCTCTTGGGCTCTTATACTTCATAAGCAAACTTGTTTGCTCTGTGACTCTTCTGCACTTTTAGGGTTTCCTTCCATTTCTTCCTCTCTGAAGCCTATCAAATGGCAAAGTCCTTTGTGTGTGTGCGTGTGTGTGAGTGTGTGTGTGTGTGTTGCGGGGGATGAGGTTAGAGGTTTCCTCTTTGGCTTTGCAATCTCTTTCTGCACTTAGCATGCTTCCTTATGAACAATATTTTTAACTATGCTACATGCTTTTGTTTGAAGCTTGTTGTGACATATGTCCTCTGTCATTCCTTCTCTCCACTAGACAGGGCTCTGTGAACCATCTATCAGGTACTAACAGCGAGGGACTCTTGTTTGCTTCTCTGTAGGGTTCGATGTTGCTGTGCTCCCATCTTGAAAACCACCCCTTCTTAATGCCCTTGTACTTCTGTTTGTTTAGCTTGTTTCTCTTCTGTTTTGATTTCTTTCTTATCTCAGCGATCTATGAGATGCTCTTCTGTCACCATTTTAAATATTATTTGCTATAGCTCTACTATTAGTCCTCTCTTTTTCTCTGTATTTTTATTTATAAATTCTAAATTCCCACATTAGGCAGAGCTCAAGGAATCATCAAGAAGGGGGAAGAAGAATCATCGGAGCCAGAGGGTCGAGGATCTCAGATCACTGCCCGTGGAATCAAGTAAGCAGGTCTCGCAGGAGCTCAGAGACTGAACCTCAGTCACCGAGTCTACATGAGTCTGCACTGGGATCTCGATATACATTATGATTGTTTAGCTTAGGGTTTTGTGGGATTCCTAACAGTGGAGGGTGGTATGTCTCTGAATCTTTTCCCTGCTTCTGGGACCTTTTCCCTCCTACTGGGATGGCTCGTTTGTCTTGATATAAGTTTATGCCTAGTGTTACTGCATCTTGTTATGTTGTATTTGAGCCCTGCTCTTTTCTGAGGAGCCGTGGATCTGGGGGTGAAGGCATGTGAGAGCGAACTGGGAGGAGGAGAAGAGGGAAGCGTGCAGTTGGGGTGCATTGCTTGAGAGAAGAATGGAGTTTTAAAATACACTTTAAAGATGCATTTCTTTAATTAAAAATATTTTTTAATTAAAGAAAAAGAAAAAAAGTTAAATTTCTTTACTATCACTCTAACTTACATGCAAATATTTCCCATACTGCCAAATTTGAAGACCCAATTGTCTAGAGAGCCACTTACAACCTGGATATCCAACAGCTATCTCCAACTTTTGTTCAAACTTCAAATCCACTTTCATTTCACTCAAAGTTCCTTTATATCATAACTTTGACAACTTTGTCCTGGTTTTAAAATTACCCAAATGTTCTAAATCTCAGTTTTTCCATTTATAAAATGAAATAATGCTCTTTAGTAGAATAGAATGCTGGAATAATGAGGGAAAAAAACTAGTATTTATTGCTTATTGGTTATATCCATGTGCCAATAGCGCTAATATTTTTCAAGAATTGTTATTTATAGGAGAAAAGTAGAGTCTGAAAATGGTTATTGCTGCTGCAACTAGGATCCTGGGATTTGAAGCTCACTTTCCTTTTAATTCCATTCTTAGCGAAGCATAGAACATTAGTGTCTATGCCAGATATTGCTTCCCTGGGAGAGAGAAAAGCCATTTTTCCTAGTCTCAGAATCTTGAATAGTTTTTAGGCTCCTTTCTTCTCCAGGAAAATCCTTAGCTGTGGGAGAATGCATGTTGCATGTCAAGTCTGAAATCCTAGATTTTTAGTTTTCATAATTTACATTTAAGTAATTATTCCTGGTGAAAAGAATCTAGGATCTACAAAAGTTTCTATTCAATTCTCCGACTATAGCCCATCACCTGATAGAATGAAAGAGAAGAAACATATGGCCATTTCAGAATTATGGTGTTAGATCCCCAACTTCCTCTGCAGCCAGAACAAAGAGTTGACATGAAGTTGGCAAGGACTTGTTCCTACCAGAATTCAATAGAGTTAGTTAGTGCTTGCTTTTCATTATGAATGCCCTACCAGTGACTTTTAAGTGGGTCCCAAAGTATCATGAAGTAATTTGAGTTTCTTACTATTTTGTAAAGTCTTATTATTCATCTCTTGTGGGTTCAGTAGCAATGGGCCCAGTGGGTTCACAAATCAGTGGTACTTAAATGGTTTACTTTAGTTTTTGTTTAGTTTTGATTGCACGTCAAATTTAGTGACTGACACATCTTTCCAGAAGAAAATACCTATAAAGTCAAGCATGCAAACACAAACAAAATAGTAAATACTATTCAAAGATTTAACAGACCTGTGTGAGGGCCATCATCAACCCTCTGTATATTAAAAGATCTTTGAGGACTGAAGCTTTTCAAAATATAAGAAGGAACAAAATTAATTAACTATATGTCTGCTTGTGTAATAAGAAGACATTTACTCCGGTTTCTGTACTCAGTATGACTGGATTCCTCAAAGATTACTTTTCAAATTTAATATTCATGTATGCATATACTGTGTTTGAATGAAATCCACTCCCATCCCCTTTCCTCAAATTTCTCCCCTAACTCTACCTCCACTTTCCCCCTCCAACTTTATGTACTGTCTTTTTCTTTTTCAAAAAGTCCACTAAGTCCATGTAGTGATTACTGTATGTGCAGATCATCCTCTCTGGGTTCATGTCCTGAAGAAAACATTGCTTTCTTCTAGTAATCATCAATTGACAACAATTTCTCAGACAGGACTGGGCTTCATGAATGCTTTTATCACCCATACTCACTCAGAGTTTGGCTGGCTTTACTTTGTGGATGCAGTCACAGCAATTTTTAGTTTATGTGTATAACTGCACTTCCATGTACAGAAATTACTGTTTTGCTACAGACCTCCACTCCCTCTGGCTCTTGAAATCATTGTTTCCTCCTTAGTATCATGCATAGAAACTTCCAGCATTATGGAAGGCAGCCAATAGGAATAAAGCTTCTACATATGTACCTGTCTGATTTCTCCATGTTCTATGACTCATAATGTGGTACCTTTGGCAATAGGGTCGTACCATTGTGCTCTTTACCAAGAGTAATTGTAATAGACTATTGTTTGGAGAGTGTGTCAATGGGCTCCTGCTTACCAACAACTCAAAAAGTGGTGGCCCAAATTTGGTACTAGGATTTTTGATAGCCTGTGGTCCACTTCCTCCCATTAATTTATGCACTTTATGAAGTATACATACTTATGTATGTATATCCGTTATATATTTAAAGTACACACACACACACACACACACACACACACACACACACACACACACACACACACACACACGAAGCTTCTACAGTAGTAGGTTTTCAGATGGCATTTTCGGAGGTTTGTAGTGTTGGTATTTTTTCCCATGCTCCCTCTTTTGACCTGACCTTCATATCTCTAACCCATTTAACCCTTCCTGCCCTCCTGTTCCCTTTTCTCCTTCTTAGCACCTACATATTAACCTTTCCTTGAACTTCTCTCCACTTCTACTTTCTTGTTTCCTGCCTTCTGTGAGGACTTCAATTTGTTTACTTATTTGTTAGATGAAGATCTTTTTATTTAAAAGAATTTATTTACATACCTACCACTGCTCTATTTCTCCTTCAGTCTTCCTCCCACTCCATCCCCCTATTCATTCTCCAGGGAAGGCAAGGACTCCCAAGGTGAGTCAGTTCTGTCTGGCACATCCAGTTGACATAGGACTGAGTGTGTGTGTGTGTGTGTGTGTGTGTGTGTGTGTCCCCAGTATCAAGGCTGAGTAAGCGGTTCCTCTGTAGGGAATGGATTCCCAGAAGCCAGTTCATGAACCAGGAATAAACTCTGGTCAGACTGCAAGAGGTTTTGCAAACTTACCATGTCATCTACATAAGAGGGTTTAGTTCCTTTCCATGAAGGTTCCTCAGCTGTCATTTCAGAGTCAGTGAGCTCCCAATAGCTCAAATCTCCTCCTCATGATCCTGATCCCTTTGCTTATATAATCTCTCTTCCCTCTCTTCAGCTGGACCAGGAGCTCAACCAGGAAGCTATGGATGTCTGTTTTTGCCTCCATCAGTTGCTGAATGAAAGTTCTATAATGACACTTAGGGTGGCCATTCATTTGATTATAGGGAAGTCCTGGTTAGGCACCCTCTCCACTGTTGCTCAGAGTTCTGGGTGTTTTTCTAGCATCAGGTTTTTCTCTAACCCCATAATGGGTCTTCAGTTTAAATGCACACCCATCTAATGATTCAAAGCTAGCATTCACAAAGGAGAGAACATGATTCCTGGGTCTGAATTACCTCATCCAGAACAATTATTTCCAGCTCCATTCATTTACTTGCAGATTTCATAGTTCCATTTTTCCTTTCAGCTGAATGATATTCACTTACGTATATGAACTACATTTTCATTAGCCATTCATCTGCTGAGGGACATCTAGCTTGTTTCCATTTCTTAGATATTGTGAATAAAGCAGTAATGAACGTGAATCAGTAGGTAGCTCTATAAAAGGATATAAAGTTCTTGAGGAATAGTCCTAGCAGCAGTATTGCTAAATAATCTGATTGATCTATTTCTATAATAATGAGAAACCTCCACATTGATTTTAGCAGTGTCTACATCAGTTTTCATTCCCAACAATAGTGAAATACTGTTTCTCTTTGCTCGCATTCTTGCCAACATTTATTGTCATTTATTGATATTAGACATTCTGAGTAGGATAAAATGAAATCTCAGTCATTTTCATTTGCATTTCCATGGTTGCTAAGAATAGTGAAAATATTTAAAATTGCCTTTTAATGATTTGTACTTTTTTATGAATTCTATACTTAGTTCTATGCTCCAATTTATTTTTTCTTGATACTTAAATTTTTTTTGAGCTCATTGTATATTAGAGATATTAACCCACTTTGTGATGTATGACTAAGAGAGGTATTTTAACATTTTGTTGGCTGCTTATCCACTTCAATGATGATGTTTTTGGCTCTACAGATTTTGAGTTTCATCATGTCCAATTCATCAATTGTTGATATGAATGATTGTGTTACAGAGGTTCTGTTCAGAAAACTCTATTTTCTCATCTTTTGGATTAAGAATGTTAGATTTTAAATTGAGTCTTTAATCCATTTGAAGTTCAGTTTTGTGCAGAATGAGAGACAAGAATATACTTATTTGGTATTAAGGAACTTTGAGATTTTCTTATAGAAGGTTAAGTACTTATTTTACATCTCTATTTGGAGAGATATCTTTATTTTTTAAAAAAAATATATTTTTTTACCTGAAGAATTGATGACTCCAAATAATAATTAATGATAGAAAAGCAAATGGTTATTACACTCTAGTAGTCAAGAACACCTTTATCTTATTTATATCATGTCTTGCTGTTTTCCAAAGTGTGTTTTGGTATCAGGGAAAGTACCTTCATATACCAAAGACAGTAGACCCTCTACTGAAGATACTAGAATGTACGGGGTGAAGGTTCTATGTAGGCACCAGCTCAACTTCTCCATGTTCAATGGGTTGTATAGGTGTTATCTTCAGCAATGGGGTCTTGCTGTAAGTTTGTGGAGAGTAACCTAGTTTTGGCAACAGGGTGAGTTGTTTGAGGATTTTTCATGAGACACCTCTGGCCATCAAGTCAATTAGAAATAATCCAATCCCGGCTTGAGAAGCTTCACTTGGTGACAAGAGATGGCAGTGGGACTCTGTCTCTGGCATTTTTGGGTGATTTCATTTAGATTGCTTTCATATATGTATATATTTTAGAAAGATTCTGCTGTGTTAGGTTTCCATACTAACCATTATTAAAGGCCCCTTAATTTTCGCTGTCTCTTCTCTATTATCCCTCTTCTCTTCTCCTCCCAACCTGATCCTCCATTCCAGCTACCCCTCAGCCATAACCATCTGTTCTATTTCTCTTTCCCAAGAAGATCTATCTGTACCCCATTGTTTTCATTATATACGAAATCCTAACCTTTCCTTCTTCATACAGGTTAGAACCCTCTTCTGAGAATAGATTAAGATGTTCTAAAATGTGGGGTAATTATTCCTTTATTTGAACTTGTCATTGACCAATATTTTTATTTGTTATAGGCCTCTATTTAAGGAATTGTGGCTCTTATATAAATAAAAGTGTTTTTGTGTTGTCATGATTATTTTTTCTCTTTTTAAATTTAGGTTTTATGATTGTCTAATACAGAGAAACTCTGTTCCTCATCACAGTTAAGTAACAGTTAAATTACAAGGTAAGGGAATAGAAGAAAGACAAAGGCTTCACATTTCTTATGAACACAATCAAGTACTAGAGAATATAAATGATAACTCTAAGAAGACTATCCTTCAATAATGAAAGTTAAAATTAAATAAACATCAACTCATTTCATATAACACTGTCTGCCATAAACCCCAATCCCACAGAAGCAGAGTTTAATATACGATTCCCATGGGAAATTTGAACATAGAAGAGGAAATGGGAAGGCTAAAGGGATAGATTACCCACAAGTAGCTTATCTTTTCAAACTACCAGCTATGTTCTCCTTATCTGTGGTGGAAGGAGCCAGTTCAAAGTAGGAGGTGAGAAGCCATAAGGACACAAGGAACAAAACAGATGCGTCACAGAAGAACCCTTCCTCTGATTAACACTCCCATATTGTTAAAATAAGAAGATTAAATTTAGAGTGGAGCCAAATAAAGGATATGCAGATCACCAATAGAAATACAATACAAACATAGTGTGTACATGGCATATAGAATAGACAATTCAAAAGTGAAAAATGAGGCTGGATATGGTAGTAAACACCTTTAATCACAGCACTTTGAGAGGCAAAGGCAAGTGGAACCTCGTAAGGTCATGGCTTGTCTGGTTACTTAATGAGTTCCAGGCCAGCCAGGGTTACAGAGTGAGACCTCCATCTCATGAAAATACAAATAAATAAATAAAAGGCAAAAACAAGTTTTCTTTATTCCAGAGTCCTTTCTCTAGAGATACATAAAAGTGGTCAGTAAATTTACTTACTGTATTTCTACTACCTATTCCCAGTTTTTATTAGTATTTTCTGAAATTGTGCAATTTTCTTCAAATATCTCAGGGCAAGAAATATTAAAAATGATTCCTTAGATGCTTTGGTTAAATATTTGAAAGACAGTAGCTTTCTGATTTGTCCTAAACTGCTCAACAGAGCACACATTTAAGGGTAATGCAATGCGTTATACACATACACACACACACACACACACACACACACACACACACACACACACACACACACACTGAGAGAGAGAGAGAGAGAGAGAGAGAGAGAGAGAGAGAGAGAGAGAGAGAGAGCCCGTTTCTTTTGTCAATTGCTTATGATCCTAAAAAGAGCTGTAGAAAATTGAAGAATAAGAGAACAGACCTCTTCTTTTGTTGTAGGAGAGAGATAAAAAAAAAGTTAAGAGGGGAATAATAGCTGAAAGTTGAGATTTGGCAGACAGTACGATATGATCTGGTTTTCAATCAGTCTCCAAATGGAGAATTTAAAGACCTCCACCTGACATCAAATAGAAGTGACCCCTTGGTCATGTAGTCAGTATTCCCTAGCTCAGGATGCCTTGCAATAAAAGATTTTTTTTAACCTTTTTCATCCCTTATAATGCCCCCCTGATTCCCTCTACTGCTTTCAGTCAAAGCCAATATAGCTCAATGAAACAGGGCCACATAGTAGAAAGAATGTTAGGATAAGATAGGATATTTTTGAAAATGAATACCTGCATTTCTTATTCCTCAAATCATGAGACCTGTGCATTCAGTTCATATATTTTCTCTGAAAATACTACTTGGAGTGTTGCTGTGTGTGAGGAAGTTTTCATCTATCTAGTTATTTTATGACAGCAGATATACCACTCTTTCTGTGACATGGTATAAAAGTTCAATTACTATTAATTGAATTTATTTGAACCCAACAACAAGGGGTAAATAAAATGTGTAAGGATCTGAGTCGAGTACAACATTTCTGTTTCTGTATTATGTTTAGATAGGTTTTCTTTTATTGTGTTAGCAATATATATTTTTTTTTGTAGGAGGAGGGAGGAGTTTGAAGGAACAAATCATGCTTTTATTTTTTTATTTGTAAACCTCAGTATATAGACATCTGGCTAGACTTACCTTTTGCTGAGCTTGTGAAGTCTCAGGCAGATACAACATTACTTGGGGTAATGTAGGAATGAACTTTTATTTAATATCTCATTCACCAAACTCATTCCTCTCTTTGGACCAATACATCTGTGATGATAATGACCTTACTCTGTTAATAATTAAAAATATTTTCATGTAAAAAGTGTTTGCCTACAAAGTTTAGTTTTCTCTTTCATGAAGTAACCAACTTCACTCTTTTTCATTAAGAATTTACATGACTATGTGTGTAGCTAGCCCCATGGTCCAGACCTGCCCACAGCTGCTTTGTACTAAATAATTTCACAAAGGCGTATATTAATTACAAATTGTTGGTCTATGGCTCACACTTCTTGCTAGCTAGCCCTTGCATCTTAACTCAACCCATTTTTATTAATCTGTGTATTGCTTTATGGCTCATGGCTTACCTGTGTTTCTTTACATTTTGCTTCTTCCTTGGGCAGTAGCATGCATCATTCTTGTGTGGCTCTGCCCTTCTTCTCTTTTATTTATATTTATATTTCCTGCCTGCCTAGAAACTGGCTTGCCATAGGCCAAAGTAGCCTCTTTATTAACCAATAATATTCACAGCATACAGAAAGTATAGAAAGATATCCCACACTGTGTGTGTGTTCATGCACCCCTTGTGTGCAGATATCCCTGGTGTTGGGATTACCCTGAGTTATGAGTCACTGCATGTGGATACAGGGGACCGAAGTCAAGTCCCTGGAAGAGCAACAAGTGTTCTTAACTGCTCTCATCCTGCTGCATTTTAAAGTAATCTTGCCTATTCCATACTGCTGTGAAGACGAGATAATACACATCACCACTCTCCATAGTGGTCAATAAAAATTCTGCTAAATTTTGGCATTCTTCTCATGAGTAGATACTTTGTCCTAGATACTATGAAAGATATACTCATGAACATAACTGGAGTATGAAATTTGGACAGAACAAATTGGTCAAGTTTACAAGACTAATTGATAAATAATGGGGGTTTATAATTCAGATCATTTAGATTCAACATCTATGAGTACACCTTTCAAGAAGAACACAGTATTGGACATTTTGTCAATATAATTATGAAATAAACATTAGTGATCTAAAGAAAGTGGGACTCCTTTATTTTTATTGATATCCTACGTGACTCAATCTTGAAGAAATTAAAATTGTGTTCCTTGGTGTTAATGATGTCACTGGACTTGTTGAGGTAGGTCAGTTGGGAAAACTTTGGGTCTCTTTGCTTTGCTGTTCACATGAGTGGAGAAGACAGTGAATAGCAGCCATCATGTTTGCCTTTTCAGAGGATGATTTTACACAGAGCTTTTGATCTATAATAGAGAACCAACCCAGTTTGTAGAGTGTAGACTAAGGGATACTGTAGCTAAGTATAGTGTTGAAGACATCGAGCTAATATGTATTGGAGGTCTTATTAACAAAAAAGAGTCCATTATGATTTTATATTATTTATTTTATCTTTATTAAATTTTTCTACAATATAGTTTGAATATATTCTTTCCCCTACAATCCCTTCCAGATCCTCTCTATCTCCCTAATCACCTAACATTATGTTCTCTCTTTTAAAAAATTAGAACCAAATCCCTCAAAACCCCCAAATCAAAACAAATGAAAAGACAAAAAAATCTAAACAAAACAAACCAAAAACATAAAGTTTGTTTTGTGTTAGACAACTACTCCTGGACATGGGAGTAACCTGACCTGGAGTATGGTTGATATATTCAATGACACTCCATTGGAGAAAACTGACGTTCCATTTCCCAGCTGGTATTAATTGCAAATAGCTTCTTGATTTGGGGTGAGACTTTGTGTACCTTTTCCCTTCTCAGTACCAAACGTTGTCTTGTTTGAACATGTGCGTATATTTATGGATCTGTACGATTTGCCAAACTATGTTGGGTATGTATCAGAAAAACACATCCTGCTACTTTCTCAGGTCATCTAGTTGCTATCCAATATTCAATATTGGATATTCAGATGCCAGACCCTTCTGCCGAGTAACAGCATAGTAGAATTGAAATGATAAGTTCTGGATGGTAATGTTGTTCAGTGTTTCTGTTATTTGTCACGTGTTAGAAGGCTTTGATACTAACCAGTGACTAGTCATTAATATTAATTCTATGACAAGCATAGCAGTTGTGAATTTGTGTGATTTTCAAGTTTCAGCTACAATTCCTAATACTGTTTTAGTTCTACTAACATCCACTATAACGCTACTTTTAGTTGTTTTTTTTTCTGACTAATAATTATTGCATGCTTTCCCCCCACAATAGTTTCATAAATGATCTTTTTAAAATAATATCCAGGATATGAGTTATTAGCAAAACTGTATGTGCTGAATGGTCTGATTCTGTCTCTAATAACCTTCCATGAACTTGAACACTAATAACCAGAGGAAAAGTTGACATCTCTGTACCTAAAAAAATCACTAGAAATGCTGGCCTGGGTTTTATCCCACTGGTGAAAGGCTGGAAAGCATGTTTGAAGTCACCTTACCTTTCCAAGCTTTGTTTTTCTCAGTCATATAAATGGAGGAGGTGTCAGATCTGTGACAGAGTGGTCCCCTCTAAATGCCTCTGAATATCTGGAATAGAGGCTCCTTACATTTCAGTTCAATCCTTTCTTTAGATCACACAGGGAAAAAAAGTAAAGAAGTCAAATGCAAGATGAGAATAATCAATCGTCAGGAAAAGTCCTCAGAAACCATGAGGCCAAATCCACCCTAGAAACCCTTTGGTCTTTTAGGCAGGACAAGGTTTTGAAGTTCAAGGGCAGAGTCCTTGTGTTAAAAGGTGAATATTTTCAGAGTTAAAAGCAGCATTCTTTCATATGTTTTTAAATGCCTCTGCAAAGCTTCTATGGCTCAGAAAGAGAAGCAAAGGTTGCTTTGCTATTCCTCATTTCTCGTTTTGTGTTTCTTTGTTGGTAAGGGGGAGCCACAGCTGAGGTTAAGAGTCTGCCCTCTTTGTGGCACCCTTACAGAGGAAGGGGTCTACTGCCAGAGATCATAGCCCTGATGTGGAAACAGCAGACATACAACATGAAGCCTGAACTGGCCAGTGTGGGACTGGGATTATCTGTGCTGCTTCCTCAGAACAAAGAATGTAGAAATATGGTCAGAGCAGACATGAAGTTCGAGATGGATCAAAACTTGCCCTTCTGACAAAATCCTGCTGCTCTGTGAGTCATCATGAGGCTCTTCTGAGAGGCCACATTATAATTTGTTGCCCCAAGAGTCCAACTGAGCCAAAATTTGGGAACAGAAGTTGACCTTACACACAGGTTTTGAAAATATAAATTTAAGGATTTAGCAAATACAACTATTTGATATTTTTTCTGGCCAGGTTACTTATAAGGTAATGATTACTTGATTCTCTGGCCAAAGGGGAAATAGACAAATAATGTGTAAAAAAGAAAAAAAAGAAGAAGAAAAATACAGGTAAAAGTGCCAGGTTGAATGGGAAGAAAGAATTGGGAAATGAAGGTCAGAAATAAAAAAATCCCAAAATGTTGCTGTGCAGTTAAATTATGAACAACAATAACAAATAAAAACTTATAGCATAGTTTTGAGTCTAAAATGATAGATATGCACCTATCTTTTTGGCACATGTCTGTGTAGGTATGTAGACATGTTTTTGGCATACTCACATAAAATTATTTTAATTATTGTTTCTGGGGTGTGAAGGTAGGTGATCGCTCAAAGGAAATTCTTGCTACTGATTTAATTGTTTTAATTTTCCATTTGAGAAGCTTGTTTAAGTGTCAAATTTTCAGTATACTAAAGTTTCTAAATTGGACACATTAAAAAAGAATAACATTCCCATTCTTTTCTCTAGACTGGAGATGCAAAGAGGATATATACTCTTTTTCAAAACTGTAAATTTCCAGCATCCTACCCTTAGCCTTGTGCATATAGAACCTTACATTCTTGTCGTTATTCAAATAAATAGCTCAATGGACAAAGGAAAGAAAGGTAGCTGTGTCACTGACTACAAATGTGGCTAACACTCAAATCCTTGGTTAGTTTCTCAGTATTACGGTGTATTCTCTTTGACTCTGTTCAGGCAAAGAGTAGAGACAATATCTTTCCTAAGCAGAAGTGGTTCATCTTTTCATCCGTTGATAGCCCCTTGATTGACCTGCTAAGCAGCGAGAATCAAAAGTGGAAAGCTTTTGTGAATATCCAGAATTGCACCCTAGAGAGCAAAACAGATGACATTAAGGAATATCAATCTTGCTAATAAACTGAATAACTCGTAGACATTACTCAAATATACCCCAAAATAGAGTTTAAAAGAGAGGTATAAAATATGATGCTTTTAATACTATGAAAGTCATAAATTAATTTAAAAAAGAGGATTAAATCACTAATTAAGAATAATTCTAGGAAAATCCAGGGTTAATTTGTGCTTAGTGTCTACTAGATGCTAGCCAAATTTTTGGTATATAATACACATGAGCATTAGTGTGTATTTGCTTTTGCTTTAATATAGATGAGAAATTTGAGGACAGAATCATTAAATACATTATAGGACTATAATTCAAAGTTAGATGTTTTTCTTGGAGCCTAGGTTGGGACAAGAATTTGTAAGACACAGGAATTTCTTAGCTCCTAAGATTAATTTCTTATATGGGAATCTGTGTGTGAGCGTGTGTGTGTGGGTGGGTGTGGGGGGGTTCTGTCGTCTATGTTTTCTAGGAACAAGTCAAGGCAGAAGAATGCAAAATGAATATTAGAGAAACACTTGCAGAATTCTAAAACAGAGATGAAAAATGGCTGGGCCACTGTGCAACTGCATAACTTGAGTTGGGGGGAAGGGAATAAATACAGAGACTCCAAGCCAAAAATTATTGAGAGAGAGAGAGAGAGAGAGAGAGAGAGAGAGAGAGAGAGAGAGAGAGAGAGGGAGGGAGGGAGGGAGGGAGGGAGGGAGGGAGGGAGGGAGGGAGGGAGGGGGAGAGAGAGATATGTTTCTGTCAAATCCTTCCCCTGAGCGATCAGGAAACCCCCACAAAATAGAAGACAGGAGTATAAGAGACAAAGGAACTAGAGGACTCCAGAAGAATGAGATCCTCTAGATCAGACGAGCTCATATCATCTCACAGAGACTGAAGCATACTGGGTTGGGTGGGGAGGAGCCACTCAAGCATAGGATCCTGGCTGTAAAATTTTCTAGGATGCTATGAAATTCAGAATGGAGGCTGTCCATTAATTGAACTTCTTGTTCCTGGACAATGCTATTCCTCTGGGGGGGGGGATTTCAACGACAACTGTGTTTTTAAATTCCAATTAGTATATTTGGACCTTCCGGTAATATTTATTGGTTCTTTTTTGGAAAAAAAGGATGTTCTCATTTTTACATAAGATTAAATGATAAATTAATAAAATAAGATTCTAAAAGTGGTTGTAAATCAGATATAATATTTTTGCAAGAGTGTTTTGATGGTTTCACTAATCTTATTTGCTCCATAAGATTTTGACATTTCTGAATCTCAGTTTGTAAATATTAATTTAAAAATATTTATTTCATTATTTATTTATTATTTTATATTCTAGAGCAGTTTCTCTTCCTTCCTACCTTCCCAGGCTTCCCAACTCTCCTCTTTTCCAACCCCCAATCCTCCACTAGCTCCTTCTGTTTAGGAAAGGGCATGTCTCCCATGACTATCAACAAAACATGGCATATCAAGTTGTAGTAAGAATAAGCTCCTCCCCAGATACTGAGGCTGTGCAAGGAAACCCAGTATGAGGAGTAGGATTCCAAAAGCCAACAAGAGAGTCAGAGCAGCCCCTGTTCCCTGTTAGGAGTCTCACAGGAAGATCAAGCTACGCAGTTGTCACATGCACAGTGCCTAGGTCAGTCCCATGCAGGCTCCTGGTTGTTGGTGCAGCCTCTGTGAGCCTCTAGGAGCCCAGGTTAGTTGTTTCTGTGAGTGTTCTTGTGGTGTTCTTGATTGACCTCCCTGTCTCCTACAATCCTTTCTCCCCCCACACCATTTCTGCAAGATTCCTGGAACTCTGCCTAATGTTTGACTATGAGTCTGCATCTGTTTCCATCAGTGGCTGGATGACACCTCTCTGATGACAATTGGTCTAGGCACCAATCTGGTCACAGAAGATGGCCAGTTCAGGCTATGTATCCGCTATTGCTAGGAGTCTTAGTTGGGTCATCCTTATAGGTTCCTGGAAGATTCCCTTGAACCAGGTTTTTACTATATCCTTGAAATGACACCTCCCCCCTTTTCCAGTACTCTCTTTTAAGTACTCTCCCATATGGCTCCTCCCCACCCAACCCAGTATGCTTCTACCCAACAAGAGCAACCTGATGTAGTTTCATAACATTACAAATACACCATGAGATAGATCATATGATAGTAAAGGCACAGTGACAGGATCAGTGGGCTGGCTGGTCACATTGCATCCACACTCAGGAAACAGAGTGAGCAGGAAGTGGGTCAAGTAATAAAGCTTCAGGGCTCACCTCTAGTACCTCATTATCTCTAGGAAAGCTCCACCTCCTAAAAGTCTCATAATCCTTCCTAAACAGTATCACCAGCTGGAGACCAAGTGTTCAAACATGGGATTCCACTGAGGACATTTTAATTTCAAATCACATCTGATGGTTTAAATCAAAAGCAGCACTTAAGAATATAGCTTCCAGGGTCATAGAAATCTATATTACACTTTCTAGCTATCAAAAAATAACTTTTATTAATATCTCTACTTGAAATGGGAATCAACTTTTGTACATACAAATTAAACAGTGAGACATTTATCCTAGAGCCTGGCAGATGGTACCTCAATGACTTACAATGCTTAGATTATTAGAACACCCAGGACCTTCATTTCATTGATACTATACCCATTTTATCACTCAAGTTATCATTAAACATTCATGTTTCCTTTTTATACACGACCTTTTCCCATTGTTTGAATCCCTGTTGGAGTGTGTTATCTGAATACTCTTCATTGTTTCAAAAGTTATGTTCAGTGTCTTATAGGTGTGCTTGTAGATATGTACAGGGAGATATCACATGTATCCAAATTACTCAATTTATGGAGAATATTTTCACAGCATCACCTGAAGAAACAGGTGCCTATCACTTCGTCATATTTCCTTTCTTGTATGATAGTTAAATGTCTGTTGCTGTAGGATTATGCTTTTGTACACTGTAAATATTTGTCACTATAAATACTGGTTTAGTAAAATGCTGATTGGCCAGAAGCTAGGCAGACAGGAAGTATCGGCAGGTGACTGGACAAGGAGAATTCTGGGAAGAGAAAGAGCAGAGCAAACACCAGTTAGATAGAGAGGAAGATGAGAATGCTGCACTGACAAAAAGGTACCAAGCTGCACTGTACCTTTTTAAAACATAGGTTAGTTTAAGAGTAAGAGTTATCAAGTAATAAGCCTGAGCCATAGACCAAACAGTTTGTAATTAATATAAGCCTTTGTGTGGTTATTCAGGACTAAATGGCTATGGGAATGGCTAGGTGAGACAGAGAAACTTCTGACTACAGCTTGTGGCTAGTTAAGAGATATAATTGATTGGAATGAAACCCTTTGTTTTACATTTGTTTCCTTTCTGATAATTAGAGTTGAATCCTGTTATAGATTTATTCTTGAGTGGAAAATAACATGAATAGCTGAGCAGTAGGGTAGTTATGTTGACTAAAGCTTAGTTTTATTCCATTCTACCCTCATTCAAATTTATTTATTTTCAATTTTTATTAGATTTTTTTAAGTTTAAATTGTTTTTAATTTGTACATGTATTTAGTCTGCATGTATGTATTGCATCACCTGTGTGCTTAATACCTATAGAGGCAAAAAGGTATCGGATTCCCTAGAACTAAAGTTTCAAACAGTTGCCTGTTGGTGCTGGACAATCAGGTTCTTTACAAGAACATCAAGTGCTCTTCATCTCTTAGCAAATTCTCATATTTTTTATAGAATTTAAAAATTAATATACAACATAATGGATTTCACTATGGGATTTTCATGTAGTGTTTCACTTACTCACTTTCCCCATTCTCCTCCAACTTCTTACCCTGCCCTGCTGGTCCAATGCTTCTACCTATTAATATCTCTTGTGTTCATGTGTATTCTGATGCCTTCTTTTAACTCTAAGCCAGATTATGTGCTTATTTGTTCCATGAATGTTATATGACCAAAAACTTTAAAGATGTTGATGAGTGAAAACTTATCACACATAAACTGAAAACAGTTCTGTGAGTGAATGGTGCTGGTTGGAAAATAATGGGAATGCATTTACTATAACTATATACACATTTAGAAATAGAGAAATGGTAATTCTTATGTGTGTTTTATCCAAATAAAAAAATTTAAAAAGAGAATAATGGGTCACTTCATCTGTGGTTCTCCACATTAGTCTTTCGGGTCTATAATGAATCACTAGTGTGGTTCCTTGTATGATCTTTAGAAATATAATACACCTGCACCTCCAACTCCCTTTCAAACCCTTCAGGGACACTCATTTTAGTAACTAGATAAGGGTATACTTTTGAGAATAATGATAGATCATTGGAACTATCTTATTTCTGGCCCTTTAAGATGCCATGACCTGAGTAACCTGTGGCACATTTCTACTGCTGTAGTGTTTTAGCACATCACAAGCCAGAATGAACAGAACCAGGGACCATGGAATAAAATCCATCTTAAAGTTTTTCCTTCTGAAATTTTGTCATAGTCATGAGAAAAGAAAATAATATAAAGAGATAATACTGAAGGGATCTTGGAGAATCAGCATAGATGAGGTTGTCTAAAATTAGATTCTCCAGCATGGTTTGAACAGGCTGTGTGATATAGTATAACCTGCTTCATCGTCTAGTCAAACTTAATGAGAGAGTACCACTGGCCTCATGGAGCTTTAGATGTTCTATTGTTAGAGAGTTCCAATAGCCACAGGAACACGTTCACTCTGGAAATGGGGTATATCATGGTACTCAACTGGACTACTTGTCATGGGGACCCTTTGTCTTCATTTCTGTGCCAAATTCAATAGGTACCACATGGATGGAAAGTTTTAGTCTTTTTTAGAGTTCTGTGGTAAAAGAAAAGTTTAGAGATCCAATGGCAGTAATGTTTCTAGAGTTATGATCTGGAAAGAAGTGAGGGACTTAGGTAATACAATGTCTTCATATTTTAGATCAGGAGACAGATTGACAGCAAGAGCTAAACCAAGGTGACACGGAAAGGGAGGAAGCAATTCCTGTGTAGAAGCCATGCGTCTACATGTCCTGACATTCCATTAGGCCCTCATTGTTTGTAGTTCAGCTTTCTTGGGTCCAAATTGCCCTAGATATTAATGTTTTTCAAATGGCCCATTCACTAAGAAAGTCCATTTACCAATTTTTCTGCTCTTGATGGGTTGGTTATCAAACAACATAGCCATTAAGTGCCCTGGATGATGTCTACCATGACAGTGACCTACTGAGTCTATTTTTCAGATTCCCCTGAAGGTCAGAACATTGAGTATTGCCTGGAGAGGTTCCCTGAGCTTTTGACTACAGTAGTTCAACCCATAATATTGAAATCTGGTGTGTGGCCAATATTTACAGCTCTTTTAGCCAAGGAACCTTCACAGTACTTATTACCAGGAGGTTTTTCATGATCACTACCATCACAATAAAAAAGGAAATTTATATGAGAAATCAACCCTTGGGCTCAGTAAACAAAAATACAAGCACATCCAGAAGCACAGCTTACCTTTGCCAAATTCTTTCCCATCATCAGGCACACAACCAAAGAAATCCTGGTTCCAAGCCAGTTGGGGGTTTATAGAATGAACATTCAGGCTTCTCTTTTAACTTTATCCTTTTTCTCTTAACTGCCTTTGAAGAAATCTTAATAGAAGAAGTTTATAGTTTTAGTATTCTTAAATCTGTTGTATCCCAGAGTTCCAGATTTTGGAGGACTGGGATATAGAATAGATTTCTGATAAAATACTCTGATTCAGTCAGGATGCCACTATCTCTTCCCACTGCTAAGGGTCAGAGCTGTCTAGAGTCAACAGACCAATTTCTATGACTCTTTGAACTCGAGTTGTCTGGAGCACTCCAAAGTTCACTGAGTGCTCTTTTACTTCTACTTCATTACACAAACATATTCCTAATATGGAGATAATTTCAACGAATATACACATGTAAACTCACAAGAGAGATAGCTATGCTGAAAACATTGGCTGACATTTTTTCTGGTGGGAACCTTGATAGTGGAAACCCACATATTTGTATGATATATCCTCCAAGAAGGGTAGGTGTGGATGCGGACTGGATGATGACAACCTTGTGCTTTGGCCTCTTCTGGAATCATTCTTTGCTTTCTAAAGATGTGTCTTTTAAACTTGTTTTATCTATTTGGTTATAAAGTTGTTCTCTCTAGGAAAAAGACAGTGGGAATATGTCATTTTGTGTTTTTATATTCATGAATTATTTCAGAATTTCCCAACAGGAGGAAAATCATGTCTGCTAGCCAGCTTCCCAGGGTTAGCAAGGTCATGAATCTTAAAAAGAATCTATAAGAGATACTTTGTTATACCAGCATAATTCCTTACTCTAGTGTAATCTTCTCCTTATACATACAGAGAAGTGTGGTAGCTACTAAAAAGAAGCTTATAATTTTTGCAGCAAGTGGAGGCCATCACAGAAAACCACAACTGGGCAAAATGCAGAAATCAATGGATGGGGGGCATCCAGCCCCAGTGAATATTCTACATCACATTTCCTGCATCTATGGTTCAGAGAGGGAGCCAGACAGATTTCAAGAGCCAGAATACCAGGAAGTATGCTGTGAATCAGTCTTTCCTTTAAATGAATGCATAAACAAGACCGGAACAATAGCATTATCAATGGATTATTAACCAGGATGGGGAAAATTTCACATGATTCTATCCCTAGAAACATATGCAACTCTTGATTGGTAGAAGGAGAATAAATTGCTCCCAAGGATGAGTGGTCAGCCTGAAACCATATGCAAACAAACAAAAAGTGGCTGAAGCAGGTTGTATACACACACACACACACACACACACACACACACACACACACACACACACACACATATATTTGTGCATACATATACATACATGCATACGTACACAGCAAATGTAATTCAAGAAAAGAGGCTATCAGCTTAGAGTAGAAGGGCACTGAAGGGGTTTGAGGAAGGGTAGTGGGGAGGGCCTGGTGGGAGGAAAGGGAGGGATAGAGATGATATAATTATATTGCAATTAAAAACATTTAAAAATCAATCAATAAACAAAAACACCAAGGAAAGAACATACACATAAACATATGTATATTCCTGAACTTCCTGTATATATTCATATACAGAAATAAACAGAATATATACACACGTATATTTTGTACTAAAATATACAGACAAATGAGAATCTATGCATTGCTAAAGAAATCAACCTCTGTTATAAGTTGAAGATGAGAAAATATATTTAGAAAGAAACGGTTCTCAAGATTATAGGAAATTTAAGAACCAAATGTAATGACAAATTAAAGGACAATGGAAAACAGTTTCAGAAAATGAAATGTGCTATGTCAGATAGAAAGATGTGAAATTCTTTTTACAGTTAGGATGGGAAATGTTCCCCTAAAGGCTCATGTATTGAAGGTTTAGTCTCCCAGATGGTGGCGCTATTTTGTTAGGTTCTGAAAACATGAGGCTGGACATAGCTGGAGGAAGCTGGTCACTGGAAACCTTGGGGACTGCATCTTATCCCCTGGTTTCTCTAAGCTTCCTGTCCTCCATCATGGGAGGGACCTCTGCCACATATCCCCAACACCATACTGTTCTACCTCATCACAGCACCAAAATCAACACAGCCACGGACTGTAGACCTAAATCTCTGAAACAGCGAGTTGAAAAAAAAAAAAATGGTCCCCGACTCTCCGTTAGTCTCTCTGTCATTGTTGTCATAATTCTGGAAAATTAACTACCAAACTACATGAGTAGAAAAAAAAGGGGGGGGGAGGTGGGGAATGACATGACACATGTGGGCTTGAGTCGATCCCTTGTTCTTCTTAAGTTTAGACTCCCAAAGACGTGATTTAGCTTTGCTCCGTAGACAGGAATTAGGAAGAGGCAATGGGGTCCTCACCTGCTTCACTGCCATGACTCCCGGCTTCCCACGTGTGCAATGGAGATAGCTTCAGCAATTCTCTTCTGACGGGCACAAAATAAATCTCCTAGAGCTATTTTACACTTGCCCAGAGACTTTTAAGAAAGGATCTCAAAGTGAATCTGGGCTGCTGTGTGCCACAAAGAGGACCAACATTTCTCTTTGGCTTTAAAAGGATGTCCCATTGTGAGAGTGAACTTAGGTTTTATCTCTCCCTTTGAAATAGAATACATCAAAGTGAGACATCTGAAGGCAAAGACACAATGATCTCCAATCCAAAGCCAAGTTCAAAAACACAGAGATGAGTTGTGTTATTATGAAATTGTATTTGCTGGCTGAGATGGGGGACAAAGAAAGATTAAGTTGCAAACATAAAGCAGGCCTTGAAATTCCTATTAGTCTCAGGCCCCAGGGCACATGCTTTTTCAGCAGGACACATTTTTTAGATGTGTAGAGCAATAGCACATGTAACACATGGGGCTTCCCTTTGCTCTCAGTCTGAAACGAACACAGAGTTATTAAAGTGAAATTTATTAATGATTAGATGATGGATGAGGAAAGCTGTTATTGAGGAATGTTTCCTTCGGGGTCTAAGTTCATGCTATGAAGGCTGTATTGAGCGTTAGCTATTATAACTGCTGCAATGGCTTTCACACATCAACTTTCTAAAGCATTATTTTCAAGGAAGGCCCACCTACCTAATTGTACCTGCGATTTAAACCTTAATTTTCAATAAACTATATGTGAATCAATCATGTTAGAGGATAAATGCTTTATAGTATAAAGAATTTTAGTATAAAGAAACATGTTTAATCCTTCCATTAAGACAATCTTGTCATTTATTTATTCTTTTGCCTGCCTACTCTGTTAGTACAGGAAAAGCTTCTACAGTCATTTCACATCCATCCCCTATTATAGAGCACTAACCACAGAGCAAGCACAGTCTTGATTCCTTCACCGTATTATCTATTATTTTAGTTGAGGTTCTCAAAACCAGATACCAAGACAGGGTTTTAAGTGAAGGGTGCTGGCAAAGAATAAGGAGCTGGTGGCAATGCAGGAAGAGAAGGCAGTTAGCCAAGCAGGTGTACCCTACTCTCACTACCCTTCATAACACAAGACACTTAACTCTCTAAGGCTCCTTTTCTTTGCTGTTCACTGAATCCATATTGAGGAAGGATATCAAAAAAGTAATCGAAACAGAGCTAACTACCGAGGACCCTTCCTCACCTCCACTCCCATTTGCATTTTTTTTTTTAACATTTTGACTCTCTGGGGGTTGGGGGAGCCACCCAGCTCCCAAATAGATCACACAGAGTCTTATTATTTCTTATAAATGCTTGACCAGCTTGGCTTATTTCTTGCCAGCTTTTTAAAATTTATCTCTTATATTTTTGGTTGTGAGCCTAGCCTTTAATGGCTGAGCCATCTCTCCAGCCCATTTTATCTCATTCACTTTTGCCTCTGGGCTTTTTATCTTTCTCTATGTCTGTACATCTTTTCTTACTTCTTACTCCATGACTTGTTGTATAGCTGGGTGGCTGGTCCTGATGTCTTCCTTTCCTGTATTCTTGCTCCTCAGTATCTTCTTCCCAGATTTCCCCTCCTATTTACTCTCTCTACCTGCGAGCCCCACCTATTTCTCTCTCTTGCCTTGCTATTGGCTTTCAGCTCTTTAGTAGCTGGATCTGGTGTTTTAGAGAGGCCAAGCCACACAGCTTTACAGTGTTAAATAAAATGCAGCATAAAAGAATGCAACACATCTTTGTATGATTAGGCAAATACTCCACAGCATGAACAAATATAACAATCGTTAACTAATATTCTACAATACCCATTTATTGATATCGACCATCATTATTTATTATTTTAAAATTTTATTTGTTTTACTTTATGAGCTTTTATGTTTTTCTGTCATATATACGTGCACACCATGCATATTCTTGGTGCTGCTGGAGGTCACAAGAGGTCATTGTATACTCTAGAAATGGATTTTTAGACGGCAGTGAACTGCACACAGGTGCTAGGAACCAAACTGGATTCTTTGTCAGAAAAACAATTGCTCTGAGCCACTGTCATCTCTCCAGCCTCCAAACTACCATTTTTCATTATTGCAACAACACTACTTATTATTACACTATACATTTTCATGAAGCTACAGGTTCAACACTGCCTCAAAGGCAAATTACAGTATTGTAACAAAAAATACGAATGAAAACCCTCATATTATGTGTCTCCCGTCTAAGTCTGTTCCCCCAAAATCTATGGAGCTTCAATTTGTTCTTACTAATTGGTTTTATTTGAACACTTTGAGCATTTCACTGGAGCTCCTGGAGCTTTCCCAGCTCTTTCTCATGTCATTTTGTAAATGAAAAGGCATATTTTTGAGAAATGACTCCACCTGAGCATGAATGAGAGGAGCCCAGGAAGCTTCCGTCTGGCATCCTTTCAGAGATTAGTATGGGGTTTGTGAGACTGACAAAGAAGCCAGGGGCAGCCTAGAAAGCCATATCTTTTCTCTTTGTCCAGTCTAAATGGAAATTTGAACTTTCGTGGCCGTTTGTTTGCCTGCTAATGCCTGTGCTCTCTCAACCTGAGGATGGCTTTAGATTTCATAAATTAGGTCGGGTGGGTGGCTTAAAGAAGTGGTCATTTCATTACCCAGGCTCCATTTCAGAGGCAATATGCACAGAACTGAAACTCATGGGATGCTTGTCTGGAGAGGAGGATGTCAAGGGCCAGCAGCTGGTCAGAAGTAGCCTCATGCATGCCTCCCTGAAGATAGAAAAATAGAAGGAAAGAATAAAGGGTAAGAGCACACCGTGGTCTAATTAGCATTTGCTTCTTGTAGCCCTGGAAATGTCAGTCACCAGTTGGTAGCAAAATAAAGATGTAATGTTAGTGATAATGAATTAAATTGTGGCCATTTGCATGGGAATGCCATGATAATGATCTGAAATTACCATTGTATATATTCCCCTTGACAGTTCAAAATTGGACTCCAAGCTAATAGTGTTTTGGATGAACTTTAAACCAATGAAATTGTTTTGAGTGAGCACACTCCTTTTGGCAAGCCATGTGGATTTCAGAAAGTTAATTTACCTCTGCTTTGTTCAAGCTGTTTGGTAATTGATGAACATACCATAAAAGTTTTAATGAATAACCCAGGGACTATTTAACTTATTTACTAGGTAAAAATGCAATGCGGTTGATAACTTCCTCTAATCTGGCTCTCCAAATAAAGCTGATACAGAATACATATAACCCCCCCCTCCTCTTTTTTTTTTTCTTTTTTTTTTTTTGGTTTGCACAAAACAATGTAGGCAAATATTTTCGGAAAGTCTGGATGAAGGAGTTGCGTTATCTCCCATTAGCTTTGATTTATACCACAATTGCAACCCACAGACATTTGCTTAGGGAGAACTTATGTCTATGTGCTCGAGACCTAGAGGCAGTGTTGCAGTGGGGATGTTGCAACCCATAGAATCTCCACAGCATCTGTTGTGTGAATAACTCCGCAACAGTCCATTATTGAGAAGCAGTTAAAATAAGATACACCCGCCTCTTCCTCTCTGGCCTCCTGCAATCTAATTACACTCTCATGTCCTTTCATAAGTAGGATCTTATTATGAGATAAGTGTTCACATGTATCATAGTTTTACATTCAATTGTGTTTCTTGGCAAGCTGCTGTGATGTGCTGCTAACAGCTCAGCCACATAAACAAAGGTCATGTTTAAGTTAGTGGCAGAGCTAAAAGGTTGTGCTTGGCCATGGGGTCTCAGATAAAACTCTTACAGATCTGGGTTGGATCTACCGCCACAGCAAGGTTAATTAGCTGTGCCTTTTGGGGAACATTCATTCTGTTCCTCAGTTTTCTTACTTGGGATTATGAGCTGGCATTGAGTCTACTGTGAAGATTACATGAGGTAACTCAGCAACCTGGATTCTAACAGTTATTTGGGGATTTTAAACTGGAAGGCTCACTGAATGCAGATTATGGCCTCTACTCACATTGATTCTGATCCAGCAGTATTAAGATGGGACTGGAGAATATATGAATTTCTATTAAGGTTTCAGGCAATGTCAGTTCAGGGTCACACTCTCGTAAGAATCATTCATGTTTTGGAGTATAGCTGTTGGAAAGTTTCCCATGGTCTAGCAGATAGTCTCACACTCATATACATACGTGTAGAATTAATCAGATTTAGTGAATTTCTCAAAAACAAAGTTGTATATGAAGTTGGGATAGAATTGTATTGGGGAGGTCTGGGAGATCTGTAAGGGAAGAAATGGGGGGTAGTGTGTGATCATTCATGATAGCCACTAATCTGAAAGACAAAAGCTATTCTGGGATGTTTCCTATTTTTGCTTAAGTTCCTAGAGAATTCCAGTCATGTTTTATTCTCCTATGATATCTATTTTCTCTAGAAACTAATACAGCCAATGTCTAAGGACTTGAAAACACTGAGAACTGAGTTTTCAAGCCCTAAAAATGGAGTATTGGGATACAATGGAAATGGATACATCTTCATTGTATCATCGATTAAAGGACAGAAGCTGAAGCCATATTGTTATGATGTGGTCTTTGCTTTTTCATTATAGCTCACATGTCCTTTGGTGTTTTAAACTCTGTAAACATTTATTTTCTCAACTATAAAGTAGATGCATTAATTGTACTTATATTTCTAGATCCTTAAAGAGAAACTGAGACCTGGGATGTTCATAACTTGGGTCAGAAAAACATCTTTGCAATGAGCAGCAGTCAACGCAGAGACTTGGGACTGACTGAAGTGTAGAGAATAAGTGACCATGAGAATTTATCCCTAAATAAAGCTTTATTCTCAGCCACTAATGCTTAGAGAACACTGGGAAAGATGAGGTGGAAAGAATGTAAGCACTGAAGGATGGTAAGAATGTTTTGGAATGCTCCAGACATGACATGGATATTGCACTTATGAACTCACAGCAGTCATGCTTACCCAAACAAGACCTGTACATGATCAAGCCAGCCAAAATTCTAGCATGAATATGGTCTCACAAGACTCTAAGCTTCATTCTTGGCTATTGATAGCTATAGGGGAAGAGGAACCATTCATGTTTGGAGGTGTAGTTGTTTGAAGGTTTCCTCTGGTCTAGTGGATGGCCCCACAATCACACATATTTGTGCAACATTAATCAGGTTTATTGAATTTCTTTAAAGAAAAAAGTAGGGTATATTGGGAATGTATTGAGAGAAGTCAGGGAGGACGGAGAGGGAAGGAATGGGGGGGCTGTAGATGATCACATTTCTCTGTAAGCATGTATAAAATTTTTAAAGAATAAATTAAAATTAAAATAAACCAACAGCCCTACATTTTTTTGTTAAATACCTGTATTGAATGCCATTGTATAGACTGAATATACTAAATCTATAAATGTTACTGTGGAGGAATATCTTTTGTATGTAATTTTGAACTTTTCTCACAAATCATGATGACTTAAAAATGCTCAATGGCTCATCCATCATGCAAATTTTAGATATTTGTTAGTTAGTTACATAGATTATTAAGATTATTTGATTGTGTTATTTTTTGCTAGCTAGTGAGCATCCATCACTAATTTCATCTGAGTTCCAGAAAACAGCTATACTTTTAATTACAGAATTAAATAAGTAAAGATACATTTCCCCCTAAATAAACAGCAGGTCACAAGCAAGGTGCAGTTATTGGAACGTATTTAGTGTTGTTCTGCTTCTGACATCACGGCTGTCCGTCAAAGCCTTCTAGGTAATTCTAGTGAGCAGTAGTGTTGAGAACTGCTAAACATGTCTATAGCTACACCAACTATGAGCTGGATGATGGTGCAGACCATAAGAACTGTTGTAATTTACTGCACCTTGCTGGTTTTAACAAGACATTACCTCTAAACCACCAGATAAACTAAACCAATCTGACTAGAATTTAACCCATTTGGGGGATATTTTGATTTTGGTGGGAGAGTTAATAGCTTCTTCTTCTCCTGCTCCTCCTCCTTCTTTTCTTTTACAGGTATAGCAATGATTCCTTTTGTATTTGGGATAAAAACAAAGACCAACAGAGTAGTCTTTGTTTCTAAATTCTCAAATTAGAGGCATATGGGTTCATTTCAAGTTCCTGTGGCTAAACACCACCTTTCTTTGCATTTATGTGGCTGGGACATGTCAGTGATTTTCTGGGAGCTCCATATTAACCTTATGTCCAGATCTACAATCTCAAAATTGATCATTTTTTTTGTCTTTAACAATGTGGCTTAAATATTTGCTTTATTAAAACCAAATATGCTTCAGATATATTCTATGAGAAGAATTTTCTTCAATGGAAAAGAGGATTTTTATGAATTAGTAACAATGAACTGCTTAAACCTTCCTCTGGAGTTTTTCTTAAGCTAACCAGTGGGGTCCTATCTGTGCCATTTACTGTGGTGTTCTCAGAATCCCTGATGAGCCGAACTCTCCACATGTGTTATAGGATAACTCAATTTGTTTTCCCTGGGTGAGATATTAAGTTTTAAAAAATAGTAAAATGTGTTTGCCTTGAGCAGTGTTTTAGAAAAGTAAGGATTTCCTTGTTACTGTCTATTAATCCTCCCAAGAAGAATAGAAAAATAGAATTAAAAGAGTTTGTATAGTGGGATTATGATACTACATTGTAAATAATTGTCCCGCCTATTGGTTTAACAAAGAGTGCTGATTGGCCAAAGGCAGATAGGAAGTGTGGGCAGGGCTACCATATGAAGGAAACTCTGGGAACAGGAAGAACACAGAGATGCCACAGAGAAGCCAGCAGAAGCAGAGGACAACTATGCTGCTTTGAAAAAAGGTGCTGAGCCTCATGGCTGAACAGGATAAGAATCACGGGTTAGTTTAAGCGTAAAGAATTAGCACGTTACATGCCTGGGCCCCAGGTCAATCAGTGTACAATTAATGCAAGCGTCTGTGCGTTTCAATGGGACTATGGGACTGTGGGTCTGAAAGTCCACTCTACCAGGCTAGGCCAGAAAGACTGGGTCAGAAACATAATACAAGTTTGCTTAAGTTTGTTCCATTACAAGCACTTAACATATTTAGAAAAATTACCAGAAATAGAAGTCACGGCTCGGTATCATTAGCCCTGTCTGAACAAGCCTCACCGCCACTTGTTGGTTTTATTAAGAAAATAAATTGTCTTTCTAGTCTTCAAACATAAAATTATAGCCCTCCTTTATTTATAGTCTTGTCGAAGCCAATCTGACTTCAATGCTTTTTATGTGCAAGGCATTGTGCCCAGTGCTTTATGTGTTATATCTCATTTAATCTGGACGTCTGTGTACAGAGCAGGTGTTTGAGAATGGCATCAAGTTAAGCTTGTGACTTACCGACTAGTATTATGCACTGAGTTAGTTGGTTAGTCAAATGTTGCAAAAACAAGCAAACAAAACAAACAGAAAACCCCACCATGGCTGATAATACTACCAAAGCTTACTTATAGAAGACCCGACAAATGCTTTTTTTTGAATGGGTGACTATTCAGTGACTCAGGAACATTTCCTAGGCTTTCCTCATTCCTTCTCTGTTAACTGTAAATGACTCAAACATTCATGTGTTTTCAAATGACAAGTAAGACCCTGGTTACCAAAATCAGGCTTTTATGGCTGAGTTTGGTTCAAACTGTGACCAGGGGCAGTGTGTTTACTTCTTAATAAACAATAGCAAGAAATATGAGTGGAGAAAGATTTATTATCAGTAGCGGGTCAGGAAAGTATAGGAGTTATTTTTGAAACATACCTTCTCTGAACAGAAGAAGTGGGGATCATTCTTAGGAAGCCCGTGTATAGTCACATGGGACAGCACGTAAGGGTGATATATTCTTGAATATGTTCAGTTAAAGTAGTATATTTCTGAGTATGCTCATTTGATTTAAAGCCAATGTTCCAAAAAAAAAGATCATAGCTATATTATAGGGTGGATTTAGCTTAAAGTTGTTCTGATTTATTTATTTTTTTGCTGCAGTAATAAATAAAACACCAATTAAAAACAACTTGGGAAAGAAAGGTTTTATTTGGCTTAAGGTTATAATCCATCATCCAGAGATGCCAGAGAGGGCAGGAACTCAAGGCAGGGACCTGGAGCAGGAACTGCCTCACTGTATGGCTGATGAATTCACTATGCATTTCCCACCCAGTTGTTTGTAACTCTCAATATCTCTGGCCCTCTGATTTCATGTTTGGTTCTATGTTCTAGATCCAAAGCTTTGTATATGGTCATGTTGAGTTTACTCTTCAATGTGCATTGATATCAGCACTATAACGAGAGCTAATATGCTTTTGTAGATAACAAATGCTTAATTACATGGTTCACAGACCAGCTTTGTCTGTCATCTTGACTCAGGCTAGTCACCAGAGGAAGGAATGTCGGTTGAGGGAATGCCTCCGTAAGTTCCAGCTGTAAGACATTTTCTCAGCTAATGATCAATGGGGGAGAGCTCAGCCCACAGTGTGTGTTGTCATCCCTGGGCCATACATAAGAAAGCAAGCTGAATAAGCCAGGGGAAGTAAGCATCCTCCTCCATGGCCTCTGTAACAGCTCTTGCTTTTAGGTTCCAGCCCTGCTTGAGTACCTGTCCTGCCTTCCTCCAGTGATGGACTATGATCTGGACGTATATACCAAATAAAGCCTTTTCTCCCCAGCTTGCATTTTGGTCATGCTGTTTCTTCTCAGCAATAGAAACTCTAAATAAGACATATGGATAACTGATTAGCAAGAGCTGTAACATTCAGATGAGTTACTAGGTGGGAAATTGATAGGGAGTGCAACTAAGGGAAGCTATGTGTTGATGGGATGGCAGCATTGTGGAGGCTTGGAGTTCTTTTGTGTAGGCATAGCTAGTCATGTTTCTACACGGGTAGCATGCTTTTTGTCAGGGGAAATAACAATGTTATGATGGGCTGAACATATGATGTCTAAAAGTCATTGACAGGGTGAGTTGGCTTCTGTGTGCGGTCATTCCTAAAAGGGCACTTTCAATCTGTCCTTTTGTGAATTCTGGAGGCTTTTCATGAAAAAACAAAACAAAACAACAACAACAAAAACCATCTTAAGCAGTTAACTATGTAAAGAATTTAGTTCTGGACATGCCAAAGCCTTCTCTGCTTTCATCAGAACCTCCATAGTCGTGGCCCCTACACTTTCAACTCAACGATTTAGAATATTTTTGAAACACCTGGGTTACGCCAATCTCTGCTTTATCCTAGAATGTATCATTGGAAAACACCACAACACTCTGTTCTACACAGCAGAGAAACTGCCATTTCTGTTGCCCGTCCTGATTGAGGGGCAGCAGCTCAGTTTTCTTCTTTCCTGTGTCCCTGTCCTTGTGGTATCAAGCTATGATGAGTCTTTATTTCCACATTGCTCCTCTGCTTCAGTCAGAGTCTCAAATCCCTCCTATGTTTCAGGTGTAGGTAAACTGCACTCAGGACCATCTCTAATTTGTGTGCTAGTTAAAGAAATTGAGCCAAATGTAACTGTTGGAATAAAAGGGTATTTCATTTAGGCCTGGGAACAGAGAGGTTTCTAGAGGGCCATTTGCAAAGAGAAATGCACAATGTTTTTAGGTTCTTCCCACTGCACAGCTCTTTGTGTCTGCCTCTCTGTGCTCTCCTATAATCTTTCACTTATATTCAGCAGAATACACTTGCTATATAACACAAAGCTCTAGAAATAATGCTTACTTCTGGCTGTATTCATTTTCTTTGTGTTAATGACCTCTCTATGCTCGCAAAGAGAGTAAGCATGATGTATGAGCTAGATCATCAGGCTACAATAGAAAGAAGTTGCTTTTGCTATTGTATCACTGAAATAGGACCAGAGAGAAATTCTTGTGATAATCTATAGCTTTAACAAGGTCTTCATCTCCCCCCTCCAATAAGACAGAAAGGAACTGAGCAGAATCAGGGCTTAGGATTACAGATGGCTGTCTTTTATAGGAAGATATGTGGGTGCTGTGAGTGATGGTATGGTGGGTTTTAGAGCTGTGGGATGGGCATCCCTATAATGCTCTGTACTCTTGAGGAAACCCCTTATTTCAAATGAGAATGGTAGAGTGGATAGAATAGGAAACAAAGATGCTTTTGACCTTAAATTTGGTATTCTGGGGCCTTTGAAGAATAAATTTCACTGATGTCAACAGCTTTAGAAAAATCTCTGTTTTGCTTATTAGCAAATACTAAAAAAGTAGAAACAATGAATAGCATGATTTGGATAACCTTCTCTGGGAGAGTGTGTTTGTGGCTATGTGTGCTGGAAACAGAAGGTTGTTAGGGCCAGTTATAACAACATGGTGTTGAGATGGATATCTATTGTGAGTAAGCTAAAATATGGCTGGTAGTTGACATACAGGGACCTGAGAGTCAACACATAATGGCTGAACACAGACCCTTAAAGTAAACAGTGATGTTATATAACTAATTCTGGCAGAATTCTGCCATTCTGTGACTCTGTATGAATAAGCCTAGAGTTCAGATTGCTTTTGCCATCCTGTGTATGTTTGCTTGTCTGATCCTGTGTATGTTTGCTTGTCTGTAGGCCTGTGTGCCTGCCTCTGTGCAGCCTGTGTGTACTGTGGAATATTGCTCTTGTATACTCTAAATGTTTATTGTTCATATTGGTTTAATAAAATGCTGGTTGGTCAGTAGCTAGGCAGGAAGTAGAGGCAGGGCTACTAGGCAAGGGGAATTCTGGGAAGAGGAAAGGCAGAGCAGGAGGCATGAGCCAGATGTAGAGAAAGCAAGATAAAAATACTGAGCAAAGGTATCAAGCCATATGGCTAAGCATAGATAAGAATTACGGGTTAATTTGAAGTGTAAGAGTTAGCAAGTAATAAGCTTGAGCCATAGGTCAAACAGTTTATAATTAACATAAGTCTCTGTGTGTTTACTTGTGACTAAGTGGTGGCTGCAGGACCAGTCAGGCAGGACAGAGAAACTTCAGACTACATGTGTGCCCATCTGTGCTTGTGCCTGTTCCTGCCTCTGTATAGCAGGTGTATGTTTGTTGATATATTTCTGATTTCTGTGTTTTCTGCATAGCAACCTGTGTGCTGGTGAAGAAAGTATACAGTGTCTGCTTGCACCTCCTCAAATATCTTCAATCTCTAGGTTTGCTATCACTTTGTCCTTATTGCTTGGCATTGCAGCATGGACCTCACAGCTCCAGGAAAAGAGAGCAGGGGCCTCTTGTCAAGAAAAAAGCTTTAAAGTGAAATCAGGCCGAGGGGGGTATTCCAAGTACCTGGTCAAGTAATTACTTTTTTCTCATGGAGTCGAGTGTGTATAAAATAGGCCTGGGTCTCCACTGACCTGCTTCTTGGTTCCTGCAGTTCCCTTGTCAATGGTATTGACTTGACGTGCCTCAGCCTGGATTTCTTTATTTGTGAAGTGCAGATCATGAGATGAAATCCACATCGTAGGTTTATTGTAGAGATGCATGAATGTGAGGTAGAGAAACGACAATTTCATGCTAAAAGACAAAGAGATTCATGGAATGGAGTAATGTAAAATAACGAAAGTCAATGTGATAAGCTGTCCTGTGTTCCTGCGTTAGGTATGCAGGTGAAGAATATTTAGTGGGGGACGGGTTGACAGCTCAGTTGGTAAGGTGCTTTCCAAGTACACAATCAGTCCTGAGTTAGCTTCTCAGCACTCTGTAAATCCAAACATGGTAACATACATGCCTAGTCCCAGCAATGGGAAGTTAGCTGCAGGTTTATCTTGTCCTCACTGGATAAAATAGTCCAGATTAATTGGCAGATGCTCAGTCAATGAGGAATTTTTACTTAAACCCTAAGAACATCACTGGAGGTTGACCTTTGGCCCCCATAAAGGAATCCTTACACATATGTCCTTGCACACACAAATGAAAATTAATCCAACTGCAGACAGACATGCAGTATAAAATTATCAATGGGTAACTGAACTATTATTCATAGGACACTGTTTCCTACCAGCCACGATCATATACATTTTAATAAAATTATGTGATTCTGGATTAAAAGATTCTATATTTCCTCTCTGATAGTTGCCTCTGGGAGCAAAGGCTGGCCATGAATTTGGGCAGAGGTGATGAGTTTCCACCAGGTCTGTAACATTTTATTTCTCATGAAGAATTTCTAATCAAATCTGACAGAGTGTGGATTTTTTTTTTTTAATTTTTAGAAAGGAAACATCACTTTTCTCGTTCTCTTTGAAATTTTAGTAATTTTCAAGGGAAGGGAGAGAGAAAGGGAAATCCAGAGGTGATTCCTATCCCCCCTCAGTAGCCCCCCCCCCCCCCCGACATGGGGGAGAGAAATTGAAGCTGGATTTAGTGAACAGCCCTATACCACACCGTGCCTGAGGCACTGCTGTACAGAAGCATTCAAATAGCCTGTCAGGGAGGTGCTGATTGTTTTGGCTGCTTCTGCTTTCGTTTGATTGAAGCAGCACAGGTTTTAAGAGCTTCAAACCCCGGCTCTGATCTGAAAATGAAGTTAGGTGTTTGAGAAACAGCTGTTGGAAACAGCTCGGCTCCCTCTGGAGCCTCTGGTTGGCTTCAAAGCAGCTGCCGGAAGGGAGGGAGGCAAGCGAATTATCTTGGGCATGTATGTGTTCTAATAAAACAAAATGGTTTTCCCTAAATAAAGCATGGCTGACTCTCATATGCTGAAGGGCACAGTTGTTCCTTCACCTTTCTTCCTCTTTTGTGCAAGGAACTTACAGTGCCTTCTCTCTTCTTTTGGACTTTAGAAACCCGTGAGGACCAGTCCACCCAGTTCTTAACCCATGGGAGCTAGAGCAGAACAGTTGGTCCTTGCATCCATACATTCCCCATAAAACAAAGACATCTGAAAAAAAAAAAAACCCTGAATATAGTAGAGTCACTATTTGTATGGCATATACATTGTATTAGTTTTCTAAAAAGTAATTCTAGAGATAATATAAATATTTGAAATGATGACTTTAAGCTATATACAAATACTCAACCGCTTTAAAAAAAAGGACATGAACATTATTTGATTTTGGAGCCAATTCCCCATGGATGCCAAGAGACAGCTTTAATTAACCTTTGAGCCTCAGTTTCTTCCTTTTCCATTTGAACTAGGCCCTTGATAAAATATCACAATTATAAAGAGCTTGGGGAATGGTAGAACTCAGTAAAATGAATACTCTCTGATAACCTCATTTATGTGCACATGCATTTTATTAGAATAATCTATTGGGTTATGATTAACTGGTCTTAATTTATCTGAGACTACCTCAGTTTAGTACTGAAAGACTGGTATTCAAAAAGCCACTGGTCAAACAAGGTCACCGGTGCTATGATTTTAGTCTTAAATGCAGCTGAATGTCCATCTTTTTAAAGCTTGGTCCTGGGGTGGTGCTACTGGAAAATATAATTAGAGGTAACACCTAACGGGAGGTCTTTGGGTCATTCAAACCATATTTATAAAGCAAGTGTGAGACCCTAGCCCTTTCTTTTTACTTATCTTTCTGATCACAAGATGATCAGTTTTGTGCTAAATGTTCTAACACACTCTCACTACTGTAAGCTGGCTTAGCACAAAACCATGGACCGGAGCCAGCAAGCATGGACTAAACATCACTAAACCTGTGGGTCCAAAGAAACCATTTTACTTTATAGTTTATCTCATCTATTTTGATGACGTGTGTCAGGCAGTCAGAAGTTCATAACCCCCTACTAATTTTTAATCCAATTATCATCTTTGATGGATAATGACTATTACTGTTTATCTTGTTGTTACTCGATAGCTTTCCTTACTATATTATATATTCAGAGACAGTAGGGCACACACATTTTATTTTTCCTTATATTCTTCTTTCAACTTTATATTTCTTAGATGTTGTGCTCAGATGAGTGTCCCAACAAAGGCATACAGCTAAAGGTAGGTTCTCAAGGTGGCACTCATGAAAGATATTGTGGACTTTTAAGGGGTACAGAGTGACAGATCCTTTTGTTGACTGCGTATTCTCAAAAGAAATGGTGCCTCTATATCCGTCTTATATATTTCTCTATATACTTCCTGACTTATGAAGTATTATCTCTAAGACATGCTTTTTACTCTGGCCATCTGGTTCTGGTGCATTCATTAGAATTTCAAAGCAGTGATTGCTGCTTGGTCTTGGGCACGGCTCTCTAGAATTGTCAATGAACCCTTTTCTTTTCATGGGAATCAGTCTCTCCCTTTCCCTCCCCCCTTTCCTCTCTCCCTTCTATTTCTTCCCCCACAAAGAAACATTGCATATAACCATTTCAAATACTAGTGCTTAAACTTTAGTACACTTACCAATCATAGGAATATATCATTAAAATACAAGATTTGGAGCTTCATTTCAGAGATTTTAATGTAGGGAGATGACCCAAGTATCTGTAAATATCCAAGACAATATTCATGTTTCACTGATGGGAAAATGTTTAGAAAAACACAAGTTTATTCTCTTATCCTATGTTTATAGGACATCTATGGCTTCCATAAGGTATCCTTGTTTGTTTGCTTGCTTGTTTTAATTTTTTGAGACAGAGTTTCTCTGAGTAACACTCTTGGCCGCTGCCCTGGAACTCGCTTTGTTGACAAGCCTCAAACTCACAGAAATCTTCCTGCCTCTGTTCCCAAGTAAGGTTTTATACTTTTTGATCCACTGAAATTATCATTAATGTTTTCTTTAAGGACCCAGTGTCCCTAATGGATTCTACAATAGATAGATGTGCAGATACCTCACTCATCAGTTTATGCACAAATGCTGATTGATTTTTTTTGATGACACAGCATTTTTATGAGCTACCACTCTTCATTCTGGATCCTCTTTTTGGTTTCTTAAAAAATCATCCACAAAATTTAAACCCAGGGAAGAGTCCAACCTATGCTTTGGACAGGAATCTTGGCTCATTTCCACTCAGTGCATTTAGTACTTAGGTTTCTATAATGGGGATACTGTAGCCTGCAGTTTCAACGGATATGTGATTGTTAAGAAAGTCTTACTTCTATATTTTAACCAATAATCCTTGGAGGCCAAGTCCAAAAATAACGGTGATTTTTTTTTTTTTAAATTACAAGCCTTCTTTGCAAACACTATAGCACAGTTGCATACGAATGTAAAAACAAAATCCTCTAAACATCTGCAAGGACATGCTGCTTACACACAAATTTCTGAAGTCTAGCTGTGGATGTCACACATGGAAACAGTTTCTTTGTATTTATAGTGTAAAAATGAATATATTGGATAAGAAGTGATGACATGTAATGTAGCAGCTAAGACTTCAGAATATATGTTATTTGCAGGTGGAGTCTTGTTCCACTATTTTTATTGGTATGAATTTTGAAAAATTATATTAGTTTTCTTATCCTTAATACTCACTTCAGTAAATGGCTAAGATAGTAAAAATAGGGTTTTCCTGATTAAATAATATAAGCCACACCAACAACTTCCTTACCGGTGCAATATCTCCTTGGCAAACTCTTTTTAGTCACGGCTTCACCATACATTTTAACTTATACATACTGATGACTATTCACAACAAGGATTTTTTTTTTAATGTCCCTAGATTTTGCCCCAGGGATTTCTTCATGTTCTGGAGTTTCTTGCCATGCTGGAGTACAGAGGAGGCACCTCATCATCTCTTGGGCTGGGAGTTCCTAGGCATAATCCACAGACTCCTGTTTTTCAGAACAATCTAGGAAGTCATATTTGAGCTCCGTGGAAGTCTTGGTATAATCAAGCCTTTGTTGCCCAAGCCAGTGATCTTGGCAAGAGACACCTTCTCTATTTTTCTTCCTTTTTTGTCTTTGTCTCTCACTATTGTTTCTAAGGATCACTGCCCTCAAAGAACCCACTTTTCCCAGGACCTAGATTTAAGCTCTGTCTAAGAAAACCAAACCAAGCCATATAAAACAAAACAGTCAGCTCTCAATGAAATGATGCTGTAACCTGTAATAGGAAAAAAAAAATGACAATATTTTTATTTTGTGCTTTAAAATGAGATGCTCTTTAAAGGAATGGTCTTAAAAAATTCCTATCTACATTTAAACAGCTCACATGCCATCTACCGCCTTTATTTTGCTAAAGTTGATAACTACGATTTTGTACCTTTTACCTCACAGAAATGTTCCAAGACTCAGAAGTGTTTTGTTCATCCCACAGTTGGGATGAACACATAGAGAAGTAGATTGAATCAAATAACATTATAGATTGTATTGCTGCTTCCACAAAGTCTAAGGGACTAGTTTCATCACTGCTAATGATAAATGGTACTGTTTATTGCACAGCCACTTGTCCTAACATATATGAGCTTCCATTGTCTTTCTATGTTTTCAATCATCCCTAAGAAATTCTTATAGATATTGTAAGCCAAGCCCATTTTCTCAGCTCATCCTAACGGTGGAAATTTCATCCTCAGCACAAGACACTTGTAAAAAGTTTAGATATATATCCTGATGAGTTCTGCTGTTAAAAAAGATTCTAGAATTTATGGAGCTAAAAGGGATGCATCATCACCATGGAATGACTATTTCTAACACATCCCCCTTCCAAAATTTCGATTCACTTAACTTTTTCTTTCCTGCAGTCTATTAATTTTGATATTTTGATGAGCTTTTCTGGAGTTAAAGAAAAACTATCTTGATTTAGTTTATTGAACTATGTATGTCATTTTAAAGTAAAATTATTTCTTTTGCTTAAATTAATACAAACATTGTCCATTTGTTGCCTCTTACTGTTCAAGAACCTTTTACATAGAATACTTGGGAGGTAGAGGCAAGTGAGGCCCTATGAATTCAATACCAAACTCAAATTCAAATAGAGAATTTAAGGCCTCCATGGCTACATAATGAGGCCCCTAATAAAAATCTTTTAAATGAATTTTCATTGGTCATGACTTTTAAAATCTCAGATGTTTCTCTTTTTGGACAATTGTACTTTGTGCTTAACTAATCACAGGCAAGTTAATTGACAGCAGTGTGTTCTATCTCAACTGTAAGTTTCTTAAAGAATGGTTTATCTTTAATTACTAGTCTCGGACACATGAAAAAGCCTCATGAACTTTTGGTCTTGAAAACATACTGCATTTACTTCAGTTTTATAAATTTTACTAAGCAGCTTTTCATTTGAATAAAGTGCAAGAACTAAGCAAATAATCCAGTGATCTGATGTCAATTGCAGAAATAATTCTGTTTGGAGGAGTCCCATCTTCTCTTTAGGGTAAATGATAAAAATACATTTTACAAAAAACATAATTCTAGTTATAATGAACTAGTCCTGGTTAATATGTCTTTAAAGCCTTAAGCATTGCAAACAATTTTGAAGATAAATCAGGTAATGTTTAATAATATCTGCTTCAGGCATTTTCTAAACTCTGTGCTTCGGGTTCCTTACTTGTAATTCTGTGAACTGAGAGCGATGCCCAGGTTAAATATTGACAGGCTATTGTTAAAACTGTCTGTAAAAGATGATTTGGGATCTCAACCATGTTTTGAACATCTATTTCTCTGTCCATGTCTATTAGCTGTAGAATAATAAACCTGATTTCCTGCCCATCATTTCATTTCATTATCAATGCCAAGAGACTCCTTTTTGGGGGGTAAATGACCCATTCTGGAAGGCTCAGTACTTAGCCTCAAGCTGCCATGTTAGAAGGGACAGGAGTAATCTTGTTTGTCCTACCTTTTATTTCCCTTGACATGTCACTTTGTCCTTCTCTTTTTATTTATACATCTTTTAAACCTCAAAGATTCATGTGCTACATGTCTGGATGGTACAGGCTTTTCCTTTCTAAAGAAAACTCTGCTGGGGATTGTCTTAGACCTGGTTCTATAGACAGCAGGGCCGTAGGCACAGCTGTGTGCTAATATATTATAGGGGAGAGCAATTTTCTGGAAACAGAAGTGAGGCAAAATAAAAAATTAAATGAGATAGGAGAAAAAAGAAAGAGGAGATCAATGATTTGGCTGTCCAGTGGGCATAGCTTTATAACTGTCAGGGTCATTGTTCAGTTTTGTGAGTTGTCTTCCAGTATTTGAGCAGAAACTTTTATTTTGTTTTTTCTTAAAATACATTTTAATTAAAGTAGAAGTACATCACGTTCCCCGTTTCTTTCCTTCTTCCAGCCCCTAATGCCTCCCATGCTTTTCCCACTGTCAGATTGATAACTCACTTTTTTTTTTTGATTATTACTCTTACATACGTGCATTTTGAATCTCCAGTCTTGGCAGGGAAGCAGAGAATAGGATTCTCATTTTCCCATTGTTTACTGTTGTCTCTGTTGCATGCCAATTGTTTTGTGCTTCTAGATTATTCCATTCAGATCTTCTATAGTGGATAGTTGGTCAGTTCTCAAGAAAGACTAATCCTAAAGAATAAAAGTGGAAGTGTAACAAACCAGAATGAGTGAGGTAATTGACAGATTTTCTGGCCACTTGGGCGCATAGGTTCATGGACTGCAAGTGGTCACTCAGGGCCTCTGATTACCTAGTCCTCTTGAGCAATAAGAACACAAAGAGATCTGTTACGAAGTGTAAAGAGCTTCTGCTGCTATTTTGCTAAAAGGTCAGGCTGTCAAAGCACCTTATAATTATTTGTCTCATACCTAGAGACTGTGGCCACTCTCAGACTTAGTCAGAAACTTCTTGTTCAGTGGATAGTCAACAGGGAAAAGCTGGTCAAAATGTAGAGAATAGTAGGCAGAGTGCTCAACTTTAAATAGAACATCTTCATACTCAGCTAAAATGTCTATGAACCACATTAATTATTAGTGTGGCAATGCACCGCTAAAGGTGGCATGCAAACCTTGGCAGTAATCATCTCCTTAATTGAACTTATGATATGCTCAGCAAGAAGGAAATCACACTTGGGACTGGAAACCTAGATAACTACTCAGTGCTACTGAACTAAGTCACGATTATTAGGAGAGAATCTACAGCTACCAATTTACCACATTCTGTAACAACATTCTGTAAACCTTTTTCCTTATGCCCACAGATAGGTATAGCCTAAAACCTTCATCAAGGAAATTTCTCTTTGTGACAGAAGATCACTATAGAAAACTAAAACCAATCAAAACACAGAGCTGTGGAGCCTAGTCCCAATAGATGTAGCTACAAAACACTCTTACACTTAATGCTTGGGTAGCATTTCAAAAGAGGAAACAGAAAAGATTATAATAGTCGTAGGATAAGAACATGTGTTGTGAGATTGTCACTCCTCATGACATCAGAGGTTACACCTATAAAGTCACATCAACATGACTGCCTAAATGTGACCTGAGCAAGATCAATACCAATGGACTTTCCAAAATGGACATTGGCAGTACACAAAAAGGCATAGGCAAGTGAGGAAAGCTGAAAGAATTGGTATTCCCCAAGAAAGAGGACACCAATTAGTTGCCTAGAGTCAAATGGTCAGTTCTAAAAACATACATACAATTAACATTATACAGACTAAGCAGGTAATATATAGGAATACATGTATATACATAAATGCATATATGCATAAAATAATAAAACAGAGTCCATGAATTTAAAGGAGAGTGGGGAGAGGCTTATGTGAGGGTTTGGAGGGAGGAAAGGGAAGGAAGAAATGTTCTAAATATATTATAATCCTAAAAATAAAATAAAAAATGGAACATCTATATAAACATGGCCTTGTGCTTAAAGATCATGGAACATGTCAGACAAGGTAGATTAAAAAAATGTAAGAGTGGGACGTTGGGGAGCAGTGCTGTAAAATACCATCTTCTGGACATCATGTGATTGTCATAGTCACGGACTCACAGTATCTGGGGTTAACCTGCACTAGACTTATAGATGATCAAACCAGCCCAAATTCCACAGTAGATGGCATAGATGATCTCCAGACCCTTCTTCTTACTGAGGTGCTACTGGTAGTTCATAGTTACTGGAGGAGGGCCTATGGTTCTTTTGTTTATGTGTTTTTTAGGATGTTGCCATTGGTAGGATTCTTACGTTCCAGCGGATGACCAATCATCCATGAACACATGGGCAACATTAAATGTTCAGAGTGGGTTATAAAAAAGGCATTATTAGGTTGATAAGGGAACATGTTGGGAGTGTTGTGAGCAAATGCTGTGGTCAAATTTTTATTGAATTTCTCAACAATAAGAAAAATAATTCTAAGACCCAATTCTGTTGTGTTGTGCATACATAGGCCACTATTATCATTTTAAAAGCTTTTCAATGTGTAGTTTATTGAACACGAAAGCAGATTGAGCAGAATCAGAAGTTGTAAAGGTCTAGGGATTCTCCTGAAGAAAATGATTTCTTTCATTCTTTCCGAATGTTCCAAAGCATAGGCTGGCAGTTCCCTCTGAAAGTCCTGACTTGGTTTCATCCAGTAATTTGTTGTATTTGTTTTAAGAATCATTTCAGGTTGTTTTAATCTTTCATTTAAATAACAATTCACTTTAAGTGGGTTCTCAAGTTTGCCTATGTATTCCTGGGTTCTCGTGTGAATCCAGGCTTTTTATACACAGTGGGAGCCCCTCCAGAAGTTGGTGGACTTCTGAAGATAGAGTTCTGCTGCAAAGATAGTGTATTTTCCTACCTTTCTCTAGATAAAGATAAAACTTTCTTTGGCTGATTGGAGTACAATTATTGTCAATCTTTCTCGAAGGCTCTAAAAGCATAGAGGAGAAAGCCATGGCTAAATGTCACTGCAAGATGCTTAAATTCTATGATAGGAAGCCAAGTATCAAGCTTTTTGAGCCTTTGCTTTAAGATTCAGCTGAGCTTGAGTAAAGCTGGAGGGCTCTTGGGTCAAACGGTGGGAGATCTATTTATACTTTTTAGTTCGACTTTCCTGAGTTGTCTGTGAAAGTGGATTCATAGGGAGGAGAAAGAAGGGGGTAGGATTTGAATTTGACTTGGCGGGAAAGCATGATTCAACACAGAGAAGAATGGCTTTTCCGTTTTGCACCATTCCATTCTCCTTGACTTTATGAGTCCTCTACAAGCAGGTGTTAAAATGAATGAACAAAAATTAAAACAGCTGTCTGTCTATATTTCCTATCAGGTGCTTCCACAACATGCCAGTTGCAAAGGGTGGGGAAGTGGTATACAATGCATGCTAATTACAGTGGTTAGTGGGGGATAAACAGTGACAGTCATCCTGGTGATACCAACAACATCAGTGCAGTTATCTTCCATGTTCCTAACATTGAGCTTTGGCACCACTGATCCCGAAATTAGCATCTTTGGCCACCAGCACCAGAAGAAGCCTTGGCACAGCTCCACAGTACTCTTACTAGCATCAGCAGTGAATAAAGCTTCCCAGTAGTCTGGAGAGATAGAGGCTAGACTATCAACGTTAACTAACCTTGATGAAGGGGAAAAAGGGCCTTAGAGGCAGACAGCCTCGATACAAATCCATGATTTTGCCCTTCAATTATAACTTCCTAGACTTCAATTTCCTTCTAGAAAAGAGAATGAGAATAGGAACTCAGTCCAGGGATTATTATGAGAATTGAAGATAATACCTATAAGGTTTGCCAAGTGAAATACCTAGACAATAGTCAGTATCTGATGAATGTTGGTAGAGGTTGCTAAGGAATATTTTTGTAAGAATCAGTATTAAATATTTTTGTTGATAATATGCTTCATAAAATCTTAGGCCCTGGTTATTAAGCATAAAGTCTACAGAGCATAAGAGTTCTAGAGGCTGGCAGCCTGGTACTGGATTAGAAGTGTACTTTTCTGTGTTTTTGAAGAACAGCGAAATTGGATATGGTTGAATGCTAACTGTACTCACCACACATGCCCTTCGAATGGTGATGATGCTGGCGCTATATTAAAGTCTATTCAGTTATTTAAGGAAATTTATTCCTTTCCTAAGAGTCAAAACATATTGTCTAAGGATCCAGTAAATTTTTTTCCGTGAAGAACAAGAAGAAAGTTATTGCACAAACTCTAGTTAGCTTATAATGAAAACCCAGAGCCAGATACTGGGGAAAAGCTGGAATAGCAGAGACACACCACAGATACTCAGCCAACTCCTCAAGCCTGTCTCTAGGAGTCCTCCAACAGAATGTCTCTTAGTCTCAGCAGAATGGAGAAGGAAGATGTCTGAGAAGCTGAAAAAATCTCTTCTGCTCTGCCCAGCTCTCTTAACTTCCTCTTTCCACATTTCTAAAGCTAGGATTAAAGATGTGGGGAGAGACTCCCTGACCTGGCTTGGTTCTGTGATCAACTCTGATATTCCAGATGAATTTTATTAAATATGTATCATCACAGATCCCCTGTTGTGTCAAAAATAAAAAGGTTATAACCAATATGAGAAAAAATATATACAATAGGTATAATAACTATATACAATATATGCAAGAAATAATTATATTAGTAATTTCCAGTCTAGGAACAATTGACAAATTCAAAGAAAATATTCCGTTACTTTATTTTGGTGAGTCCAAAGGATTGTACCTATTCACTTTCTGCCTAACTTGTATTACTAACTGAAAATTATTTTTTGATGTCTCTCAAACTTATACACTTTAACCTCAGTGAATTTGTTTTCTAAAACTGACACTAGAAAACCAGAACTATAACTATCTCATCTTCAACTCCCTCAGAGACCCAAGAAGAAAATAATATTAACTAAGTAAGTAGGAAGTGCAAGCAAGAAACTTCCAAAAAATTGTAAGAAATGAAACAGCTGGTTGCCTGTATAGTCACCCAAGGTTCCTCTGCCACATTGGAGCATCCATCTTTGGCCTACAGACATAGCATATCTTAAAGACTTCCCCATGAAGCAGGATATTCTTAAAGACCTTCCTATTTTGTCCAGGCAAGATTTGGCTTCAGCAGGGTTTTTTATTTATTTATTTCCCAGTGGCTAACTTTTGTCACAAAGAAGGTCAACTCCACATGGAGTTTCTTTGATGTCTATCATCTTCTCTGAAGTAGATTGGTGCTGCCAGGAGCAGATGTCTCATTGTTTTAGAATAATAAGAACTTATGTTATAAAAAATATCTTAAATGCTATACTCTGTATATCTCTAAAGTGTTTGAAGTTAAGATATATCTCTGTTTGACCTTGAAAACCTATCTAATAGGACTATAAGTTTGATTGTAAAGTCTAACTACTAACTTGTACTTCATTATATCATAATTAGTTGGAAATAATAATTTTCAAGAGCTAACATGTGGTGATATATTGTATATTTAATAAAATCAGCCTGGAATATCAGAGAACAGAATCACCCATAGTCAATTCATGAAAGTCAGAGAGTGGTGACCCATCCCTTTAGTCCCATCAATCAGGAGACAGAGATCTTTCTACATTTCTGTTAGTTCAAGGCCTAACAGCCAAGCAGTAGTTGCTCACACCCCTAAACCTAACTCTAGGATGATGATGAGAGTTAAACCCAGAAGTGAAACAGTTGGGCAGGGAAGATATTTAAGGTAGGCATAGGCAGACATTCAGGCATTCTGTAGAAGGGACCAGCCAGGCTGAGGACTCTTGAAGACAGCATTTACCCTGTTTTGCCTAAGAAGTTGGCTGGGTGGGAATTAACTATGGTCTGTTTCCTCTCTCTAATATTTCAGCTTTTCCCCAATATCTGGCTCCAGATTTTTATTACTAACTAGAATTTGCACAATACTAGCAATTTGTATTACATTGTTAGATGAACTATATAGGTACGATACCTTGAAAAAACAGAAAAATATGTACAGTAACAAAATTAATCTGAACTTTGTATCAATGTACGAATTTGCATACAATATATAAAAATCCAATTCAATTAAAAATTTTAAAGCTTGTAATTGCTTTTAAAAAGTAAATTCAACAATCTACCCTTATATCCTATTATATCTGTATCCTCTTTTCTTTCTTTTAATTTTCAAACAAGGACCATGAATCTAATCTCCCTTGTTCTGCTTCTTTCCTAACCATAACCAATAAAAATTTGTAACCCACTACCTAAGACAATGACAATCACCTATAACCCATTGAAAGACCAAAACCTACCCACCCCACTTCTTGGAAATGTAGACGTCTTGTTTTTAAATTTACTTTGAGCTGTCTGAGGTCAATGACACCTTTAGGAAATCCTGAAAAGAAAAACTTTTAATTGTCAAGTCCTGAAATAAGTAGCTGTATCATTTGTTGTTCAGTCTCTGCATAACAAGAAATTACAGGACTTGTTTTAAGTCTTGGCTAGAGTAGTTTGTAAGGCTGGTTCGTCTAGGCTAGCCACCTCAAAATTGTCATACGCAGTTTGTAGTCTAAATCCAATCTTTGGTTAGTATTTGTCAACCTACTGGCTTTTTCATAGCCCACATGAAATCATCATTGTGCAGCTCCATCTTCTTTTTGGACACTTCAAGTTTGAAATTAGGCATTGTCATGGTTCACTGCTGAAAACTGACAAGATACTCAAACCCCTAACAATGTACAATAAGTTAAATAAAGCCTTTTTTCTAGAATTAATTAGAAATCTACATGAACATTAATATCATGACAAAAATTTTAATATATATGTAATTTTAGAAATTTTTATATAAATATTTATACAGCATAGGATTAGTAACAATAGAATAGTCCTTTGTTTTTACTTATTCTTCTGTTCCATATCAAGTGGCTCTTCTAATATGCTACAGAGATTTTGCATTTTCCTTTAACAAGCATGCATGAGTTTAGAGAAGAAGAGAGCCACACTCTTGAACTGAGACTTCAACTTTTCTTATAAATAAAGATATAGATGTTAGGCAGTGAGATTTTACCCTGTAGAGTGTATTGGTACCAATAGGTCTGATATTCCTTTGCCTATAAATTTTTCTGGATAACCTACCTTATGCTTTATATGTCTAGATGTCCAAGGTCTTTTGACTTCTTGAAGATGAGTATTTATAGTTTTCTGTAAAGACAAAAACAAAACCCTCCCTCAACCCTTGTTTGGTGAGTTTTTCTTACAACTTAAGAAATTGTCACTTGGGTAGATGAGCCATTATTTCCCTTTATTAAGAAGTTTCTCTGGTTCAAATTGAGTCTTTATTAATTTTGATGATATTCATAGCTTTTTTTTTTACCTGTGGAAACAAAGGTGAAACCCCTTCCTCCATGTAGCACACATCCTGGTTTCTATTCTGAGATCAGTATATCTTTGAAGTAGACAGGCTGGTTTAGCTCAGCTTTTTTTTTCCTATAGCCTAATGCCTTTCAGCAGCTGTTGTTCCTTTCCCATTAGTACTGATAAAATACAAAGTTAATAAAGCACTATTCAGTCTATTTCTGTGGGTCTTTGTCACTCCTTTCTGTTTATTTAGTATAGCCTTTAGAGTTCAATTTGACTTCTCTATGACTGCTTGCCCTGTAGGATTGTATGATATACTTGTAATATGCTTTGCATTATAATAAGCAAATAAATGTTTCATTTTCCTAGAGACATATGCTAGAGCATTGTCAGTCTCAATTTGTACCGGAATTCCCATGATGCCCATAACTTCTGGCAAATGTGTGATTACAGAATCATCTTTTTCTGAACTCAAAGCAGTTGCCCATTGAAATCCTGAAAATGTATCTATTGTAAGATGTATTTATTTTAATTTTCTAAATTCTGTAAAGTGAAATACATCCATTAGACAAATTTTATTTCTATGTATATCTTTAGGAATACTTCTGGCTGGTAATGGAGTTTGGTTATAGAAGGAATAGATAGAACATCTTTTTACAGTTTCTTTGGCTTGTTGCCAAGTGATAAGAATTTTTTTCCCTTTGATGTTACCATGATCTTTTTCATGAAACTCTGAGGACTCTAGCACATTTCCTATTAATAATTTTCAATTCCATTATTACCTTGTGCTAGAGGGCATGGAAAATCTGTATGGGATCGGATATGTGTTATATAGAAGGGATTATTCCTATTCCTTGTAACAGAATAAATACTGAAGTGAGTCTGACTCATCAGAAATAAAGTTAACAGTTTCAATGTGTAACACAATGTTTTCTGCCTACTGAGAATCAATGACTATGTTAAGAATGTTGTAGTGAGGTTTCTTGGTCCCAGGCGGCCAGAGGTCCAGACCTGCCATGCCAGACCCCTTAGCCACCCGTAGCTGATCAGATCCCCAGAAATGACTCAGACACTTATATTAACTTCATCCTGTTTGGCCTATGGCTGAGGCACATTGCTAGCTAGCTCGTACATCTTAACTCAACCCATTCTCATTAATCTGTCTGCCATGTGGCCTGTGGCTCATCTGTATTCCTTACATGTTGTTCCTTTGGGCTTCAGGCTTGGTCTGTTTGACTCTACCCTATTTCTCCTACCTATGCTCTGATTTCTTCTCCTACTTTTCTATGGTGCCTGTCATGGGCCAAAACAGCTCCTTTATTTAAAGATTGATATTCACAGCATACAAAAAGGGATTTCTGCATCATAAGAATTACTGTAAAATCCAATAATACCAATGTGACAGCATATAATTTAGACTTTTAAACAGAATTAGGCCACTTTGCTTACATTTTCTGATTTTTAACCCACCTTTCCTGATTTATTTGCATCAGTATATAAAATGTAGGGACTCTATAAATTGGCATATCCCATACAACACAAGTAAGGATCCAGTTAGTTCCTTTTATAAATTAAATTCTTTTGCTTTGAGGAATATTTGTTGTTAATCTTTTCTAAATATTACCTCAAGCTCTTTGCCAAGATCCACACAATCCACCTGTGCATCCTGTAATTCCTTTTAAACCAAAGCCAATTCTCTTTAAGCTTCAGCTGACAATTCTATTGGACTATTTAAGTCATTGTCATTACCTAAAGTTTTGAACAAATTATCCAGTTTATGACTTTTTATCCCAATATTGATATATAACTTGGAAATATTTCCTAGCTATCTTTCAAAATCATTAAGAGTTCACAATCTATCTCTCTTGATTTGCACTTTTTTGGGGTCAAAATTTTGTTGACCTATTTTATATCCTAAGTAATTAATAGAATCTCCTCTTTGTAGTTTTTCAGGAGCAATTTGTAATCTCCAAGAAGGCATTTTTTTTTCACTTCTCCAAACATTCTTTCTAATGTATCTATACTTGAGTCAGTCAACAAGATATCATCCATGTAATGGTAAATACTAAATTGTGGGAATTGTTTATGTATCACTTCCAATGGCCGTTGTACAAAATATTGACACAGAGTGGGGCTATTTAACATTCCCTGTGGCAGAACCCTCCATTGATATCTCTTTACGTGCAAGAATTATGACTGGACACTGTAAAGGCAAATTTTTATTTGTCCTGCTCTTGCAGAGGTATCATAAAGAAACAGTCTTTTGAGTCAGTAACTATCATAGGCCATTCTTTATGTAACAGAGAAAGCAAAGGAATTCCAGATTGCAGAGAGCCTATTGGCTGGATCACCTTGTTTATTGCTCTTAGATCTGTTACCATTCTCCATTTTCCAGATTTCTTTTTAATAACAAATACAGCAGAATTCTGAAACCTGGTTGATGCTTCAATATGCTAATATTTAACTGATCCTGCACCAGCTGCTCTAATTCTTGCAATTTCTCTTTTGTTAAAGGTCATTGTTGAACCCATATAGGCTTATCTGTTAGCCATTTTAGAGGTAGTGTTGTGGGTATATGCCTAAGGCTAAATTAAAGAGTTTTGGATTATGGCAGATTTTCTTGAACCAGGGCAGAAATACCCACACTCTTTGACAAAATATGACAAGAAAATTCTCTAGGTTACTTGCTAATATTCTTCACCCCTGGAACTTCTTGGTCCAGGATATCATAATTTAAATGCTTTCAGCACTACTGTCTTCCACATCCATACTACTATGGCCCATTAAGCCCCACCTAAAGCATTTAACTGCCTTTCTAATACAAGTTTCAAAGTCCATGTTCTATCAACAAATGGCATGGTCAGGCCTGTCAGCAGAAAGTAAGTTTTCATGCTTTGAGCCTTATGATCTATGTTATAATTATTCAGTCAGTTGTAGAGCTGGACATGTAGCTTGGTGGTAGAGCCTTTGACAATTATGTCTAAGACCCATAGGTTTAATGTCTAACACTGTAAAGAAGCACTCACATGAAGTGCATGAATTAGTGTGTCTGGGTGTCAATAAAACTGTATCTATGAGAACATGCAATGGGCCATATGTGGGCCAATTTTTAGACTCATTAATGGAGCAGCATAGTGAGAGAAAAACAGAGCTATAGTCTATTTTTTATTCACAACAGGCCAGAAAATAAACTCCTTGTTCTAATACCATGCCATTTCTTTTTCTGCCATTAACATTTCATTTTGACTTTATGACTCTTTAACTGCATGTAACATTTACATAAGACACTAAAGCATAGTGATGTGTTCATTATTTTTTATTACCTAGAGGATGAGGGAAAATGAAATGTACTTACCAGTTACTGCAGTCAACTGATAAAGTTATATGTTCTCCACTCATGAATCAGTATGTAAAATGATGCCGGAAGTATATATCCCATTATTCCATAAGCATAATGTGTGAAATTCATAGTTACTTATAACACTAAATTCTAAGTCATTCTGTAAGAGACATGAAGCAGATAGGTAACTACAAACTCTTGTCCTAGGCATAATGTAGTACTCAGGATTATGTTCAATATGCATATTATGCAAAGTGAAAACAAGGTATAAAATTGAACATCAAGGGAGCATTCTTACACCAGCTGGCATGAATATTGAATTATTTCTCCTTTGCAATGTAACACATAGAGAACATATTAATTTGTAGAGGAACAAAAGATGGCTCAAATAACACTTCTGACCAGAATGAGACATTGGGTCTCCTGGATCTAGAATTAGAGGAGTTTATAAGCTACCCAACACGAGTGCAGTGAACTGAACTCAGGAAAAATGGTGTATTCTCTTAACTGTTTTGCTTTTTTCCCCAGCCTCTCCTCTTCTTCTATTGGGCTCTGTTTCAAGATCCCCTAGATTCTGTCCGGTCTATAACTTTTTTTCTGCTAAACATCACTTTCAAGTTTACTGATCTTTCCATGGCACAGAGGCTTTTGTGATTAGTCTGTTATTTTAAGTTACACAGACTTCATATGCTATTTGCCACTAGGAATGCAATAATGCAATCACTTATAGAAAGACTCTTAGTTTTCAGCCCATTTTCTACGGTGCTCCTTGCATGTCTCTGTAGTGTATAAGTATTCGGGGATAGCAGATGAGTGCCTAATAAATACTACCTCTTGCGACTACTTGTTGATATGTCCAAGGTCTGCTGGGTATTGTGTAATCAAAATAAATTGTGAGTATAAATGAGCTCAGGCTCACGGAAGAGCAGTCTTATGCTTACCTCCTCACCTCAGATGATTTTGCTCATCAAAATGAGCACATTGTTATCATGGTATGATTTGTAATATAACATTATGAACCTAAATATGTGCTAATAAAATAAAGCTTTCTAGTAATTGTCCAATTGTGTTTTGTGTGAGATATTTCATTTAAACATTTTCTACTACTAAAAAAACCCCCATAAATATATTGTTAAAGGGAATTGAGGTTAGTAAATGCACCATTCCCTGAATATCAAGGTAAGTTAGATTTAATAATGGAAACTTAAGAGATAAATATCCTTAAGGCTAGTTTTCTGAAACATAGAAAGAGTATAAATATCCCCATAGAAACTCATTCATGGGTAACAGGCAGATAAATAGCAAAACTCAATCATGTGCTAGGTCAGCTGGCCACAGAGCAGTGGGTGCCCTTACACCATTGAATAGTTTCTTATTTTATTCATGTATCCAACACAATTATAATGTATACCAGGAAACTTTTAAGGATTTGAGTTAAATAAAATATACATTATCTTGATTCTTATAGGCAGAGAAAATAGATAAGAAGCATTATATATGTTGTTATTATAAGATCAAAGACCACATTTTAAGATTAGAAGGATCTCGCATAATCTCAGGAGTGAGACCTTGTGTCAAAAAAGGTTGATGCTTCCTGAGGAATAATTTCTTAAGTTGACCTCTGGTCTCTCTCTCTCTCTCTCTCTCCCTCCCTCCCTCCCTCCCTCCCTCCCTCCCTTCCTTCCTCCTTCCCTCTGTCCCTCCCCCTCCCTCCCTCCGTCCCTCCCTCCATCCCTTTCTTCCTCCCTTCTATACACACACATACACTGTACTTTGTGCCTTTAAAAAAAAAAAAAACAAATAACAAAAAAAACCTTCAATTACATTGAAATAGGAAATTACCAAATAATACATTTAGTGGTGGGAAGCATAAACTAGTCTCACAGTTTTCATAAGATTCTCTTAAAAATCTTCTGGTTGGTAAAGGTTTTATCTAGAGAAACCAGGCTCAGTTTTGATGTTCAGGTGTCACATATGACATATTATTCTATTAAATTTCCCTCCCGCCCCAATCTGAGGGAGTAGAAGAAGATGTCCAGAGAGAACACAGGCAATATTTCAGGGATACAAATCACTTAAAATATTTTTCAAGGACTAGTGACCATAAGTTTTTAACTTTTTCCTTTATGATTATAATACAAACAATTACCAGAAGTGAGACACATCCTCTACGGAATTTGTTAGCTATGATAATTCATGGAAAACTAAAATCACTTCTGCAGCTCTGCACGCAGGAAAAAAAAATTACTATTTAAGTTGTGTGTGTGTGAGTGCTTTGTCTTTTCCAGATGCTTCCCTATGGTAGGTGGGCTAGTTTCTCCCCGTTTTTCATTACTGAAAGCAGAAGTAGCAATTCTGACTCCCTGTCACTTAAAGAGGAGGAGATTTATTACATTTAACTGGAAGGGCACTGTCAGGACAGGGCCGATGTGAGTTAGCTGTAATCAGGGTGTTCCAGACTGGCTGTGGAGGCCTCCCAGGTCATTTCTTATCTGCCCAGCTGCTTGGTAGTCAGTGGTTGGAACTTCCCACAGATAAAGCTACGCAGCAATGCCCCCAAATGATGAGACTTTAGCTGCTCTAGTGTCATAGGCTAGATGACTACTGATTTTCTTTTGATGATCCTGCTAGGTATCATCAGCTCACCTCTCCTTTGGTAGAGTAGATCATGTCAAATTCTTAACCCTTCAATACCTTGAACAAAAAAAGTACAGCTGCTGATATTAGCTTTTGCTAGAATTTAAACATAAATGAGAGGAGCTGGGAGGCCGAATTCCATCTCAGCCAAGGCAGAGAGCATTGGGAGTAAAATAACTCCCTGCTGCTTAGTTTTGGCTATGGAGAGATATTTAGGCTGATAAACAGGGTTACAACCTTGTTTACAGGGCTTCTATTTAGTGGGTCAAAAGCTTTGTGTCCTGTCTCTGTTCTAGTTCCACAGTGACTATAAGATTCAAGGAAGTCTTTCAATATTTATCTGCTGTGTCCTTGGTTTTTGTATTTTAAAAAGGTTTTTTTTTTTTTCAATGTATGGCCCTGATTGCCCTACCTTCCCTCCTCCTAATCTCTCCCAGTCCCCTCTCAGCCTTCCCTAGTTCCATCCCTCCATCCACTCTCCAAAGAGGGCAAGAAGTCGGGTCAGTTCAGTCTGGTGTATCCATTTGAGGTAGGTTCAATTCCTTCATCCCAATATTAGGGCTGGGTTAGGTATTCCTCTGTAGGATATTGATTTGAAGATTCCAGTTCATGCACAGGAACATAATCTGATCCTACACCAAGAGGCTCCACATACTGCCCATGCCATTCACTAGTCATCTACATTTGGAGGGTTTAGTTCTTTTTCCTGAAGATTCTTCAGTGACTGTTTTTGATTCACTGAGCTCTCCAAAGCTCCATCCAGCCATCACTGTGGGACTCCTCAGAATCCGGATCCCTTTGCTCATGTACACTCTCCTTTATCTCTCTTTAGCTGGACATGGAGCTCTTTAGCTTTGGATCTCTGCTTCTGCCTTTATTCATTGCTGGATGAAGGTTCTATAATGACATTTAGGGTGGTCATTTATTTGATTATAGAGGAAGTCCTGTTAGGCACCCTCACCACTATTGGTTGGAGTCTTAGTTAGGGACATCCTGTGGGCTCTTGGAGGTTTCCATAGCACTCTGTCTCTTTCCAGCCCCACAGTGGTTTCGTCTATCTAGATATCCATCTCTTTTTCTCTCTCTTTATTGCTCTTCTCACTCAACCATCTCTTTCTCCCATGATTTGTTCCCACCTCTCCTTGGGTGCTACTTGTTAGGATCCCAATTTTCTGAGAATATCTTTTCTATTTTCTCTTTCCAAAGGAATCCCTTGATGTGCATCATTTGGGTATATGCCCAATAGTGGTATTGCTGGATCCTTATGGGGATTGAATCACAGTTTTCTGAGGAGCTACCATATTGTATTCCAAAGTGCCTGAACATGTTTACACTCTTACCAACAATGGAGGAGTGTTCACCTTGCTCCATATCTTCTCTAGCAGAGGTATCACTTGTGTTTTTGACCTTAGCCATTCTGACAGGTGTAAGGTGGTATCTCAAAGTTATTTTGACTCGCATTTCTCTGATGGCTAAAGATGTTGAACAAACCTTTAAGTGTCTTTCAGCCATTTGTAATTCTTCCACTGAAAATTCCCTTTTTAAGCTCTGTACTCCCTTTTTAAATTGGATTATTTGGGTTTGGGGGCTCTAGTTTCTTGAGTTCTCTCTATATATTTGAGATCAGTCCTCTATCAGTTATAGGGCTGGTGAAGATCTTTTCCCTTTCTGTAGGCTGTCATTTTGTCTTATTGACTGTGTCCTTTGTCTAACAGAAGCTTTCAGTTTCAGAAGATCCCATTTATTGTTTTTCTTAGTGTCTGTGCTACTAGTGTTATATTTAGAGGGTGGTCACCTGTGTCAATGTGTTGACGGTATTTCTCACTTTCTTTTCTCTCAAGTTCAGTTTAGCTGGGTTTATGTTCATATCTTTGACCCACATAGATTTGAGTTTTGTGCAGGGTAATAGGTTTGGTTTATTTGAATTATTCTATGTACTACTATCCAGTTATTCAAGTATCATTTGTTGTAGATACTATCTTTTTTGCCTGTTTGTCAAAAATCAGGTGTCCATAGGTGTGTGGATTAAGGTCAGGGGTCTTTGATTCAATTCCATTGATCCACAAGTCTATTTTTATGCCAGTACCAGACTGTTTTTATTTATTTATTTTTTTTTATTACTGTAGCTCTATAGAATAGTTTGAAGTCAGGGATGGTGATGCCTCCTGAATTTTTTTTATTGAACAAGATTGTCTTGGCAATCCTTGGTTTCCTGATATTTCATATGACATTGAGTATTGCTCTTTTAGGTCAGTAAAAGTTGTGTTGGTGTTTTGATAGGGATTGCATTGAATATGTGGATTGCTTTTCATAAGATTGTCATTTTTACTATATTGATATTACCTATCCAGGTACATGGGAGATCCTTCCATTTTCTGATATCCTCTTCAATTTCTTCAATGATTTAAATTTTTTGTCAAACAAGTCTGCTATTTCTTTGGTTATAGTTACCCAAAGATGTTTAATGCTATTTCCAACTATTATAAAAGGTGATACTTCCCTTATTTCTGTTTCAGTCCTTGTATCCTTAGTGTATAGGAGGACTATTAATGTTTTTTTTTGAGTTAATATTGCAGCCTGCTACATGGCTGAATGAATGTGTTTATCAGCTATAGGAGTTCCCTGGTAGAATTTTGGGATTATAGACACATGCATCAATGCCTAACTTTTTAAATATGAGTCCTAGGGATTCAAACTCAGGGCCTCATGTTTTCAGAGCAAGAGCTCTGGCTGATCTGTCATCCTAGTTTTCCCTCCCTTGCTCCGTCCCTCCAGTTCCCAATCCATCTCTACACTCCTCTATTCATCTTCACCTACCTCCCTCTCTTTTTTCTTAAATCTAATCAAGACTTCAGTTCAAATTTAAGAGCAGAGAGAGTAGGTACCCTTGCCTTGTTATTAATTTTAAAGGATATTTTCAGATTTTGTTGTGTATTTTCTATCCTAGCTTTTGTTCAAGGTTTTTAAAATGAAGGAACTGTTGAACTTCGTCAAATGGCTTTTCTCTCTCTCATGAAATAAACTTGATTTCTGCCATCTAGTTTATTTTCTTTTTGTATTGAATTTATTAATTACTAATTTGTGTGTTCCTGAGTTAAAAATCAAGTTGTTCATGGTTGCTTAATGTACTATTGATTTTGACCCCCAAGTATTTTATTGAGAATTTTTACATCTTGTCTTCCTTCCTTCCTTCCTTCCTTCCTTCCTTCCTTCCTTCCTTCCTTCCTTCCTTCCTTCCTTCCTTCCTTCCTTCCTTCCTTCCTTCCTTTTTTTCTAGTGTGTGAGTGTCCTTATTTTGGTTTTGGTATTAGGAAATATTGCCTTCCTAGAAACAATTTTTTTAGTGGATTTTCCTTTATGTTTTGTGAATGATTATGAGGAGTACTTGTTTTCATCCTTAAGGAAGGACATAATAAAAGACTTGGAAACAACCCAGATATCCCTCAGCTGAAGAATAGACAAAGAATATGTGGGACATTTAAGCAAAGGAGTATTACTCAGCTGTTAAAAACAATGACATCATGCTATTTTAACACACATAGATGGAACTAGAAAAAAATTAACCTGAGTGAGGTAACCCACACCCAGAAAGACAAACATGGTATGTATTCATTTACTCACGAGTATTAGCTGTAAAGTAAATGATCACTGTGCTACAATCCACAGACCCAGGGAAGATAAGTTAACAAAAAGGGCCTGGGAGAAAACTCAGATCCCTGGAAAAGGGAAATAGAAGATATTTCATGAGTGGATTGGGGATGAGTGTGGATGAGAACATGAGGGATCAGATGGGAATAGATTGGGTGGGAGAATATTAAATGAATTAACTGGAAAAGGAGGGCATTGGGCGGCAGGTAGAAACCTTGTGCAAGGGAAAATTCCATGAATCTATAAGGATGAGCACAGTTAAGATTCCTGCAAATTGAATCTTGCGTATTCATTTAGTTAGCTTATCTATGTCTCTTTATTAGTGAGTTGAGATTATTTTTATTTATTGTTAATGCAGAGATTCCTGTGATTCTATTTGTTGCTTTCCTGGCTGGAGGATATTCTCTACTCTCCCTCCTATTATCAGGAGGTTGCAGTTTGCTAGTGTGCTGTGTTGGACCTGATGGATTCGTCACTGGCTCTCCTCTTATTCAGAAGTTCATCTCAGGAAATTTACTGTTTCTTGTGTTGTCAGGGTTGAGATTCTTCCTTTCCAGTCTGTGTGGAGTATTTATTAAAGAGCCCTGATTTGGTTGCCACTAACCGGTGACTTAATTTTTTTTTCAAATTTCTTCATCAAATTTAAAAGATAGGTTTTTTTTTTTCTAAATGCATGGGAATATGTTTATGTTTTAGTGCTCAAAATATATCCATCCATGCTTTTCAGAGTTTAAGGTTGTTGGTTCACCTGATATTGCTGTGATGTATTTACCCTTGTAGGTTAGGTCAGTTGCTTTATTCTTAGAGCTTTTTATATATATTGCAGTTTTGACATCTTGAGCATGATAGTTTATTCTTTTCTGGAAGTGTCTGTTGGCATTTAAATGCCTCCTCATCTTTGGATGTCCATTTCTCTGTCTAGATTTGGAATATTTTCTGCTGTTATCTTCTTTGGATATATTTCTGCTTGCTTTCATTTATAGATCTGCTTCTTCTACCCTGGGCTATATTAGGATTGACTTCTTGATTTTATCTCAATATTTTCTGTGCTCACTGTGAAGTTCTCATCTTCTTCATTGATGTTTGCGCCGATATTTTTTCACCTACTCCTCCATCTCTGCTATTCTTATGTTTTATTGATTGAGTCTATTAGTGAGGATTTTGTACTTGATTCATTGAATTTTTTTTGTTCATTAAATTTTTAATTATCTTGTTTTTCCTTCTTTTATCTTCCTTCCTTTTCTTTCTTCTTTCATTTCATGTTTTTCCTTCCTCTCTTTGTTTTTTGAGACAGGGTTTTCATTCTAGTCAAGGTAGTCCTTGAATATACTAAGAGCCCAGGCTGGGCTGAAATGCTTGGGGAATCTCTGGGATTAGCCTCCTAAGTGCTGAGATTACAGACATCAGACAATAACCTGGTTCACTATTTGCCTTCTGGTTTTATGATTTTATTTCAAGCTTCATTTTCCCTCCAGAATTTTCCTTCAGTGTTTCTGATGTTTTCACCAACACTGTTGATTCATCAACCATTTGGATGTTCTTTTTCTATGTTATGGACTTTCCTCTGAAGCTCCAGAATTGAATTAATATATATATATATATATATATATATATATATATATATATATGTATAATATTTGAGATATTTCAGCTAAGTTTGGAAAGCTTCAATTGACACTGTGTAAATATATGTATGTAGGTATTTTTGAGTTTAGTAGCTATAGAGCATACCTGGGGGGCATGTTGCCTTGTTTTTTTATGTCTGTTTTGTGTCTGTGTTGACAGTGATACATGTATTATTTGTGTCTTTTCTGATTTTATTTGGGGTTCTTATTGAGGAATCTCCTGACCTACTAATCTTGTTGCTGCTACTGTTGTTTCTAAAGGCAGGGTCTCTTATAGGTTAGGCTAGTCTTAATCTCTGTCTGTCTGAGAGTAATCCTATATTCTTAGTCCTTTGCCTCCATAGTGTTGTGATTTGTGATTATAGAAGTAAATTTAAGCATGACTACCTTAAAGGCTCTTATGAATTTCCAAATCTCTCTCTCTCCCTCCCTCCCTTGCTCCCTCTGTCCTTCCCTCTCTCCCTCCCTCATTCCCTCCCTCTCTTGTCCTCTGTGTTTTTGAGATATGGTCATTATACCACATGTCATCCAGGCTGACCTTAACAACTACAGACATGGACCATCATATTAAAAATTACATGTGTGTGCATTTAAAACCTAAGAAAAGTAATGCGACTTGATAGTTATTATTCTGATTTTTAGCTTTCAACATATTTCGTGTTTATGTAAGAAATCATCAAATGTTTCTTAACCATGAGCTAAATTCAAAGTATCATAGTAAGAAACTTTATGCATACTTGAAACACATACTGTCTGACTGCAGAATAAAGTTCCATCTTTCTAAAAAAGTTTTAAAATAATATAGATATCACATAATTTCCCTTGAATTTAATCCATTGTTACTTAACAAAGAGAAACCTTGTCTTTGCATTTGGGTATATATTTCTTCTGGAGATAAATTTCAGAATCCTATAATTTAATTTAGAATTCTCCATTCAATTCCACAGTTGTCAGAGAAGACAATAATGGATGAAAGAGTAAGGGAAAGAATGTATAAAATTGGAATTACTAGCCATAGACATTTAAATTTTCTTATAGATAATTTTACAGTTATATTAGAATGTAAAACTCACTGGTGGTTGTTTTAGTGAGTTTTTGCTATTGCTGTGATAAAAATACAACGACCAAAGAAACTTATGGAAGAAAAGTTTCCTTTGCATTGCATAACCTAGGTCATGAGTCAAGGTAGAAACTGAGGCAGAAGCCATGGAGTAGCCATCCTTACTAGCTTTCTCTTTCGGCTTGCTTAGTTTTCTTTCTTATATGATTCAGGACCACTGCCCAGGGATGGCACCAATCCCCCGGTGCCTTAGCTGTCCCAAATTAATCATTCATCAGTAAAATGTCCCACAGACTTGCCTACAAGCCAATCTTATCAGGACATTTTATCTGTTAAGATTCCCTCTTCCAATATATGTCTCAGGTTGGTTTAAGTTAACAGAAAACCAACCAATCTTGTTGCTTTGTAAATTTCCCTGGATAAGGTACTTTGGCAATGAGATGGAATATATAGGGGAATGTGTTTAAATGCTACTTTGTGAAAATTGTATATGAAGCTGCATAGTGATGCTATAGAAGCTGGGTTAATAAATGTTACTGAAGAGAATTCCTACTCTGTTGCCTGCCCATGTGACTTAAGTTATTGAAACATAATAAAAATATACAAGTATAGAGTGAAACTTTGTTTCCTAAAATATATTAAGGCAACTTAGATTAAGAAAGGGCATATATAAGAAATACTCTTGGTAATTCTTCCCCCAAATGATCCTTGCTTTCCAGTTGCAACTTCTGTTATGGTTCCCACAATCTGAGAGTAATCTTACCTGTTTTCAAACAGGTATTCTCATTGTGTCTGATTTTTTTTTCCTTTTTTTGGTCTTAGTGTTTTATGTCTTAGTGTTGTCTAGGTTGTGGTGCTAAATAATTTATTATAATGTATTTAAGATGAATGTAAGAAAATGACATGATTTTTCTTGATAGTCAATTGCTAATTTTGACTATTACAAATCTTCCTGCTTTTTTTTTTTTTTTTTTTAAATGGAGTTGAGTTCTACAACCTTGAATGGCTGTTACAGTTTTGGTCTGTCCATTTTTACTTTGTGGTTATAATAGAATAAACTTTTGCTTCCTGTTGATTTGCCACATGGTAGACAATAGGGAAAGAATGGGGAGCTCTGCTGTCCTTGTCATTAGGACATCAATCCCATCATGGCGGCACTGACCTCATTTACTTCTAATTCTTGTTCAAATTCCCATTTCAACTTGAGGTTTTTTTGAGGGGCTTGGGGAGGGCTTGAGGAATAACCCAAGTATTCAGTCCTAAGTAGTTGTACTCTGTGGAAAGAAAGAGAGGATAAAAATACAACTGTATTTCATATTTCCAGAAATGAAGTTCTTATTTATATTATTTTAAAAGAGTCTGCCCCATCAATGGCTCCTTGATTTCTTTCTTTCTCTCTTTCTCTCTTTCTTTCTTTCTTTCCTTCTTTCTTTCTTTCTTTCTTTCTTTCTTTCTTTCTTTCTTTCTTTCTTTCTTTCTTTCTTTCTTTCTTTCTTTTTCTTTCTTTTTTCCTTCCTTCCTTCCTTCCTTCCTTCCTTCCTTCCTTCCTTCCTTCCTTCCTTCCTTCCTTCCTTTCTATATTTCTCCTCTTAGAGGTTGTTTTCATGAGCAAAACTTTGTTGACTTAGGTAGTAATGTTTAGAAATACTATTAGAATTGTTGAAAAAATGTATAGCAGTTGACAATATATTCTAGGAATTGGACTATTACTTTTTATCTTTTAAATGGAAAGTGAGGTTAAAGCAAGTGATCATAATAGAAAAGTATTCAGAATAAAATCAAACTTATGAGAATTATTTCATATCAGTGATGAGATAGCAATGTATGGTACATGACCCCGACTTTAAAAGTCATCTGGAAGTTATCATGCATCCTAACAAAAACAGAAGAAGAAAAGAAAAAGCTTTCAAATGAGGGTCACAGAAAAAATTTAAGAAGTTAGCTTGTTTCCTGAAGTTTCTGAATACATGAATTATGAAAACCTCTGCATGTCAAAGAACCTGTCATGTTCTTTGAGTTCCTCCAATCAAATGGCTTTGCACTTGATTCCTGATAGGGTTTAACACTGGAAGATATCGAATGTCTTTGGCCATGTGTGGCTTGCCATGTTGGACAGTGCCCAGCAATACACAATGACTCTTCTAATTGGCGGGCTTAAAAGACAGAAACACAAAGCTCTCAGGAAAAAGTAACACAGAAATCCTGCTTATTGAGGAAGATGACCAACTAGGATGTCTCTGCCCATGATTGTCTCTGAATCTGGTAGTATTGTCAATGTTCTGTGCATATCTCTGTAAGCATAGCACTGGGAAATGGGCTCCTAAGTACAGAAAAAGCTTCTCTGTATTCTTACTCTCCCCAGCTCCTTCACAGTTCCAGGAGCCTAACAGGTCTCTGTAAGTAGTCACTGAAGAGATTCATAGAAGAACAGACACCATGAACTCCAAGTTTTCCATGTCCAGAATAGTTCTAACATTTTATTGTTTTTAAATAATTTTAGTTTTAAGTGGTCAGTCCTAAACACATCAAATGTGGGAGAACATTACTTGGACTAGATATTTATTCAGGTATATGAATATGTCATTAATTTGAGAGTTGATAGTTGGGAAGACATAGGAAGGAAAGGAAAGAATGAAGTGAAATTATGTAAATTCGGTATACTTATGAATGGAATTCTCAAATAGAAAAGTTTTTATAATTGCAATAGATTGTAAAGTATCAGACATTTTACCCCTTTATTTTCATTCATACTGGAAAGTGCTTTACCAACAAGTTGTACTCCTAACCTGTGGGAATGCATTTGTGTGTGCTGTATCTTTAAATAAAAGTGCTGTGTTGGGTCATGGCGGGCACCATAGAAAAAGTGGGAGGAGAATCAGAGCTTAGGTGGAGAAGCAGGGTGGAGTCAGGCAGACTGAGCTGAAGCTGCCCAAGGAACGACATGTAAAGAGCACGGGTGAGCCACGCGGGCCACGTGGCCCGCAGATTAATAGAAATGGGTTGATTTAAGATGTAAGAGCTAGCTAGCAATGTGCCTGAGCCATAGGCCAAACAGCATGAAGTAAATAGAAGCGTCTGAGTTGTTTCTGGGGACCCGAGAAACCTTACTACAACACTAACCAGTCTAAAAATTTTTGAAATAATGTCTTGATAATTTGCCCAGGCTAGTTTCCAACTTACTGTGACCTCTTGGCTTACCTTCCTAAGTAGCTCAGTTTGTCTATTGTCTATTTAGACAAAGTCTCTCTGTGTAGCACTGGTTGGCCTGAAACATACCAGAAATGGCCCAGACTAAAGGTGTGCTTTTCCATTCCTGACCAAACTGAAGTAACTGAGATTATAGGTTTGGACCAGCAGGCTTGACTTCAGAAATTTTAGAATATTAGAAATTCCATGAGGAATGGAAACAATACAAAAACTAAATTACCAAACTAATAATACATTTCAGCTTCAGTTCTGTATAGAGCACAGATTTCATTTTATACCCACAGTGAGCGGTACTTTGAAATTTCTCTAGTCTGCACAGATGTATTTTGCTGTTGAAAACATCAAACCCTAAACTGACAGTTAACATCACAGATGTCTGAAAACAAACAAAAGGCAGATACAATTTGGCTATTTGCCTGTTTCTGAAAGTTCTGAGAACAATGTGCTGATGCTTTATTTGCTAATGTTGAAAATAATAATAAAAAACCAACCCCATATTTACACCCCTTCACAAATGGGAACGTTTTCGGCCATGCTTGTTTTCTTTTGGGATTTCTCTACATTTCATTGAAATATATCTCCCAGTATGTTCTTCTATAACTGGTATTTCTTTAAAAGCTCAGCTTCAAAAATGTCAAATATAATGAAAAACGAAAATCACAAAAGAGAAAGTTGTTCACAGCCACTCCCCTGGGGTTCCTTCATGTTTCTGGGTCACCATGCTGACTCTCCATGTGTTAGAAATAACATCCATAGTGTACTTAGCAGGGAACCCCTTGTGGTCAGGGTCAGAGTGGGCTTCAAATAAACAAAGGCAACCTTTTCCTTGAAGACAATGTCCCATTTGATCGGAAATACTCCACACTATCTGATGAAGCAGCTCAAAAAGTTCTTCTTTTTTTAAAGTATCACAAAGGCAAGCTCTTTTGGAAACATGTTAGAAGAATATTTTATCTTCATCATTTGGGACTAGAGAAAGATGAAGGATATGGAGCTGAAGCCAACCTATGGTAAAATGGTATAGGAGCCAGGACCAGCCTGTAGGAGAAGGATATGCTTAGAGATAAATCATAGGGAAGCTAAGACCTGCCCATGGTGAGCCTGGGAAGAATGTGTGAGAGGATTGTGGGTAAATATTGATTAACTGAGGACTCACAGCTTCTAATCTAGAGGAAAGCTAGAGTGTAAAGGAGATACAGAGCTGCTTCAGGTTAGAACCAGACAGAGCTTACCAGAAGATAAAAATCAAGAAAGGACTAATCTGTCCAAGGTTCTTCCCAGCCACACACCTACACTCACTAGCAAAAATAACCTTATTGATGCTCTCAGCCACAATTTAGGCAGCATGTGCCACTGAGCTATTTCTCTGTGAAGAAATGCTAAGTACCTTGGCTTCTGGAATTATGTACTGAAGAATTTGAACTCCAACTAATCATCTCTGTGACCCTAACCAGATTGCATAATAGCCACCACTCTGATAAAATTCCTTTATTTGAAAACTCGATGAAACAATAATTTTCTTATTGATTTTGAATCTCATCATGTTATGAATGTAGGTAAAGGGCTTTAACAGATCAGTAGAACCACAAAATGCCCACTGTGCTCACATGTTGTGAATGATCTATACATAGTTGTTTTTATTTATATTTATATAGCATATAGTAGATCTTTCTTTCATTTGGTGCTTGCCCAACAAACTGAAAAAGTAGAATTCATTTATGTAACTTCAGAAAATCCCAAATTAAACAACAGTAGTTTCTGTGCAGTTATGGGTATCTATTAAATATTACTTGTTGAATACAATTGATATAACATTTTCAGAATTGAAAATGTATGGTATGTTCTGTGTATGTTTTTTAGTTAGAGTGTCAGTTGCTGTGAAGAGACACCATGACCATATAACTCATATAAAAGAAAACCCATATAAAGGAAAACATTTAATTGAGTCTGGCTTATCGTTCAGGGGGTTAATTCATTATTGTCATGGCAGGGAGCATGGCAGCATGTAGGCAGACATGATGTTGAAGAAGTATCTGAGAATTCTACATCTGGATCAGCAGGCAGCATAATGAAAGAGAAATCCTGGGCCTGGCTTGTGCATCTGGAACCACAGAGCCCACTTCTAGTGACACTTCCTCCAAGGCCACACCTCCTGATAGTTCCACTCCCTGATGACAAAGATTCAGTTCTATGAGTCTCTGGACTTATTCCTACTCAAAGCACCACAGACCTCTTCCTAGCTACAGTGACAAATGTATTTTCCACTGAAGATTTTCATCTTCACATTTGTATCAGATCCAATAAAGTTCATGTTTTTCTAATTTTCAAAATCACACTGCACACAGATTTTATAAAGGGGACTCATACAGAGACACACACCAGGCAATCAAGTCAAACCCAAACTCACACTGCTTCAAGCAAGTAGCCTAAATGGCCAAATGCCCCTCACAGCTTTGGAGAGGGCTGCTCTATCTGTTAGCTTTGTTCCAAATTGTTTCATTTGGAAACATCCATAGCACATCAGTGAGTGGTTGGCATGCCTGAATATAATTCTGACTGTCAAAGGCCCGAGTTCTTCTCTGGGTTTGTTTCTGCTGCCAGCCTGGTTTGGAGTATCTTTGGGGAAGATGAATACAATTTTCTCACTGAATTACAAAGTGAGATCTAGAAAGCATATCATTTGGAAATGTGGACTACTGACTTATATATTTCAGTCTTATATCTGGGAGCAGTATGTGGACATGCCAGAGTGGTGAAGGATCTGAAATTTTACCCTCTACAAAAATAAATGAGTTATTTTCATTGATGCTCGCAGAAGACAGAGACTTCTGGGCCAGAGACAAAAGACTTTAGTGGTTATAGCATGAGATTCATATTCACATGGTTTTGTATTGTCCACAAAGGCCGTAGAACAATGTACGTAGATGTAGGCAGATGCTCCATATAGAGAATTTGTGCCTCCGCTGAGGAGCTGATTTTAGGGAAAAGACTCAATGTCATGAGTTGTGCTGTGCTACCAAACTCTTCCAAACTTTGCTTCCATGACTTTTGCTTACTTACAGCATCATAGGGAAACATTATCCATATCACCTCAGGCTGTTTGCAATACAAATATCTTTGACAAGATGATTCAGAATGAAAGTGCTCAGTGAATTGCTTAGAAAATGAGAAAATCACAGGAGCCCAGGGGAAATTGTCCCACCGCAGGGTGTTGGTGTGAAAAAAGGTGTGATCCTGTTACCACAGTTGCTCCACCGTGGGCAGGATGAGACAGAAACTCAGGGAAGTGCTGTATGTGTTTCATGATTTATAGAGTAGACTTTTCTGTAAGTTTCGCGGAAAGATATCTATCAGTAAAACTGAACTAGTGTAGCAAATAAAAACTGTAAATAAAATAAACATGTGGCATGACATTAGTGTGGAGAAAGACAATAAACTACCAGGTAAGAGGATTGTGTATTGAACAGACTCATGCACTAACTAATGCAGGACATCAATGAACTGTCTGCACTAAAAGCCTTAAATTTGTAAATATTAGTAATAATGCCTCTCGTACAAGGTAAGCGGGGAATCAGAGTATGATGTGTTTGATTCTGACACATACTTCTTAGAAAAAAATTGCTTTCCTTCTGTATCAGACACAGTTTATGTGCTAGACAGACATTCCTGACTTACATAAGTACAAGTTGTCATGGATGTCATGGGTTTTCTTCTCACTGTTATTCAGAGGTCTGTCACTGTTCGACTGGAACCTATGGTGGATTGAATGATCCATTTTCTATAGTCTCCAGCGTTTGAATACATGGCTCCAAGTTGATGGTGCTGTTAGGACATTTAGTAGATGTGGCTTTGTGGGAGGAAGAACGTCACTGACATGAGCTTTGAGGGTTGTAAAGTCTCATTCCAGTTCAAATTTGTTCCCTGCCGTCTACTTCTTGTCAGTAGTTTAAGATGTACTCTCTCGATTCCCTCCTCCAGCCACCATATCTACACTTCACGTTCACAGACTCCTTTTCTTCTGGAATCATAAGTCCAACTACACTCTTTCTTTTCCAAGTTGCCCTGCTCTAGGTATTTTATGACAGCCACAGAAAAAGTAGCTCACATCGGACTCTTTCCTGGACCTATGCTGTAATTATGCTCTCTCTCCATCCATATGGGAGCAGGCCAAGGGAGAGATTCACAACTCAACTCCCTTTCTACAAGGTGGGATGAACTCTGAAGTGAAGCTTGCTTTCTAGAGCCTCTAGAGTGCTCGTATTGAAGTGGAATTGTGTCTGAGAGCACATGGCTTAGCTTCCAACCCTCCTGCATCTTTTCTTTTCTTATATCTGCCCTTGAGAGCAGCTCCTTCATAAATCACTAGTTTATTAATGAGTAGTGAATCTCCTCTTATGAATAGAGCATGAGTATCTATCTCATGTTCTGCTTTTAGGGAGCTTGTCCCAAGACATTATTCAAACATTGTCTCCGTGTCACCACAAATTGAACAGCATTCAGCTTTACCATGCATATTAATATTCTGATTTCCTCTAGTATACATCTCTAATTTGTCTTTGTAATTGCAGAGCACTGAAGATATAAAGGCTATCCATTTTGTTGCATACACTTAAAAATATTTTCCCAAAACAAATATATTAAAAGAGGTCAGAATATTTTAGAGAAACCTGAAAACTTACTGTTTATTTTATTGCTCCGGATTTGTTATTAGTAATTTAATTAGTTAACTTTAAGTATTTATTTATTTCACTCATAATTTGGTTTTGCATGCAAGTAGGTATGTGCATTACTTATGTACCTGGTGCCTGCTGAGGGTAAGACAGCTGTTATATTTCCTGAAACTGGAGTTACAGATGGTTGTGTGCCACCATGTAGGTGCTGAAGCCTAAGCTGAGTCCTCTATAAGAGCAATATGTGCTCTGAGCCATCTCTCCAGCCCCAGTCCTTTAATTTACAATGAGCATTTTATTATACATTGTGAACACACACACACACACACACACACACACACACACACACACACACACACACACACCTGTCCCGCTACCAATTTGAAAATCCACTGTTGATGAATTAAATGACAGTTGAGCATGACCTATAATTTACATTTTCTTATGTGTGTTCCTCCCCCCATGAGAAAGTTGAGGTGAGTTGAGGTATCTGTACTGAGCTGACATGAGCTCTGCAGGCGCAGACATGGGGCACCTGTATGTGCATACAAGTACACTTAATCTATCACAGACTAGAGTTTGCTGTGCTTGTGAGTTTATACTGTGATTTGCTCTTGCCTTGTGTTTGTGAACTTTATAAAGCAAAATGAAGAGGCAAACAGAAAAATACAAACCCCATTCACTAATACTCCAAGCACTTTTCAGTACTCTTGGTGAAAATCGTAAGTAATATGTAAAAGAAGTTTTGCATAAGGGCATGAACGAGAGAAGTTGGAATATTTTCTGAGCTAAGGAATCACACTATGGTATACCAGAAACAATAACACAGGAGGAAAAAGAAAGGTCTGTGAGCTGGAATGCTGTGCAGACAGTGATAACACATTCTAAAGAGATACAAGACAGAGAAGGACTGTTATACACATGAATCGAAGAGGAAGTACAGAGAGAGAACAGGAAGAACTTCTCTTGCCATAGAGTGCAAATTCCTGTCTATATGTGAGGATCTTCTGTGAAATTAACCAGTTATTCAGAAGTGTCTCCCTTTAGCTCGCAGCGTCCAATGTGCTGATTTTCAGAATGATTACAACCTCCAAAGCCTTCAGCTGTTGGGTGAGGCCTAGAGCGCAGATGAGAAAGTCAGGGAAGGAAGCAACTTGGTGCAGTTGATTCTGGAAGTTAACTGAAGTGAGTATTCAACAGATGGATTTTTAATTATGTTGAAGTTGGCTTCTATCATTAACCCATCTCTCAAAGGACACACATCTCACAGGCAGAGGAATGTGACCCAGGATTTACATTTGCAAAAGATCTCAAAAGTTAATGACTTCCTTACGTTGTTTATTCAATAAGCCACAACTTATAATCCTTTTACTTTTTCTTTAAAGACAACTCTATTTATATAATCACAGAGTATGTACAATGTATTGTTTAGAAATATGTATTTATTGTGATTAATGAGGATGGTTTTAGGTGGGGAAACATTGGTTTAAGGATTGCCTGTTACATAGGGAGAAAAAAATCCAAGAGGAGTATTATGCAAAATGGTAAAAATCATAAGTAATATATAAAAGAAGTTTTACATAAGGGCATGAACAAGAGAAGTTGGAATATTTTCTGAGCTAAGGAATCACACTATGGAATATCAGAAACAATAACACAGAAAAAAAAAAGAGAAAATTCTCTGGCTGGAATGCTGTGCAGACAGTGATAACATATTCTAAAGAGATACAAGACTGTATCTATGCGATTGTAACTATGGCCTTCTATATCCTTGACACTGGAAAGAGTTCTCAACATACACATGAAAGATTAGTGTGTAATTAATGGTCTTCCTTTGGTTTATTTTTCTAGTAAATTATGCAATTCTTAACCATCTAATACATATAAAATTCAGAACCCTTTTATTAGGCTCCTATAGATTTATAAATATGTTGGCCATTTTTCTCATAACTGTACAAGCCACATAATTTTTATTTGTGATTTACTTATTATTATTGAAGTAAACATATGTGTTATAATAATGTATGTATATTTGTAAATGGATTTTACTCCTATTTTTAGCTGGAACATGCTTTCCTCTTTATTTTATTACCTGACCCCTCTTTCTTCGTATTTATCTTTATTTGATAGAAAAATAATTACCATATTTGTCACATGTTCATTAGCAGTGACTTGAAGATGCGTATGCAATAACTTGGAGATGGTTCTTATAGGAGAAGTTAGCAGGTATGCAAAAACATTGATGAGCTGTTTTCCTCTGTGAGCACCAGAGGGTCAAGTCTACTGAAGTTTTCTGAGGGCAATGTGAAACACATTTTCAGTCTGTCACACCTGGGGATGATAAATCTCAAATGTTTGTCTTCCCACTCCCATCTGTCATTGTCTGAGAACAGCTCTCAGGGGCATTGGTTCTCTGGCATTTCTTTTTAGGTCCATGTGTGGCCTGAAAGAAAGCCTTCAAATTGGAAGTCTCAGGTGTGCACAGTAGAATGTCATTAGCATATAATGACATGAAGAATATCGAGGGGGCATAGTGTGTATGTGTGTGTGTGTTTCATGTGCCATTATCTGCTGTTCCTCTATTGACATTTTTTTTTCCCCACGCAGTATTTCTCTGCATAGCCCTGGCTGTGCAAGAACTTGCTTTGTAGACCAGGCTGGCCTTAAACTCACAGAAATCAGCCTGAGTGCTGGGATTAAAGGTGTGCACCATCGTGCCTAGCCTCTATTGACATTCTTGCCGATGAAAAATATTCCTGTTATACAGTTCTTTGAACTTGAATTCACTTTTTTTTTTTTTTTGCAGCACTTACCACTCTGGTCATTCTTTTAATTGATTTATGGAATTATGTGGTAGATATTTAGTAATATTCTGGAGTCAGTTCATACTTGCTCCAACTAGCTCATAGTTTTGTGAAACCACTGATATCATAATGGCACCCGGAAGTAGGCTGTGGTGGGAGTATTTACAGCATGGCAATTGGAAAATATCACAAGATCCCTCAGTCTCTTTTGGAGAACAGGTTGTAAAGTATTTGCAGTGACAGCTGCTGGGTGAGTCTGGTTTGTGTCACTAGTGTGTGAACACCCACATTCTCTTCCAGGCAGTGTTGTAGATGGTTAGGTCTCCCTATGACTCCATCCGCTCACTGCCTTTTTGGAGCGACTGAGAATGAGTGCCACACTGGAATACCTGCCAAGAACTGGGATATTAATCTCAGCAGAGTGGATATTGACCTCTTCTTGGCAGTAATTAGGACACAGCAACCATTGCAACTTGAGGCCACCATGTTGTCAGTGGTCAGTAGAGAGGGAGATCATTCTTCACCTTAATTGCTCTGGCAAACGAACATTTATCTAGTATCTGTTAGTGCTGAATATCATTAAAACCGGACTATTATCTAAGACTCAGAGAGGAGGGAAGGTGATGGATGTTGAGAGAGAACTGTCATCTCTGAAGAACACACTATTATCTGAAGGGTTATTATACAGATTTTTGTGAAACCAAATAAAAAGCACAGGTTCTCTGAATGTCATTGTCAGTAAGTCTTATGATTTCAAATATCTGTGGTAGCCTGCCAATGTCATCCACTGTTTATGAAAAATTCCAAAGGTAGGATGCATCGCCTGAGATAAAACATCATCAAACACTAACAATCACCAAGAAAATATCATGCTACACCCACGTCAGTGAGTGGATGGATGGGGATTCCCTGGGAGAATGAAACAGATGCCTCTGGGGAAAGAGACCAGAGGCATCCAGATTCCGGCTGATTTGCTGTAATTTGATACAGTCACACCCTTTCCAAACCACACTGTGATAATTCACTCTCGAGTGTCTGGCACATAGTAATACTGTAGAGCAATGCAACAGCCTCAGAACTGGTAAGTTTCCAGCCCCACTCTCAGTCACAGAGAAACCACTTCTTATTTGCAAAATATTTATTTTTCTGAGTATGAAGGCTTTTGTGCTATTGTCAGAAACTTGGAGGAAACAGATCCACTGAAGTGAGTTTTCAAGTTCTAGAGCCTGCTGAGTGTGTCTGTGGATACACAAAGCTCACTATTTAGGAAGATTTTCAAACCCTGAGTGGATTCCAAACATGAGTAGGAATTTTGTATTAATCTTTGAATTTCCTGAAATTCACTTCTCCCTGTAATATTGCAGAGTGTGCCTGTCAAGTATTTGATGTGACACAGAAGTCACATATGGGTAATAGAAATGTTACCTGCTTCAAATAATCACTGGTGGTCCTTGTAGCTGCAACTCAGTGTACCAGGAGCCCCCAACTTCTGCACTTAAGCTATCAAAGTTCTACTGGTGTGGCCAGCATTATGTTGACCAGCAAAGGTTGCTTCTATTTCTGCTTCTAAATCAAGATCAGAAAAGGAACAATTCATGAATGCTTACTTTTAATTCATTTTAAGTCAGTTTTATTTTAATCAGAAAATTACATCTAGAAAAGGCTCCTCGGGTGACATATAGAACACATAAATAACTGACTTTCAATACTGTGTTGATGTTTTTTAATGTAACATTTCAGCATGAAATTTTTCCAAGGAAAAGGTGAAATTGGAAGTACCCACAAATATGAAACTTTATAACCAGTGTAATGCAAAAAACTGGTCTCAAGACTTATATTTGGAACCCTTTGCCAGGACCTTGTGATCTCATTTTCCTGTAGTATAATAATGTACAGGTAATGCAAACAGTTTTTGAAGTTTTGATAGCATAGCACATTACCTGTAAATTATTAATGTGAATCACAAATAATGACTGACCACTAGGTGTCTCAGAATCTACTAATATAATAAAAGGTCTCAGAGGATTTACAAGAATAACATTTTATGGGTTGATGCATACTAAATTTTATAATTTAAAACCAGATCTAATATGATGCACTTCAAAAATATGTGTTGGTTCTGTGTAGATGAAATGGATCAGCAGAAAAATATATTTGCTACTAAGCTTTATGAGTTGAGTTCAACCTGAGTTTGGTGTCCACCCCTAAATAGAAAAGGGGAAAGAACTAAATCTCATAATTGTCTTCTGACTCTGAGAAGTATCCCATGGCTTGTGACCAATATGGACACATAACACATTAAATAAATCCAGCAAAAATTAAAAATTGTGCATTAAGACATTATATTAGAAGGACGAACTCAATGGTCGTTATAATCAGATTGGGTTAAAATCTTTATTCTCTTTGTTTCTTAGCAGTTCTGCAATATCTTAACCAGATGTTGTTTATAAAATGGGCATGTTAATAGTAAAATTTATTTATACAACAAATTTATTTATATTATTTTGAATGGTGCCTGAAACACAGTAGCTACATCTTCAACCAGCTCTAACCATGAATTCAGTGGTCACATATATATTGTGCTTAATGTGAGCCACATTCTAGTTTGTGTTACTGGCTGAAAAGAGAAAGCTCTAATGTTGGACAATACTTTTGCACACTGTAAATATTTGTTATTCATATTGGTTTAATAGAACGCAGATTGGTCAGTAGCCAGGCAGGAAGTACAGGCAAGGTGACCAGACTAGGCAAATTCTGGGAAGAGGAAAGACGGAGCAGCAGATGCCAGCCAGAGCAGAGGAAGCAAGATGAGAATGCTGCACTGAGCAAAAAGGTACCAAACCACATGGCTAAACATAAATAAAATTGTGGGTTAACAAGTGTAAGAGTTAGCAAGTAATAAGCCTGACTCATAGACCAAACAGCTTGTAATTAATATAAGCCTTTGTGTGTTTAGTCGGGGCTAAATGGCTGTGGCACCAACCAGACAGGACCGAGAAACTTCAGATTACACCCTAAAGCAAGTGATTATTTTTCATTCTAAAAGTGAGAAATTTCAAGTCATAAGCAGCTGCTCCTTATGAACATCCTAAGTGAGACAACAGAAGAGTAAGTGCCATGAGGCGGGGGTCAGAGAGAAAGAGAGAGGCGAAACTTAAGCTGAGATTCAAAACCAAGTAATTGTCTGAAGAGAGAAGGTAGTGGCTCACCAGTGGAGGAGGTGTGCCATCATTCAGAGGTTTGCCGATCTGGAATAAACCTCTGCCAGTGTTGTTTCATGTGAAGGCGGCATTTTTTTTTCTTTTTCTTTCTTTTTCTCTTGTACTGTATAACCCGACTCCCGCTTTCCCTTCCTCCCCTCCTCCCAGCTCCACCTTATCTCCTCACCGCTCTTCCCCAGATCCATCCCTCCTCTGATTCCCAGGCAGGCCTCCCAGGCGCATCAACTGAACGCGATATAACAAGATGCAATGCGATAGGCACAAACCCTCATGCCGCACAACAGGAGGAAAAGGGTCCCGAGATCAAGCATAAGAGTCAGAGACATTTCTACCCCCGCAGTGCTGTTCATTAGTCCCGCAGAAACCCAGAACTGAACCACTGCACAACATATGCAGAGGCCCTAGAACACTGTCATGCAGGCTCCATGTTTGCTATTGAGTCTCTGTGAGCATCTGTGAGCCCTGCAGTTGATTCTGTGGGCTGTGTTTCCTTGGTGTCATCCATTCCTCTGGCTCCTACAATCCTTCCCTCTATTCCGTGAGTTTTCTCCAGCTCCTAATGTTTGGGTTTGGGTCTCTGCATCTGCTCCCATCCACTGTCAGAGGAAGGAACGTGGCGTTTTAATGATGATTCTTTCAGTAACAGAAGAAAAATTACTTAATTCCATGTAAAGAATGATGGCATGACTTACCCTTTTGGAGAAAGGAATGAGTGTGGGGTGGGGGGCCTAGTTAGAGGGAGACAGAGGAGAGGGGCATCTGTGGTTGATATGAAATAAATAAAGTGTCTTAAAAAAATACTGGGCTGAGAACGGAAAGTTCAAATTTTCACTACTGTAAATATCTATAAAACTTAATTATTTCCTCAAGCCACATGATGTTTGATGTTCTTTTATCTTGTTAATTTGGCCTTTTAAATTATTATTATTATTATTATTATTATTATTATTATTATTATTACTTTTATACTACGGAATTGTTTGCAATTCAGTGAAAATAACTAGACAACCATGCCAACGAGGCTTAAGTGTTAGGGAGAAAGATGAAACCAGATTTCTGTGTTTGCTTTGCTTATTCTCTAGTGGCTTTTACAGGAAAACACTGCAGGAGGAAAAGAAAGCCATGCTTTTTAGGTTGGTTATCCAATGCACATTCCTTACTCTGAAAACTCGAGATGAGGCAGGTTTTGAATTTCTGCTTTTGTCTGTTTATTGAATATTTGTCTGTATGGAATGCATATCTTGGGGATGAGCATAAGTATAAAAATGAAATTCTCCGTGTTTCATAGAAGACTGTAGGTTCTTAAACAGCATTCTAAATAATTTTGTTGTTGAAGTGAAGGTTAGTGTTGTAAATTTTTTGCTTCTGTTGTGTTGGACCCCGCCTCCCAGTCTCAAACTGGGGCCATTTTGGTACATATTTGGTTTATTTATGCTCAACACATATTAATAAATGAATAATAACGTATTTGTTAAAAGATAGTCTATCTTTCTCCCACCCCCCAAAACAAAACCTTTTATTTTAATTTTCATGGTTACTGAATTGGGTTTTTAAAATAGTAAGATTTTGTTGTTGTAATCATGAGGTCCTTTGTTTGATTCTGGTCAGAAAGGACACTTCTGCAGCACCACAGCCCTTCACCTTCCTTCATTCCTGTCAAGCTTTGTCCTATATGTTTAAGTAAAGGTCCTGGAATTGAGTCTGTTGTCTCTCAGGCCAATGCTGGATTATTTGTGTCAAGAAGAAGAAAGCTCTGATTCCAATAGCTTTTGTTATAAGCTTTCTCCTGAGGCTGAGGTGAGCCAGTCTCCCAAGCCACGTGTATCATGTCCAAGGAATGCTTATTTCCCCAAGCTTCCTTCTGAAAAACTGGAAAGAGATCCTTCTTGGCAAAATCAAAAGGCAACAGATTTCCCTCTCAGTCAAGGTCAAGCCAGATACAGGGCTCCACAAAGAGACTACCTTCCATCTGTGAATCATAAGGCAATGATGAAAGCCATAAATAACTTGACATTTCCTTTTCACTCAGTTCTCTCATTTTAGGGCTCTCTTTCATGGAGAAGTTGATGAATTATTATGCCTATTAGTATCTGAAATGATGTAATGGCACTCTATCTGTCAAATAACTAAAAATTACTTGTGTTAAGGGCACAGAATGTGTCCCTAGCCTTTGCTCAAATAATATTTGGCTCTTTATTTAAAGATAATATATCCTCTAAGCAGAAAATAAATGGAAAGTAAAAAAAAAAATTCTGTGTAAAACAGATGAATAAAAATTCTATCTAGAAATTAATCATGTAGACAGTTATTTTTAGATTAATTCAGATTAAAAATGTAATATTATCATATATAGCCATTGGTCATTGCTGATGCCCAAATTAAATGTTAGTGAAAGAAATGATTGTCACCAGGATACAAACACATTTTTCACAAATGTAGGCATAACATTTGCTAGACGAGATGCAACTCGTGCTGGATGAAAGGATATAGAGGATGAAAGATATTCAAATTTATATTGTAAATATGAATTTTAGAAATGAAACCTTGTATATGAGACAGTGTTTGACTTTGGAACTCACAAGTCTTTTCTGTGTACCTTCTTGTAACTTAGCTGTGTTGCTTTGGGTCATTCACGTTAGTCTTTTTAAGCCTGCATTTTTCTAAAGAATAAAATAAGGATGGGAAAATAGTGCCCACCTACAGGAGTTACTCTAGGGATATGTAGGATAGTTGCTTAAGTATAGAGTATTTATTTTCCACAGCTATTATAACCTAATTTTTATAGTAGGTAGTATATAGTGATATATTCACTTTGTCACGCCTGTTTTTAGATTTCTAAATAACCTTGAAATGAACACTTTCATATATAAGCTTTTTTTTTTATTGGTTACTTAGTTTATTTTCTTGGAATATAATGCTACAAAAATTGCTCCAAGGTCAAGCATTTTTAGAGTTACAGCGATGTTTTGAAATTCTATTCTGGTGCCCCCAACCAAAAGTGGCAAGGTTTATTCCCAGACAGGAGGCTCTTATTGCATTGCAAATAGTCACAGGAACGTGGCTTGTTTTCGATGGAGTGACCCACACCCAGTGGTGTCTTTTCTTGGTTGCTGGCCTTTAAAAAGGCTAACTAACAAGCTGTTAGACGTCTGCCCTTTGAAAGGGCAGATCCCAGACTGTACTCCCAGACCAGAATTGCTTATTTGTTCTTGCCTGATATTTTTGTTCTGCACATGCTAGAAGGTTTTAAGATTGGTCCTAGCATTTGTCCCTAAGAGCTGTGAGCACCGCAGGTAGCTGGAAACAAACAAACAAACAAAAAAACCCATGTCATTAATATGGCTGTCATATAATGTTGCCCTCCATTACTTCAGGTTTGCCACACATTTATTTTCCTTAAAGAGAATAATTTTAAAGAGAAGAATAACATTATCTGCCATTTATGTATGATATATATATGTGTCTATCTTTCATTTATTGATTACTTACCTATCAACTATTTTCTGTCTTCTATTGTTTACCATCTATCTTCAATCTATCCATCTATCATCTATCTATATGTCTATAATCTATCTTACATCTCTATCAACTATCTCTATTAACTGTTTAGTGTTTATCAATGGTAGATTTAATTCATTTCCTAAAGACAATGTAAGAGAATTCAGGATGATATTTTCATACCTAGAGCGGAAAGAACATTATGAAAGACTGTGCTGAATTGAGTTATGAATAGCTCATCATCTAGTTCAGTAATTTTCAGGAATGTGGAATTTTAAGAGTTGGTTTGGTTGGCAGACTTTTGAGATTTTAAATCAGAGGAAACCTTAGGTCAATAACCTTTATAATAAAATGCTCAGTCTCTTTTGCCTGGAAATTTTTCTCTTGTAAAGAATTCCAATTAAGAAGCCAACTATCACTCTCCTTGCTCCTCTCACTCAACCATCTTCTTCTTTCAGGATTTTGTTCCCAACTCTGCTTGGTTGCAACCCATTATGACCCAGTTTGCTAAGGAGATCTCTATTTTCTCTTTCTAGAGGGAATCCCTGGATGTCTCTCTTAAGTTCCTTCTGATCCCAAGCTGTTCAGGGGTTGTGGTTTGCAGTTTGGGTATTCTTCGCTTTTTGTCTAAAATCCACTTATGAGTGAGTACATCCCATGCCTATCTTTCTAGGCTTGTAGGGGTTGGGAGGAGGGAAGGGGCACAGGGGGGGATACATGAAAAGACATTTTTTTTTAACTAAAAAATTGTGGGGCTTTAAAAAAAAGGAAAGAAAGAAACCAAATTATGTTGCACATGGACACAACCTTTCTCTCATCTGCACCAAGCCAAAACAAGTAGATTCTCTGTGTATCCCCATGACAGTCCATCTTGGCTGTTCTCCTATTATATGAGGCTGGGATTTGCTAAATCTTTTTCTACAAGAGTCTTTTGCCTGGTCTAACTTGTTTGGAGCTTTTTTTGTCAGTCACAAAAACAGAGGGACAGGGCTTTGTCTAGGAAGGATCTTAGATGAGATTGGTCATGGTAGAAACATGTCATCATTTATATTTTATTTCTCTTGTTTGTTATCAAGCACATCAGTGTATATTTCAGATTCATTTGTGTAATCTCTGTGGCTTTTAATAAATCCTGTTACATAGATTTTTGTACGCCGTCACTTCTACAAGCTATAAATATTTAATTATTCATTAGATTTATTTTAAAATACATTTTTAATTAAAATAGGATTGTATCACTCACTGTCCTTCTTCCCTTTCCTGTTTTGAGCAAGTCCCTGGTACCCTCCTTCCAATCCCTCCTGTGTTCTTACTCTCAGATTGATGACATTTTTTTCTTGATAATTGTTGTAACATGTGTACATTTCTATACAAACAAATATTTGAATACAGTCTTCTGAGTCCATTTTTATTGTTGTCCTATATAAAGTTTTGAAACCATATAGCCAGAAACAGCAAATCTAGAATCAGCATTTAGTTGTAACTATTACTAGTACAGTTGTCGTCACTTCATTTTATTGATGTCAGGACACCACCACACATAATATAAGCACTACCTCCTGAATTTTATCATGACTTTTGAGTCAAATGGAATCACTCTCATTTCTTTTGAGAGCAAAAGAGTCAAGAGTGTAGGTGTATATGGCTAACAGGGAACACCCATCAAAATAAAAGACATGGAAGTGAGCAAGTTAAGCAAACCTAGGTTCAAGTCACAGTTGCTTTAATTTGCTGAAAGTCATATGGCCATGGAAACTGGAGTCTTTGTCTCTTGAATTTTCTCAGATGCTCCTAGAAAAAAACCCCAAATCTGTGTTTCCCAAGACTCAGTGACATTGAAATTTCAGGGGATCTCATGAAAAACTATATTCGAGTTGGGTTTCACCTGGGCTGTGGAATACTGCATTTTTGCCAAGTGTTTTTTTTTTTTTTTTTCCCAGCCAAGTTGTATTTCCGAAGGTGACAGTTAAATCAGCAAGAGTTCTAGCAGAGAAGCCAATGTCCACAGTGACCAGGAAGTCAGAATGCTTCTCTTGCTACACAGAGGTCACATATTTTTCTTGTCTAATGACAAGTTGTTTGGAACCAGTAACCAAATAATCAGTAGCTCAGGTCTGCAAGATAGCTCAGCAGATCTCACAGATTGTTTATGCTAGCTGACTGGTGCATTCTGGGGATCTACTTGTCTCAGTACACTACAACCAGCACTACAGTTACAGATGTGTGTGACCATACCAGTTTTTATGTAGGTTTGGGAATGTAAAGTCAGGTCATTATGGTTGTACATCCAGGAATTCTATCAAGTAAGCCATCTCCTTAGTTTACCAAATAGGTCATCTCCACAGCCCCTGAACTCTCTACTTCTTAAGATTTCCAATGAAATAAATGGTATCATGTCAAAGAAATTTATTAAATTGCATAACATGTCCCTTTCCTGGAGATTCTCAGTATATAGAGCAGTACATTATTTTTACACATTTCTTTTTTTAAAAAATCCAGCCCTGTGCTATGGTTGTATGAAACTTAGGAGTTTACAGTTTGGATTATATGCTGGGGGTATTACAAGTGCATCACTTTCCACAAGTTGAGACTAAGTGCCAGTATTTGATTGTTTAAGCACCAATACTTGACTGTTTACAAGTACAAAAAACAATAAGAAAAGAGGCTAAAATTATCAGCTTCCTGCTTGTGCTTCTTGCCTTTTGTATATATCAAACCTTATAAATGCCACATTTTATTGTTAAGGAATCCAAATCTTATATTTATCAGGATTAAAAATACATTCCATGAACATAAGTAAGTTCACATCAGTCTCTCTAGGAATATGCTGCTTAGTTTTCTCCTTTTGAATGTGTAGTAATCAGCAAGCCTTTTTTCTTTAAACACTTTTTAAAATTTAGTTTCTTTTCACATACCAAGCACTCTTCCCATCCCTCTTCTCTTTCCAGTCACCCCCAGTTCCCCCCATCCCTTTCCACTTCTCAGAGAAGGTAAGGACTCCCAGGGAAAGACAATACAGTCTAAGCCTTTGACCTTTATGGCTAGCAGAAAACTCATATTTTTTTTCTTAGATAGTCAGGAGTCGTGGTGGCCCCAAACTGCAATGGAATGTACATAGTCAAGTATCACTACTGTGTTTACACATGGAAATGATCATTTAGCTATTATTGTTAGGGCTACTCTTCTTAGGTGGAGTGCAGCATTCATTAACAATATCCACTATTATTTAAAACATATTAACAATGTTGGCAGATTGTAGGATGAGTTTCCCAGAGTTAGCCATCCTGTTAGTCTCATCCAGAAACACTCATAGCTACACTCAGCAGTAACACTTTACTAGTTTCATGGTCATTTCTTTCTCCAACCAAACTGACCTGGAGTTCTCCATCACTGATAGCCTCCATTCCCAGGCTGGAGGCATAGGCAGATAAAATTTTAAAAGAAAGTCTTAGTTTTAGAAAATAGTTTTATTTTTATGGAAAATAAAACTGACAAGTAACTCACAGTGGGTTATCTGGGCTATGTGATACATTTATATATAAACAAAATTCCAGTCAAACTGTCATTTAAATTCCACTAGGAATAGGGGTTTTATTTTGATCTGTCTAACATTTCAGCACCTTGGCCAGCGCCCCTAAACAAGGGTGAATGAATTGTATTTTCAAATATCAGAACCATTGAGTGGAAAACCTAGTAACGGGAAACTAGTTTTTGAGTAATCTTGCATCCTAGAAGTTTGTGGCCATTTTAATTTGTGGTGATAAAGGATGCTCAAAGAAGTTAGTGTTAATGTCTGGAGGCTGATGACAACTAACACCTTGGCTTCGTTCAGGGGCTAAGGGAAGATCTGCATGATGATTCTAAATTAGGGATTGTCTTCCCCCGCCTCACACTGTCAGAGTTGAGAGCATATGAAATCACAGGGGATGACAATGTCTTTTTCACTTTAGTCGGGGTGGCTAAATCACCATGGTGATTACTAAAATTATGACATAGACTCATGAGACATGTGAGCAGAGATTTCAGAATTGTCAGTCATGAGTTTTCATGCACAGAGTCCACAATGAGACCAAAGGATATTTTAAGTATAGCTTTATTTATCAGAGTCGCTAGTAAGATAATGTTCAGAGATAAATGAACAAATTGCTGGGTTTAGATGAGTTCTTCATTGTTTCGGTCAGTTCAAGATACTTTGCAACTTTGTACTTCCGCTCTCTTGAGTGCTTTTCACCTGAGAGAATGATGCTCAGACACCTCAGAATTGAGTCTGAATGGCTTTCTGCATTTTATAAACTATCTCCTACATTACATTGTTCCTTGTTCATTTTGCATAGGCTTCTGGCAATTTAAGAATAGAAATTCTTCTGCTATGCATTATTTCAGAACAAGTTCTATGTATTGTTTTTCTTTCTGGACCCTTCTCATTTCCGAGGGTCCCAGTGAAATGCCACCACTCTGAAAAAGCCTTGTCAAACACTTTGTTCAAAGAAGCCAGCCCTTCATGGTAACAGTCAATTCATATTCTTTGTTTCCCTTGTACAAACACTATTTTAATTCTAAAGGATCATTCATCCTGTTATACTTACTTATCACTACTCTCTGCATCACTAAAGCAAGGATAAGAAAAATCTTATTTACATTTTTCAAAGTGTCATGCACTGTGCTGGATACCAGTTGGAGAACATTTACCAAAATAGGCTTTGCATAAACAGTAAACCTAAACAGACTAAGAGAAAGCAAATCCAGTTCATCAATTCTTCCTGATTTCTTCAGAAATTGGAATAAGAATGAAGATATTCTTAAAGTTGTGCTCTAGAGGTCCAATTTTATTCTCTGTGAATAACTCAAAGTTTTAGGCTAACACAGGTGAGACTGACAAGCTTTTAAATGAATTAGCTGAAAAGCTTCCCTTTCTTTAGCTGTCAAACAAATAATCAATATATACATTTCTTAAAGATTTTATTGAAAGATTAAAAAAACAGTAAAAAATCATTTGTTTTAACTTTATTCGAACTGGAAGTGGCTAAGATGAATTTTGTTAAAGATATTAGTCATGGTATATCTTCAATAATGTTAAAGATGTTTATGAAGCCAATCTATAAATAATATTTTTGCATATAAAGAATAGAATTATTTGTAACCAAGGCTTAAACACATACCATGTGTGAGTATATATAAACAGAATATCTTCCCTAAGCTTAAAACTGAAAGAAAAGTGAGTTATTTCCTATCACAAGGGTTGGAAAACTATGTTCCCTTAAGGCCAGCAATTGTTTGCTTTTATATGACTTGCACAGTAAGACTGATGATTATACTTTGTAAACTTAAGACCGTTTGCTGATCTTGAAGACAATCTGGGCTTGCTTTCTATACCTCTAGTTCTAGAGGACCCAACACCCACGATCAGCCTCCGTGGGTGTCAGGGATGCATGTAGTGTACATACATATGGAATTAATAAAAATAAATTTAAAATATAAAATAGTAAAGTCTTATTAGCATTTCAGAAAGAACACAATCAAATTGGTAGAGACATTGGTCAGCCCTCTGTCTGAAATGTTTACTTCTTCACAGTAGAACATTGGTGAGCCCTAATTTACGACATGGACTTAAAACATTGTTTGTCTGTTGTGACTCCTGTTGGAAACCCCATTATAAAACCTGTTCTTACATAGTATTTCTTTCTAACTCAGGGAACAATACTTAGTGATAGCAGTAGTAAACATTTATTGAATACTATGTTGTAGGCATTATTTTTATAAACAAAAATAAACCAGTTCTTACTTTGATGCTTTTCATTAGTCATTGCTGTATAAAGTGAATGACATTAGTAAAAGTATTTAACACACTCTGGGTAAGATATTCAGCTGGGATCTTAACCTGATACAGCCATTGCTGACTTGCTGAGTGGTCCTTGCAAATAACTGGAAGAAAGTCTGCATGGGCCAGATTCCAGGGTTGGAAACAGCAAGAGAAAACTATTTACTGAGAGACACATCTGTGCCTTTACCACACAGTGATAATTTGTTTCTTCATTCAGCTTCTAAGGACTCATCACATTCTCTAAAAATCCTCCCCACCAGCCTCCTCTTCTGGTGAAAATCCATGTGAACTGTATTTTCATATTATAAACTGGAGCTATTTGCTATTCAGAGGAAGTTGGAGACTTGCAGTACTTTATTCTCTTTTAAATTCTCAGATCATGTGCAAACAATCTTGAATCTATGGTCACATTTACGTTGTACATTGTAGCATTGTTTTCTACTGGTTCCTTTGGTTTCAAGGATGTAGAATTAGTAGCTGCTTTATAAAATCCAGCAAGCTAACAGGGTGCTGTGTATAGTTAGTCTGTGGCCCTTAAACTTCTGAATGGAGTACAGCAGGTGTTTTATAAACACAGAGACCGAATTGAAATAGACTGTTGTCGATACCTCTGTGAGTCTTTATTTCTTGAGCTTTCTCTGAAAGCATTTCAAGGTTGTTTCCTCCAGCCTATTAGCCTCCTATCAAGACAAATGGAAATTAACTACCTTCTCATAATTGAGGAAAGAGGTGGAGCATGCTGTTTATTCTACTCGTGTATTTATTTATTTATCTGAAGAGCAATGAATCAAGCCTTGGGTTAGTACTTGAACTTGAATCTTCTTGACTAGTAATCAATTTCCTGTCTCACCATAAAAGACTTCACAAAACTAGAAACAATATTACCTATGACTTATATTGAAAGATTGTTTTCTAGCCTCTGTTATGTCCGGTTACAGCCTCATGCTTTAGAATGATTTCCCGAAGACCATATTTTATTTTCCTGTTTGGACTATTTAGTGTTACTATTGTTGTGGTAAAACATCATGTCCAAAGTAACCGGAGGAGGAAAGAGTTTACTCGGCTTACTTTCCACACCACTGTTCACTTTTTAAGAAAGTCAGGACAGGAACACATACAAGGCAGAGCTGATGCAGGAGCCATGAAGGGGTGCCACCTACTGGCTTGCCTCTGGTGGCTTGCTCAGCCTGTTTTCTTACAGAACTTAGGACCACTAGCCCAGGGGGTTCCTCTCCCACAGGGTTGGACCTTCCATCATCAGTCACTAAGAAACTGCCCTACAGCTGGATCTTATGGAGGCCTTTTCTCAGTTTAGGTTCCCTCCATTCAGATGACCCTAGCTTTTGTCAAGTTGACGTAAAACTAGCAAGGACACTATGATTGTGTTGGCCAGTAAAATACATGAGGACAGAGCCAGCATTTTACAAGCTCTGAACAAACCAGGAGAGGATATAGGAAGGTCCCTTATATCAAAGGAATTCTTAACATCATTGGTCTTTTCTACTATTATTTTTATTGAGATAAATATTTATAATAAGTATACATTTTATCATATATTCCTGCTTTACCTTTGATACACGAGGTTTTCTTCATTTTGCCTTTAGGTGTTTTGCTTTGTAACCTTGAACAGTGTTGGATTGTTCCACTATAGAGAATTATTAACAACTTGATGTCTGAGAACATTTAGGGGATTCTTTCTAAATTTCTCATCTTCACTTCGTTGGCTCAACTGGTCTGGTATAATCTGGATCCTACTGGAAAGTCCACAGAAAAGTGTAATGATCTGAGACTGAGCTTGTTGTACCTTCCCCAATACTTCTGAAAAGTTGGTAATTTCATCCACGACAAGGGCTTTGGAAAATGGTTCTTTATTTGTGCCTCTTCCTTTCCACTACGAGCCCAGCCTTCTTTAGTAAGATTTAACCTGGTGCTACGAAAGAAAGTAATATTCAGGTGTTTGTTAAACAACTAAATGGAAAGTAAGAGAAGAGAATTTTCCTTTCTATACCTCTCAGCTGCTTTGTTTATGAACTCAGCCATTGCTACTTGAATAGACTTTCCCAAGCAGGTCAAAACCTCCTGGTTTTCATTCCTGCACAACTAAATCTTGCTGTCTTGTTTTCCTGGGAACTTTCTATTTGAAGTAACTTTCCTGCACATCATGACCTTTTGTGTAAAAACGTGCACCATCCAAAGACTGAAATGATCATTCCCTCACATCTCCCTATGACCCTTTGTTCCTTTCTCTATTTGATATACACTTCTTGTAGTGAACATTGAAGTAGTTAGCCTACTCTGCTGTCTTCCCATGGGGGAACTGAAACTCTTGCCTTAAGACTGTAGGTTTGGTCCATTCAGCCTATAGTGTGCTTTTGTAAGCTAAAGAGACTGGTATTTATAGTTCTTAAATGACAGGACAAACATTTTCACAACTTCTTACCTTAACACCCATGTTTCAGACTTTCATCACCAGCCATTTAAGCTTTCTTTTGTATGACTTTTCCTGGGGAGACAAATATCTGTTCATGCCATATGTAACACCTATGACAGATCAAAACAAAACAAACAAAACAAAAAACCGAAAACTAAATCCATCTAAGTTTATCTTGGCGAACTAGTGACTTTATAATAACATTGGCAACTTCTGGGTTGCTACATTATTGAAGAAGACTCCCCCTCTTCGGGATATTGTTTAACAACTATGTATTTCCTCCCAGTAATTGTTAATAGCTTATATATCTGGCAGAGGTGGGGGAGGTAGAGCTTATGCACTTTGTCTATGTGTTTGGTCCCTTGGGTGGCAAATCATTAGTCACTCCATGAGTTATCCTGTGAGCCTTTGTTTCCATAATAAAGCAATGGACTCCATACTGTGAGGGGCTCATCAGCTTCTATGATTTCATGATAACAATGGCTGTCCTTTTAAGCTAGAAGATTCCTCAGTTCATAGTCACAAAGTTGTGTTAATTGTTTAGGTCACTGAACCTTTACTAGGTGTTTAGCCATGTGGATTACTCATTTTGGACAACTATGTAGAAATACGTATGATATTTTTATTAATAAGACTATGGTTTTCTATAAATAGAGTTTAATGAAAAAGTTTATATATTTTTATCAGACAGAAAGACCAGAGGCTATAATTTATTCTCAGTTATGTGTATGGAGATCTTGTTGGTATTCAACAAATCTGTATTCAAACTAAATTAAAAATTTTCTCTAATGTTGGTGTTTTGAAATTGTTTTTCTCTAATTTCTAATGTGCATGTTTATGATGAGTTCAAAAATATCCATAGAACATTTATTCACCAGGAATTTATTTTTAAGAAAGACTACTTAATTTGAAATGGAAATTAGGGAGATGTTTCAGATATTGTTATTTTGTGTGAAGATTAAAATTTTCTGAGACCAATGAAACACATGCAGGACAAAGGCAAAAATCACACGCAAAGAGATGTCCCAGTTTCTTCAAAGCCATTGTGGTCCACACGTGAAGCATCTTAGCTCAAGCAATTTAAAGTTTTACCTCTGTTATTGCAAGTAAGATTCTTAACTAGAAAAAAAGTCAAAGTCACATACTAGTGTTTGAAGAAAATGCATAAATGTATAAATATGTGAGGACATAATTCAACTGGAACATTATCTTTCCCCCTTCTATTCTGCTTTTTAAAGCTAGTAATGATAAGGAAGCTGGTCTGATATTAAAATGGAGATGTAGGCCACAAAATGATTAAATTTATTACTTATAGACTAATATGCTTTTGCTAATGAATACTTCAAGAAACCAACATCTATCTCCAAGGCTGTACCATGAAGTTAATAAATTCTGTAGAGCAGGACATGACTGTAACATATTCTATACAATGTATAGAAAATATAGGAAATAGATTGAGAAATAAAACTATAAATATAAATAGACCCACAAAATTCATAATGTTTTTGTAAGAAAGTTAGCATGAGAATGATATATGTGTGTGTGTGCATGTGTGCTTTTATGTGTGTGTGCACATATGTGTGTGTGTGTTTATGTGCATATGTGTGCATACATGTATGTTTATGTGTGTGCACATGTGTGCGTGTTTATGCATGTGTGTTTGTGCATGTATGTGTATGTGTACGTGTGCATGTGTGTGTGTTTATGTGTGTGTGTTTGTATGTGTGTTGCAAGCTTTTATTTATCTTAAGTTCTACCATGAAATGTAATCATTTTACATTCTTTAATTTACTTGTTACTTTCTCTGATGAACATCACTACTTTTTGAAGGGCTGCTTGTAATAAGAGTTTTCTGGCCCGGACTTTCAGGCCTAGCCTCAAGGTTTAGACCCACAGACCCACAGACCCGCAGAGGCACATAGATGCTTACATTAATTTTAGGCTGATCGGTCTAAGGTCCAGGCATATAACTTGCTAACTCTTTACCCTTAAACTAACCCATGACTCTTATCCTGTTCAGCCATGGGGCTTGGTACCTTTTCTCAGAGCAATAAAGTTGTCCTCTGCATCTTCTGGTTTGTTTGGCAACTTTGGAGTCTCTGTGGCATTTCAACCTTGTCTTCCTGTTCCCAAAGTTTTCTTAGTCTGGTAGACCCGCCCACACTTCCTGTCTGCCTTTGGCCAATCAGCGCTTTTTATTAAACCAGTGGGTGGGACAATTATTTACAATGGAACAACATAATCCCCCTACAGCTGCTTTCCTCACCACTCTACCACCAATGTGACACTGTATCATCATGTTAATGGTTAAAATATATTGAGGATACATGACACTGTGAAGTAGATTTCCTATTTTGTTAAATTTTACACTGTATTTGGATATTTCTCTCCTGCCTACTAGTTTCCAAGTAATTACTCAGAGGCTTAATATTACTTATAAATGCTCAGCCATTAGCTCAGGCTTATTACTAGCTAATTCTTATAATTTAAATTAACCCATATATATATTTATGCTTTTCCATGTGGGTTGTGGATTGTTACCTCATTTTTACATGTCCTGTTTTCTCAACAGCTGGCTGGCATCTTTCCTGACTCTTCCCTTCCTCTTCCCAGAATTCTTTTAGTCTGGTTACCCCACCTATATTTCCTGCCTGGCTACTGACCAATTAGCATTTTATTAAGCCAATTTGAGTGACAAATCTTTACAGTATACAAGAGCATCCCATAACATTGCACTTCTTGGGTTTTAGATTGTGTAACAAGTATAGTCAAACAAAGAGAACAGTGTTACTTAGTAATAATATATATCATTTTTGAAGAACTATGTTCCAAGTAGCCTTCCAATGTGCTATTGGCATATTATTTTTTATCTACTTAGAAGTCAGGATAGGGTATGTTACTATTACACATTAGTAAAATGAGACAAAAGGATTTGAGTATCTTGTCTGTGGTTATGTAGCTACCAACTGTCTTTCAGGACACAAACTTAGAGCCAGGCTATAGAATCCTACATCAGCACTCAGTAAATGTATTAGGAAGCCCAAGTCTATGTCCTAACTCTATCAGACAATATACTTCAAAGTCTACTTCCTGTTTTGTAGGTATGATAATATGCTTTACTTGGATGTGAAGATCTAATAGACAGAATTGTTTACTAAGTAATATGAGCATAGCACATGATCAACCAATATGGTTTAATTATTTATAATTAAAATATGTTTATGTTCTTTATTTTTAAATTTTGTGTGCGTGCGTGCGTGTGTGTGTGTGTGTGTGTGTGTGTGTGTGTGTGTGTGTGTGTGTGTGGTCCTGTAAATGCATGTACCTATAGAGGTCAGAAGAGTGTTTTGGATAAATTGAACTTGGAGTTAGCAGGTAGTTGTGAGCCAGTGATGTGTGTGCTAGGAAACAAACTTGAATCCTCTTCAAGAACACTACATGCTCTTAACTATTGAGTTATTTCTCTAGTTTTAAGGTTTAGTGACTCTGAAAAGTACATCAAAGGTTCTCAATGGACTTGCAGGTATATTAAGTTCAAATGCCATATAATTTTTATGGCTTTGTGGTCTATACAATACTAGACAAGTCATCTATCACATCAAACAAGATACGCTTATGTTTAACCATCCTTTAAACTGGGAGGTCCTTGAAAATAATAGAAATTATTTTTTCCCAACATAGTATTTTTATAATTATTTGGTAATTTCATTCAATGTGCCCCATCACACTCCCAATTTTTCTCAGGTCCACACTCCCACATTGGTATCCCCTCAAAAAAGAATAAAGGGAGAAAACCACCAAGTCCAATTTATGTTGCCCATATACTCACTGGAGCATTGTCAAACTCCCAGTGATGAACCCCTTAAAGAAAATTGAGTTCTCCAATTCCATCAAGAGCTACGCTCCTCCATCTGCATCAACAATTTAAGGACTTTCTTCAATAGATTGCTTCCTGTCTGAACTGTTCCTCTCTTTTTTTTTTCTTTAATGAGTGTGGAGGAAGGTTGGCACAAAAGCCTATAATGTCTTTCATTGTTAGTTATGACATTGTAGACAGTGATACGACTGCAATAGGAGCTTTCCTGCCCATAGCAATCAGCATCGGCGTGGATCACACAGGCTTCCACTCAGTTTCAAGTGGCCCTCAGATCCTGAACATCAACCTGGTTTCTGGCTGCAGCATGGAACATGGACCTTTGTATGGTTTCCAGTAGCAGTATGGATCATGGAAATCTTTGGAGGAGACTTAATCTACAACATGAACTATTCTTCATCTCAGATATCCTGTTGCTGCTCAGATTCAAGGTGATTGTGTGGTTGGGCAGCTTCTCTGGGAGCAGGACTAATGTGGGAATGTCTTTCTGTATGCTGTGAATATCAATCTTTAACTAAAGGAGCTGTTTTGACCTTTGGTGAGCACTGTAGAAGAAATAGGTGGGGAATCAGAATAGTTAGGAAAAGAAGGGCAGGGCCAGAGGCAGATCGAGCCAGACACCCAAAGAAGAAACATGTAAGGAACACAGGCGAGTCACAGGTCACGTGACAGGCAGATTTATGAAAAGGGGTTGAGTCAAGATGAAGAAACTAGCTAGCAACGTGCCTAAGCCGTAGGCCAAACAGCATGAAGTTAATATAAGCATCTTTGTGTTTCATTGGGACTTGTGGTTGCTGGGCCCAGATGGGCGGGTCCAAACAGTGGGACTAGTCCAGGCTGGAAACCTCATTATAACACAGGACTGGTATGATCTCCATGCTGCGGTACACCCTCAGAACAGGTGTACTTGGCTACAAGATGCAGCAGTGCTCTGATACCTATTCTCCTGCAACACCTATATGGTGAATTCCCAAGAGAAATTATCATTAATTACACCAAGACAATGGGTCTAACCTGAACATACTCTCTCTTTACAAATGATGAGAACGTGTGTAGTTTGCTTTTGCTTATGACTGAAAGGATAAAATTAAACACGATCCTTTAAAGATTTATAGAATTATATGACATAATTTATTTAAATTCAAATCTAGCTGTCTCAAAATGCCAGCTAGACCATCTAAGACTATACTCATCTGTCGCTTGATAGAATAAACCACATTAACCATTGCACTTGGTAGGTGGAAAGCAAATGTAAAAAGGTAACAAAGAAAATAAACAAAACACTAATCTGTGTATGAGCAGGTATTTGATTATTCTGTCCTGTATCATTTAGACTCCATGTTTATTCATTTGAATGAAGATGATAAGGTGATGCCCCATCTTCCTCAAAATTCTGACCAACCATATACTCCAGAGAAGAAGGCTTCAGATGTCCACTAAGAGTTTTTTCAGGTTCCTTACATGCAACTTATGAGCAACTACAATATTAAAAATGTCCATTCCCAGGTACTGTTAATTGTCTATAACTCACTGAAGGTGGGTGTGGTCATGAGATTCTTCCCACAGGAGTGGAATGTTAAAGGGACCAATCTTACACAGGTCTCTTTTGGGCAATTACAGCTGATGGTGGCTCAATAGGAAAATGGCCCTGTCGCTCTGACAACAGTCCATGGCAGATCTGGAAAAGCCTAATATGATGTGAGACTTTTAAGTTTCTTGTGAATTTCATGATAAACCAGCGAAAATTTCTCCTTTGAAGAGAATATTCTAATGTTTTGATGGTGTTTGAGTTATTTCTCTTTTGACTATTTTAATGATGCTGCTATGAAAATTTGTGTGAAAACTTTTGTCTGAACACCTGATTTTAATTCTTTTGGACATATGCTTAGAAAGGAAATTGCTAGACCTTTTGATAATTTTATGTAAGTTGGTAGAAAGGGATGGTCATTTACCTTTAAATCCTTTCAGAGCTTTGGACTTCTGATAAAGGTAAATATAAACTAGTGTCTTTAAGAAGACTATTTTAAATATTTGTTGAAATTACATATGATAAAATTATGAAATATCCAAAGAAATATAAACACAATATCACTGCATACTCTGTGCTGATGGATTTATGTCAGTACAAAACACTGTAGGCTCAAATATGATCCAGTGCATGACTGTAGAAAACCAATGTGTATGTGTGTATGTGTTTGTGTGCATTTATATATGTGTGTATATGGCTATATGCTTTTCATCACCTCAAATGGAAACCCTATCCTTATTAAGTAATTATTATCCATCCTTCTATCTTAGTTTCTTATAATCACACATGTGTCTCCTAACTCTGAATTTTCTAATTCATGATATTTCGCATAATGGATATAAACATAGTTTCTGGGAACTCTTTCTTTAACTTTTTGGTATCTCTTCTGACTTTGAATATTATTTTATGCTTTGTTCATGTTGTCACATACTACTACCCACAATACATTATTTTTTTATGACTCAGCAACTATTTCATTTTATGACTAGGCTACATTTTGTTTTTTAATTACCATTTGGTATGGATATTGTGGCTCTTTCTACTTTTTGACCACTGTAAACAAAGATGCTATGACTATTTGTGTTCGAACTTTCAACAGAAGCCTGCTGTCCTCTTCATTCTTTTGGGAATGAAGAGAATTCTGGAAGGGAATTTGACAGATCAAAGGGTGATTCTCTCTGTGCTCTTAGGAAAGGGCTGTAATGTATTACTGTTTAGTTTTTGACACTATGAACCACATGGCCACCATTTCAACTATTCGTTCATAAGCTTGATATTTCTCTCACAGTTCAGAGCTTCTTCTGGGAAGAAAGAGCCAAGTTAGATGATGTTTCTAGCATGCTAGTAGAAGGTGAGATTACATGACTAATTCTTGACAGTGAAGTCTGAGTTGCAGGATATATGTAGGATCGTGAGAAAATGACTGTACCTCTGGTTTGTTCAACTTTCTTCAACTTGATATTGAAAGGAACAATTTTGGAATAGAAGTATCAAAATTACTTTTTGATCAATCAATCTTTAATGAAAGAATTTTAGTTCTTTTAGATACTAATTCTTAATCAGATGCATAGTTAGTAAAGAATTTTTCCCATTACATAGGCTGCTGCTTTGCTTGAGTGAGGGATTATTTTTTTCCTGTACAGAAGCTTTTCAGCTTACTGCGTCATATTTATTAATTGTTATTCCTAGTTTCTGTTCTCTTGTGTTCTGTTCACAAAATCATTTCATGTACCAATGAGTTCAAAGTTATTCCCCACTTTCTCTTCTATCAGATTTGAGGTGTCTGGTCTTATGTTGAGGTACTTAATCCCTTTATAGTTAAGTTTTGTGCTGGGTGAGAGATGGTGATCTATTTTTATTCTTCCATGTGCGCCCATCCAGATTGATCAGCACAATTTACTGAAGATGCTGTCTTTTGTCAAATGGATCTTTTGCTTTTTTGTTGAAAATTAGGTGCCTATAGGTATGTACAATTATTTCTGAGTTATCACTTTGATTTATTTTTCCATGAATAGCGAATAAAATTTTATGATCTAAGAGCCAGGCTTCTTTAGTTTGGCAGTTAGCTTTATCCTAAACAACACAAACTGTAAATCAGAAGATGGTGTTATGCAGAGCTCACCAGAGATGACCACTTAGTTTCAGTTTATAGCCAGTTGAAATTCTTTATTCTAGCCATTGGGACTACATTCAAGTGTTGAGTACTAAATGCATCTCTGAGTGTCCAGGGAAAGGGGTTTTTGAAGGCTAATACCATGACTTGGCAACTTGTTCTGCAGCTGTAGGGTGTTTCTGCTCATGTAGTTTAACAAAAGCTAAGATAAGTTAGCTGGAGCATCTTGACCTTGGGTTTCTAGAATAGGGCTTGGTAATTTTCTGTAGTGTTCTCCATCGAGTAGATCAAATTGTAGTTAAATCTGAAATGCCCTCAGCAAGAATACAAGATGGAGGAACCTCTGCACGCTCTTGCCCTGCCGCAGTGCAATGGCTCAGAAATGCCTTTCTGCCTTCGGCCTTTGCTGTCTGTCTGTATCTCTTTTTAAAGTTAAAAATGGATTTTTTTTCCCTCACATAATATATACATAGTAAAGTTTTCCTTCCCGCTACTCCTCCAAGTCTATCCCCAACTCCCTTTCCTTTAGATTCATTCCCTTTGTGTCTCTTATTAGGAAACAATCAGGCTTCTACAGGATAATAATAATAGAGCAAAATATAAAATAAAACAAAGCACATCTGAATTGGGCAAAACAATCAAGTATAAGGAAAAAGCTTAAGAAATGGCAGAAGAAACAGATAAAGCCACAGAAAAACACTTGTGTGTACACTCAGGAATCCCATAAAAGTATTAAACTGGAAACCATAATAGATACCCAAAGGGCATATAGGGAAAAAAGAGAGAATAAAAATATAAATAAAATAGAATAAAATAAAATAAAGAGTAAAAATATAATAAACTTTTTTTAAAAAGATATTTCCTAACACGTCAAGGAACCCTGAGTTCATTTTCTGTTGGCCATCTACTGCAGTGTATGCAGTCTACCCTTAATAGTAGCTTGTTTCCACAGTAAGCCTCCCTTGTTCATTTTCAGGTGCTTATCAATTAGAGATTACTTCTGAATTAGGGATGAGGTGTGTGTCCACTTCTTTTATCTCTAGGAGCACACCTGGTGCAAATATGTACAGGCCCTGTGCTTCCTGCTTCAGTCTCTGTGAGTTCGTATGTGTGTCCATCATTTGTGTGCTGATTTAGAGGGCCTTGCTTTCTTGGTGCTCTCTATCCCCACCAGCTCCCACACTCTTCCTGCCTCATTCTTTCTAGAACTCTTTGAGCTTGTCAAATGGATACATTCCATTTAGAGCTGAGTGTCTCTCACTCTCTGCCTGTCTTGCTATGGAACTCTGTATTTGTTCCCATCTGCTATGGGAGGAAGTCTCTCTGATGATGGCTGAGCAAAGCACTCATCTGTGAGTACAACAGAATGTCATTAAGAGTCATTTTACTGCTCTTTACTTTATTTATTTACTTTTAGAACAGTAGTATTTGGTTTTACCCTAATCCCTTGGGACATCTAGTCTCAGGTTCTTGGTCACCCAAGCAGTGTTGGGTATGGGTTCCATCTTGTGTGGTCCTGAAATCAAATCAGATATCGGTTAGTTACATCCACAAGCTTTGTACCATCATTGCACTAGCACATCTTGCAGTTAGAATACCACTGTAATTCAGAGGGTTTACATTTTTCCTTTTGGTAGTATGCAGAAAGCTGCTAGCTGTAATTGTTAAAGCTCTCTTGAGAAGCTTGGGGAAAACCAGGAAGCCATCTACACAGAATCTTAAAGCATGCAAAGGATTAACCACACGATATGTGGGAAAGTAAATTTCAGGTGTTTTGTATGCATGAAATTGATATAAGATGGGAGGGCTTGGTTGGAAAAAGGCAGAATAATCTAGAAATTATTTAAGGGTTAGAAGAACACAGCAGAAATTAGTTCCTTTCCTTATTGCAGCAGGAAAACCATGTTCTAACTTGATCTAGTTATAGTTTTGATTACAGTTTGGAAATGGCCCATTTTGTGGCCATTGGAGTCCACGTTTATAAAGCAGCTTATTTAGTGGTTGGTCTTGAAGCATCACAAAGAAAGGCAGAAACTTCAGGGTAGAATCATCCAACTTCTTATGGTCACAAAAAAATATCCTTTCCCAAGCACAATTTTTATGGAGGGTATTTCATAAAGGAAGTATGAGCATAGCTTCAGCTACCATGTCTTTTGTAGTAAGCACCAAAACCACTCTTAAGAGAGAGCAAAGAACACATTTTCAGGGGATATTGGAGGCATCAAGCAGAGTCTTTCCTTTATCTTAAAGTATCTACCATTTTTTAGCATCAGAATGGAAAGATCTGGAATATTTGATTGTAAGTAGGCCTAATAGGGTACAATTCTTAATATAAGATGGGATATAAAAAAGGAAATTTCCCACTGTACCTCTGATTCTAAGACACTTTCTGTACTTATGAGATAGAAGTTATTCCTATGTGCAAAGGAAATTGTGTCAGGATGGAGCTTCTGGCCCATCAAAGCTGTCTTGGATAGAAACAGGTTGGCCTCAGGTTTTGTTCCTGTTCATAATTAATAGCTTAAATAAGGATGTCTCAAGCCCTTGCACATGTTTAAAACATTTTACTTTATTGATTATACATATTGTGACTGTGATAGGTCAGTCTTAGTTTTCTGTTTAACTGGATCTGAAATTAACTAAGAGATGAATATCCAGGGCATAGCTGTGAGGAAGTATCTCAATAAATGGCCTCTGAGAACACCTATGAGGAATTTTCTTCATTATCTTAGCTCACTAGGAGGATACATCATAAATCCGGGTGGAACCCTTCAAAGGCGACCCAAATGATAAAAGACTCCTGCTTCTTACGGGCTTGACTTCAGGCCTCACAGATTAGTTCAGCAACCTGTTTGCTCTGGTGCTGCTGCTGCATTCTTGTACTGATTTCAGTACCTATCCTCATGCTTCCAGTTGAAGTAAGGCAGTGGTGTTCCCAGAATCTGCCGGGAACTCAGCGCCAGTTTGTGACTACTGAGGGATTCAGACTTGTGGTCTGAGCAGACTCTTGGGTCTCAAGCCTCCACACATGAAGGCAGCCACTGGACTCTACAGAGACCATTTTATTTAATACAGTCTAATAGATCATTTAAACTATGTATTAATTCTACATGTTTCTTTAGAGACCCACTACCAATTCAGTGTCCCCTATTTTATGTGAGGAAGGTTTTTCTTCCCTCCTCTTGCTAACATGTTATCCTAGCTATTCTTTCCCCCCTCCTTCCTTCCCCTTCCTTCTATCCTTCCTTCCTCCCTCCTTCCTTTCTTCCTCTTCTCTTTTCCTCTCTCTCTCTCTCTATCTTTCTTTCCCTCTCTCCTTTTCTTCTTTTTGCTCATGTCATTTTTTTAAAGACAAAGTCGTGCTATGTTGTCTAAACTAGCCTTGAAGTCTTAACCTTTGCTGCTTCAGCCTCTCAAGTACTACCATGCCTGCCTTAATTTCCTTGACAAAAAGTTTTTGTTATGTTTTCTAGAGAGAGTATCACTGTTTGGATCAGGCTGGCCCCAGACTCAAAGATCTGCCTGCCTCTGCCTCCCAAATGCTGGTTTTAAAAGTGTGTGCCAATCTACCTGGTCTCTTTGGCAAAATTTTAATTTTATCTAACAGTAGTTTTATTAATTTTTATCATAAATTTTTTCTTCTCAATTCTTCACCTTGACTTTGTACAAAAGGCATAGCTTACTTTCTTTGATAAAACAATATATAGTTTGCATATTTTTATTTTATAATGCATCCTTAAAAGCACTATTTATTTTGTCTTAGAAACCATTAGTCCTTTATTTTTCCAACAAAAATATTTGGGGTTTAATTAAAGCCATCAAAAATGTCGTTAAAAGACCATTAGTAAAAACACCTGCTGCCTTTATTAAACAGTGATATTTTCTCTAGAGCCCAGAGGAAGCTTCGGCTCGTAGAAATGTGTGTATCATACGTTTTATGGAATTGCACTGTTGGATTGTTGCCAAGTTTTGGGAATTTTTTCCGACATATCTCAGATATATCCTTGTTTTCGAACAGCTTGCGAAGTACTATGCCCAAGTGAACTAAGAGCTTGCTTTATGACTTCCTAGTAAATTTGAACTTGAGACTCGGGCTCCACAGAAGCGCCGGAGCTTTTCTTTTAAACCAGGACTGTGAGGAACCAGGAAAGATCTTCACTCATCACATGTTCCTGCTGCCTCAAATTAATACCAGCTCTGCTCTGCGGCAGGTTTGCCATTTACATGTGGAAGGAGCTAGAGTGAAGATACTCTCTGAATATACCCAGCTGGGTAGTAACATGGTTAATAACAACATGGCGGAGATGATGGAAGGGAGAGGGTCTGGGAAGGAGGAACAGTATCCTTCCCTTCCGAAAGGCAGAGGCTTCGTTTTGAATTCCGTGGACTGAAATCCCTGAGATCATTTAAAACGTTTGAAACGTGGGACTTGTGCGTGGAAGCCATAAGACAGTATCATGAAAGCCTGCCAATCCCTTTTATTTTGCTTGCATCAAAGATTCTAAAGGGAAACAGCAAAGGAGATGAAGAACGAACCACAGACCATTACTGGGACTTAGAAAACCCTTAAACCTTATTATAAAGAAGCTCTTTGAAGAAGAGATGGGCCGCAAATACTTAACCCTTTACTGGGAAAAATTGCCATTCTTTATATCTTTCATAGGGCTAGCATATTCCTGACTTGGTTATAAACCTTTGCCTTAGTCAGAATACCTGAAAGGAGTAACAATTAATAAGCGTGAAGGAACAGGTAGACGATATAATTCAAGTCTAGCTGATTCTAGAAATTATTTCCACCTGCTTTTCTGAAAAAGAAAAAAGGTAATAAAAAGAGATCCAGTATATATTACTGAAAAGAAATTCTGGAGTCTACCTATATACAGATTTCTCCTCTGCTTCTAAATAGAAACATTTTAATCAGTCCTCATTGGTATGAATTAACTAGTTCAGATACAGAAAAACTAGCCACAAAACTCTTTTTACTTTGGGAAAAGTTTGGTTTATAAAACATGAATAGACGTAAAGAACCAGGAAACTTTGAGTTATGCTGACAGATTATATAACTCAAATCACAAACAATAACCAAAATATTCATCAGGTGTAGTAGTGGGGTTTCTTGGTTCCGGGAGGCCAGAGGCCCAGACCCTGCGGCACCAGACCCCTTAGCCACCTGCCGCTGCAGCTCAGGCCCCCAGAAATGACTCAGACGCTTATATTAACTTCATGTTGTTTGGCCTATGGCTCAGGCAGATTGCTAGCTAGCTCTTACATCTTAAATCAACCCATTTCTATTAATCTGTCTGCCACGTGGCCCGTGGCTCACCTGTGTTCCTTACATGTTGCTCCTTTGGGCTTCAGCTCGGTCTGTCTGACCCCACCCTACTTCTTCTACCTATGCTCTGATTTCTCCTCCTACTTCTTCTATGCTGCCTGTCATGGGCCAAAACAGCTTTTTTATTTAAAGATTGATATTCACAGTATACAGAAAGGTATTTCCACATCACCTCCCCCTTTCTATCTAATCAAAAAGGAAGGTTTCAATTTTAACATAGCAAAATTACATTTAACAAAATAGCTATCAAGCAAGAATTCCAGTTACAATATCTAGTCTATTTGTATTTAGCAAAACTAAAGAAAATACTCTATCATCTACCTTATCTTTATGAATCTAAAGTTTAATATCCAATATACCTTTCAAAAGACTAAGAAAAACTATGCCTATAACTAATCTTCAACTACATCAAAGACCACAGAAGGATATATTTACCCAAGTAAACCAGAAGTGCAAGAAACTTCCAAAATCTAGAAATGACAGAGATGACACCTATCTGCCTGGACAGTCACCAAAAGTTTTTTTTTTTTTTTTTTTTTTTTTTTTTTAATAAAGTTGGGGCATCTATCTTCACCCTACAGAACAAGAGTCTCTTTTCATTTCAGTGAAGCAGGAAATCTTCTCTGTCTATTTTGGTACTGTTCATCAGTTGCTTTTTCTTGAGTCCTGAACAATGTCTGACAGTTTTTTCTGCAAAGCAGGAACCTGAAGGACCATCTCGGCTTGTTCTGCCAAAGTTCAGAGGTCACCTTCCTATGGAACCTGCATGTCCACTTTTAACAGCATACTATCAAGCAGCTAATATAATAACAGGTTCATGTCCATTGGCTAACCGAAGCCACAAAGAAACTAATCTCTATATGGAATTTCTTTGATGCCCATTTTTCTCTTGAAGTAAATTGATGCTGCCAGGAGCATATCTGTCTCACTGTCTAGAAAAGTCTAAGTTCTTAAAACATTTTAAATGCCATATTCTTATTGAAGATTACCTATCTAATTGCTTTATATGTTTGTATGCCTAAAAATCTAACTAACATGCATTTCTTAATTATACATTACAATTTTAAATCAGTTACATAAACATCATATCTTTAACAAGAGTAGAAAAATACATACAGCATAAGAGAATTGACCTTAAATTTGTATCAATAAACCAAAATCCATATCAATGTAAAACGTTTTCAGATTAACAACTGATTTCTTGATCTAAGTAAATTTAATTTTAAAAAAAATAATTCATATACCATATCTCCTTTTTCTTCTTAGAAAGAGATTGACTATGACCATTAACCATTTATAATGAAAACAAACATTTATAAACAATATTTTGGGAATTTGGCCATAGTTATCCTTTACTACTTCCTGTTGATTAAGGGGTGTTGAAAATCTTAAGGATTGTTGAGACTGGATCATAATCTGTAGCCATGAAGCTGATCTGGCCATCACTTCCCATCAGAGATTTTTTCAGGGGTCTTGGCTATCACTTCCCATCAGAGATTTTTTCAGGGGTCTTGGCTGATGAAACCATATTTGCTTGGAAGCAATCCACAGGCTCTCATCTTTTGTGGAAACAAAAGAAGAACTCTTCCAAAGCAATAAACCCTTAGACACAAATTTCAAAATCAAAATACCTTTAAAATATATATTCTTGTTTAACTTAGTAGCCTTTGCATTTGCAATCCATTGTGTTTCTGCAGTTAGCTCATTAACAGTTAAAAATTAAAAGAAAACACAATAACAACTAAAGTCCAGATTTTGTGTCTATTTGCCATCTTTACGTGGCTTATTATATTTTTTTACTCTATTTCTCTTTTTAGACTTTCACTACCTTCTTTCTTTTCTCTCTGAAGACTATGTACCTTTTACACACATTGTAACCCATTTACAGGTTTTTTTTCACCTGAATCTGTTTTATTGTGAATCCTTAATCATCTTTCAATCAGAAGAACTTTTAAAATACACTCCCTTAAAAAGCTGCATAGGTTTTGCAGATAAAGCTGAATCAGTAAGTTCTCTTAAAAGGACTGCATCTGTTTGTGGCCAGCAAATAGAGGAGACCCAAGAAAATGCTGCTACTAAGAAACCATTAGCTTGCTTGCGGTCTGGGTTAGATTCCCGATCAGGGAACAAATAAAATAAAGATAAAAAGAGAGAGAGAGAGAGAAAATGGGCCTTCCCAAGATCCCAGTAGCCTTTTATCAATAGGGTTGGCCACTCCCCCTTCAGGAGCCCGAAACCCTGGGTAAGCATGCTTGAATCTTAGCAGCTGACACCTGAATCCCACCACAATCAGGATTATTTATTCCTGGTCAGGGCAGAAAGTTAAATAGTAAAATTCTGACTCCTTGCATGTCCCAGAGTGTATAAAATGTCTCTATGATAAAAATTGGGAGAGAACATTCTATTATTTTATTTTATATACATCAGTCAATATACATTATTCAGTAATAACTTTAAAAATAATTTCTTATATATGCTGGCCATACATGAACAGAGTTTGGATGAAGACTTGTAATTTCAAAAAATAATTTTGTGGGGTGGGTGTTGGGGGAGAAAGTCAGAATTTGAGAAATGAATTTTGTTTGAGAAAACTGATTCAATCAGCATTCTCTTATAAATTCATCATTTTACCTTAGCATATGAACATTCTACTTTGGCAAGCTTATCACTTTCTGAACTTACTTGTTCTTAGGAAGAAATCACAAATGTTTCTCAACTGTCCTACTCTGGGGCATGCTTTATTATACAAACTTGCTCCTAATCTTTGCTTTATGGATTAACAAGCAAAGTACAGACAAATGCACATAAAGACATTCAAGGATAATTATGTACATTTGTTCACACACACAGCTTGTATTGTATAATTAGGCTGAAAGTTACATGTCTGACCTAATTTTGTTTTTTGGATTCTGTGGTTTTTATAAGTGTCATTTTGAATAAATTGAATGGTATTATATAAAGAAAAATGATTGTTTGAATTTCTTCAACCATTAGGAGAGTTGAGAAAGATGTTGACCATCAGAAAAATGAAGGGTCAGGAATTTTAGTTTTTGTCTTTTCTTATTCAGTTATTTTGTGTAGTAATTTAGAAACCATACTCTCCTACATTGTAATATTATTCCTCTAATCTTTTCTGGGGCACATTTGTATTTTTTTAGCTCTCATTTTATTGAATAAATCAAATTAATATCATGGTAAATGAAACGAATATTATTCTGACCTTGCAACTCCATCAGTGTTAGTGTAATGGGTAATTTCCATCAATGAGATATAAGATTATCATATTACATTGGGACTTATTATATCCTCTGATAAATCCTTTATATGAAATACTGACAACTTTGCATACAGCATCACACTGGTTTTCAGCAGTTACATACAACATTTTCTAACTTGTTGAATAATACTCTCCATCAAAACCCTTGAACATCATTTTCTATAAACTCGGAACCAAGTCATAGATAAACTTTTCTAATGGGGCCTGGTGATGTAGTTATACAGTCCCAGCCAATTAGGAGGCTGAGTCAGAAAAATCACAATTTTAAGGCCTGTCTAGGCTGTAATGAGGACTCAAGGCCAGTCTGGGAATCTTTGGAGACCCTTGCTTTATCAAAATGAATGACTAGAAAAAAAATGAGCATTGAGCCTATTGCATAGTAGTAAAGCTCTTGCCTAGCATGTGTGAGATCATAGATTTTTTTCCCTAGAATCACACAAACTCCATCATATAAGGCCAAAGACTTTCCTACATGAAGTATTATTAGTTAGTAAAGACTTTGTATAGCATATTCCTCTACTGTAAATATGTAACTGGAAGTATAAAAATGGCTGCCTTGAAAATTAACGTGTATTTTAGAGAATACACTAAAGTCTACATAGTAGTTCCAAAAATGTCTATACAGTCATTTATTAAAATCGATTTTGACTTTTGCACCTGAAGAAAGATTGACTTGTGTGAATTTTGCTCCATTTGGTGACTGGGATTCCATGCTACATTTTGATCATCAAGGCCAATCCTGTTTCCAGTGCCTAGATATGATTTCTGGTGATACTTTTCTGAAGATTAATTCTGTTTGGTTTTGTTTAAATATTGACATTGCTTTCTCATTTACTTCCTTCCCCCAAGGACTCAGTATGAGTTACCAACACAAATCTCAAAAGAGTCCCTCAAAAATTAAAATTAAAATTAAACCTAAAATAAAGTCAAAATAAAACTTTAAAACACTAAATCAGGGGCACAAACACTTTCCCTGAGGTCCTTGAGACCTCGCTTAATTACATTTGCCTAGCAGTAATATACCTCCTAGTAGGGCAATCATGTTATATCCCACATTTTTTAAGGTCGATTCTAGAATGTATCAAAGACAGAAGGAAAACAATAAAACTAAATTGACACAATGAGTCCTTGAGAAAATAAATGCCAATATGTTCTGGGAAAGTGATTTTTTGAGTATGACAATATTATGCTGTCTGCTGTATTTAATAGTTGCTGTGGGAACTTTTCTAACTTCTTTGTACTTTTAGGAGTTCAGGCTTAAGTTGCAAAGGAAGGAGACAGTTCTTCAGTAGAAAATGCCCCCACAGCTCTGCTGCCTCATAATTAATATAACTTTTTTGGGGGGCATCATGGTGGGAGAAGGAGACTGGCACTTTCCATGACACAATCAATTCCAACTCTCTTAGAATTTTTCATGCATGGTCATATACTCTGGGAACCTGGAAGATCTCAATGATATTTATTTATTATTTTTTTTTAAAAAAAATCTGAGCTGAAAATTAACCTCTGTAAACTCAGAATGACTTCTATTCTATCTATCTATCTATATGATCATCTATGCATTTCCTCCAATGTCTTAATTATAGACAAGTCTTAGAACCAAGACTTTCACACAGATGCTCCATGGTCCCCAGAAGGAGCTGGTCCAATTATATGTACTGGACATTCTCCTAGAGTAGCATTTTTTTCTAGGTACTGAAAAGTCATTCTGATGAGTGAAGATTTGTGAGGACATGTTCTTGTTCTTATCCAAGAGTAACTGAATAGTGAGCAAATAATAGATGTAGGTTGGCGCACACCTTGAGTAGTCCACGTGACTCAGCAAATATTTGTCTATAAAACATAATAAATCAGGAGTTGAGGAAGTGTGGCCATATTGTCTATTAACTAGTGATGACACATGCTTTTCCTTATAATTTCTTATAGTTTAGTTCAGACAATAAAGAGCCTGTACCCTAGAACTTTGAAGTTTCCCCCTACCTTGCCTTTTTTCAGGATTCTGTTTAAGGTACTACCCATACTTATGACTTCCACATCTACTCTTGCTTTTGGCTCTGCTCCATGTATTTTATTCACTTAAGACACACAGGACCATTGCCAGCATTTACAGTCATACATTTATTCACTCTGACACCAAACTTCTTTTGTCTCATTGCATTTGCTTTCCACCAGTAACAGTGTACTCATCTTTAGGAACCTGAAACAAATGCCAGCTTTCCCATTGAAGCCAACGCTATTGCCCAGGGTGTCCTTAGCTTTTGCTGGAAGGAATTAAGTTCATTATTGCATGAAAATATCTTATTTTACTTATGCAGTTTGTAGACATATCGTACTCCAATAATCACAGTGTTTCATTGAGAGGAAATTCTATTCCATATCCTGTTTATCATTTGTTCTTTATTTTCTTGTCCTAAAGATAGAATTTGGAGCCCTGTCGGTGTATGATGTTAAATAAGTGTCTCAGTCTCCTCGTCATCTTTTGATTTTCACAAATGTTCAGTGAAGTTTATTTCATTTTTTTAAAATTTTTTATTTTAATAAGCTCATTAGATCTATTCATGAAGCATTTTGATGATGCAAAAACTTTTATAAATGAGAGTTTTAGCTCATTATTTATGCATTACATTTATATTTTACTTGTATATATAGTCAGAATCTGGGGGCGTTTACACAAAAATTTATATGCCAAATAATGAATTTAATCCTAAATGAGAAACTGTAGCTGGTGGTCATATTTGCCTTAGGATTTTCTTGTTTATTTTTACGTTACTTTACATCCCCCCCCCCTTCTCTTCCTTTCTGTGTGTATATGAGTGTGTGTGAATGATGTCTTCAAATCAAGACATCAATTTGGCATTTTTGCACTGATCACATGATTCCAACATGATAATTAGTAATTTTAAAAATACTGAGTTGTCTTGTTAAATATATATCACAGTTTATAGTTGCTGACAAACAGTTCTGGATCAAATATAATGATTAGAGCCAACGCTCTGTGTTTGATATAGATAGTAAATCTGTATGTAGACAGGTAAGTGTATGTGCAAAAGAGCCAAAGGCAGTTAAATAGCTGAGCAGGAAAGAAAAATGGTGAAAAGGAATATATTCTTTGCTGGAGAGGCAGAAGGTAATGTATAAATGACTGACAATCCAATTAGAGAGTTCTTTTCAGGCAAAAATATGGCAGAGTAAAACATTATGAACAACATAATACACCATGACAAAAATTCCCAGGGTAGCCAGTACCATCCTGTTTTCAAATATATGTATGAGAAAAGCCATGAATAATGGATTTTATGTAACATCTTTGCTATGCATTATTTAAATTATTGGTGCTGACTGAAGGTGATCATAGTCTTTTTTCACAGTTTTCTGATATGGTTAATATTCACTGCTTATGATACTAATTTTAAAACATGATCTTATATTGCAGTTTTAAAGCATGTATCAGATTATCAGCACTTATAGAATTGTAAACAATAGAAATTCCTAAACAACATTTTTTTAAAGGACTCAACGTGGAGTTTGCTGTGAGACTGTCTCCTAGTAACATCAGAAGCTGCATCCATGAAGTCTCACCAACATGACTGCCTGAACACGATTTGAACAAGGAGAACACTAATAGATCAGTCAAAGTAAATGGGAAAGCCCATGATGCCTCAACATTACATAAAGAACTATAAGCAACTCAGACGTGATCAGAGGAGAAATAGTCTTCTTCAAGAAAGATTACATCAGTTGGAGAAAGTTATATTTAGGGATATTGTGTGTGTGTGTGTGTGTGTGTGTGTGTGTGTGTGTGTGTGTGTGTGTGTGTGTGTGTGTATGCATGTCTGTATATGTACATATACATATATGTATATGCACGAAAATGATAAAAGGAGGCCATGAATTTGAAAGAGAGTGAGGAAGGTAATATGGAATGGTTTGAGGTGGAAAATAATGTAATTATATTATAATTTCAAAACTACAAGAAATAGTAATAGGAGAACTGAAAGAAAGGGCATGACATTTATTATTGTTCTTCCAGAATGGAGGATATAAAAACAAAAGGGACAGCCATGCACCAAATTATGCTTTGATTGATTTTCTAATTTAGTCTTATGGTTTATTGTCCGTTTGATGTCTCAGCAAAATCTTACAAAAACTGCTGCATCTCAATTATTTCTAACTTGCAGTTGTGAAGACAAAAAAAAGAATAGGAATAAAAAAAGTCATCTGATTGTGTGAAAATATCACTGTAAGGCAAAATTCATAGATTGAAACTTATATTTAAGTGGGAAAGCTCTGAAGGACAGAAGTCAGTTTTGAAAGCTTCCTCAGAAACTAGCCAGAGTATTCATTTTATCTTACAAAGGAAAATCAGTCATGGTGCATTTATACCATCTTATCAATACACATGTGTCATGTTTCCCTGAAAATTTCCTTTGATCTTATTTCCAGATTTTGTTTCATTTATCTCTTGTCTCTCATGTGAAAAGGGCATTAACTTTATTTTTTGAGGTGGGAACACTTATATACAGAGAGGTTGCTTAATTTTGTACAAGAATCTAACGTCAGCCAGTGCCAGAGTTAGAATTTCAAAGGACTCTTTTTCTTGATCCAAAGTCCCAGTTTTACAGTTTTTATTTATTTATTTGTTTGTTTGTTTATTATTTTACTAAAGTAAGATATGGGAGTGCTATATCCAGTAGACTAAATTACTGGTAAAAATTTGTGAATGTAAATTTTCATAACAGGAATTATTAATATTTGTGTGAACTGAACCCTGAAGACAATCCTAAAATTACTCATTAAAAAAATGAGTGTTTGGCTGGTGTTTTTCCCTTGACTGTGAAATTCTTTGTTACCATTGGCTTTTGCTTTCACAAAGTAGAAATAAATACCCCAATTAATGTTTGAGTTAAAATTTGAATGATTTATCTAAATAACTTAAACAATAATTTTTATACAATATTTTATTTTCATTTTTAATTGAAAATAATTTTTATTATGCAATATATTTTGAGTATGGGTCTCTTCCTCCAAATCCTTCCAGAACCTCTTCATCTCCCCACCAACCCAAACTCACACCCTCTCTTTTTAATACACAAACAATACATGTGCAAAAACTCATATATTATATACATGTTGCTTACAAATGTTTACAAATTAAACACATGGTATTTAGATTAAGATTAAAATATATTAGTACAATCCTATCAACAGTCATCCTTCCTAACCTCATCATCTAGAAGTTATGTATGTTATACTCTTTTCTCTCCTCCCATAGGCTGCAATTTCTGCACTTCTTATCCACTATCAATACACTAACGTTATACTTCCACATTTTATACAGATGTTATCATTGTCCTTATTTTTGGCTGATTTTATTCATGTTTACTTAACTGTACAAAATTATTTCAGTTTATTTATTAATTCTTAACTAATGAACATTTGCTTTTTCCTGGTTTTGAATAGCATTCCTGTGAACATTTTAGAACATGTATTTTATTGAACATATTTACGCTTTGTTTCCGAGTTCTACTCAGTGGAATTACTGGATCATAAGATGTGTGCACATTTATTATGCTAGTTATTGCCAAATATTTCTCCAGATTTAGGCTGCCACTAGCAACACATGACAGTGCTGTGGCTATGTGCTCTTGTTTATAATTTATATTTATACATTTACATCTTTATTTTAGCTGTCACATGGGTAAGAAGTAGTATATCACTATGGTTTTTATTTTCCCTTACTCATGAAAATGTATGACCACTTTTCATATATTTATTGGTGATACTTTTGTGAAACATTATTAAAGATTCTGTCTATTTCCTTTTGGGTTGTTTGTGTTTGGGGATTAATTAGTATGAGTTTATTACACACTCTGAATGCAAGTTCTATGTATGATGTTCTGTAAAGTCCAAGAAAAAGGTTTATATGTCTAGGGCCAATCTAAGCTTATACCTTCCGCCTGTTTATACCTACAGGCAGTGTGAGAAAGCAATGGAAAAAGACTAAAATTTCTCAACATGCTTGAACCATGACTGTTACTATGTTTATTCTCTTTACCCGTGTGTGCCAGCATAATACTCTCCAAGATACAGGAGAGAATATTACTAGCTTCCTATGATTATTTCATCAGTTTTCAGTCCCTGTGATGTGTCTTTCCATTCTTACACACACCCACCCCACACAAACACACTCAAGCACACATTTTGTGCATACTAATAGCACTTCATGGTATCCTGTGCATGCTTACATTCATACTTCCATGATTGCATTCCGTATGCGTGTGCATTTGGGTACAGTTACCAGTAAAGACATAACATACCCTAGAGCTAGAGATATGATACAGTTGCAAGTCCCCTGCCAGTTGGGCACTCAACGGGGGTACTGGAAACTGAACTAAGATCTGTGAGAGCGGTTTGAGTTGTTAATCATGGATCCATCTCTTTATACACAAGGTGAATATTTTACAAGAAGGATATGGTAATTTAGCCTTGCTGTTTCAAAACGTTCAACCGTGATCACTTGGCTCCATTATTCTTCGTGGCAGGAGCTTGAGGTAAAATCACACTTCATGATATTTAAGGTGAAAGAGAAGATGAAAGGGGCCTGGAATCCCAATACATTCCCTGTGGAATTTGAATGCAATTCTCCCCCATAAGCTCATAGCTAGTGGCACTTTTAAGATGTGCAGCCTTGTTAGAGTAGGTGTGGCCTTGTTGGAGGAAGTGTGCCACATCTCCTATGTTGCAGCTATGCCCAGTGACACAACTCACTTCTTGTCACCTGCAGATCGAGATGTAGAATTCTCAGCTCCATTTTTTTAGCACCATGTCTGCTGCAGGTCACCATGTTCCATCATGACATTAATGGACTAAACTTGTAAAGTGTGAACCACCCAATTATTTTCTTTTTAAGAGTTGCTATGTTTATGGTGTCTCCTCACAGCAACAGAATCCTAACAGAGACATTCCCCAAAGACTCACTCTGTTTAACTTAGCTTCCAAACACTAAGTCTCATCTCTGACAAGTTACATCACTTCCTATAAATGACACCTGTTGGGGAGCAAACTTACAGAATTTCTTTTTGGGGGGACATTAAAGACCTGAACTCTAATGTTGGGAATTTTAAAAAAAGATGCTAAGCCTCTTTGATATTAAGATACACATTTTTTCTTTGAAATACTGAATGAAAAATACTACATGGAAATCATTTTCCAGGGAATCCTAAACAATCTAGCAGGAAATTGAGATAATAAAATTGTGAACATGCCAGGGATGACTCAAATTTAATCCAACCATTTTCTATGCTTAAGGAACACCGAGAATTAAGTAAGAACAAATTTTACAAGTCTGGGTTGAGTTTCAGGGCTTGAATGTCAAATGATATTAAATCTCAATTTCTGAGGGTTAGAAACAGCAAGACAACACTTCCTCCTTTCGTGGCGAGACTCCCAGAACTTTATAGAACTTGTCATGGTGTGTGTCCCAGTTGCTGTCAAACAGGCTGTTATATATCTTGCTAAATGTAGGTTTGAATTAAAAATCCTCAGGTCTTTATAGGAATACTCGCTTAGATATAGCTGAGGGGATTCTGGGCAAGATAAATGACTCCACCATCTTATCATTAAGAACTGACCAGAAGCAGGCACAAGGACATGCTCTGTTTAGACTAACTGAAGACAACTGAGAACTTAATTAGTTTAAAATAAGGATTTAAGTGACAAGCCTTAGCTCCTACTAACTGGGGGATGCCATTAGATGTACACTTTAAATTTATTCTCTGTCTATGCTCTACACACAGAGAAAGGAAAACTATATAAGTATATTTAGCCTTCCCCATGAACATAAAAGTCCTTTATAGAGAACAGGTTGACACTGTCCACTGAATCTTTGTCACAGTCTATTTTCCAAGTAAACTTGATTCTATGAATAGCACTGGAAAGCTAGAAGATTCAATTTTCCATTTTTATTGACCAGTTCATTTATGTGGACAAGCAAAGGGGAGAGTACTGGAGGAAATGGGTGACTAAAGATGTGCTTTTGTTCCTCAGTCAAGTGAGGTTCATGAAGTTTGAGGCACATTGATACATGCTGTTAAATCTAGTCTTTTTCTACTAGATCATGTTGCTTTTAATAGCCAAGATTTTCTAGAGGGACAGAACTAATAGAGAACACACATACCTGAGAAAGAGAGAGAGACAGAGACAGAGACTCAGAGAGAGACAGAGACACAGACAGACACAGAGAGAAACAGAAACAGAGTGTGGGAGAGAACAGGAAGCAGAGAGACAGTATAAAATAGAACTCATTAGATTTGCTTTCAAGATTAAGAACAGGCTAGTCCTACAGTGACCATCTGCAAACTGCAGAATTAGAGACCCCAGAAGCTTCTCAATCCGGAAGGTTGAAAACCTCAGAACTAGATGGACAACTGATGCTGCCTTGCTCTAAGGTTTTCTAATGTCTGTATTGTGAATTCATGTTGAAAGCACACGTGAGTCCTATGCTGGCCAGTGATGGCAGCAGTAATAGGTGCCCCGCTAGGAAGAACTGGTTTCCCTCTCTGACAGGTTCTCTTTCTTTCCTATCTGCTCCTTTGGAACTCTGCCTATTGGACTCTGTGACCACATTTAGAGCAAGTAATTTTCTCAAGTAGGTAGGTTTTCTGAAACAACAAAATGCCTGAGAGAAATACTTTAAAAGGCAGAGAAGCATATTTGAACTGTGCTTGTATGGCACTTTTAGGAAGGTAGTAATGGAGAACTTGACGAGAGGAGCTGTTGACAGAGGAGGGCTATTACTTCACAGTCCTTTTTTTAACTGGCTTTGCCCATCCCCTCATCCCATGGCCCCTTTCTTGATTTCTGGTTTCTGGAGATACTCACTTCAGCTCAAGCCCAGAAATATAAAAGTTCAAGTTCAAGATATAGATTTGAGAAAGAACACGCAGCATTTGTCTTTCTGAGCCTGGGTTACTTTGGTGTAATAATTTCCAGTTGCATCCCTTTTTTCTACAATTTTTGTAATTCACTTTTCTTCAGTACTAAACAGAGTTCCATTGTGCATAAATACTCTATGTTTTCATTATCCATTCATAATTCGATGGGCACCCATGTTGATTCCATTTTCTAGCTGTTGTAAATACAGTAGCAATAAATGAGACTGTGCAAGTATCTCAATACTAGGGGATAGAGTTCTTTGGGTTTATACCTCCGAGTTGTATAGTTGGGTTATATGGTAGCTATATTTTCAGCTCGTTGAGAGCTCTCTGAACTGCTTTCCACAGAGCTGCCCCGGTTCACATTCCCTCTAACAGCAGGGACATGTTTTTTTTTTGTTTGTTTGTTTGTTTTGTTTTGTTTTTTTGTTTTTTTTTTTTTCGTCTTGCCAGAGTTCTTGTCAGTTGATTTTAATCTCCTTTTTCTTGATATCTGACAAAACCGAAAACTTTAAAACTGTTTATTAGTCATTTGTATTTTTTTCTTGTAAGGAATTTCTGTTCAGAATTTGTGCTGGCTGATTTATTTCAACTTGATGCAAGTTAAAGTCATCAAAGAACATGGAACATAATTGAGAAAATATGTCCATAGAATGGCGTGGCGGGCATGTCTGTAGGGCATTTTCTTAACGAGAGCTTCACAGGATGTGCCCCAGCCTACTCTCATTGGTGCTATCCCTGGGCTGTTGGTCCTGGCTCTGTAAGAGATCAGTCTGAGGGAGTCATAAAGAACAAGTCAGTAAACAGCACTCCTCTATGGCCTCTGCATCAATTCTTACCTCCAGGTGGCCACCTGGTCTGAGTCTCTACCTTGGTTTCTCTCAGTGGACTGTGACTTGGGTTCTCAGGATATGTAAGTCAAATAAACCTTTGCTCCTCAAATTGCCTTTGCTTGTGGTATTTCACCTTAGCAATGGTAACCTTAACAAAGACAGAGTCATACTTTATTATTTTATTGGATTGTTTACTTTCTGTTGTTCAGAGTTTTTTTTTTTTTTTTTTTTGAGAGGGTGTGTATTCTAGATAGTAATCTCTTATCAGATGTACAGTTTGGGAAAACACCATTGCGTTATATTTGAGTTTTAGGATACTACCAGAAATACCTGATTCTTCTCCTGCCTCAAAAAGAAAATTGGACTTAATTGCCCATCTTATATACTAAGGGCCACAGCAAAAATGTTATGTATGATCAAGTAATAGCCTAAAAAGTAAAACATTAATAGACTTATGACTGGTTGATTTTTGTCAAAATAATTTATGAATTGGGTATTTGCTTTATCAGTTTTATCCCAGTTCATATACATAGGTCCCTTTTTAGTCAGTGTTTCCATCTTGAAATCTAGAAAATGGCAATTCTAACACTCTTCCCCACAGGATTCCGTACTGAGAAAGGTCTGCTTATATCAAAGCTCCAGACTGACTTAAGAATACCTTAATAAATTTTAAATGTCAGGGAGAAATTAGTGATTGAAGGATATTTTCCAGTTTAAGATTTTTTATCATATTTATTAATGTGTGTTTTATTTTTGAAAAGTTTTGCTTATGGACGTCTACTTTTCTAGCACATTGAATGTTCACTTTCAAGTTGCTTAATGTGCTAAGGTGTAGAAGTCACTGAGTATGCCAAGTCCTGCATTTTATTTGTAGTACTCCCCCAACCAAGTTGGTTTGTCATAAAGCAATTCACCTTCACAAAGACCTTAACTACTGACTTGGTGACTGAGAATCACTGTACCTTTTCAGGCTCTCAATGCTTCAAAGGCAGCCAGGACTGCATTTTGTGTCTGTCCTCATTCATACATCCGTCTTTCAAGGCAGATTATACTCATTCTCTCCATCCCCATCCTTATATGTGGAAATAATTACTGCATGTTTGGGTGAACAAATACTGGTTTGTCTTGAGCCTTCCTTAGATACAGACCATATTGCACATAACCAAGTCTGTTCATCTTTTATTTACATTTTCGTGAAATTTGGAATACTGAGATTAAGCCCATAGTACATATAAACTGTATCTAATTACAGATAAGTGTATTGTATGCGCAGGTCTCTCTAAATCTTCCTTTATACACAGCTGCCTTTTGAAGACATAAAGATGCAGTAGATAATGGAACCATTCTATTAGATTAACAGGAGGAAATTTTCATTCACAGCTACAATATGGATACAATATGCATTTGACTTACTCTCTTTGTGAGCATCAAGTAGATGTCACGATTTCTTTTTAAGTCCTTGCTTGAAACTGGCTGTTTTCATAATTTCATGTTATTTGAAATATATTTTGTGGAATAAAAATTTAAAGCCATGTAGATTATTTTTGAGAAATGAGCACATTCTTTAAAATAAATCATTTTAGGTAAATCTCGTCTACTAGGAAGGATGGTTTTTATGAGGCAGTTTTAAAACAAGGCCCTGAAATTATAAATGCCATATGATAGCTTCTGAGGGAAGATATACAACAGATTTTCAGTTGAGATTTTACACAAGTTCAAGAAGAGTTGTGCATTGTGGGAAGGGTGTTTTCATCTTGGGTGGCTATGCTACCTCAGCAATCTTGGTGGGCTCTTCTTTGTTCTAAACAGAAGCAGTGCTATAGATTAAAAGCAACTTTTCAGGATACTTTTGCCATTATTGCCTTGCCATTTTAAGATTTTCTTGTGGGAGTGTTTTAAACTCTGTTATTATAGTAAGGGAGTAAAATGAATAAAAATCATACATGCTTTGTGACAGTGAACAGTTAGCATTTGTTCGCAATTGATGATTGGTTCCAGGGCCTTCCCACCCTGTCCCAGGGTATTTAAATTTGAGGATGCTCATGTGACTTATATGAAATAGTAAAGTACTTCCATTTAAGTTATGTGTACAAATACTCTCAGACATCTTGAGTCATCTATAGAATATGTATATATATATAAACAGGATTAATATATACATATTTTTGTTACATTTTGTAGTTAAAAAATAATGACAAGTAATAGTTCATATACAAGATGAATAAATTTTTCAAGCATTTTTACTTATAGTGGGGTGACTGTATAGAGACAGAACTCACAGATACCAAGGGTTGTCCATGTTTAATGTTTATATTTAGAGTCATGGATTGAAAGCATCTCATAATAATTTTGCTATTATCTATCTATCTATCTATCTATCTATCTATCTATCTATCTATCTATCTATTTATTTATTTATTTCTATTTTATGTATATGAGTGTTTTCACTACATGCATGCAAGCACACTGTGTTCCTAGTGCCCAGAGAGGCCAAGAGAGACCTTTAGATTCCCTGGAATTGGAGTTATATATGGCTGTGAACCATCACATGGGTACTGAGAATTAAACCAGGTCCTCTTCCATGAGGAGCAAGGCTTCTAACCTTTGAGCCTTCTTATTAGCCTCCTTCTGATCTTATAAAATGAGGATAATACCAGCAACTTCTCCAAAAAATATCAGTGTTGATTCAAGAAAATTATTCTTTGCCTATGTCCAATGGATAACTATTCATTATTGTACTTACCATTTACTATTGGTATCATTTGTTTTTTTATCATTTTATTAGTATTCATGGTACAGGATATACATAAGACATGGCAGGGGCTTTGATGATTTCTATGAAAAAAAGATTCATATTTCTTGTACTCAGAGAGCTGTCAGAAAGTAAGGAGATAACATACTTAAATAACACTTTTATTAACAAATGAATCCATTGATTACCTTAAAAGGGGGGATTGCGAGTAATGGGTAATTTCATTGAGAAAATGAGATTATTTTCAGATTTGAGTGAGAAGTATGTGGAATACTGGAATTGCTGGCTCAGAAAATGTTCTCTTAAAGATGAGTTTGGAAGAGTGAATATAAGTTGGAGATTTCATGTAGGAAAGTTTTTCACTCCATAGAGAACACCAGAGACAAGAAAAAACACCCAGGATATAGAGGGATTAGCAAACTATAAAGTGTGGATAGTGTATGAATTTGCATGGAATGTCATAAATAGCAGGAGATCATAGACATAGTTATTTACATAGCAGAAATGTATTCATTCCCATTTCTGAAGGTTGAAAGTAGAAAAGCGAGGTTCTAGCAAAAGGGTGAGCTTTCCTGTGGTTTTCTTCTTCACTCCAAGTCCCTACATTACTGCCTGTAGGTCTGACCAGCATCACCACATCCTCTTCATCTAGTGCATCAGTTGGTGACTCACTGAGCATTATTTTAGCTGAATCACCTATATGACCTTCCTTCCAAATATGGCCACTATCTGAGATACTAGGGGCTGGAACTTGGAAAAAATGAATTTGGTGAGGACATAGTCACCCAAAATAAATGGAAAGATTGGAAATATAATTTAGTGACTATTGTCAACTTTGAATGATAGCCTAGAACTCTGAAATTGATTTCATAGATCTCTGAAAGACACTAAGTGCTCTTGACAGAGAAAGGACCAAAGCAGTACTAGAGAAAGCTTAATCTTCTTTAACATAAAAATCAGATTGGGAAAACTGAAACAGGGGGTTCAAATAAAATACTTTGTGTGAGATTAAATGACCTCAAACTTATAGGAAGTATAGAGAACCCCCCAAAAATCAACTGAAATATGACTAAAATGAAATTGTTTAGTTTTTGTATTCAGATTGGTTCATGTATGGAGAAAAAACACAATAAATCTGAAATTGTTATCACTGGAAATGAAAGATAATAACCATTTCATTTATCTACAATATGTATCTATGTTAGATACATGGATATAACATCTGTGTTAGAAACTGGACACACACACACACAAGCACACACACACTACATACTGAAGGTGATGGCCAATGAATTAAGGCTTAAATCATATCTGAGTTTTAATATTCAGTAGAACACAGGGATCCTCTTGAATGTGATGAGCTTCTTGGAAATAGCTAATAAATGAGATAACACGATCAGAATTCAGACTCCCCAGTCTAACCAAGTAGGCTTACGTCTCATGTACAGAAAAAATCCTGCTTTAGAAGAAGTTTCACAGAAAGAGATATTCTGGGACTGTAGTGTTGGGAATCTGTTTAAACATACCGCATGTAATAGGTAAGTGAAACACCCAGTGATGGGAAATCCCTTCCTGACTCACTCCTTTTAGCGACTTCAAGTGCTTTGCTCCTGTTTCTTTGCTGATTGTTTCAGAGGAGGAGAAGGAAATGACAGTATAGATGGTCCTCACAAATACACAATTTCACATGGGGAAGATGGTAAATGAGGTTTTTTCACTTTTAGTGTATTTTTTTCTTTTCTATTTAGTCTTCTCTCATATATTACACTCCAACCAGTTTCCTCTCCTTCCTCTCCCCCCAGTCATCACCCACAACAGATCCACTCTTCCTTGATTCCCTTCATAAAAAAGCAGGTTTCCTAGGAACATCAACCCAAACATAGCATATCAAGTTACAAGACTAGACACATCCTCTTATATTAAGGGTGCAGAAGGTGACCTTATAGAAGTAAAAGGGTCCCCAACATAGACAAAAGAGCCAGAGACAGCTCCTGCTCCCACTGCTAGGAGTCCCACCAAGCTACAAATAAGCAGAACACCAAAATATATATGCAGAGAACCTAGTCAGATCCGTACAGGCTCCTTGGTGTCAGTTTAATCTCTGCAAACCTCTGTGAGCTCCGATTGTTTCTGTGTGCCATTTTCGTGTGGTGTTCTGGACTCTCTGACTCCTACAATTATTTCTCTCTCCTGCAAGATTCCTTAGCTCCACCAAATTGTTTGGCTCTGGATCTCTGCATCTGCTCTCCTTCATTGCTGGATGAAGCCTGTCTGATTATGACTATGCTGGGCTCCAGTCTATGAATACATCTGAATATCACTAGAAATCATTTCATTGACTTTTAAATTTCAGTTATGTTTGCTTCTGTCCTAGATCTCTGGACCATCCAGCCTGTGGTTCCTAGTCCCCCAGGAAATGTGAGGCATGGACTTCCTCTCATGACATGGGTCTCAAGTGGGACCAGGAATTGGTTGACCACTTCTACAAGTTCTCCGTCACCTTTATTACCCCAGAACATCTTTCAGGCAGGACAAATTGTAGGTCAAAAGTTTTGTGGTTGGGTTTGTGTCCTAATCTCTTGTCTGATTCTAGAGATTGCCAGTTCAGATTCCATATACCCCATTATTAAGAGTCTTAACTAGGGTCACCCTTGTAGAGCTTTGGAAGTTTCCATTTACTAGGTTTCTACCTCACAACAGAAAAGTCTCCCGATTTCTGTTGTCTTTCCCAGTACACACTCTCTCTTCATCTCCTTCAACTTTTCCTTCCTCCTCCTATCCCACCCACCCTCAGGTCCACCTGTGAAATCTATTCTGTTTCTCTCCAAGGGAGATCCACCTGTACCCTGATTGAGTCTTCCTTGTTACTTAGCCTCTATGGGTCTGTCTCCATTATTCTTTACTTTCCAGCTAATATTCATTTGTGTATGAGTACATAGTGTGTTGGTCTCTCAGAGTCTGGGTTACCTCACTCAGGATTATCTTTTTCTAGTTCCATCCATTGTCTAAAAATTTTGTGATATTATTTTGTTAACAGCTGAGTAGTATGCCAATGCATAAATATACTACATTTTCTTTATCCATTCTTCAGCTGAGGGGCATCTAGGTTGTTTCCAGGTTATGCCTATTATGAAACAAGTTGCTCTGAACATAATCAAGAATGTTTTTTATGGTAGGCTGGAGCATCCTTTAGCTATATATATAGCTATATCTTGACGTAGATTGATTGCAAATTCTCTAAGAAACCATGTTGATTTCAAAAACGATTATATAAGTTTACATTCTGACCAGCAATGGAGGAGAGGTCCCCTTGTTTCACATCCTCACCAGCATGAGTGGTCACGTGTGTGTGTGTGTGTGTGTGTGTGTGTGTGTGTGTGTGTGTGTGTATCTTAGCCATTATGACAGCGTAAGATGAAGCTTTAGAATCGTTTTGATTTGCATTCCCCTTATTGATATGGATGTTGAACATTTCTTAAGTATATCTCAGTCATTTGAGATTCTTCTGTTGGAAATTCTCTGTTTAGATCTATATCCCATTTTGGATTGGATGCTTTGATTTGTTGTTGTCTATTTCTTGATATTTTTGATATTAAGATGTTCAGTTCTTTATATATTTTGAAAACAGCTATAGTGATAACATGAATGGTAACTCACGCCTTTAATCACCAGCATGGGAAAGACTGAATGGTGACCCATACCTTTAATCCCATAACTCCAGAGACAGAGATTTTCCTGTATTTCTTTGAGTTCAAGGTCTAACTACCAAACCATTGTTTTTGTTTGTTTGTTTGTTTGTTTTGTTTTTTAGTTCATACCTTTAATCCTAACTCTAGGATAATGATTTAGAGATGATCCCAGAAGTAAAACAACTGGGTGAAGAAGATATTTAAGGCAGGCATAGGCAGACACTCTAGCATTCTGTAGAAGCAATGAGTCAGACTGAGGACTCCTGAAGTAGCTGTTACCCCGAGAAATTGGCTGGTTGAGGTTTGACTGTGGTTTATTTCCTCTTGTAGTAAGAGGTTTCTGGCAAAGACTTTCAGGCCTAACCTCAAAGTTTAGACCCACAGACCCGTAGACCCACAGACCTGCAGACCAGCACTCCCGCAGTCCCACAGAGACACACAGATGCTTCCAATAGTTTTAGGCTGATCAGCCTTAGGCCCAGGCATATAGCTTGCTAACTCTCTACCCTTAAGCTATCCCATGTCTCTTGTTCAGCCATGCAGCTCGGTACCTTTCTTTAGAGCAGCATAGTTGTCCTCTGCATCCTGCAGCTTCTCTCTGGTGCTCTTTCTGGCATTCTGTCCTCAGAGATTTTCTTAGTCTGGTAGCCCCGCCTATACTTCCTGCCTGCCTTTGGCCAATCAGCTCTTTTTATTAAACCAGTGGTTGGGACAATTATTTAAAATGAAACAACACAACCTCCCACATCCTCTCTCTGATATTTCAGTTTTTCCCCCAATATCTAGCTCTGAGTTTTCATTAAATACCAACTAGAATTCATGTTTTACTTGGTGCCCAATGTGGGGCATGAATTCCCCAAAAAGCTGCTTGCCAGCGAGAGCAACATGTGGCCAGAGGAGTAATTACTGGTGTAGTAAGAGGTTTCTGGCCCGGACTTTCAGATCTAACCTCAAGGTTTAGGCCCGCAGACCTGCAGAGACTCACAGATGCTTACAGTAGTTTTAGGCTGATCGGCCTCAGGCCCAGGCATATCACTTGCTAGTTCTCTACCCTTCATCTAACCCATGACTCTTTTCCTGTTCAGCCTTGTGGCTCGGTACCTTTTCTTAGAGCAGCATAGTTGTCCTCTGCTTCTTCTGGGCTTCTCTCTGGCATTCTGCTCTGTTCTTCCTGTTCTCAGAGTTTTCTTAGTCTGGTAGCCCCGCCCACACTTCCTGTCTGCCTTTGGCCAATCAGCACTTTTTATTAAACCAGTAGGTGGGACAATTATTTACCATGAAACAACACAATCTCTTACATACTGGTTGACCAAGCAGAGGTGATGTATGCCATTAGTCCTAGCACTTGGAAGGCAGAGGCAGGATCCCGGTGAGTTTGAGGCCAGCCTGGTCTACAAAGCAAGTTCCAGAGTATCCAGGACCATTAACACAGAATAACTTGTCTCAAAAAAAAAAAGAAAAGAAAACCAAACAAAATAAGGCCTGGAGAGATAGTTTTATCCTCTGATATTCCAGGCTGATTTTATTAAATATAAAACACACAACCACAAACAGCTCTCAGTCAGATATGGAGTTAGTAAAAATCTTTTCCCATTCTGTAGGCTACCATTCTGTCCTATTGACAGTATCATTTGCCTTACAGAAGAATTTCAGTTTCACGAGGTCCCATATATTAATTGTCAATCTTAGTGCCTGTGCTATTGGTGTTCTGTTCAGGAAGTTGCTTCCTGTGCCAGCAACTTGCTTCACTTTCAACTTCCTTGAGCAGTGGAGTTCAAGGTTCTTCTCCACTTTCTCTTCTATGAGGTTCAGTGCACCTTTTCTATGTTGAAGTCTTTGACCTAGTTGGGCTGGAGTTTTTTTACAGGGTGATAGATATGGATCTATTTTTATCTTCTACATACCGCATCCAGTTAGACAAGCACTATTTGTTGAATATGATTTCCTTTTTTCCCCATTGTATATTTCTGACTTTATAAAAAATCTGGTATCTGCGGGTGTATGGATTTATGGCTGTATCATCAGTTTGATTCCATTGATCCACCCGACTGTTTTTATGCCAATACCTTGTAGTTTTTATTGCTATAGCTCTGTAGTACAGCTTGGAAGCAGGATGGTGATACCACTGGAGATTCTTTTATTGTACGGTATTAGTTAGCTACCCTGTTTTTTTTTTGTTGTTATTTATAGATATGAAGTTGAGTATTGTCCTTTCAAGGTCTGTGAAGAACTGTATTGGAATTTTGATGGGGATTGTGTTGGATCTGTAGATTGCTTTTGGTAAAGTGGCCTTTTTTTTTTTTTTTTTGCCATGTTAATTCTTCTACTCCATGAGCCTGGGAGATTTTTCCATCTTCTGATAGCTTATTTGTATTTATTCTTCAAACACTTGAAGTTCTTGTTAGACAGGTCTTTCACTTGCTTGGTTTAAATTACCCCAAGACATTTTATATTGCTTGTGGATTTTTTCAATATAGAACTTTTATTATGAAGAGACATTGAATTTTGTCAGAGGCCTTTTTATTTTGCTTTCTCCATATATGATGATTGAAAGTTTGATGGTCATAATAGTCTGGTATTGCACTTGTGGTCTTTTAGAACCTTCAACATATTTCTCTGGGCCCTTATGAATTTTAGGTTGTATTGAGGAGTCAGGTATAATTCTAATAGATTTTCTTTTGTATGTTACTTGGCCTTTTTCCTGTTCAGCTTTAATAGTCTTTTTCTTCCTTTTGTTGTGAGAGGACTTTCATTTCTGATCCAATCTCTTTAGTGTTTGGTAAGATCCTTATAGTTTTATAGGCACGTTCTTCTCAAGATTAGAACATTTTTCTTCAATGATTTTGTTAAAATGTTTTCTAGGTCTTTTCTTCTTCTATTCTTATTATTCTTGGGTTCGGTATTTTCACAGTGTCCCAGATGTTCTGGGTATTTTGTGTCAGGAACTTTTTAGATTTGACATTTTCTTTGACAGATATATTAATTTCCTCTCTTGCATTTCTATGCCTGAGAATCTTTCTTCTATCTCTTGCACTCTGTTGGTGAATTTTTGCCTCTATAGTTCCTGTTTGCTTACCACGATTTTCTATCCCCAGTCTTCCCCAAGTTTGTGTTCTCTTTATTGATTTATTTCCGTTTCCGGGTCTTAGACAGTTTTACACATTTCCTTCACTTGTTTCTTTCTTTCTTGTCTTTCTTTAAGGGATTTATTTATTTCCTCCTTTGTTTGTGTTTTTCTGCATTTCTTTAAGGAATTAACTCATTTCTGTTTTAAGGTCTCTATCATCTTAAAATACCTGAAGGTCATTTACTTGTGCTTCAGCTACACTGAAATACTCTGGAGCTGCTGTAGTGGGACGGCTGGACTCTGGGGCTAACGTACTGCTCTGGCTATTGATGATTGTATTCTTACACTGGTGTCTAGGCATTTAAATTTGGGATAAATAAGGGTCTAGATGCCAAGTTCTGAGTTTGTCTTTATTGTATGAGTGTTTTGTTCTTTATTTTTTGTGGCCAGTGTGACTACTCTGAGGGAGTCTCCATCAGATCTGGATGCTGAACATCTGGAATCAAGCATGGCTTTTGGTCTCGCAGGAGTGTCTCTGTTCTGACTGGCACAGCCTGTACCTGAGCGGCAGTCTGCCAGCTGTATAGAGGCAGGCATAGCACTAGAGGTGGAAGAAGGGCAGAAATTGGTACCAACTAACCAATAGAGGCCCCAAGTTAATAGTAAGAAACAAATGGGGGACTTTACAACACATGAGAAGCTGAAGAATTTAAGGAAATTATAAGGGCCTGTTTTAAAATGTGTGCTCCATTAAGCACAATGAAAAACCTGAAGGGAATGAATAAATTTTTAGGTTTAGCCACACAATTCAAATTAAAGCAAACAGAAGACAATGGATTAAACACCCCCCCCCCCCCCCATGAAGAGATTAAGAATAATAAAAGTCTTTTAGCTAAGAAAATTCCAGGTCTAAATGCATTCACAGAAGAATTCTGCTGTTGAAAGAAGATCTACATTCAGTCTTTCTTAAACTATTTGAGAAAAAAATAAGTAGACAATAAAAGAAAAAGAGAGGTCTCAGACTCCACCGTGGAACAGTTATTATTACACAAAAAATACCTAATAAAGTACTTGCGAATATGCTACAGACATATCTGAAAAGAATTATCTATCATAGTCAAGTTGTCCACTTATCCATGAAATACAGGGATATTTCAGCATAGACAAGCCAATAAGCCACATACATGGACTTAAAGGCCAAAAAGAATCACATGATCACCTCAAGAGGTGTAGAAAAGTCCTTTAACTAAATCCAACAAGTCTTCTTGATAAATTCCTAGAGAATCTAGGGCTAGAGGGGACATATGATAAAAGATTTATATGAGAAACTCACAGCCAACAGCATCCTAAATGGGAAACACAGCTTAAAGCGATACAACTAAAGTCAGGATTTAGACAAGGATTTCTACTATGCCCACTTCTTTTCAATGTTGTACTTGAAGTACTAGTAGAAACAATAAGACCAGAGAAAGAAATTAAAGGAATAGAAATAGCAAAAGAGAAAGTCAAACAATCCCTATTTGCAGACAACTCAGTACTGTATATTAGAATATAAAATTTTACTAGACAACTTCTAGATATGATCAGTAAGTCTATCATTTGTGGTATAATACAGAATCAACATGCTCAAATCAGTAACCATTCTACACTGCCAATAAACACACAGGAGATTATGGACACACCCCTAATCACAATAGCTGCAGAGACAATAAAATATAACTAAGAAAGTGGAGGACCTCTACAATGAAAACATCAAACCTTTATTTAAACAAAGAGATGGAGAAAGGACCTTAGAAAATCGAAAGACATCTCTGCTCAGGAAATGATAGAATTAACATTGTAAAAATAAACTTTCTACTCATTGTTATTGACAGATTCAATACTAACATAATCTAAATGCCCTTTCATTCTTCATAGATATAGAAAAATACAAATAAACAAAATCCTGTTCTGAACTCACCTGGAGAGCCAGTACTGTTGGTGGGTTTATGGGCGAGCCAGTCCTGAAGTTGTTATCATAGGAAAAAATTCCCCCTTACTTATCTGTCATGTGGAAGCATGGGCATGACCTTTGCAGCCTGTCAATGCCTGAGTCAGATGGGAGAGCTGGTCCTGAGGACAGAAAGGTAGGAGAGCTATCCCTGCCTGCCATCAGTTGTGACACTTACAGGCCCTGCACCTCACCTGGGTAGCATAGTATAGAGAATCCTGTTGGCTGAGTTGTGGGTAAGCAAGCCCGGAAGTTGTGAGCATGGAAGAGCTGTCTCCATTACTCACCTGTCAAGTGGCATCATGGCTGGGGAAGAGAGGCCACCTCTTCACTCATCAACGCCTGAGTTATATGGGAGAGCTGGTCCTGAGGTCAGAAGAGCAAAAGGGCTGGTCCCGCACCCCACCAGTTGCAGCACCTGAGAGAGTGGCCCGTATGTCATGCCTGAGCAACACAGTAGAGCTGATTCTAAAGGTGTAGGTGTGGGAGATGACTCTGAGGACATGAAAGCCGGAGAACTGGTTTCTTCCCTTTCTCATCTCTGTTGAACTCTCTAGGACAATACAGAAGAGCTCATTCTGGGAGTGAGGACGAAGAAGAGTTGGCAGGCTGACCAACCCTGCAACTACTCAGACCCAGACCCAGGGTTATAGCTTGGCCCGCTCCAATATCCACCCCATCTATGATCTTCTGGAGCAGGTGAAGGAATGGGTGTTTCAGACCAAGGTTTGTTGTTGTCGTTTTGTTTTTGTTTTTTTGTCTGAGTTTGTCTTTAATATTTATCTCTTTCTCTGACCTCATGTTAATCTAATAAGGTGTGGCTAGGATTAAAGGCTCAGGTCTGGTGGTCCACCCAGCTCCTTGGTCTATGACAGCTTAGCTTCATGACAGAGATACTGGAAGAAACCACGTTTAATACTCCAATTCTGGGGATTTTTGATTCCACACTGCCACCAAGTAGAGCACTGCCACTCATTGCTCACAAACCTCATTGAGTGTTTCACAGCAGGCTCTCTTAAAAAAGCCTTACAGTTTTTGCTGATAAGAGTCAGAAGCCTCTCTTAAAGGAGTCATGCCTCTGCATGCTACCACCAAACAGAGCCCTCCTGAGAAAATGCTGCTATCAAATAGCTGTGCATGATTCTGTTCCCTTTTTGTCTGTATAAACAGAAACCTTAAATCTGTCATAAACAGCTCATGCTTGTACTGAGGATTCTTTGAGACTTTGGGAAACTGCCTTGTTGTAGCTCAAATCATCATGCCACTCTGTACCAAGGACCACTTGAGAGACACAACTAGGAAGCTGTGTTTTCTCTGTTTCTGTGTTCTAGAACCTTTATAAAGCTTTCTCAGGCTTTATGTGGGTGAATGGACACCATGTTACAATACCATTAGTAGTCAGAAGTTTTTCTGTCCCACCTGGCTGGTCCCAAAACTATGTAGTCCCAAATAATCACACAAAAGCTTATATTACTTACAAACTATTTGGTCTATGGTGCAGGCTTATTGCTTGCTGACTACTATACTTCAACTTATCTCACATTTCTATTTATATTTAGCCATGTGGCTCGGTACCTTTTGGCTCAGTGCTGCATTCTCATCCTGCTTCCTCTGCATCTCATTGTCATCCCTTCTCTGTTCTTCTGCTTCTTAGAATTCTCCTATTCTGATTGCCTTGCCTCTACCTTCTGTCAAGCTATTTGAACAATCAGCATTTTATTATTTTATTAAACCAATATTTACAGTAGAAAAGCATAGTCCCATAGCAGAGCTGCATAGGTATATCATAGGTATATAGGTAAACAAGAATATCTATATAGCATGTTCTAACAAAAATAGCCTACAAAATTAAATTTGGATTAATATACAAAAATCTACACCAATGTAAAATGTTTGAGAGTAATTGTTGCTTTTAGTTTAAAAGCAGATTCAGTAATCTACCCTATATCCTATCCCTATATCCCTCCTAATTTTAGAAAGAGATCCTTGAATCTTACCTTCTTTGCTTGGTTTCTTCCATGACTATCCACCCCAGTTCTGGGAAGTTTCTGGGCTCTGACCCTGGGAGGTATTTCTATTTAGTCTCTGCTAGTAGTGTGTCATTGAAGTGCTCTGCTTGTGACTTTGCTGTGAGCAGTGTGCTCTGTTACTGGGACTTTTCCTCAACTTTCTTAGACCCTATGTTTAGGTAAATGAGCCAGTTACAAATGTATGTAGACTTACTTTTCAGAATTTCTTTAGACTGACTCTTCTTAAATAATAACCCGAGACTTCTTATTAAGTATGAAAACTTGGCCTTAGCTTAGGCTTGTTTTCAACTAGCTCTTTAAATTTTAAAATTAACCCTTTTCTACATTAATCTACATTTTGCCATGTGTTTCATTACCTTTCCTCTAGAATATAGGTCTGCTTCCCTTTACATCTTTCCGGCAATCTGCTCTTCCCATAGTTCCAATCTCTGCCTCAAAGTCCCATCTAACCCCTCTTGCTTCATTATTGGCCACTCAGCTCTTTATTAAGCCAATTAGATGCTGTAGGCAGGCAAGGTAAAACAGAGACACATCTTTACAACATAAATTGTTCTAATATCCCACAACAGCATTCTATCCCACAGGTACTTCTCAGGCATGTTCATTGCTTTACTAAGAAATGTAAACAATGTAAATGTCCTTCAACTAATAAATTGTCAATAAAAATGTGGTAAACATGCACTATGAAATTTTGTTCAACTCTAAAAAAAATTTAAGCTATTAACTTTGCAAGAAAAATAATGGAACTAAAAAAGATTATATTGAGTGAGGTAACCAAGGCCCAGAAAGAAAAAAACATCTCATGTTCTCTCTTATTAGAGATTTCTAGTTCTAAATTTCAGATGTGGGTACATAGCCTGGAGTAAACTCAGAAACCAGGCGAGAAAAAACAGGACTATTTCCAGGATGTGTGTTTGTGTTTGGTGTGTTTGTGTCTGTGTGTGTGTGTGTGTGTGTGTGTGTGTGTGTGTGTCTGTGTGTGTCTGTGTGTGTCTATGTGTGTATGTTTGTGTGTGTGTGTGTGTATATTTGTGTGTGTGTATATTTGTGTGTGTATGTGTGTGTGTCTGTGTGTGTGTATGTTTGTGTGTGTGTATATTTTTGTGTGTGTATGTGTGTGTGTTTGGTCAACAGATTGGGGATTAGCAAGAGACATGCTTAGGTAAATTGGAAAGGGGTATCTTTAGGGAAAAGAAGAGAGGTAAAAACAGAAGAATAATGGAGGATAGTCAGATTCTGTGGCAAGTGAGTTTCCTACCAATAGAATTCATGCTGTGCCTTGTAGTGTTGGGGCAGTAGGATGGATGTTCCTAAATCTTTTAATTTTCTGAACTTTATAAGTTTCCTAGTGCTATGAAATACCTTCCTCCCTCCAAGAATGAAAATTTTAATTCAGAGAAAATAGTTGCATTACTGTGGAGAGAGAAAGTAGAGAAAATATTCAAGGCACGATAATGTTAAACCTTCAAATTCTCAAGTCCAATTAGATACACTCATTGCTTACAACTTTTGAAACATGGGCTGCTAAAGCGCAGAGGGAATTTGACACCCCAATGAAAAACAAAAACTTTTTATCTGAATGTGTACCAGATTGAACTAAATGCTTGCTCACATATTAATAATAAACTCCCAAAGCAACCGAGCTCATTAGCTATTATAATTACCTCTTTCTCTAGAGAAGGCATCCAAGTGAGAGAGGGGCTAAGTGCACAGCATTCTGTTTAGGGGTGCTGAGTTCTCATATATATGCCTGTGCCCTGTCTCTAAAGCTGAAAAATTCTCATTTCTTCCTAGTATTTACCAAAGCGGTGAAGTGGTGAAGACTTCTTGGCTACCTGGAGATGTAGTTTCCATACAGACCTTCTCCTTTGTTTGAAGTAGTTTAGCAATGCCAGAATTTTTTCCAGTTTCAACTGAGTTTCTTCCAAGCACTGAATCTATGGGTATTTGCCAACTCGCAGGGCTAGAAGACATGATATAATAGTGCCTGCAGGCAAGGAATCTGGTCTCTGGGACTTATTGTTATTTACAGAGTTGCTGTGAAACTTGGCTTGGGACATAGCCTTCTGGGTTGGAGCCAAAGTGAGCATCTTTGGTTAATCAGTGTGTGTCCATGGAGGAAAAGAAATAATTGTTGGTAAGCAAAGGCACTGTTAATTGATAACTGTGTGTCGTTTGTTTTTTAATCACATTTCTAAACCTGGGCAATCTCATCCTTTTGCAAATGGTCTAATATGGGTATTAAGCTAATCCCTGAAAATTTTTAATTTTGCTATTTGCTTATTGATTGAAACATATCCATAGAATGTGAAACTGACATGAGTCATCCTAGGCTATGATTCTTGTTCTTGTCTTACACAAGGAAATAAAATATGTTCTGTGCAATTTCTTATGTCATAAGATACTCTGGGTATATCCAGGAACATGCCCCAAACTAGCTGTATCTTTCTATGCACATATGTACAAAGAATATAATATGTGGCCATCATGTTAAAACAGGTTTCAATCTCAGTACTGACACTAACCATCTGTGTGGCAGTGAAAATTAACATCCTCAACAATGCTTGCCTCTCTTCTACAATATGGCCTATAATTTGTGACTTAAAATATTCTTATGAAGATTAAATGGAATGAGATATGTAAAATGTGCTGGCACAATAAATTGCATCCAATTAGTCATTTACATCCACTACATGACGATTTTTTTTCTTCATGGTATTAGGCTACTGGTTTGAAGTCTTTATTTTTTTTTTTTTTTTATGTTTTATGACTTGGCAAGCAAGAGTCTTCATATGGACAGTAGAATGAAATATTGCCATTTGGCCTGACCAGAATTTGTGGTTCCCAAAGCTATTAGACATTTGGTGAACAAACACGAAGCCAAACACTGTTGCTTTGGACACCAGGCAAAGTACTAATGGGTAAGTAGACTTTGGCCTTTCTCAATAAGAATAAGAGGTTCACAAGTCACTAGCCCTTCACTGCATGCCCTACAACTCCAAGTGGTGCCAAATGGATAATTGAGAGTGAAGCTGTCTTTCCAGCCATACTCCGCACTGGAGAGAAAAATAGGAGAATTACAGCCTTTAAAATGTATGCATGTTTCTTCAACAGAAAATTATTTCCAAGATAAAACTAATAACAAAAATTTTTTTATCCTAAGTACACTCTATAGCAGTAATTATATTGCCTTTACATTTTTATTCTTATCATAAACTTAACTGATTGCAATCTTTTTATTTCAATTAAAAAAAAAACAAGACATGGGAAATTAAATATTTTGTCATATAGCAAGTAATTGTCAACAACACATTTGGGATTTGAATCCAGAATCTGAGCCTCTTCAAAACTGAAAAATTAATAATAATAATTATAAGAAAAATAAAGTTACAATATTTGAAGAAATGTTAGACCGTTTCCAAGAACCTGGGTTTTTGTTGTGGTGTTTGTTTGTTTGTTTGTTTGTTTATTTATTTATTTATCTGCCTTTATTTCTAGGAAATCTCTAGTTGCGAAAGTTGTTTAGTCTTAATATTTGTCTAGGGTTTGATGAATCTGAGGTGTTTTGTTGTTTTCTATTACAGACAAGTCCCAGTAGGTCATAGGGGAAGGAAGATTGATAGTATTGCTTAAAAGCACTAGAGACCATCATAACTGTCCTGTAAAATTCATCCTTTCCTAGATGGAAATTAAAATGCTTTGGGAGTATCTAAGGGTGTTTCTGTGATTAACCTGATTTTCCAGATGCTCAGAAATGTGTTGCTTTAAAAGTAAAAAGGAACATTTCATTTTAATTTTATTCTGTCCTGTCAGTCCTTCATTTTCTGGATGACGAGCAGCCTTTTAGTTTACTGCCCCCTTTACCAGTTTATGAACATAGATAAATTCTACAGTAAGGACTTACTGAAAATGATAAAGCTCTTAGTTAGGCGAAGAACTTCTCAGTTTTAAGTTATTTTAATTGTGCAAATAACATATGCCCAGGGTAAGGAAGAAACAAACCAATGTTCTAGAATTACTGAAATGTAAAAGTCTAATTTCTTTTGCTATTTTTTGGTTTCTTTCTTCAGTGGTATAAATATAGTTTTATAAGTTTTCAGAGATCATATTTTATATGTGAACTATATTCCATACAAATACTTACAAATAAATTATTTTTTACGTAGATACTGATACATTTCAGATACTGTTGTACTTAGGTCTCTCTCAAACACACACACACACACACACACACACACACACACACAGAGAGAGAGAGAGAGAGAGAGAGAGAGAGAGAGAGAGAGAGAGAGAGAGAGCGAGCGAGAGAGAAAGAGAGATCTCAGGAAAATTCTAGAAAAATCATGACAGTGGATCAGAATATTCTAATTACTGTCTCAGAACCTAATCAAACAATGGTAGAAACACAAAAGAACCATGACTATCTGACACACAATTATTAGAATAAAATGTGTTATTTTTAAATATGGATGCCAAGGGAGAAAATAAAAAATTCATATATAATAACTAATTTGGTTCCTCCGTTTGAAAGGAAATCATACTGGATGACACTCAGATCTTCAGAAAGCAATAAATAACAACATGCATTAAAAAGTACCAAAGAAAATAGACTTTTTCCTTAGTTTAAAACATTTGTGTATAACTTAAAATAAATACTACCACATTTTCTTTTGAGCTCTGTAATATACAGGTACACATAAGAATTAGAAGATAAATGATGGAGGTAAATCAACACTTTGGATACAAGTTTATATCATTTTATATAAACTAAAATATCTTCTGTATTTAAGAAATATATTTAATTTATAGAATAAATTTTGTTAATTGATGAATATATAAATGATTGGATAAATATAAAATTAATAGATATATTTACCACTTTGTATGAACTATCACAATTCTAGTTTCTGATGACTAAAGAGTTAATGATGATGTATATGATAATTTTTAGCGTAAGCATTCAGTGTGTCACAGCATATACTTAAAATCCAATACATAAAATAGAATCCTAAAAATAATAAACAATGTTAAAGAAGTTAGGAAAAGTATTTTAAAAAGCAACAATGACCAAAACAGAAGACCAAAAACATACCAAAATAATAAATAGGTAAGCCTAACACCAATCCTCTTGACTATTATGATAAATAATAATAAGGCATTTCACCTAAAGGTGCTATTTTACTCTTCAATAAAAAGCCAAGTATTTTCTATAAAATAAATAGTTTAGATATGTTACAAAACTAGAAGGTAGAAAATATATGCTTTGCGTGAAGCTTTAAAAAGCTGACACAATTAATCTAATATCAGCTAAGTTGATCCCAAAGAAGAAAAATCTCTAGTAATAAGTTTCATAAAGAGATCAATTCACCAAGAATGCATTTTAAGTAGAAGGGTTCATATGCATACAATAACAAAGCTCAATATTCAGAAAGCAAGAATAAGAAAATAAGAAATAAATGATTAAAAAGTTTACTACATATAAATCAAATAGTTGAACAGTAAATATACATTTCTATAAAATTTTATAATAGATCAAATAACTAGTAGACAATGCTTAGTATAGTTATCACTTCTGTGAGATAGGGACAATGGTCAACTTTGAAGGTGAGTAAGTGCAAACTTTGGGGATGATGGTAACTCTTTACCTTGGCAGAGCTGTGATGCATGTATATGTAGACTTGGAACTTGTATTATTAAATATGTGAGATTAATTGCATGTATACAACTGTAGATATAAAAAAAATGTTGGACCTGAAACACATACACACACACACCACACATTATATTGACATCTGTAGTTTGTTTTATACGTAATTGATTTTTTTTTTTTTTTTTTGAGACAAGGGTTCTATATATAGCCCTGGCTGTCCTGGAACTCACGTTGTAGACCAGGCTGGCCTTGAACTGAGATCCCCCCTACCTCAGTCTCCCAAGTGCTGGTGTTAAAGGTATATACCACCACTGCCAGGTTCTATATTTAATTGATATTTTATAATACTCAACAGAGAGCGGGAGGTAGGTTTTATTCATTAAGGATTAACTAAAGTATACATTCAAGCATGGTACAGGATCGTATTAATTCACTGTCATAAAGACTTAGATCAAACTCATGTAGCTGGTAAATATCAGGGATACTGTTTGGACTTAGCTTTCCAATACCATTCTTGAGTGTTAAGCTTCCCTGTCAAAATATATAATGACAGGCTATAGAAATGGCCCAGATAAGATGAAAATAGTTTTATGAAGAATATCTCTTCACTTAAGTCTTAGTACGTGACATAGTTGATGATTTTTGTAGCTTTACCCTCTCATTTGCTGCCCTGAATCACGAGGGAAGAAATAAGAATCAGAGGGAAATGTGCAAGAGCACACAGCTGTTTTGCTGAAACTGAAGTCCAGATTGCTATTCTTTCTATACTATCCACGGACGGCTTTGAGACCCTAAAGGGTCACATTATCTATGTTGTGCTGTTTCAGGCTTCGCATGATGACTTAAAGAAAATCTTTGTAAAATTCACCGGTCTCATCATCTGTATAAGGACTGAATGAGCAGTTCCTACCTAGTTCCTCACATAAATTAGGATGGCTCTGTGGGATAAAAGGGTGAGCAGATAGGAAATCATTCAGCAAAGTGGAAGCTCCGAGGTTCACTGTATAGAGAATGACCTCTGAATCTCTAGCTGATTCAGACAGTCCAAACAGCCTTGAGACAACAGAGGACATTCACTGACCCTTTGTGTCCTAGATTTGAATCTTATCTTTATCTTAATGAGGTACTGGCTCTGTGTTAAAACTAAGTCAATATACAGTTAGATATATTTGTTTACTTTCCTAAAGCTTAATTTTATTCTGATTTGTTTTTAATTTTATTTCATATACCTCAGCCATTGATATGGTCTTCTAAGTCCAAACTATAAAGAAAGCTCCATTCAGAAAAAGTTGAGTTTCCTGGATCTGTTTTATTTTTTTTTTAACTCTTCACTCCTGTTTTTTAAAGATTTTATTTTAGCATATTGCATACATTTCTTTATCTTTTGTAAATATGCATATATATGAAAATTATAATCGGAAGTACTATAGGTTTTCAATATTTTAAAGATTTATTTTATTTGTGTGGGAAATAAATCTTTGAAAAATGTACAACTGGTGACAGCCAGAAAGAGTCTGTTAAGGGGAAAGGAATAGAGAGGGACTTGTTTTCACAAGTGTCAAAGAACAAGAAAGGCACGTAGCAGTTAAAACAAAGCCTGGGACACACAATACAAGAGATGTGTTCTGAAAGTAACCATGGCAATGAGTTCTTTTAACAGAAGACATTAAAGCAGTTACATATGGGTGGATTTTTGAAGACAGTAACATACACACACACACACACACACACACACACACACACACACACACACTCACACACACACACACACACACACACACACACACACACACACACACACACACACACACACACACACACACACCCCACATTCTGGCAGAGGCCAGAAGAGGGAGTTGAATGCCCCAGAACTTGAGTTAGAGGCAATGTGAGCTTCTTCTGTGAATGTTGGAACTCAAGCTGAAGTGTTCTGGAAGAATAAAATGTACTATTAACTTCTAAACCATCTGCCAGCCCGGAAATATTATGTCTTAGAGAGCCTTTTAAATTTATACTTTACTAATTGTACTTATTTACTTAAAATTTATTTTAAGGATAAAAAAATCACAATATTTCCTTTCATGGTCTGTAGGGTTTATGTGCTACTTGGAAAGATGTTCCCACTCACAAGTTATTTTAAGGCCATTTTACTCTTACTCTGGGATGTGGTAGATGATTATGTTTTGAACACTCACTCCCCAGTTTATGGTGCTATTTGGAAGGATGGTGTGTTTTTAGGAGGTAGGAGCTGACTGTTGAAAATAGGTTATTAATGGGCATTTCTTTCAATTTTGTATCTATTTCTGATACTGATTTGTTTACTCTGCTTCCTGGTCCATGCCATATGAAGATTTGTGCCATAAACTTTCTGAACCATAACACATAAGGAGTCTCTACCGTAACCTCCACCATGTTATCTCCACCATGATGAACTGAACTCTTCGCAGCAACCATGTGTCCAAAAGAAATTGTCTGTCTTCTAAGTGGTTGTGTTTAGGTGCTCTATCACAGTGCTGAGGGGTAACTAATGTGAATGACATATTTTCTTCTAGAAATACTTTTAGTACTTGGCGTGTGAGAGATAGTGATTAATTATAGTTGTCTCCTGGTAACCACACCATTAGCTGAAAGATCCATCTATCCCCTATTGCTTTCAAATATCCACCCATTTCTTACTGATTTCTAACAGCTGCTCATATCCTACTGCTTTCAAGGATCTGATCATATCCTCCTGCTTTCAAATATACAGCCATATCCTGCTTTCAAAAATTCTGCTGATTTTAAATATCTGCTCATATCCTACTGTTTTCTAATATCTGCCCATATGCTGCTGTCTTCAAAAATCCACCCATACGTAACTGCTTTAATGTCTTCTGGTAAAAGAACCCATTGCCATGGTTACTTTCAGAACACATCTCTTGTATTGTGTGTCCTAGGCTTTGTTTTAACTGCTACGTGCCTTTCTTGTTCTTTGACACTTGTGAAAACAAGTCCCTCTCTATTCCTTCCCCTTAGCAGACTCTTTCTGGCTGTCACCAGTTGTATATTTTTCAAAGATTTAGGGTCTTAAGTTCTCTCCACATCCTGCCTGTGTCTTTTCTCAGTATGATCTTACTGAACTTAAACTTTGCAGAGGTGTGCTTTCTACTAACAATTGAAAAATATGTAGTTGCAGTCACGTGTTACCACGAGTAGGGTGACAATAAGCATTGTTCACAGTAGTAGCTGTTCCATTAGGATTCATCTCTACAGTACTTGTACACAAAAACACTTGCCTATTTCTGATTGTTTCTCATTTCTTTAATGCTATAACCAAGAAATCATTGGGAAGGCCAATGTCAAGAAATTTCAAGTACTTTCTTATAGGAATTATGGATTTAACCTTCATATTTACGTAAATAGTGAGATGGGGCTCTGAGTTTTCTTGCTTTTAATGTTTTACTCACAGCTTTTCAGTTCCAGAACAACATTTTTGGAAGATATTATATCCCTTTATGGCTGAATATCATTGGCATCTTTGATAAGAATCAATTCACTATAAATGCATAAAATTGTTTTGTTGTAGTCTCTTTTACTAATCTATATGTTGGTTTTATGCTGGCATCATATTATTTGTATATTGTAGTTGTGTAATTCATCTTAAAGTCAGGAAGTAGAATGCCTCCATCCTTATATATTTGCTTTCTCAATTCTGCTTTTGCTCTTTAGAATGTCTTCTGTTTTCTATGTGTATTTTAGGACTGTTTTCTTGTTTATGTAGGGAAAAGTAAATAAAATTTTTATAGGAGTTGCAATGAACACGTATGTAACTTATGGTATTCTGAAGTTGTTTTGACAATATGAACTTCATTTAATGAATACAGGTTGGATAGCTCTCCATATAAGTTTGCTAGATTTTCATTCATGCATTATAGTTTTAAATTATTTCATTTTTGCCATTTTTAATTTGAAATATATATAATCATATTGTCACTGAGATTATTTTCTTCATTTTATTTTTGGATGGCTTATTTTTTGTGTCTAGAAATGTTTTTGGTTTTTGTATCTTGAATTTATTTCCTGCAACTTTTCAAAATTATTTTTCTAAGCTTTTTTTTCTGTGATGTCTTCAGGGTTTCTTGCCTATAAAATCACACCATCTGCATCCAATGCTAATTTTAATCTTGACCTTTTGATTTTTTTAGATGTTCTATTTTCCTTTTCAGCCAGTTTAAACAAAAATAATGGGCTTCATCATGACATCACTCCATGCATACATAAGAATTGTTCTTTGCTTCTTTTAACCTCTGCCATTTTGGATGCCATTCCTCTAACACTGGTCTCCTTCTTACACATAAATAATCCCCATTCTGCTTCATGTCATATATATAGGTCTATATATAAACTCAAGTTTATGCTTTACATAAATATTCTACATGCACAAAAAGTGATGTTTTTTCTGTCTTAATCCCTCTATCCTCTTTCCACTCCTTCTTTTTTCCTAATCACCTCCTTCCCTCTCTTGCTCCTTGCTCTAATTGTTTTTATGTAGCTGTGATAAAAATCCATGACCAAAAGCAACACAGAAGAGGGTAGGGTTTATTACAGCATGTACTTCTAAGAAACAGTCCATTACTGAGAGGAGTCCGAACAGACACTCAAGAACGAAACCGGGGCAAACACTGGAGGAACAGTGCTTACTGGCTCATGCTCAGAGGCTTTTTATTTAGCTGCCTTGGGATGGTGCCCCATCTAGGGATGGTCCTACCCTGTGGGCTAGTCTTTTTTGCATCAATTAGCCAGCGAGATAACACCCCTAAGACATAACCGCTGGCCAATCTGATGGAGACAATTCAATTGATGTTCCTTCCTCCCAGGTGACTATAGGATGCATTAAGTTGGTATAATCTAACCTGAAGAATTCTCTTCTACTTTTATGATAATTCTTTTTCTTGGATAATTATCTTGGCTAGACTTTGAGCTTTTCAGGTTTTTTTTTTTTTTTTTTTTCTTCTTCTTCTTTCTACTGAATGAAATACCAGCAGGGGACTTTTATTATGTAAACATTATTAAGTTAACTTTTCTTTAAACTGGATTCTTTATGGCTTTTTATCTTGGACAATTTTTTAATTTTGTTAAGTGATATTATTGTACCCGTTAAAAAGATGATGTGATTTTTCTTTTATTCTCAATGTATTATTTCACATGGATGTTTCATATCCCAATGATAAATTCTATTTCCTTATAGTACATAGTAGCTTAATATATTTGTGAACTTGTTTTGATCATATTTTGTTGAGGTTTTGAGCCTTTGAATTTATCATAGGTACTAGCTTTTAAGAATTTTTCTTGTGATAGATTTGGCTTTGATGATATTGACCTTTGCACATTTTGCCAAAGCATTAAGAGTTGAACCCAGGAACTCATGCATGTTCGATAAGTTTTCTGCCACAGACTGCCATTACATGCCCTGATTTTATCTTCACAAAACAACCTTAGGAATATTCCCCTATACTTAGAAGTTTCTGTCTCACCAGAAACTCTCAACTACCCAGCAGCTGTCCCGCGCCTTCTTTGCCCGCAAACAAGATGCAGTACAACAGGATCCTTCTGCAGCAGGTTTATTGAAGCTTCACACACTAGGGCAAAGAACGGAAGACCCCAAGCCTCCCAGGCAAGCCGCTTTTATAGGCAACATTGTTTATCTCTGACGTGGGCCTTTCCCATTGGTCAGCACACCCTCACCCGATATGATGTATCTGTCTGGGGGCCAGGCTTCTTGCAGGAAAATTACAAGGTGTCATGCGCAGTGACTTGTTTACTAAGGAGCTTCCTTAAACCGCTTAGTCATAGGCCCAATACAAGCACCATCTTTAGGGTGCAGCTGGCTCCCTACAAGCAGCCTCTTCCTAAATAATTGACTCAGAGGCTTAATATTATAGTAAATGCTGGGCCAGTAACTCAATTATTACTAACTAGCTTTTACAATTAAATTAACCTATGATTAATATTTATGTGTACAACATGGCTTGGTACCTTTTCTCTAGTATTCTCATTTTGTTCTGCTTCTGGCTGATGGCTGCATCTCTGTCTTTTCTCTTCCCAGAATTCTCCTAGTCTGGTCTCCCTACCTATAAATTTTTATTAAAACATTTTATTAAAACATTTTATTAAATCATTTTGAGTGACTAATCTTTACAGTGTACAAAAACATTATTCCACAGAATTTCCCCATTTTTTTTTAAGAAAACAAGAACCTTGAATCTAATCTCCTTTGTTTAGCTTTTTTTTCCTGACCTTTATTGGTAACAACTTGTAACAAACATTGTAAACAAAGACAAACATCCATAATCCATTTTGGGGGAATATAGACATACTTTTCTAGACTACTTACTGTTTAAAATAGCAGGATTTTTGCTGCTAACACTGAGTTGGGAAGCCTCTCTTAAAGAAGCTGCACCACTGTTCACCTCTAGCAAATAGAGTCCTCCTGAAAAAATGCTGCTACCAAAAAGCCATTCTTGACTCCGTTCTTTTGTGTCTATAATTCCTTTATAAACTTTCTTAGGCTTTATGTGGTTGTATGTGCACCATATTGGAGCACCATTTGTAGTTGGACGTTTCTGTCACACAACAATTCCCAAATGCTAAGATGCTTAATATTATTTATAGGCTGTTTGGCCTATGGCTCTGGCTTATTACTTGCTAACTCTTACACTTTAAGTTAACCCATATTTCCATTTATGCTTAGCCACATGGCTTGAAACCTTTTCTCGATAAGGCATTCGGCATTCGGATCTTGCTTTCTTTGCATCTGGCTGTCATCTGCATTTCTACGTTTCCTCTACCCAAAATTCTCCTAGTCTGATTGCCCCACCTATACTTCTTGCCTGGCTACTAGCCAGTGTTTCATTAAACCAAAACGAATGGCAAATCTTTACAGTATACAAAAGCATTATCCCATTCCCTTTTCTATTTTATTTTTTTGGGGGGGCAGGAGAGTTTGAAAGAATTTTTGTACAATTCTTAAAATCTTTGTTAGACTTCATTGTTTTATATTCCTTTTTTTTCTGATAAGGGACTACTGACTGGCCTCTTTGCATGTTATTGGTCTGCTAGTGCTTCCCATATTTTTAATTGATTTTGTGTATGACATTGTTTACAAATTAAACATTTATTTTAGACTCTTACATTAACAACAATCATTTCTTTCTTTTTTTTTCATTTTTTTTTGCTAACTTATGGATTTGTATTTTTTTTTCAATTCCTTAGGTGTAAACTTTGTTTATTTGAGGCTTTTAAAATTTTTCTGTAGGTTTTATGATGAACGTCTATCTCTTGCTTTGCTAGGACTTTATTTCTAGAAATAGTATTCTTTTTTAATATACAAATCCCTTTATTTTTATTTTGTGCGTGTGAGTATTTTTTTCCTGCATGTTATTGCATCATGTATTTGTAGTGCCTGTGGAGACAGAAAAGGACACTAGATCAAACGGGGCTGAAGTTGCAGAAAAGTGTCAGCTCCCATGTAGGTGCTGAGAACCAAGTTTGGGCCCTCCAGAAGAACATCCAGCTGGCTCTTGACAGTTGGAGCTTTTTATATTTCTTTCACCACTCTGTTTCTTCTACAGCACATCTTCTAGTCCATAAATTTCTTCTGAGCAAGCTGCTTGGCTTCCTTGTGTATGACATCCTCTTCTTTCCTTCCTTCCTTCCTTCCTTCCTTCCTTCCTTCCTTCCTTCCTTCCTTCCTTCCTTCCTTCCTCCCTCCCTCCCTCCCTCCCTCCCTCCCTCCCTCCCACCCCCTCCCTCCCTCCCTCCCTCCCTCCCTCCCTCCCTCCCTCCCTCCCTCCTTCCTTCCTTCCTTCTTTCTTCCTCTCTCTCTTTCCTTCCTTCCTTCTTTCTTTTTTTCTTTTTGCAGTTTTCGCACGTCTTTTTTCTATTAGTTTTCACACTTTGATTCCACATTTCACTGTTAATTTCTTGGGTTTCAATCCTGTTTCGATTCACAAAGCTTAAGTCCCCGTGTTTATTTTATACCTGAGATACAGGAGCTTCGGGAACTATTTTTCCAGTAACGTTTTGTCTCCTTCTCTTTGATTTTTGTTCCTTTCTGTTAGAATCTGCTGCTGAACACCTTAAGTGAATTTTTGTTTGGTAATCGTGATGGAAGTCTAATGTGGAGAAAATGAAATTTTTTTATTACTCATTTCACTGCTTCTATTCTTGACTTTTTGTTTGCGTAGCGTGCTGCTACTTTTTACCTGGACTTGGAAATTCTTAATGTTATTTTGGTTTCTTAACTGTCATTGCCAAATTGGTGTTTCTGCAGGATAGTAAGGCTGGTTTTTTTTTCCCCCACAATTTCATTGACTTCCTGTTTTCCCAGAATTTGGTGATATCTGCATTCTGAACTATTAGTTAGAAACTGCATGCATAATATTCATATAGAGGTGGAATATAAAATAAAAATACTAGCATCTTTTCCATGTCACAGCTCTCCAAACTTAAAGCAGAGATTGAAACAACAATAACAGAAACTTAATTTTAACTTCTATTTTATTTTCAAATCACTTTTTAATGAATAATAAATACAGTATGAATACATTTATTTAGAAATCCCAATATATATAGCAATGGCAAGTTAGTGTCAAAATACAGATTCTTATAAATTTTATTACTGTTTTTGGAGCTATAGATCAACAACTTTTATAATTTTAGGGGAGAAGGCAGCGAGCTAACATGATGAAGCTATGGTTGCTCTGTGACTAGGCATTTGCACTAGTGACTTCCTGCTGAGCCAGTCTTGGAGTCTACTGTCTGGTGATTGTTGAGGTATGACCATTGAGATGCTGGAGGCCAATGAGAGAGAGAAAGAGAATACAACTAAACTAGTCTCTAGCTGCCAATGGGAAATTGAGAGGGGGCATATAAGATTGACACATACCCACAATAAAGGATCTGTGGGATTGCTATTTGTTTTAAACAAGTCTGTGTCTGCTTGTCATCTGACTCCCAGAGTCTGTGATGTAGACTCAGGAGCCTTCTCACCCCCTCCCCCAAGGGGTTCCCTAGTAGAATCTCCTAAACAGTGATTATCACAGAAAGTATATTTATTTTGTACAAATATTTTAAATGTGATCTTATTTATAAGAAGAAAAGGTCTAGTTATAGTCACAATTTATAACTATGTAATTATTCCCTGATAATTACAATTACTGATTGCTAGTTCTGCTAAATTAACATATAACAATTATTTAATATAATTCTTTGTAAAATATTTTCATGGTAAAATTTTGAAAAATGGTATAGTCATTCTGTATTTGCTGAACATTTAAGTATTGGAAAGACTTTTGTCAGATACTCAAAGTGCCATAGAACATGAACCAAACAGACAAAATATGGGCAATTTCTGCCCAGTGAAATTGGAAATAAAAGAGACAAGCATTTTCAGATGCCCTATCGTCAATCTGTGTTAACTTCCCATCAAATTCAGAGGGGAACAAAAATGCCCTTTGGTACTTTCCTTGACAAAGAGGCCTGAGTCTCTGACTTATGGGAAAGAATAAGTGCTTCTGAGAGCAGCTAGAGCTGGCGCTGACTTTGAAGAGTTCTAAGTCCAGAAGAAATGTTTTCTATAAGTGGCCTTTCCAACCCCAGACTCACAACATCTCATTAGCCTCAGCTTTCAAGTGTCCTTAATTGATAGAATGAATTTTCTTTAGAAACTACATTCAAATTCCCTTTTCAGGCTTTGGTAGTGATTATATTAATAACAGGGGGATACAAGTAAGAATATGCTTGTTAATTCTTTTTTGGTTCACTGTTTCTTCTTCTTGAATTCCCTCCTGTAGATATACTTTATATGCTGTTAATGCTAAGTTAGAATCTCAAAATGTAACACAAATTGAATCAAGTCTCCTTTTTATTTTAGCCATTTACTTCTATCCACAGCACTTAGGATTTAAAAGAATGAAGGCAGCGTATTGTTTTCAGAGTCTCTTTCAGTCTGGGAAGAATTTATCCAAATAAAGTTTCTCTTATCCTCAGATAGTTATAAGTATTTCACTGTGATGTTCTTTCCAGGAAGATAGGGGCTTGTTTTATGTTTGTTTGTGTGCTGTAAGGCCAATTGCCAGTCAAGTACCAAAGTACCATGGACAGAGGTTTGTGATTGTCTATCTAGTGGTTCATCTGTATTTTTGTTGTTGTTCCTGGAAATGTTTATTCAGGACCCTACATAATATGATCTACTTTTAATCACAGACCTCTGTAGAAAACAAACTTGGAAATAAGCAGTAATGACTATAGTGGTGTTTGTGAAGGAAGATAGAGGGATGGACGGAATGTGGAGAGTCAATCCAAGACAATTTCTAAGGTAAATCTGTGAGCAGGTGGCATGCTTTTCAGACAATCTCTCCAAAAGGCTAAGTTTTTTTTTTTGTTTGTTTTGTTTTGTTTTTTTTTTTTTTTTTTAAAGGAGAGTAACAAAGTAACAAATTAATCACCAAAGAATGCTATTGGCGTTCCAGTTTCTATACTTACGCAAAATACGTTTTCTAAGAGCTGAGAAAATTGCTTATGACTTGAAAACTGAAGTATTGAACAGCTTCAAAGACCTTGATCAAGAGGGAAATGGAAGCAGATAACCACCCACCCAAACAGTGCACTCTAAACTCTGCAGTATTTGTAGTCCTAAAACATCATTTATCCAAAATCCTAAAGCAATGAGCCTTTCTAGATGAGAAAATTGTCTGGAGAGCTAGGGTTTACCTCTCAAAGTACATAATCTTTTATTTCAGTAATTTTACTTGGAAATCATGCCATAATATATTCAATACCCTGCACTCTTCTAGCTCATGTAATTTGAACTTATCCTTGCTCATCCATGGTAACTTTAATGGATTAATACCTACCATTTATTGAGTGTTTAATATATGCCAAGCACTACATAAAAGATATTTTACTTGAACCCTTTTATAACCTCTTAAGTAATGGCTGTTATTTTTTCAATTTTTTAAGATGAGAAAAATGTGGCTCTCAGTGACTTAAGTGACTCTTACAGTGAATAAGTAATAATATATAGAATAAATAAGTTAGCCTAATAAATAAATAATTTTAGAAATGATACACAATCCCATAAACAGTACATACAATTATGAACATTTTCCTCGTGTGTGTGTTTAAGTGTGAGTGAGTACCAGTGAGCAAACCAGTAATCAGTATTCTTCCATGGGTTTTGCTTTGGTTTGGTTCCCATCCTAACTTGCCCTATTGATGGACTGTGAGCTGCAAGAATGAACTTAAAAAGTTTTCCTCCCCTAAGTTGCTTTTGGTTATGGTGTTTGTCACAGCAGCAAAAAATCAAATAGGCAAACTCACCAAGAAATTTGTTTTTAGTTCCTAACTCTTATTATGTGTCAGTTCCTTCTGGGAACCCACCTATTTCTGCCATTTCTTTTCTATCTAACAAGTCTAGAATGCATTTGGAGCTATTCAAACTGAAGTATTGCCAGAGTTTCTTTTCCATTGCTATGAAAAACAAAAAATAAAAACAAAAACAAAATGACCACAGCAACTTGTAGAAGAAAGAGTTTATTTGGGTGTATGGTTTCAGAAGGATAGGGATCTACCAGGGCTGAAAGGCTTGGCAGCATACAATCATGGCAACCAGAGTGCAAGCTCATATTTTTTTAAAATCTCAAACACAAAGGAGAAAAAGCAACCTAGCAATTGCTGGAGGCTTTGTAGCCTCAAAGCCATCCCAAATGCCATCCTTGCTCCAGCAAAGTGATGTCTCCTAAGTTCACCCACAGAGCAGTCCTCACTCTGGATCAGTATTCGTATGGGTGAGAAAGCACATTCTTATTCAAAGCACCATTAGTATAAGAAGTTGGACTATTTATTCAGCAACTTCTACCAGCCAGTGATTTATTCTTCAGGCTTATTCACCTCAGGCTTAGGGTTGCTCTGTGCTGTGGAGATGATGACCTTCCCAGGATTGGAGAAAGCCCCTGGGAAAAATCATCTGAGCACATGCCTGTGCCTGGGAAAAGAACTTGCAGAACAGACAGGGAACCAGTAAGGTCAGCACCTTAAGCAACCTCACTCAAGATGGTTGACCACACCTTGACCTCAAGCTTTCAGATCTAGGAAACATAGAGTTTTCTCTTCTATTTAAAGACAGGAATTTTGTCTCAGATCAGTTTATCTCAGTATATAGAGAGGGAGAAATTTTAGACTGGGTTGACCCTAAGAGATTAAGTTTGAATTTTTCATCAAAGATAATTCTATTTATTAAAAAAAATTAGGTTAATGTAGTGAATTCTTTAAATCTATTTTGAAAGGTAGAGCAAACTTTTATTTTTAGAAAAAATCCAGTGTGGTCTGGATTGAAATTATTTTAAATAAATTTTATATTGTGGTCTCCTATTTGCTAATATTTGTATAAGATTCTTATTAATATTAATGGGGATTGGCGTATGATTTTGATTTCCAGGACTGTCTGTCAAGTTTTAGTGAGTTTCCTTTTTAAAAAGCTTTAATAAGTAAATAGAAAAATCTCCTTTTCCACCTCTGCTAAGTCCCACTGTAGCACAGCATCCATTCAAAGTTTAAAATTATTCTTGTTCATTCAAACAGGTCATTATTTTTTATATTTTAAAATATCAGTAATCATGTGTTTACTTTTTTAAAAAATCCACTGAAATAAATATATGATAAAATAAGGAAAGTCTTAAACTCATCATTCTAAGACTGCCCTTAATATGCAGGTTTGTATATAAATGTCTCTTGATTCTAACAATCACCCACTACATAATTTTAATGCTGGCAAATAACAATAAGTTGAAGTTTAAATAAAGTAGTTGGAGAGAAGTTTTATCCTTTCTTACAATTTAAGGTGGCCTTTTCATTATACCAGGGAAGATATGGCATTAGGCAGAGAGGACACAGCAGGGGCTGGCACATTGCATCCTGTCAGGAAGCAGGAAGAGTGGCCAGTCTATAAATTCTCAAGGCCCATCCCCAGTGATCCTTTCCTCAAGCAAGTTTCCATCTCCTAAAAGCTCCCCATCCTTCCCAGATAGTGTCTCTAGCCAAGGGCCAAGTGTTCAAACACAAAAACTCATGAAAGACATTTTCATTCACACCAGAACACTCATATTTTCAAATTATAATTCTAGTTCCTTAAGTATATTTTGCATATAACTCATTTTTTTGATTGTTTCTCATGACATTTTTATTTATCTTATTTTATTATCTTATTTTAGTTTCCTAGAACTATACATACACCTGCTTCTGAGTTCTAAATTATTGGTATGTGCCTTCAGAGACTGAGTTTCTTTTTTTCAAAACACCTGGGAGCACTGTCAACTTAAATCATTTAAATTCTTGGCTTGTATTTGGATGTGAAGGCAAATAACAGCCAGTGGGTGTTAATGCATTCTCAAGGGAGACTTGTTTATCTTCTGAATTTACAGCTGGAGTTAAGACAATTTCCTTCCCAGGTCTCCTGCTAGGGCAACATTGTTTTTCAGAGCTTAAACTTGCAGAGAGGGTTTAGCACCATTGGAGACGGATGAGTCACTCTCATTCTATGGATTTGGGGATGCAACTTCTGCTCTTGGTGCAATTATTAAAACTTTGCCTTTTCTCCTTTTGAATTCCAGCTCCAAGTTTAGTTTAACCAAAAGAGTTTTAAAAATTTCTCAGCAGGTCCAATATACTGCACACACAGATACTAACAGACACAGAAACTCATATACAGATACACACACACACATACACAGACACACACATGCATTAGACAGATAAATACACAGACTTAAATATGAACCTGCTTGATATTTACTGAAGTACATTGGAATACCTATGTGTATATATTAAAGCTTATATACTCAAATTATATATATATGTATATATATGTATATAATATATACTCATGTGTATATAAATATAATATACATTACACACTCCCATATACATGAATATAATATATACAAATTACACACAAATATACACATTCACACACATATATATATATATTTATAATATATATTATCTAAACACAAAGGAACCATTTTCTTTCTTTTAAATAGCTCTTATTCCACTTAAAAATACCTCATATGTATAACTTCTTTTCTGATTTAACTTATATGTAAACTTCAGTTCATAAATATCCATGAATTTTGGATCCCAAGAGAGTGAAAGTGTAAAGACAAAAGTGAATTACTGCAATTACAAAAGTTTCTCAGTACAGAAAGAGAGCTCAGGCTACATAGGATGCTCGACTACCCTCCTACCCTACCTTGTACTTGGAAGTGCTTTTAAAATAGTCACAACAAGAGCTGGAGAGATGTCTCAACAGTTATGGGCACATACTGCTCTTCCAGAACACAATAGTTCGGTTCTCAGTATCTGTATCAGGTGCTTCACAAACACATGTAACTCCCATTCCATGGGATCCAATGTCTTCTGGCCTCCAGTGCCCTTTTGCATTTGCTCTTATGTATTACACATAAACCTGTTCCAGCACACAGATACACACGCATGCACATACACACTAAAAATAAATATACCTTAAACAGTAGAACAATGAGGAAATTAAAAAAAAATTATCAGATCATACTTCAGAAAACTATACTTCACCAAACTGGAAAATCTAAAAGAAATGGACAATTTTCAGGATGGGTACAACACACCAAAATTTAACCAAAACCTGATACACAATTTAAATGGGCCCATAACCCCTAAGGAAATAGGAGCAGTCATTAAAACATCTCTCAATCAAAAAAAAAAAAACAAAAAAACAAAAAAACAAAAAAAACAAAAACAAACAAAAACAAACAAACAAAAACAAACAAACAAAAACAAACAAACAAAAAACAAACAAACAAAAAAAAACCACTCAGGGCCAAATGGTTTCAGCACAGAATTCTACCACAATTTCAGAGAAGAACTAATACCAATACTCCTCAAATTGTTCCACACAGTAAAAACAGAAGGAACATTGCCAAACACTTTTTATGATGATGTAGTCACCTTGCTACCCAAGCCACTCTGGAAATCAGTGTGGTGGTTTCTCAGAAAATTGGAAATCAATCTACCTCAAGACTCAATGATAGCAACTACTGGGCATATACCCAAGGGATGCTCAATTGTACCACAAGGGCACTTGTTCAACTATGCTCATAACAGCATTATTCATTATAGCCAGAACCTAGGAACAACCTAGATGCCCTTCAACTGAAGAATGGACAAAGAAAATGTGGCCCATTTACAGAATTTTACTCAGTTGTAAAAAGTAATGACATGAAATTTGCAGGCAAATGGGTATAACTAAAAAATGTCCTGAGTGAGGTACCCAGACCCAGAAAGACAAACATGGTTTGTACTCACTCATATGTGGATACTAGAGGTAAAGAAAAGGGTAAGCAGACTACAACCCACAGCTTCAGGGAAGCTAGCTAACAAGGAGGACCCTAAGAGAAATATATGGATTGCTTTGGAAGGCAAAATATACAAAACCTCTGGAGTAAAGTTGGGGTAATGGAGGCAATAGAAGGTAGGGAAAAGGGATGAGGTCATAAGGAAATGGGAAGGTCGAAGTGAGGGAGGGATGGAGAGGGAGAGCAATGAAAGAGATATCTTGATCATGGGAGACATTATAAATATATAAATAATCCCAGGAATCCACAAAGATGACCTCATCTTAGACTACTAGCAGTACGAGCGAGGGTACCTGAATCGGCCTACCCTGGTAACCAGATTGGTGAATACCCTAACTGTCAGCATAGAGCCTTCATCGAGCAGCTGATGGAATCAAATGCAGAGATCCACAGCCAGGCACCAGGGCAAGCTTTGGGAATTCAGTAGAAGAGAGGGAAGAGGATGGGGGATGGCCTGGGGAGGGGTCATGATCAGGATGGGGAAATCTGCAAAGAAAACGGAGACAAGTTTATGGGAACTCGTGAACTTTAGAGTGACAACTCTGGAGTCTGTATAGAACCAGACTTTGCATAAAGGAGACAGTTGTGTAGCTTAGACTGTTTTGAGGGAACCTGGGTTGTGGGATCAGCATTTATCCTTGGTGTATGAACTGGCTTTATGCAGGAGGGAAGGGCTTGGTCCTACCCCAACTGAATATACCAGGCTTTGATAACTCCCCACAGGAAGGGAGCCTTCCCCTTTTGGAGGAAGGGATGAAAGGAGGGGATGTATGCTGGGGGGGGGGGTATCGGGAGAGATAAGGGGGGAATCTGTGGTGATATGCAAAATGAATTTTAAAAATTCTTTTAAAAAAAGTCAGGAGTATTCTTTCTGAAAGCAAGTATAGAACAACAACAAATGTATGACCAGGAATGTGTCTATGAGAATTTTAAGCTAGTAATTCAAATGCAGTATTGTTTATTTCTATGATCTTCCAATCCTAACTTCTATTTTCAGTATTTACAGTTCGATACTTCCACTGCAATCTCCAGTACACAGACTTCTCTCCTTCCAGAGTGATTTCTTGAGTAGGAAAGCTACCTTAGATTTCTCCTTTGAGCTATTCTTGCCACTCAAGCAAAACTGTTATGTTTACTAATAATTCTAATTATACCACAAAGATCTTCCATTCTTTGACACCTAGAACCATAAATCTTCAGTTGTCACATTATAAACTTCTAACTTAAGGAGGGTGGGATGTTGGAAACCATCTATTTCTGTATTAATCAAACCAGTTGTTTTTTTCTTAGTTTTATGGACAACTAAAGAAAAGAAAATTTCCATACTAGTTTAAAATGAAATCATTCTGTATATACTGTTAATAAACTGGAAATGATGCCATTCAACTTATTAATTTATACTTGGGGAGGAAACAGGTTTTATTTTAAGATGATAAACTATAATAGATTTAAGCATGAAAATACATATTTAATGTTCCTTAATGTCTTTATGGTCTCTGTTAAATTGTAGAGCCCTATATAATTCTGCCTGGGAATGCTTACATCCTCACTGCTACATCCCTACAGGGCTATGAATATGTTCTTGTCAGGTTCTTGCTGTTCCAGCTTGCAGAAATATTTCTGCTGCCTCAAGATTTTCTTTGTGTTGCAATTCCATCGGCCAATGAATTTAATGTGCTCTTGTGTATTGTACATCAAACACCATGGAGAAGCCTGGATAGAACAAGGTATTTTACACCACTGTTTTGTGATAAATAATTTGAGAACTTCCGATGTAATTATCATTGCAGTTCTGGATGTCTATTCTCATTAAAGATACGGAAAGTCTCTCACCATAAACAGTTTTCAGTACAACAAAATCTATTAGCATAGGTACCAGTATTCACATTTGATATTTGAACAATATAAGTCAACAACTTGTAATAATAATTGGCAACCATTTATTGTGAAATTATCAATAAAATATTATGTCATTTATTATAGTCTTGTCATGGTTTGAAAAAGAATAGCTCCTACCGTCATATATTTGAATATTTGGTTCCCAGTTGGAGGAAGTGTTTAGGTAAATAGGAAGTGTGTCTGAAAGTGTGTCACCTGGGTTTTGAGGTTTTCAAAGCCTATGCTAGGCACAGTCTCACTTTCTCCGTTCATAGTTCATGAATAACTTAAGATTTTAATGTTGGAAATGAATGTAATCCTCAGAAAATACCTAGTAAAGCTGTTACCCTATAAATAGTTTCACTTTATAGATTATTGCCCTGGAATCATAGATGTAATAATACTAAATTTACAAATTAAGTATTAAGGTGCATATTTTGCTAGTAGAAAAAAACTGAAGGTAATAGAAAGAAATTATTCTGAATAGAAACTTATTTTACTTTGTTTTATATGCTGGTTAGTTTATCCACCACAGAAGGTAAATTTCTTAATAGGAGTACTATTTGTATCTCAGCAGAGTAGAGAATGGAGTCTTAACAGTGCCTTTCTATGATATGTGGAGAGAATGAAAACTACCTATATAATTTTTTAACCTACCACATACATACTTGTCCAATAGTTTACTGATTTGATTAACATGTAGCAATAATAAATGAGGTGATATATATGCACATATGTTAATGGTACATAAGGCTTTTCACTTCTTTTGCAGCATGCATCTGCAGACAAAACTTATGATCAAAATCATTCTAGATAGTTTCTCAGTTGAAACTAGTGATAAGTATTAGCCAAAGTAATTATTATTATTATTATTATTATTATTATTATTAATTATTATTATTAATGGGATTCCTATGGAGTCTTTGGCACTATTTTAAAGTTATTTTCTTAACCTGCTTTACAAGCTTTTCAATACAGTAGACAATATTGCTGTATTAATTTTCCAGATGAGGTAATAAAATAAAGAAAATATAGACAAGTTATCCAAGCATGTAAGAAACAGAGCTGATAAATTTGACCTTTGTCTCACTGTTTATTTCTTTATCTTGAATGTGATATGTAATTGCCTATTTTTCTTTTTCTTCTACCAAAAATGCAAGCTTCATAGTTATACTGTCTATTTCTGTTATGTTGCCAACATATGACATAGAACTTGCCACTCAAAAGTCATTATATGATAACAGTATTTTCTGAAAAAAAATGAGTAAATTTTTGATTGCCAACTCACATCTGGGGCCAATGTACATGAGTGAAAATTTCTACTAAGCAGGCAATCCCATTTTAAAGGGGGGAAATGCAGCATTTAATGTCACTAATGAATCAGTTTTCTAAAATTAGAAATGAAGTAATTTCATAATAATTTTATGTTACAATTTAGTATCCTGAATTATTGAGTCTGAGGAACACAGTCAAATGTAATGCAATTACTGCCATCATATATTTGAAGGAAATTGTAATGAGAGGGGTGACCAGCTGTTCCCCATCTGTACTGAGTAGAGAGTAGGATGAAAGGGCTTATATCAAGAGCGTGAAATTAGGCCAATCTCAGGAAGAGGTGGAAGATACTTGGCTAAATTTCTGAGATATGACAAAGAATAAGTTTCTCCCCCTGTTATTTTTTCTCTTCATGCCTAGATATCATCGGTATTGTGGATGATATGCCCAGCAGTGTAACTGCCCCTTGTGTGATTTTTCAATGTTAAAGAAGAAACAACTATTGACATAGTTCACAAGCCTATGGCTTTTGTGAATAGTACCACTCATATAATTAACTCTATACACTACTGTGCCAGCGAGATGAGAGGTAATTTGTTCTATAAGCAAAGCAATTTGCAGTTTGTGACAAAGTAAAAGACTTGCTTGAATATCATTTAAATCATGTAACTACTCAGGGTTTAATTTTCTTAATGCATTTTTACTTTTCTTGTTTGATAACATTACTAAGAAACACATGTAATCTCATTGAAATTATGATCAAGTTTGAAATGGACAATTAGTTGAATCAAATATTCAAATATCTAATTGCTGACACAGCACAATGCTCTGTCTCCTCTGCATTTACACACATACTGAAATGAAAGAGCACTGGTTTACTTTGCCTCCCATTCTTACAGGACTATTTTATTTGCTTTGACTTTTCTATAAGGCAAATCAGCTAGGGCATGGAATTCTATGATGTTAACCACCTAGAACCCAAACTATCCCATATGCTTTCCATTTGGTATAAGTTTAATTGAAAACATACTTTGGATGTCCATTGCTTTTCCAGGTAACTTAGGGATTATTGCACAAATTTTATATAGTGAAAACCCAGAGCCAGATATTGGGGCAAAGCTGAGTTATCAGAAAGAAAGAGAAACAATCCATAACCACTTTTCATCTACCAACTTCTCTGGCTGGTCTCTATGAAATCCTCTTGTTACAAACCTTTCTCCTTAGCCCACCAAGGGAGTGTCTGGGAAAGCTGAAAAGTCTCTCTCTTCTCTTTCTCCACCCAGCTCTCTTAAAACTTCCTCTTTCCACAATTCCTAAGGCTAGGATTAAAGGTGTGGATCTCCACTCCCTGGCCTTCATGACTTGTCTCTGCAGTTGGCTCTCCTGATATTCCAGACTAGTTTTATGAAATATATTACCACAGAAGGTGGTACCAAAGGGCACACACATTTTAACAGGGAGCAGTCATGTTAACCTTGGTTATTCACAGATGCTAATTGAAAACTGTCTGCACATTTCAAAGGGAAGTGGGGAGTGTTTAAAATATACTTTTAATGTAGTGCAAATACAGACTAGTTCCTTCACCTGTTATAAAACTACAAGTTAGTTAATCTTTTTGTATACAGTTCATGACATCTTGTATGTATAAGTAATAACAACCATTATACAGATATGTGAGGGTTAAGTGTATATGTGTGTGTATGTTTTTGTGTGTGTGTAAATACAATTACAAATTGTTTTTTCACACCAGATTGGGGGAGAGATTTTCATATATTTTTGCATATGTTTGGGACTGACAGCAGCTTTAAGCTTTTTTAATTATTGAAAAATAACACAATATTTTATGTTAAATAAAATGAATTAAATTCCATGCCCATTTATTAATTGTTCATGAATATTACAGATACTTTAATTATACAAATTCACAATGGAGTAGTTGTAAAGACTTAATGTTCTATAAAAATCAGAATTTATCACATGACTCTTTAAGAAAAACAGCTCTAGACATTTGCTTAGCTCATTGGCTGGTACTCCTTTCATGTTAGAAATTGTCACACTTTTTTTTCTTTTCTTTTTTTTTTACTTATATAAAAATGTACCCCCTCCCCCTCCCTTCCCTCGTCCCAATCCCTCCTAGTCAGCCTTCAGCTTCCCCTCTCCAATTTCCTCATCCCAATATCAAGACTTGGTTAGGTGTTCCTCTCCAGGGAATGGGCTCCAAGTTGCCAGCCCACATACAGGAACAGACTGATCCCACCCCTTGAGGATCCACATACTGCCCATGCAAGTTGACAGTTGCCTACCCTTGGAGGACCTTGGAGAAACTCCTTTTCCTTATGGTTCCCCAGTGGCTGTTTTTGACTCAGTGAGCTCCCCAAAGCTCTAGCCAGCCATCTCTGTGGGAATTTTCCTCATAATCCCTATGGCCTTGCTCATACAGACTAGTGTAAATGGTAATTCAACTTGGACTTCTGTATGGTGATCTCCTATTTCATTATTAGTTTTGTCATTGATTTTCTATGTAGACAAGGTAACCTTAAACTTAAAATTCTCTTGCTTAGCACCTTGAGTGTTGTGCCAGCACACATGGCTTAGACCTCTTCCTTTCAGAACCCCACTGGACAGAACTTAGGGCATTTGCATGGTTGTAAAGGACAGACACACATCTCCTTCAGATTTCTTCCTCATTGGTTATAGAATTGTATTAAGAGTAAGCTTTAAACTCCTTATCAAGGTGGGAGGGTCTTAAAACTTTATGGGATATACTAAGTTTGGTAAATAACCTAAATGGTATGATTATTGTGTTTAAGATCAAAGAAGTGATGTTCCAACTGAAGTTAAAAAATCTGACTGGTGAAAGTTTTTCTTCTCTACTAATGCCTAAGGTAGGGAGTGGATTATCTTTAAAAACACCTATATATAGTAAATAATGAGTAGTCTCAATTGCACTCCTAGGATAGAAAGTTGGCTCAGCTGGTGAAGGTGCTATTAATAGGTTTGATTAATGACTGGCGTTTGATCTTCACAACCCACATGGAAGATAAAAGATAACTAACTTGTAAAAGCTGATCTGTGACTATCACATGTATGCTGTGGCATGCATAGGTACACAGAAACACAGACATACACACTTAGCTAAAAACAAAAATGTAAAAGTAATAGTACTGATGCATTCCAAAATTTCAAGATTATTATAAATTAATAAATGTAAAAAAATACATTCCCAAGGCAACTTAATCACCAGTTGTCCAGACATCTGACTCAGTTACCTGACTGATGGTAGGTAAGTCAGCTTCCATGCTAGATTATAGAATAAATGTCTCCCCAACGTCTTCCTAATTGCTGTATCATTTTGGTTCCGTGACCACTCCATACATTTAAGGAAGTACTCGACTGACCATTATTTCTATCCCCCATATGAAATATTTCTTTAGTAAGGTGACTCATTCATTCTAGTATTATTTATTCATGTGTAGACTTCATGTATAAATTGCTTCACTTACTGCTTTTGGGCTCTCAATTCCAAAGCTCTCTTTTGAAAATCCATAACACCTATCTTCTGAGGGAGCCTCTCAGTAACGCAAGCTGTGATGGCTTTTGTTGTACTCCTTGGCATTAATTATTCATGGTTTTTATTGAATAATTCAGAATGTTATATGATAATTCTTAAATTCTCCACCTTGTTACTGAAAAGTGAGGACTTTTTGGGTCATCATTTGATTCATACTGAATTAAGCCATTATCAGTGGGAGCATACAATATGTAAGAAGGTGACATTCAGTTTCCAAGTCTTCATTAAATAAAGTAAGAGTGGCTGTTGTATAGCCCATGGTCCTCTAGGAGAACAGAAACACAATACTATTGTAGCTACTCTCTAGACAAAGGACTTGACTAATTCAAGAAAGCTGACAGAAGTGACTCTTGTGTGGAGAAGGGCCAGTGAAGACCATGAATTAAATATCTCTATTGAAAATGGTCTTTGCTTTCTCTCCTTTCAAAACCTGTATTCTCATGTTGAATTGTAGTTGACCAAGTAGCAACATCATCTCACAAGCATCTATTTATTTAATTTTTCAGTCTTCAGTTTTGCCCCATCCCTTGATCTCTGTTCTCACAGTTGATTCTCTATTAACTGTCTATAGGGATGCTACGGATCCTTGTACATACATAACCTCATCCTTTAGACTGCATATTAACCACAATCATTTGATATTTGATATGAACAGGCAGCAAAATATCGTTGAACTTTGAGCACATCTTCTCCCAGAATATCCAGGTTTCTTAGATTAAATAACTCTTTTCTAGAATGACTTCTGAATAGGCTTTTATCGACACTAAAATATCTCACCATATTATTTAATTTCAAAATCCAATTCCTGTTTGAGCCAATAACCTCATTATAACATATTATATTATAAGGCTGCATATCATACTGATTCTGTGTAGGGTTGAGTCAGAAGAACTGCGTATGTTTTAAAATATTTTATAAGAATAGAGCCATATGAACAAAAGCTTCTGAGTGAATATGAAAATTTAGGGGGATTATGTGTTGTTACATTCTAAATAATTTTCCCATGTTGCGTGCACCCTCGCCCGCAAGGAGGATGCGACACCAGGCTCTTCTTTCAGTGGTTTATTTAGGACCTTGAAACTTTTTTTGCTGCTTCTTTCACTGGGGAAAACCCGCTCCCAGCTATATACCCTCTGGACAGGGCGCCACGTGGGCCATGCCAATAGATCCAGGTGCACGGAAGCAAGCCACACCTGGAAGCAAGCCACGAGCTTAGCCTTAGCCAAATGAGGAGTTTATCTCAGAGAGCTCTCAGGTGGAAGGTGGAAGGCAGAAGCCAGCACCATCTTTAAGGTGCGGCCATGTGGCTCTCTACAGTCCCGCCTACTAGTTTAATAAAAACACTGATTGGATGAAGGCAGACAGGAAGTGTGGGCAGGGCTACCAGACTAAGAAAACTCTGAGAACAGGAAGAACAGAGCAGAAATGCCACAGAGAAGCCAGGGAGACACCACGATGAGACGCCAGCAGATGCAGAGGAAAGAAGTCAAAATGCTGCTCTGGGAAAAGGTACCGAGCCTCATGGCTGAACAAGATAAGAATCATGGGTTAGTTTAAGAGCAAGAGCTAGCAAGTTATATTCCTGGGCCCCAGGTCAATCAGTGTACAACTAATACAAGCATCTATGCGTTTCAGTGGGACTGTGAGACTATGGGTCTGAAAGTCTGGGCCACAAGACTAGGTTGGGAAGTCTGGGCCAGGAGTTAGACCAGAGTGTCCAAGAAAGAAACCACATACAATATGAAAAAGCACATTTTCATGAAATATTTTCATTTGAACATAATCAAAATTCTGTAACATTGCCAATATGTGACATTTTCAATTGCTGTACCTATGTTTATAATGGAGCTAAAAACACTGTATGATTCAATTCTTTTAAATGTGAATTAAATACGAGGTATTACCACTGATTGTAATCTTTGTCCCAGTAATTCTGCTAATAAGACAGAAACAAAAGATACAATGTTTGTTTAATTTAAAGTGCATGTATATAAAACAAAATAATTAGACAAGTGCCTTATTCGAAATTCAGAGTCTGAAACTAGAACAAAAAAACTTATAGTAGATGAATAGGAACTAAAAGAAAAGTCCTATAAAGCTGTTAGACTAAAAGATACAATTTTACAATTTAGTGTGGGAAACATAATTCTCATATGAATAAGCATGTGTGTGTATTTATTTACAGTCATAAATGTGTGTATAAACACATATAAATACATATTCATACACATATGTGTATGAATATACATATATACATGGTATTTATACATATATACCTATAATATAGTTTATAATATTCATTTTTGTCATGGAAATTAGTTCTTTGTTACAATAACTTTAATCTCTCACATTTCTATTTTCTACTGAAAGTACATGTAAAGGTTTTGTGATTAAAAAATATCATACTTTACTTTTAATTAGTTGTAGCCCAGAAGTTTCTGGCCTGACCAGCAGTCCTGCAGCTGCTTAGTCCCAAATAATCACACAATGGCATGTATTAATTTCATGCTGTTTGGCCTATGGGTCAAGCTTACTACTTGCTAACTTTTAAACTAACCCATGATTCTTATCCACGTTTAGCCAGATGGCTTAGTATCTCCTTTTTCATTGCAGCCTTTTCATCTTCCTCCTTCTGCATCTGACAAGTGTCTCTCAGCATCTGACACCCCACTTTTCTCTTTCCCAGAATCCTCTTGGTCGGCTTGCCCCACCTATACTTCCCAATAGCAGTTAGTGTTTTATTAAACAAATATGAGCAGCAAATCTTCATAGTGTCCAGGAGCAATATCCCACAGCAGTGAGTTTTCTCCAGTGTGAGGACACAGAGTGCTCATAATCTCAGAAAGTATCAATATGGAGTGCTGATGTGTGTCATACGAAATGGGATTAAAATTTAAGCTGTCTACATTTTTTTCCTAGGGCTCAACAGCTCAAAATTCTTTGTTTCCAAATACATTTCTATGCAATCAAACTGGAGATTCTGTAATCAACTGATATGCTACATGCCATAGGAATACAAGCACAAACCTAACACTTTTTACAGGAACTTCTCTAAACACTAGGATTCTAAAACATCTCTAGAGAAAGATTCCAGCTACACTGAACTTGATAGAAAAGAAAGTGGGAAATACCCCCCCCCCAATGCATTGGCACAGGTGACTACTTCCTAAATATAACACCAGTAGCACAGATGCTAAGAACAACAATCAATACATGGGATCTCCTGAAAATGAGAAGCTTCTGTAAGGCAAAGTGCACAATCATAAGACAAAACAACAACCTATAGAATGGGAAAATATCTTCACCAACCCTACATCTGACAGAGGACTGATCTCTAAACTATACAGAGAACTAAAAAAAATAGAGCCTCCAAACCTAAATAACCCAATTAAAAAATGGGGTTCAGAGCTAAAAAGGGAATTCTCAACAGAAGAATTACAAATGGCTAAAAGGTACTTTAAAAATTTCTCAACATCTTTAGCCATCAGAGAAATGCAAATCAAAACAACTTTGAGATACCACCTTACACCTGTCAGAATAGCTAAGTTCAAAACACAGAATGGCAGCCTATGCTGGAGAGGATGCAAAGCAAGGGGAACACTCCTCCATTGTTGATGGGAGTGTAAACTTGTACAGCCACTCTGGAATGCAGTGTGGTGGTTCCTCAGAAAACTGGGAATCAATCTCTGCAAGGATCTAGCAATATCACTATTGGGCGTATACCCAAAGGATGCACATTCATACCCCAAAGGCATTAGCTCGACTATGTTCATGGCAGCATTATTAATAATAGCAAGAACCTGGAAAAAACCTAGATGCTCCTCAACTGATGAATAGATTAACAAACTGTGGTACATCTATGCAATGGAGCACTACTGAACAGTAAAAATAAATAAATAAATAATAAATAAATAAATAATGACATCCTAAAATTTGCAGACAAATGGATGAATTTGGAGAATATCCTTCTAATCTCAGAAAGAGAGGCATGGTATGTCATCCCTCAGAAGTGGACTTCAGACAAAAAGCAAAGAGTACCCAAGTTGCAAACCACAACCCCTGAACAGCTTGGGATCAGAAGAAACTTGAGAGACATTAGAGATTCCCCTAGGAAGAGAAAATAAAGAATATCTCTTTAGCAAATTGGGATCATAACAGGTTACAACCAAGAAAAATTCAGATCAAAACTTGAAAGAAGGAGATGGTTGAGTGAGAGGAGCAAAGAGAGAGATAGAAAGAGATGGATATCTCAATAGAGGAAGCCAGTGTGTGGTTGGAAAGAGACTGGGTGCTATGGAAACCTCCAAGAACTCACGGGATGTCCCTGGCTAGGTCTCCAGTCAATAGTGGAGGGGGTGTCTAAACAGGACTTCCCTATAATCAAATGAATAACCACCCTTAGTGTCATCACAAAACTTACATCCAACAATGAACATGGGTGGAGGCAGAGATCCATGGCTGAGCACTCAACCCAGCTTCTGGTTCAGCCAAGAACGGGGGAGGAGAGTCTGTATGAGCAAGGGGATAGGGATTATGAGGAAAAGTTCCACAGTGATGGCTGGCTGGAGTTCTGGGGAGTTCACTGAATCAAGAATATCCACAAGAGATGCCTTGGGTAAGGAGCTAGGTCCTCCAAGGGTAGGCAACTATTGATTGGCATATGTGGAACCTCAAGGGGTGGGATCACAGTATGTTCCTATATGTAGGCTGGTACTTTGGAGCCTATTCCCTGCAGAGAAACACTCAACCCAGTCTTGATATTGGGATGAGTAAATCGAACTTGCCTGGAGTGGATGTGCTACACTGAGCTGACCCACCTTCCGACTTCTTGCCCTTTTGGGGGAGGGGATCGGGAGATGAGGAGTGGGGAGGCTGAAGGCTGACTGGGAGGGATTGGGAGGAGGGACAGGACGGGGAGCAGGGGGATACATGGATAAAAAGACATTTTTTTTTTTTATAAAAACATAAAATGAAGAAAAACAAATGGAATTTTGAATGTTTTCTTATGATTATACAGTCATATCAACATAAAGAGAACAAAAGTAAGCCTGTATTTTTTAAATTAAATTATGCTCAGTTGTCTTTCAAGCATTTAAGTAACTTTTAAAATATAAATGACATAAGGGCTAATGAAGGTGAGATCATTCAAAATGTGAAATTAAGTGGCAGGTCCTACAATTCATGATGAGACTACAAATGCATGTGTGTACACCAGCCTTGTGTTACACAGTGAATAGTCACACAGAGTAAACATCACTTATAAATACAATACACACCTAAGGGAAAACATGGAATTTTAGGCTTCTAATTCCTCTACAGTTACATTACTATAAATCTACTCTTGGATTTTAACTGTTCAATTTACTACTCTTGTAAGATTACCTTTAAGTATATTTGGCTATCCAGAAATATGTAATGTATTTTGAGGCTTTCAAACATATTTTCACATTCTTGGAAAGAATGACACTTAGCAAAGAACCTTTAGTGTTAATTTTTCATCATGGTCACTTACATAAAACGAACTATACAATTAATGAAAGTACAACAATTTTTAATATTCACTACTAAGAATCTTCTAAGGTGCCTCTTTATTCCACTGAACTTCTTTTCAATATTCCAATTTCTTTTTGTCATTACATAAATATTTAAAATTCTAGTTTATAAGTACAGTTTCCTGGAGGTTAATAAAACACATTTCAATTATTTTGCTTCGTGGCTTTACTCCCAAAAGATAACAGTTGATGCTGAGAAATTATGAAAAAAAAAAAAAGCCTCAAGGCTTGATATTCCATCTTTGGAGACTCTGTTATGTAGAAATTATGATAAAACCCACCTTTGTAAAAAAGTTACCTTGTGCTCTGATAGATAGCTATGGTACATCAATTTAAAAATATGTATTTGTTATATCATTTTTCACATGTGCTTGTCACATAATGTGTATTTGAGATTTCCATCTTTTACTATAGTTATAATAGCTCAAAAGCATAAATATTCCTTGTAGGTTTGTGGCACATTAAAATAAATATTTTCCTTTTTGTCTTTATCAAATGAAGATTTGGAGTGGGCTAGGATGTAACATTTCTTTACTCATGGTCACAGCTAACATCCCTCTACATACTGAATGGCCATGTTATCTTCTAGCATCTTTGTGTCCCTTACTCAAATGTTTTATTGATTACTTTGTAGAGAGAAATTAAACAAATGGAAGGATGGCCATAATTTAAGTCACAGCTGTGGTATACTTGACATCTACCGTTACATAGCCATTTAGTTGTCTAGACCCGAAACCTGCCACAACTCAAGCAACAAAGAGTTGAATATGTACCAGAAAGAAAGTAAATCAAGCTCACTCTTACAAACTTCTAAAGAAAGAGAAGAGTTGTTGTGGTGGGATATGCCTGAAATTGTAGCACTTGTGAGGTTAAGGCAGGAAGACTGTGAGATGAAGCTTGGCTCAGACTACATAGTGAGATTCTATGTCAAACAAAACCTCAAACCGAATGAAACCACACCCAACCAACAATGACAAAGAAGAAAAGAAAGAATTTAATATAGTTATATGTAGGATGTGCAGTCTTGATCACTTGTTTAGAAAAGAATCTGATTGGGCATAATAATTACAGTGGCTGGGAAGGTATCAGCTACCTCCAGCTTCCTGAGTAAAAAGAACTGCTCGTGGAATTACAGATGCTCATGTATCTAGCCCTTTAGAAAGATTTTTAATGTTTTAGAGAATCCTGACTAATGCAGACACCTTCTCAGGTTGTATTAAGAGGCAAATTAGTTTCTGGGAGGTCTAAGAATCAGATTTCCACTGTTGATTTGAGGAATAACAATTAAGAAAATTTCTGTTTCTGAGAAATACAGTATACAGAAGTATGTTGGGTATCTGAATTTGCTGAGTAAAAGAAAACTTAATGTTAAGACAACTATATGTGAAGGCATTTTTTTGGACCCACATCAATTTTCAATAGTGTTAATTTTAGTAAAAATAAACATTTTCTTCCTCCCTCCTCTCTGTACCTTCTCTTTCTCTTTCCTTCCATACATAGTCCAAGCACAATATCCTCACGTGCATATTTTTTGACTCAACGGTATCTATCACTCATTACAATTAGCAGATAAACATCAATCTTCTTTCTGGCCTTGATCCTATTACAGTATAGAAGTAATTAAAATGTTACTATGATTAATATGTAAGATTTAAGTTTAGAATTTTATGCTTGTTATATTTGTATTATAGAAAATGTTTTCTAATTTCTTTTGTATGTAGGGGAACTATGACATCACCTTAAAATATTGATAGCTTCATCTCAGAGAATCAATGCCATGTATGTGCCTGTAGAAAGTCAGAGCTATTTGCTATGCAGATATTTTGGAGAGACACAAATCTTAGTAGTTGCCTTTGACTTTTATTCATTTTTAATTTTATTTTCTTTAAGATCATCTCTAACAAAACAGAATAACAACAACAAACAAGCAAAGAAACAGTCAAACAAACAAGCAAAACTCTAAACCAATAACCTATCTGACTACTGACAAATCCATCAGAACTTTTTTTTAAAGCTGGTACCTTAATAAATGTACCACTTCAGTTATTGCAATGTTGACCCAGTCAACTCTTCTTCAAGGTAACCCAGGCTTCATTAATTATGGGTTATAACTCTCTATTAAGGATCTCCTATGCAACAAAGGCAATGCAATCACTTGCTAGGCATAAAGGTATGATGTCTATGGAAGGGGCTAATTTTGATTACTCAGCAGAAATTTGACAATGTCTACAGGTGTCTTACTTATCATGACTAAAGAAAGGATTTACTGCTAGAGTTTAGTAGGTACGTCAGACATATTGCATAGACTTTATTCTGAAGAATTAATCATTTCCTGATATTCCAGATAGAAGAAGCAAGGCAGAAAATAGAGATGTATGCAACAGCCAGTCACCTGGACTGTACTTTTGAATGTCAATGCTTTCTAAATATATTCTATGAGTAGACATAAAATTTGCTGATCCCATTGTATTTTATACATAGGCTTTGTAAATGTCAGTTGAATAAACAAATCACAAAATCTCAAATATCAACCTGAGATACATGTTACTCAACCTTCCATCAACTTTTCTACCTCTGTATTTGATGGAATTATGGGTTTTATCTTTCGTTTTGATCCCGACATCATGATCTGCAACTGTTATCACCACTCTAAAGCAGAGATAATGAGAGATTCTCTTAAAAGGGTTGTAAGAATTAAATGAGAATGTTCAATAAATACAGAGTGTCCTGCACAGTCTCCGAGTAAATGGCAGATATTAATCATCGAAGATCACATTATGCTCCAAATGATATGTCATAGAGCTTCTGTGGCCCCATAAATTACAGAATTATTATTTCTTACGTGAAGACAGAAATGGAAATGATTACCTCTTTTGATGGAGAGCTATGTTGTGAATTAGTTTCTTAAAAACCTTCAGAGAGATGAGTTATATGTGAAAAGCCCTGGAACGCTAAGTGTTTTTACAAGATTTGTTACTGGCAAGAAATGGGCAAGCATAAATGAGATCAGTCCAAAAAAATTACCCTGCAAACTTGCTGATGTGCTGTCTGCTAACGTAGTGACAGATCATAAAACTACTGAGAGAGAAAGGCAGAGGTATGGAGCACTGGAAATATAAAAGACACTGTCCCTGGATTTTGACAGATTGGTCTTTCTCAGGATTTAGAAGACTTCGCTATTATGTTTGGCATCATAGTGCCTTTTATGTGTCATATAGGAAGTTGACCTGACTTTGGACAAAGATAGGAATTACTGGAGTGGCTTTAACACTACTATAAGGTCAGTGTCAGGTAGTTTGATGAGCTGCACTGTGGAAATAAGCTATAACAGGCCATTCTGCTGCTTACAGCAATGTGACCTTGAGCGGGTTCAGTCTCTCAGGTCTTGCCTCTTCTGTGCAATGAGGGATGTTATGTGTCCTTCCTGAGTTTTATTCATTAAATTGAATAATTCATGCAAAGCTCTTTGTTTAGAGTCTGGGTATATCACTCTTGCTGAACTGGCCCTGCCCTCACAGTTCAATATAGCCAGGATTAAAGCAGGCCTCGCTCCTGGGATAGGACTTGCTATGAGAGGATGGTGGAGATTTCTGGTTCAACCACAGCCTGAGTAGTCTATGTGACAGTGTGGAATACAGAGGAGGCCCCAGTTTTGAAGGAGACTATGTAATAGGTAAAGGGGAACCCTCCTGCAGCTATCATTAAAATGCTACCCAAAGGGTAACTGATACAGAAGTGAGAGGTGTATGCTGCCAGCAACTGCTGAAGTCTGCGACTGTAATAGTTGCTGCTTCTTCACTTTGAGTCATATTTAAAGAAGGACTCTGGAAATATATTGTTTCTGATATAGCATCTAGGCTTGAAAACCTAGTCTGGGAAGCTCATTGGTGTTACAATGAGGTTTCTCTGTCCTGGGTGGCCAGAGGTCCCAGACCCACAGACCTGCAGCCCCAGACCCCTTGGCCACCCGCCGCTGCTCAGGCCCCAGAAATGATTCAGATGCTTATGTTAAGTTCATGCTGTTTGGCCTTTGGCTCAGGCACATTGCTAGCTTGCTCTTACATCTTAACTCAACCCATTCTCATTAATCAGTCTGCCACATGGCCCATGGCTCATGTGTGTTCCTTACATGTTGCTCCTTTGGGATTCAGGCTTGGTCTGTCTGACTCCGCCCTGCTCCTCCTACCTATGCTGTGATTTCTCCTCCTACTTTTTCTATGGTGCCTGTCATGGGTCAAAACAGCTCCTTTATTTAAAGATTGAGATTCACAGCATACAGAAAGACATTCCCACATCACACAGGGCTGAAAAGGCGCTCACTCCTGTTGCTTAGCACAATTGTTATGACACCATAGTGCAATCTAACTATTTGTGTTCATACATGTAGGCACATGTTACTCTCGGATCAGAGAAGCTTTTTTTCTGCAGGAAACAATAGAGAATTTAAAAACTCAAAACTGTTCAGGGTGCTTAGTACAAATAACAGGTTAGTGTTCAACTCTGAACAGGGCATCTCTATGTCCCCACTCCTGTGGGACTCAGGAGATTTGCAGAAGAGAGAGCAGCGAGAATTTCAGAGCTTCTTGAGAAGAGGTGGAAGAGATTTAAAAATGTTCTTTTCAGCTCATGACCTAGCTATCACAATTCCACAGGCGCTGCTGTTACCTGCCCCAGGCCCACATGTCATTCAAGCCTGTCCATTGCCAATCTTGAAGGAGAGGATACCCTAACTCTTCTTGATGAACTTTTGGAAACTGATGGCTTCTGCATGAGGGACAGTCATTGCCTTCAGTTATGTTCTGAACAGGTAAACCTGCCAGTCTCCAATGGATAAGTCCCAACTTGTAGCATCACAAACAGTTGTGCTTAAAATCAGGTCTCCAAAGTAGGAGACCGTGAATATGGGAGGGGATCTGAGAAGGGAGGTGAATGAGGTAGGAGGTAAATAAGAGAGTGTGGAGGCTGAGAATAAACAATGCCCTATATGCATGCGTGAATTTGTCAAGGACTGTTCAATAGTATGGAAAGAGATTGTTGTTGTTGTTGTTGTTTTTATTTTTAAAGCGTGATGAAGTCTTCTAATTAATATATAAAACCTTGCATAAGTTTTCTGATTGTACACATTTCTTCTCTTGCAATATCTTATCAATGCTTTGAGAATTTCATAGAATGTATTGGAGCATATTTACCACTCCACACCCCTCACCATCTTACTCTCCCATCATTTTCCATCTAGCTTTGAGATTCCTTTTTTTTTCTTTTCTCTTTAATCCAGTCCAGTTTACATTGCCCAGCAACTCTTGGAATTGGTGCCTGCCCTGATTAACGATCAGCCTACAAAAGATCACATCATTAAAGAAAATTGACTTTAATAGGGACTGTGTACCTATCTTCTCCCTTACTTGCTAAGATTTTGTCTACCTGGAGCTGTGATCTACCCTGTTGTGTCTGAAAAACACTTTTCTCATTGTACTGAACAGTCTGTCATTGTGAGGTTTTTTTTTTGTTTTTTTTTTTTTTTAATTTGATCACCATTGAAATGAACAATATGGATATAAACTCTTCAGTGTAAACAATCTGCTTTTTATTTTCTGATGTGTTGTTTTCTGGTTTGATCTTCTTTGTCCTATTGACAGCATTAGTCATCATATTCATGACTACACTTGACTTTGGAAGGATATCTGTAATACACTAGACTTTTCAATTGATTTGACATGCCGAGTCAGAGATGGAGTAGATAAGAACAGAAATCTGTGTATCAGTTATAACCTGAAAACTCCTATGTCTGAGATCTTACCTCTTCAGGTAGCTATTTCTATCCTTCCTGAACTCATAGCAGACAAACCTTGTCGATTAAATATTCATTTTTACTGGATTCAGCACTTTTCAGTTAAAATCCAAGCACTATTATCCTTCGCTTCACTACATTTGATGGAAGCTATTTTTACTTCTACTTATATGGGAAATAGAAGAATGATTGGCATGCTAAAGGAAGTTGTCAAGTTCCAAAATCTACGGATATGAACTTTCATATGAGCAGTCAAACTTGCATAAGATATTTGGACTATAGAGCAACATTACCTTCAAAAATGCACAATGGAGGTGATAATGCAACAGGATGCCAACAAGTGAGGCTTGTTCATGGTAAGCCTGGTGTGGGATCTATGAGTACAACCATCTATGCAGCCAAATACTGGAGGAAGTCCTGGCAGTTGGGCAGATGAAGGAAGAAATTTGAAAGCAAATAAATTTTAAAGATTATGATTCAAATATGCTAACCCCCTTAACAACATTTGAATTTGATAAATTAAATAGCTCGAGTTAATAATCAAGGAAGGGGAGTGGCTTCTTTCTCATTATGAAAACATTCTAGTTGGCCACCTTCACTCCTTCCATGATGTAGCTATCAAGAAAAACTTTTTGTGTACATACTTAAAAACTGATTTTCTGACTTCAGTGTGGCTATTGTAGCTGGTTTCACCTCTGTTGTTTTGATTAATTTGCTTGATTTGGCCTTTTTTCTTCTAAAGCTAGTGAACAATGGACTCAGATTTTAATGGTGGATCCAGCCAGAGCAGTAGCACCCTGATCATATTCCCTGCTATGACAAGACGTGCAAAGGAAGCACATTAAGATCCTAGATCCATCATGGTATCATCACGAAATAAATATACATTAATTGTCTATAGGTTTCGAGCTATTCTAATTTGTCCTTTAAAAGATCTTTAGTTGACCATTGAATTCTTTAAACAACCTTTCGAAAAGTAAAACCTTTAAGGCCAAGATTACTAATTTATAAAACAGAGATTGGCATGATGGCATTTCTTATAGACTCACTGCCAAAAACTAAGGCCAGAGATTTAAAGCCATTAAACTCTCATATAGTAACAGTATTAACTTAGGGCATGAGATACAGGAACCCTCGATTTTCTGACACTTCAATGACCTGAGAGCATTAGACCCACCACATTCCTTTCCCTCGATATATCAAGGCCTATGTTTATTCTTAGAGGCAGGTGAAGGAGAGGCAAGAATTCAGTCAACTTCTGTAACCTGAGGTTTTTATAAATTTTAATATTTATGTAATTAGAAATATTTAGGTGTCTAGGGAGAGAGCTTAGCAGTTATGGATGCTTGTTGCTCTTTTAGAGGACAATGGATCTGTTCCCATCACCAACATTAGGAAGCTTACAATGTCCTATTGTTGGGAGCCGCTGGCCCCAGCTCCTCAAGGTGGCGCCAATATCCGGTGCTGGCCAACCTGCCTGAGTCAGTAAAGAGCGAATGCATTTGGTACTCTCGCGAGATTGGTCTCTCCGCCTCTCCCATGGCGTCATGTGGGATAATGAGCTGCAGCCTATAGAAAGGTGACACGTCCAAGGCAGAGGCCTTTGGTCTGTATAAAGGTTGGGCTTCCTACCTCGTGCTCTCTCTCTCCATTTTCCGTAAGCTAATGCTCTCCCTCATGGAGCATTAAAGCTTTGCTGCAGAAGGATCCTACGTGTGTCGTGCCTTTTCTTGCGGGCGAGAAATGGGCGCGGGACATACTATAACTTTAGTTCCAGGAAATCAAACACCCTTTTCTGGCTTCTGCAAGCATATGCACACATCATACACACGCGCACACATCACACACACACACACACACACACACACACACACACACACACACACACACACACACACACAGAGAGAGAGAGAGAGAGAGAGAGAGAGAGAGAGAGAGAGAGAGAGAATAGAAACTCACCTCCATAAACAAATGTTAAAATAAATATTCAGAGAGAGTCCATTTAGGGGCTATCAAGAGTGCTCACTAAGTAAAGATGTGTTTCACAAACCTGCAATCTGAATTCAATCTCTGGCACCTACATGACAAAAAGGGAGAAGTGACATCTGTAAATTATTCTCTGCCTTCAATGTATGCATCTATGGGCACATGTATGTACAATACACACACACACACACACACACACACACACACACACACACACACACACACACACACACACACCACTTATGTAACCCTGTATTTCCACCCTGGCTAGTTTCTACTGACTATACAGTTTATTGCGGAACTAATTCGCTGTCATTATCTGTGACATGGAATTGACAGTGACTCCTCTCTCAATCCACAACACTTCTTTCACATAAGCTCTGTGTCACTTACAACCATCTTTGTATTCTGGAGGTTCATCACAAAGACACCATACTGATTTTCAAGAACTCAGTATGATGACAAAGAAGAACTGTAGATTATTCATAATTTCAACACAGCATGGTAGCTTTCTGAGAACTTCAGCCCAGCTCCAAGGCAGCAGAGGAGAGGCAGTTCTGGCTGCCTATGTTCAGAAAGTCTGCAGCACACACTCAAAAGGGCATTAAGACCAGGAGAAACGAGAAAAAAAATAAGAATTTTCCAGGAAGGATAAAAATGAGGAATTTCATGTTGTAGAAACATCCACTGTAAAGATGAGGTCAGGAAAGGGGACAATATATTGATTATACATGAAGTGTAGTAAGCAGATGGAAAATGTTAAGAGAGAAAGCTGTAGTCCAGTCAGCAAATGCTTAGTTTCCTCAGGAGTTTGGAATTTAGTAGGAGTCTGAGGCCAGATTGGGTTTTCAAAGAGGTCATCATAGGGAGAAGTCTAGTGTTTTTCATAGGTAGCTGGTCTCTATACATGCTTATAAACATGTGTGTTATACACCATCATGTCTCCCTGTTCTGTCTTTAATACAATATGTTTAAGTCACTGAATCTACTGTCAAATATCCCTGCAGACCATATAACTGTTCATTAATTTCACTGCTAACTTACTTTATGATGGCCTTTGGTTTTTATAGCTAATAACCATACTGCTGACAGAACACTAATTAGTGAGTATTTTAATTCTTCATTTTCTTGTAATAGCTTTTCTGCCTAATGTTGTTTTGTAAACTGCAGCTTTGTAAATAGAGAAGCACCTAAAAGTACAGACACAGAACCTGAGAAAACGACATCTGAGGGGCATTTGGGGGGGGGGAATATGTGACAATACATGAAAAAAAAAGATACAAACCACTCTTGATTCATGCCAAGAAGGCACACTACACATTTAGAGTTTCCTATAGTGCATGCATGATGATATTCTGTTTTCATTAATGTCTCCTGAACTGATATGCAAAATGTATACCCACGGAGTAAATAACCAATGGCATTGAATATTAATGTGTCTTTAAGGTGTAGTAGACAAGATCCAAGTTGTGCAACAGAAATGTTCATAGCATGAAAACTACTGGTAATGGTGGCTGACAATGGTATTTCTGAGGTATTTAAACCTATGTCTGCAAAACTCTAGCAGAATAATTACAGGATGCAAACCAATTCTTATTAAGAATCTGCCTCATTCATTTATTAGAGAAGTTCCCTTTCTTGATTACAGGCCTTCCAGGGTATTTTTCAGCTGAAGAAACTTTTAAAAGCCGTTGACAAAAGGTGAGAAAGCTTCATGCAAAGGCTGAGTCTCCTTTCAGCAAGCATTTGCAATATTGATTAAAGAAAATGCTATTTCCATATGTGTCCCTTAGAACTAGCAAGCAGGACATCAAGTCCCTTCGCAAGCTCTAATGTATAAAAAATTTTCCAACTCTTCTCTCTTAAAACAAAAACAGTTTTCTCTAGAATATGGCCTTGTAATTTGAAATACGAAATAAAGTTATCATTCGCTCAAAATGTGTATGATTTAGTGTTGATATAGATGTAAATGAGAATTACAGAAAAGCTGTTTTTCAGGTTTTTGTACAGTCAATAGTTGAAACATAAAAACACTGTTTTTAGTAATCAGAGTTTCAATTGAAAACAGAATTCTCTTCAGTTGGTTGTATGCAATGTTTTCAAGAATATAAAATATAGCAAGGGATTTTAGACACTAGTACTATTCAGAATCTGAAATGGCTGGAGTGTTAGAAGGGAAATGATATTACCAAATGTCAGTGAGAGGTGTCATTGAGCAGCCACCAAGATGTTTAGGAGAATCTTAGCCTCTGCTAGAAATAGAGTGTTGGTTACGAAGGAAGTGAAGAATACACATATTAGACTCCTGTGTTTACTTCTTGATTCTGCAGAGAGAACTCCCTATTGGCTGTTTGTATAGGAGTCAGAAGGTGAGGATTCTCTAGTTATAGATTCTTTAAATATCAGAGGTCTATCAGATATAAGCAAAGTTTACGATGGAATGGCTGGAAGGAAAAACAATGATGCCAATACATGTGAATTTATAATGAGTCAATCAACTCCAGGAATCTTTCTGTTTCATGAAACAGACAAAACAGTGGTACCCATGAGTTGCCCATATATTATTATTATTCTATCTTAAAAATTGTGTGTGTGTGTGTGTGTGTGTGTGTGTGTGTGTGTGTGTAGGTGGAAGGATAACTTTCAGGAATTAGTTTTTTTCTTTTAGCCTGTGTGCTCCAGGGACTGACGTCAGGTCATCAACCTTGGTGGAAAATTCACTTACCTGCTGATCCACATAACTGGCCCCACATATGTATATTTTTGAGAGATAGTCTGCTAAAGCAACGTAATCAAATAGATGAGTGAGTGTGAAATATTATTATCCTCTTACTTTAAGTCTTCTCAGAGGCTTTAGGTTTTGAAAATATTAACTTTGACAGAATTTACCTGACAGAGATTTCAATTAGTATTTGACATAATGAACATTTTGTACAAAATAGGGAATACCAAATGGTTGGCTTAGGGTAGATGATCAGGATGGAGATGCTTTGGATGACTGTAAGGTGAGTCTCTGTGGCATATGCAGTAGTACTGTGTCTTGCTTCTTTCCCACGAGTCCTAAATTACCATTCCCTAAGACAGGTTAAACAGAACACATATAGGGAAAACAGCAAGACTTCCTCATCTGCTTCAGCTGTGGCCATTGCTACAGGATGATGCTTCAGAATTTATATTGCTCTCAATGCCTCCCCATTGTGGATGTACTTGTTGCCTGATTGATTAAATATCAACCGAGAGTTGCCCAGTTAAGTTCTAGTTCAGAATTTCTGTACAGAATTTTCAAATGATTACTTGTTTGGGGATACTTGATCATCTCAGACTTAGCATCTTATTTAGTTATTTGGATCTTGCTGATTTTTTTTGTCATCTCTAATGGAATTCTGTACCTGTGAAATTTTAAGGTAGACCAAACAGAATCCATGTGTAAGTATACATCCAAGGTTTCTTGGTTTGCCAAAATTTCAGCAAGTCAGTTAGAATCACTTGAAGGGAATATTCATCCATTTAAATCCTTGAAAAAAGAATAGTTCCAGCAAGTTCTAGTATTTTCTACACAGAACAAGATCCATACTGAAAAGTAACAGCATATAGTTGCCTCTTGGCATAGCTGGCTGTGGTGATATGTTATATATTTAATAAAAACCAGTCTGGAATATCAAAGAGCGGATCCACCCACAGTCAATCCAGGAGGGTCAGAGAGTGGTAACCATGCCTTTAATCCCAGCACAGGGAAAGATCAGGAGTGGTGACCTATGCCTTTAATCCCATAACTCCAGAGACAGAGGAGATCTTTCTGTACTTCTGTGAGTTCAAGACTGACTACCAAATAGTAGTAGCCCACACCTTTAATCTTAACCTGGATGCGAAACAACTGGGTGAAGAAGATATTTAAAGCAGATGTAGAAAGACAGATTCATTCGGTAGAAGCGGTAAGGAGTGAGATTGAGGAAACTGGAAGCTAGCTGGGTGAGGTTTGATCGTGGTCTGTTTCTCTTTGATATGATAGCTTTTCCTCAATATCTGGATCCAGTTTCATTTAATACAATCAAAATCCATGCATCAGCTGACCTTCAACTTCACAATTCAAAGGTGTCCAAAAGGCAGCCTAACACGCATAGATCATAACATTAATATGCGAGGAGATGACCCCGCCTCTCTATGATACATCAGATACCTGGAAAGACATCTTCCCAGACCTGTTGACAATTTTGAGAATGCCTACCACAGTGGTCTGGGTTGCTGCTATTTCTTAATTCTCATTCAACCTATCGTTCTCCACCTAGCAGCTGGGAAAGCGTGTTAAGACTGATGCCTGAATAAGTCTTCATTAAGAACTCCCATTTTCCACTGGGGGCCTAATGGAAGAGCAAGTGCCTCACACTGGGTTGTTTCTACTTCTTTAACTCTCTGTTCAAATATACACATATGATCATGTAGATGTCTTAGGAGCCAGTATCAATGTATTTCCCGCAGTCTACTTGCAGATTCTTGGAGCCTTATGAGGGAAGTCAAGATTCAACACTTTCATGACTGATTATCATATCATAGCAAATGGAAAGCACGTAAGTGCACTTGCTGATTTGGGTCTGTGTCTTAAATTATGCAAGTATTTCTATGGCTAAAAAAAAAATTGAAACTATCTTAACATTACTGTTTGCAAACTCCCTCTCTACTATTTACCTACTTTCCAATCCATAGACAATACTGCTGTAGTTTCTTTTGTATCCACACAAAACATTTTTGGTGAATATATACTAATAGTAAGTAATTACCTTCCCATCTATTTTCTTGACAAGGTAGCACATTACACGGAATGTTGTATACCTTGGCATTTTGTTTAATAAAATAGACATCTTAGGGTCTTGCAAATTCAACTCAGTATTTTCAATTTTTAAAAGTAGCTATCATGTCCATTATACTGGTAAAGAATCAATGAAGGAATGATATTACAGAACATGCTATATTTGGCAATATCTGAGACATTTTTGAGATTTTAAAAATAAAATGTATTAATGTCTTATAATTTTTAAGCGATTGATATCATCTGATTTTCAGCGGAGATAGAATTACCTCACTTTCCTCCTCCCTCTTTCCTCCTCTTCCTCTCAAAACTCATCCCTTGAACCCCTCTCACGCTCCTCCACTCTCACTAGTCACTTGTGTGTGTGTGTGTGTGTTCTGGGTCTGCTTTTATTATTTGTGTGTATATGCTTTCAAGACTGACCACATTGGACAACCAATAAGGGGACTTATCCATGGGAGATGCTAACTCTGCTTCTTCCAGCAGTCATTAGTTGCCTTCAGTTCTTTGTCTAGGTGTGGGACAATGTGGGAATGTCTCCTTCTTATGTTAACATGTCCATTGATATTCCTATTATTCTGGTATTGTTTATGCAGCCATTTCTAGGAAAGACTGTTTCACAGCAAACTCCCTGGTGATCTGTCTCTTACAGTCTTTCTTGTTCCTCTTTAAGAGTGCTTCCCTGACTCATAGATGCAAGAACTGTAATGTAAATTTTTCCCTAATGGTTGAACTCTCCATGATCTGCATTGTGTCCACTTGTGGCTTTCCATGATGGTCTCCATTTACTGTAAAGGGAGGCTTCTTTGATGAGGGAGGTTGTAGTATGAGGTTTCTGGCCCTGACTTTCCGGCCTAGCCTCAAGGTTTAGGCCTGCAGACCCACAGACCCGCAGACCCACAGTCCTACAGAGACACACAGACGCTTTCATTAGTTTTTGGCTGATCAGCCTCAGGCCCAGGCATATCATTTGCTAGCTCTCTACCCTTATTCTAACCCATGTCTCTTGTTCAGCCATGCGGCTTGGTACCTTTTCTTAGGGCAGTATAGTTGTCCTCTGCATCCTGCAGCTTCTCTCTGGTGCTCTGTCTGGCACCCTGCTCTCTGAGATTTTTCCTAGTCTGGTAGCCCCACCTACACTTCCTGCCTGCCTTTGGCCAATCAGCTCTTTTTATTAAACCAGTGGGTGGGACAATTATTTAAAATGAAACAACACAACCTCCCACAGGAGGTAACTACACTGTGGGTATATGGATAAGCTTAGACTGTAGTTAGGAGCTATACTGTCTAGCAAAGTGGCTACCATACGCTTTTGCTAAGGACTATGACCTCACCAACCATGGAAATCTGGCTATGTGTTCAGTACTAGAAATGATCTCCTCCCTTCATGTAGTTAGACAGCTGCTTGTTGGCATCGACATGTGAGTATCACATATTGCAGTATTGCACCTTTGTTCATTTGTGGTCATGATGGTAATTGTGGTTCATAGGTGTTAAAACTGGACTATTTTATTTGCTTGCCTCCCTTATCATTGTGCATAGTATTTTCTGAAACACCCAAAGACTAGTAGAAGAGAACATAGGCAATACCCTCCAAGATACAAGTCTTACATTCTTCCACTCTTGACTACCAGAAGTAACACAAGAAATTCAACTTAACACATAAAGGACTTTCTGAACATGTCTTTTATAGTCATAGAATCAAATCCAGCAATTAGCATATCTCATAGGTGCTTATTAATAAACCTATTCTTATGACTTTATGAAAATAGACATTATTTTCATTAACAATAATATTCATAATATTAATATTTGGGAGTTTTAAAAATATAAGCTGTATCAAATATTATTCCATTGCTTAAGTAGGAATATAACACATGGTCATGCATCTCATTCCTTTGATATGCTAAAGCATTCTAATTGCCACTGTTTTATTTACCATGTTGGCTTTGATGATCAAAAGTGATATTTTCTTTCTTTCTTTTGGATGTTAACATTGCCAAGCTCAGTATCAATGTTATTCTGCATGATTAAAAAAAGTAATTAAGTTTTTCTTCTTTCCATGCTCTGAAGAATTTCAATAGCATTGAGATTATTAGGTTTTTTTTTTTTTTTTTTTTTTTTTTTTTTTTTGTAGAATTCTTTCACAAAAAGAGTTTTCGTATCTTGATGGTCAGAATAAGAACCAAGAGTGATACAATTACATATAATTCATATATATATTAAGTTACAAAACAGCAACTGTTAGGGATGCAGATTAAATAAAGTTTTCTAATCAATCTTAAAACTAGAAGAGACCCATCCTGATCTTAGAATATCCTGCATGGGGAAGGGAAGGAAAAGGATTACTGTAGAGCCTGTGGAAGGGGTATGTTGGAACAGTGAGATCTATTTTGAATTTCTGATTGCCTAAGCTGAAAATACAGTTGAGTTAGAATTAAGTCCATGATATATAATGTGAGATATACCTGTGGGTGAGAGTGTATATATAGATGATATAAATTTGTTATAAATTTTAAGTTTGAATGTAGACTTAGGGTTTAACCTGACTTTCAATCTTGCTTTTGTGTAACTTCTCTTTCTGGCTGAAATTCTATTATATTTATGGTTTAATTACACATACTTCCAATTCTAGGGTATCTTTAAAATGTGTCAGAATTGCTAATCTGTAACTGTGTTAAGGATGTTTTTTAAATTGGAATACCATGTTTTCATACAGATCTTAAGAACTAACTGTTTTAAGAATTATCTATTTCTTTTTAAATTTTATTCTTTTCTCATACAGTAAATCTCAACCACAGTCTCCCTACCGTCTCTTTCTTCCAGACCTTCTTCCCCAATTCTCTGCTCCTCTGCCTTCGGAAAAGAGCAGATCTTTCTTACTAGATTCAGAAAAATCATTTCACAAAGTTGATTAAGCATAATTCTTTTTCCAACTTACTTCATTTGAAACATTTTTTGACAATATAGATATGTAAATATAAGGCTATGAATTTTCCTCTGAGGATATCTTTAGTTATGGCTTGATATTGACTTCTGTAATTAGCAGAATTCATACTGCTTTGTACTTTATCAACAACAGCTACATATATCTATACATCTAGAATATTTTTTCAAGTAGTAGGGATAATTTTTGCTATCCTGATTTTGAATTTTTCATTTATTATACCCAATTAAGAATTCTTTTATTTCTACATTTGTGAAATGAATGATTTCTTTGTAGTATAGCATATATGAACATGTTCCTTGTCTTTTATATGACCTTAAAAGGACAATCTATTACTTTTAGCAAATACACCTTAAAGCGTATTAATTATATTTTGTATGTTTTGTTTCTTCATTGCTATTTTTATGCCTTAGTTTCCAATAATCTATCTTTTAATTTAACTATCATGTTTGCTGTCTATTTGTTTCTCTCTTGCATTTTTAATAGCTTTTTTCTGTAATTTTTTTAAAATTGAGAATAGATTTTTTTCTCAAATAATATATCCCGATTATGGTTGCCCTTCCCTCTCTCTTCTCAGTTCCTCCCCTCTCATATAATTCACTCCTTTTCTGTTACTCATTAGAAAACAAACAAACTTCTAAGGGATAATAGTAAAGTATGGCAAAATAAAACAAGATAAACCAAAAACCAACAAAAACTCATTGAATGAGAAGCATAGACAGGAAGGAGCGAGTATGGGAGTAAAGAAAGGATTGTGGACAAGAAGGAGAAAAGAAGAGAAATAAAGGAAAGATGCAAATAGAGGGTAGTGACAGGGTGCAGGATAGAGGAATGCCAACATCTTTGTCAAGGGCAGACTTCCAATGGCCTGACTTCCTTTTGTCTATTAGACTCTACTTCCCAACTGTTTCCTACTTCCTAAGAACACTATCAGGTGCAGAACCTGGAACTTTGTGCAACAAGGAGTATCTGACCTGTAACATTTATGGAATAGCTAAATCTGAGTATTTAACATCATCTCACATATTTTAAGACTTAATGTTATGCCCCTCCGCCTTGGAGAGGGGGGTGCGCACGCACGTGCACACACACATACACACACAAGAACAAAGGTCATAGAACAACATTTACTTCTACTGTATGGGGCCTAGGGATTGAACATAGGCCTCCAGGCTTGGCATCAAGTACCTTTTCCTGAGTGACGAGAACATTTTAAGTCTGTCTTTTCACTAATTTTGAAGTATATAACATACCATCAGCAGTACTCACAACACATACTTGATATCTTGAATTCCTTTTTTATCTAACAAAATTTTTGTCTTTTGCCAAAATCTCCTCCTCTTACCCAGGTGTCTTACCATTACTGTTTTGCTTTCTAATTCTAAGTGTTCAACTATTTTACACTCCATATACAAGTGAGGTCATGTATTTCCATTTGCCCTTCTTTGCCTGTCTTACTTCATAATGACAATAATTTCTGTTTCTTCATGTTGTCATTTCCAAATGCATTTACATCTTTTTAAATGCTTACTATGTTTTACATACACATACTCTTTTCTTTATCCGTTCATCACTTGATGCTCATATTGGTTGATTATTCACTATTAGTTATAATAATGCTGTAGTGAACATGGATATGCAAATATCTCTTGGAGGTACTGATTTCAGTGTGGATACATGCCTAATGATGCATGTAAATTCTGTTTTTAGTTTTCTGAGACCTAACCACAGTGTATTTTGCCGTGCTGATTTACATTGTTACTGAAAGTGCTCAGTGGCTCTGTTTTGACCATACCATCAACAGTTACTGTTTTTTACATTTTTGATAACAGCTGCTTTGTCAGTGTGAAGTGGCATTTCATTGTGCTTTTAACTTAGGTTTCTCTCTTGAGTGGTATTGAATATTTCATCAGATGTCTGTTGATCATTGTGTGCCTTCTTTGATAAATGTCAACACAGGTCATTTACCAGTTTTAAATTCAAGTATTTGTTTTTCTACTGTTCAGTTATTGTAGTTTCTAACTCCTTATCAGATACATTGTTTGAACATATTTTCTCCCATTTACCGATTGTCTCTTTGCTGATAAATTCCTTGGATGTGAGAAAATCTGCAGTACATACATTCAATTAAATTTTTTTTTGCTTCTGTTGGCTGTATTCTTGGGATAGCATCCCCTCCCCCAAGTCATTGCCAAGAACAACATCAATCATCATTTCCCTTATGTATTCTGCTAGTTTTACTGTTTGAGATTGTTTGCATTTAACTTTTTAATCCACTTAGAGGCCTGATTTCTTTTTATTTTATGTGTATATGATGTCATGTTCATGTGTGTGTAACTCTGTATGAGTATGCAAGTGGTTGGCCTGTGTGCAGAGGTCACAAGACAACTTTGTCAGTTCTTGTCTTCACCATGTTTGAAGACTGATCTCTTATTTCGTGCTACGTACATGCCTCTCTAAGCACACTGGGATTACAGATTAAAAATTACTATATATAGCTTTATGTGGGTCCTGGGAATCTGAACTTATTCTCACACTTGTGGAATCATCTTTACAACTCAAGATCTGACTGCATTGCTCTGCCTCTTAACATTGTTTTGTCAACAGTATTTATCAAGGAGTTCATCTTTCTCATTATGAGTTTTGTTATCTGTAAAAAATAGATTGATTTAAATGCATGGGTCCATGTGCTAGATGAAGATTTTTTTGCCATTTGAATGTGTGTCAGTTTTTATGACACTACTGCGGTGTTTTGGTGACTACATTTTCATAGCTGATTTGAAAAACAGGTTATATAATGATCCCAGCTCTGTCCTTTGTATTCAGTATTGCTTTGATGATTTTGAGGTTTGTTCTATGGTTCTGTATATATTTTATTTAATTTCTTTTTTGATGACAAAACACTGAATATTTAATCTACCTTAAACTTTGATGAATATAAGTTATGATAAATGCAAGAATTTTAAAAAAACAAAACACATCAAATTAATTTCAACTGAACATAAGAAAAGTTAAGAATGTGGAATATTGTCCACACAGTTACAAAATTAATTTTAACTGAACATAAGAAAAGTTAAGAATGTGAAATATTGTCCACACAGTTACAAAACACACACACACACACACACACACACACACACACACACACACACACACACACACACATTTTCCCTGGTTTCTTTACTTATCTGAGGAATGTACTCATTCTTTTTGTGTCTCTTTTGCAGGTTTCTGAAAACCCTTCAACCACCCTGCACAGGGGAAGTAGGACCATTGTTTTGATGCTTTCATTTGCTTTTTTTACTTCCTCTGACTCAATCTGTGTAGGAAGCTACAGATCAGCTGCCAATCAGCCATTTAGAGGACGCTTTTTTAGAGATCCAATAGCTGTAAATGACAGAACAGAGGGACATTGTATCGTGCATTGTGTAGAAGGAAGAAAAGAGAGGCATAGCCTACCTGACAGCCACTTTAACAGATGCCCAAGAATGAACTGGAATGAAATAAAGCCTGTCCTAGATTTAATCACACAAGAAAGGAATTCCAAGCTTAACATTTTCTTCTATAAAATGACTGATTCATCCTGTTCAGAAACTGAACACATTTGTCATTTTTCTAAAATGCAGTTTATAAAAAAACTCAACAAAATGGGAGGGTTCCTTTTTGTAAGTGAGAAAGCACAGGCATTTTGCATTGAGCCCTCATTCCAGAACTGGAACTTCATCAATGAATGGCCTCTGTGATGCTTACTTTTCCCATATAGAAAGAACTTAAATAAGTCTATAAAGCAGCTTCTGTGGGTGTGTAGAGCAGGTTTTATTTTTTACAGCCTTGTCAAGTGAGGCCTGGTGAAGCTGTCACAGCTAATCCAAAGGTGTCCACAGAGCAGCCATCAATTCATCTGTGACCAAGTGAGTAACTTTTAGCCAACAGGCTGACCTTTGTACAGCTGTCACGAAGGCTGGGCATAAGAAGAAACTAGTCCTGTGTGGCTTTGGCTCACAAGGGCAGTGCACACCAGCTTCATTTCAGAGGAGCTGGTCTTTGTGACCAGCCCTATGGAGACTTAGGCCTGGCAGTGCTTTCTTAACCAACTGAGCTGATAGAAATATTTGTGTTGGAAAATTTGCTTTCTGAAACATATAATGTTAATAACAGATTTAGCAATGAAATGAAACTTGCTTTATTAATTTTTCAATATTAAATTTCACTAACAGATGTATTAAAATTATCTTTATTATGCTAATCTAATGAACAGACATACATCATTAGTGGTATGCACATAGTATAAAGTATGTGAGAACATTTATGAAGGAAAATCAATAACCTCATTAAATGTGTTTATATTTGTTTCTACAAGTTAATTATCTTTACAGTTATTAACATATCCGCATTATGACATACAACCAATAAGTAGCATTTTATAAAGTAATATGAACTTGTCTATGTCTTTTTAAATCACTCATGTTTTATAATTATTATATGTGGAATCCTAACATTTAAAATAGTTTCTAATTGGGTGTGAATAAAAGAATTACTATACACTTTAACTGAATACTTACAAGATATGAAAGGAAGTCCACAGCCACTGCTTACATTAAAATGATATACTATGAGGGGCTTAAAATGTTAAATTCCATCTGTAGGAAATGCTCAACTCAAATTCTATAAAATGGCTAAATTGTTAAGTTTTCCATTTAAACCTGGAATCAGAAGCTAGATTAATATTCTATTATACTCTCAAGACTTAAAACTTAAAAGATTACTATTCTACCATGTATTAATTTTTCAAATATTTAAAAATTAAATATAATATTTTAAACACTAGCTCTACAATTGTTAAAACACTAGATCATTGGGGAAATGGAATTATGTTCTTCTACATTTTTCGAGGCTTTTTACTAATAGATTTACTTAATTATATGTAATAAATATATTCTGTTCTAGTATAACTATCTACTTCTAGCTGTCTGTCTGTCTATCCATTCATTTATCTATCTACCTACCTGTCATCATTCTTACAACTGTGTATATTTGGGTGGAAGTGTGCTCCTGTATTGATAGTTTATATTACTGTGATCATATGCTCACATTCACTATTTTATATTATTGTAGTCATATATTTATATCCATTGTCATTCATAGGAAATGACCCAATAATCTAATTGTTTCTCATAGATTAATATAACTATACTCAGGTTAAATATTGGCACTCAAGGCAGTGTAACAATAAGGGAAGATAAAAAGCAGAATAATGGGTCAACCTAATTCTATATGTAATTGCAGGAAAGTGTCAGTTTTAGACAGTGGAATGTGAGGTAAAAGTGGTCAAAAGATATTAATGAAACATAAGGTTAAATAAACAGAAAGTGTCAAAAAACTTGACCAGTGAGTCACAAAACCAAATAGTCATTGACTTCCAAAGAATTTTAAGATAGGCCACAGGCTTCTAACCCAATCCATGGTGACAGATAATCTAATAAGAAACATCCACAGCTCTGGTCCCTGGACGCGGCCGTGGAATGGGATTATGGTCCAGTACTTAGCCTTGAGTGTGTGCTGCTACAGTGTCAACTTTGTTTAGTATCTTCTGTGAGGGGAGGTTTAGTGGAACTAACTGAAATTGTGAGAGACCTAGGTGGACCTAGAATTCTCCCATTCTGATGAGACAGCAGTGGGGTTAGAACTGACAAGAAATGTCCCACGTGTTCTTTGTGTTTTCTCATAATACAATTGCTGTGATGCAGAACTGGCTCTATTGTTTTATTTTAAAAACTAAAGTAAATATTTTGTCTTTATTCTACTTTTCTAAGCTTTTTCTGTCTTTTCCTGAAGAATATCATGGTAGGATACTACATTTTCTTAAAACACACACACACACACACACACACACACACACACACACACAATTTTTAGGTAGTTAAAATTTCTCCTGAGATTTTTTTTTTAAGGTTTAAGGTAGATTAAACCTAGAACAAAAATTAAATCAAATTATATTCTGTGTGCTCAATTTTCTGTAGGGAACCAAAAGCCACTGGAGTGTAAAATTCTAATTAATTATGTGGAATGCTAATGGATTTTAAATTAAAAATATGTGCTGTTTAACATCTCACTCCACACCATTTTGCAAGTGGATATTAGAATGAAACTGTCCTGTAAAATCTGAAATTCATAAAAGGTATAACTGTCAGTTTTCCAAATTAGCCTACAGAGAAGAGCTGAATGCTTTATCAAGGGGGCGTCCACAGGAAGCCAAGTTTGTAGTTCAGTGAGGGGCTTTAGTTTACAGCACATGCTGCCGCAGATCAACTTCTGACATTATGTAACACCCACAAGTGTTTGTTCTAGCTCTTCTAGATAGTTTTAAATACTACATTGACTTGCAAGTCATGGAACTAAGACTCATCATGTTTCTAATATTATCGAATGTGTAGATAATAGGGACCAGAGCTAACAAAAGCCAGGGTTACTGTTTCATGTTGGGCGCCCAATAAATCACAGAATGCTCAGTGAATACGGCATAACAAGCACATGCTATTTTGTTTCCATTCACTTTGAGTTGACACAAAATGAGATATGCATGCACTGTTGGATGACTAAATCAAACTGCTTAACATATGATGGATGACCTTTCATACTAGTTTTTTGAGGTTACAAGAACATGTAACATCTACTCAGAAAAGTTTAAAGGTACAATATGTTGTTATAACAGGTAGACATCATGATGTGCACAATCTCTTGAAGTTATTCCTCCTGTCCAGTTGAAATGGTGTCTCCAATGAACAGTGTCTCTCCAATCCTTACCTTCTGGGCCTCTTCTAAGTATCATAGTCTCGCCCCCCCCCCTTCTGCCTTCCTACTCCCCCTGCCCGCTCTGTAGCCTCCCCATGATGCCCCTTTCTGCATTTGTGCCATGCGGATTCTATTGTAAGCTCTTCCTTTTCCCTGTTTCCTTGAGACTTCTCTTCTCCCGCTCACAGTCCCTTTTCTGATACCACGGCATAGGCCTACACTTGAGCATTTTATAGTCCCTCTACAAGTGTAATCAAGCCACAGTGTTTTCAAATTTAAGTTGGAAGCTCTTTACTGAATTCATTGCGGATGCTTTTTCCTAATTTTGACCATTTGACAGGATGCTCTAAAAGGAAGTAGGAGACAATCTGTAGTCAGGATAGCTAATCTTACCCATTAGTTTGTTCATTTTCCAGAAAACATTTACTTTGTGCATGGAGTATTATATTTTCTGAAAATATAGCAGGGAATACATGGAAAAATATTTCTCTTTTGTAATGTAGAACCTAGTTTATTAAGATTCTAAGCAAGCACATATATCACGTCATGTTGAGAATTAAAAGGTATGAGAATGTAGGGTAGGACTGTGGTGCCATTCCATCCTGGGTGGAAAAAAAACATTCACTGAAAAAGCATTTCAGTAACGCTTGTTGGACGTGAACCAGAGATACATCAGGATGAGGAAAGCTCCAGGTAAACCAAATGCAAAACCCTGGGGTAGAATTTCTCTTGAACTGTGAGATACAAAAAACACTAGGGATTGGGGTAAAAATTAGAATGATAGTGACCTTATGTGCAGAAGTAAAAAGGAAACAAGCATTGGAATCAATGAATAGAGTGTGGTAGACAAGTTTCCTATGCTGTCTTCATGTTAAAAGAAATGAAGTGGATGGGGCTCTGAAAAGACAGGTTGATTCTCATATCTTGGAAGCAAAGGTAACAGGGGAGTAAGAAACGTGTAGGACTGTCCACTCACATCCCCAGGGAAAGTTTGGAATAAGCAGCCTGACTAGTTGGCTATTTCAAAACTACAAAATATAATACTTGTCGGAGAGGAGACAGAGTGTGGAGCCCCCGTGTACTGTTGGTGGGGGTTAAAATAACAAAACAATTAGAACAAAATGGAGACATCTCAAAAGAGTTGAAGAGACTCAAGTAATACTATCGTATTAGCCTTAAACAAAAATGCTTTCGGTGACTAAGCTTCTAGTAATAGTAAAAGAATTGTTCCTCTGAAATGTTTAAGTGTAGTGTCAGATGAAGAAAATTGATATTTTTATTGATTTTACTTATTTTATCCTTTCCTGGGCCACCAAGTATCTAACTTCACCTTGGAAGAAAAGAAACACAAATACAGTATAAAGTTAATGGAAAGAAAAAAGTAAACAACAAAAAGTAATTTGATCTAGAAGCTGAAATATAATTAGCTGGAACAGAGTAGGTTTGTAATATAAAAGTGTGTGTGTGTGTGTGTGTGTGTGTGTGTGTGTGTGTGTTCTGCACACACATGTAAATTCACATTTCACATAAGTTGTATAATAGCGTGGGCATGTGATTATATCATAGTCCAGGCTCTGTTCAGCAGAGTTGCCTGGAAAATGCTACAAACCCAGTCATAAAAAGCACCATTGTAGCCTATAAAAATGGTTTTAAATACCACTTCTACTAAAAGAAATCAGTGCAAGGGAGAAAAGAAATGTGCAAGCTATACCTGAAAACTATGATCTACTAAAGTCAATGACACTATCTATCATAGATAACTAGTACAGAATAACCTGGAGACTGACTTGGTGAGAATCTACTGGAACAAAAAAAAACACACACACAAAACAAAAAGAATAAACTACTGATAATAACTGAAACCCTTCAGAAATTTAAATCCAGAAGTTCAAAATATCATTTAATAAATTGGTTATCTCCATAGACTAATAGAAAACCAAGTTTGACAAGCAGAATGTCAAGCATTTAATTTTTTTATCCTTTGGGAACAGCACAATCAAGAAGCTAGGTATATAGGAAAGGGAAACATCTTTTAAAACTATTCCAAAAATTATGTGAAAGGTAAATCAATGCCATCATTTTGCAGTGAAATAATGGATGCAGGTACTGGGCTTAAAGAGCCACCAACAACACAAAAAGCCAGGCTGGCAGTCATCATGTGCCTCCTCATAGCAGAATCCGCACACAGACTATACTCCTGCCAAGAGAGCTGAATATGTGTCTCATCAAAGTCTTGAGTCCATCTGTCAATTTTCAAGAAATACAAAAGACTGAAAGCAAGCTATCTAAACCACAGTAGAGCGTGATGAAAAACAGACTATGACAAATTACATCAGTCAAATACCATGGGTTCTTCAACAAATAAGCTAGAAGAAAAAGAACAGGATGATGGAGGACCATTTAGATGGTAGGAGACATAAAGATATCAACAAATGTTTGAAATTGGCAAGGTGGAGCCACTGTAAATATAGGTGTACATATTTGCATGACAAAGTTGTAAAAATACACTGTGCTATAAATTACTTTTAAATTAGAATAACATCCCTTTATGCCAGGAGAAAGAAGATTGTGTTTGGGCAAAGTCATCTTCAGCTGCTGCCAAAGGTGTGTTTCTTGCTGTGAGTGGCTATACTTTCTGCGATTTTCTTCTTCATCATATGATACCATATCAATCAACCTATACATTTATTATGGCCACATATGTGTAGATCTCTCTCTCTCTCTCTCTCTCTCTCTCTCTCTCTCTGTGTCTGTCTCTGTGTGTGTCTGTCTGTCTCACTCAATGTGTGTCTGTCTGTATGTCTCTCCCTCTCTCTGTCTGTCTCTCTCTGTGTGCGTGTGCGCAGAGATCTATACATGTGAAGAATCAGTAGGGAGATTTCTTGGAGAAAGAGATTAGTTCAAGGATGAAGGAGAAACCAGGGAGGGTGATATGAGCAGAAAATGGGAGAAAATACGATGTAAATGTACAGACGCCATGATGAATCCTATCATTTAATGCTGACAAAACACTAATAAAATATATTTTTATTTTATTTTTGGAAAGTTTCGCTTGCTCTTTAATTGTTTGGCTTCAGAATCGATAGTTTGAGCTATTTCATGGTTTTGCCCAAATCTCAGCTAGTTTGTTGTGGAGTGGACTTGTGTGTTATTTAAACACTGTGCTGAGGATGAGTGGAGACGCTGTTGATGGGCACATTTAGATGGGGCATGAAAGCAGATGGGGCACTTGTGGGAGGGGGAGAGATACTCTGAGGTGATGCCAATTTCCCCTTCTCTGTTTCCTGACATACTTGAACTTGCATGCGAGGCAGAGTTCGGCCTGCATATCTGGGAGAATGCCTATCCATACACAGCTCCAGGGCAATGAAAAGTACTGAGGGTTTGAGCACAGTGTGCGTGGAGATGCCTCTGAGAGTTAAGGAGCTTTGAGGTGCCAGTTGGCAATGAAAGATTGGGAGGCCCTCTGCCAGCTCACTGCTCCTGTGGCCATGTGGGAAACCTTTCCTGTATTCACTCATTGGATTCAGCCAGCTGGCAAGGGTGTGATCACTGGGCTGTGAGTCAGTTGCTGGTGATGATTGCCACGCATGTCCCATGGGCTCTCAGATGCATGCTTGATATGGTGGGCATAGTTTTTTCAAACATAATTATTTGGTTATTAGACCAACGTGGGGAACATGGTTAGTAAATTCACATGAAGTATAAATCTTAACCATATTTTGTTTTTAATCATAGGAGACTATTTGATGTTTTTCAGACTGAATTTTATTTATTAAAATTATTGTCTCAGTCCTCTTTGCCAAATATTGCTTACAGCTCAAGTCAGCCTTAGAAGCAATGCAGTAAGAAAAACTGCTACTCAAATGTGACATGTTTCCGTGGCCATGCAATGGCTTAGTGAAACTCTCACATAAAATTGCGTCTACTATGATAATCTAGCAGACACATGTTATTTCTCTATAATCATTTATCTCTGAATATTTCAAATCCATGTCATCACTGAAATACTATTTCTATTTCATTAAAAACTTAAAATCACCCGTTCAATATTTAAGAATTTAGTCCTTTGTAATAATGGAGTCCTTTGTAATAAGCCTATAAATATATGCTACAATTTGTTTATATGTGTAACAATAATATAAATGTATGATGAAGTAAAAGTGGTAACATGTTGATATATTCACACATGAGATATCAGACATGCTTAAATTGTATTTAAAAGAATTTAGAATCTGATGAGTCTTTCTCTGTCCTGCTAGCCAGCTTCCAAATAATGACACAGAAAGTACTTATTAATTATTAAAGCTCCGCCTACACTTAGGCTTATTCCTTACTAGCTCTTATAACAAGTTAACTCATTTATAGTAATCTACTTTCTACCATGGGGCATTATCTCTCTTCCATCTTGTACCTTCTGCTTTCTCTCTGTGTCTCCTTCATACCTATATTCTACCGCCTCTTCCTTTCTCTCACTGGAAATCCCACCTATACCTCCTGTCTAGCTATTGGCCATTCAGCTTTTTATTAGACCAATCAGAGGAATACATCTTCACACAGTGTACACATATCCCACAACAAAGTGAATTTTTAAAAATTATATGTTATTTGGGAAGCCTTTGTTTCATCTAGTTATATGTCACAAATATGAGTTTGAAACATTTTGGGAGTAAACACCATATATTCTCTGAATGTAGAGTTGATAGATAAAAATATTTCTATGAATTTTATTTGACTCCTGAGTTTCCATTCAAGATTATCCATTAGTGTTATCATTCTGGGCGATATAATTTAAATAAGATCTTTATAAATTATGTGTGAACATTTAGTTAATGCATTAAATATATATACATATATTGTTATAAACACACATGTACAAAAGTTTGCAAGGTGCAAATGCATGCACATAATTTTTACACTAACCTTAAGGTCACTTAGGGAAGTGGACTTCATTTCTGTTCCATGATGGAGTGATTGTCATGCTCAGGAGCCTTAACTATATACCTGTGAACAGTTTCCACTGATTTACTTAATAATATGCCCAGGCTAACTGTTCTTTGGGGATTGGAATGCCAGTTCTCTAGTTACATAAGGAGAAGCATACAGATATCAGCCTGGTTTAGTGATGGAAGGAACAGAGCAGCCTTTTATTATTGTCACATAATAATAAACTTAACTTCATTTACCTTCTATATTTCCTAATACAAGCATGAAACATCAAAATGTTTTTATTAGTAAGTCTAATGCATTTCATAATTTGTTATACACTTTAGCACATAAAGCTGAATGTGTTTTATGCTGAGAGCTGATGTAGCAATATCCCTTCTTTTAAATACATGTGAAGGCTTTTAGCAAATGAGAAATGCATTATTTCTTAATTTACCTAATTTCCCCAGCTTTAACCTTTTAATCTGCATGCACATTACATCAGGTAAGTAAATACTTCGTGACTACAGTACACTTTGTGCTAACTACTTTTTAATAATCTAGTACAAGTCTTTGTAAAAATAAGTAGCATTTAGGGATTTCACTAGTTACAGCTTGATATTTTATTAATATTGTTGTTTTTTTGTAGATTATGAATAAAGGCTAAATGTAGTTACTGTTTACTTGTACATTCAACAACTGTAGTTTTCACAAAAAATAGGTTGGCTTTCATGAGCAAATAATGACTTTTAAAAGTTCTTCATAATGAAAATGTAAGTGTGATTTTTGTCTCTTTTGTCTGGGAAAGTGTGTTTTTTGTTAACTCATAGTCTCAAGGTGAGAGATGTTATCTCAAAGCTGGAGTGCTTTGGGCCAGGGAAAGGGCTTTCATAAGATCTTTGTCCAAAGTTAGTAGACAAGGGCACAGCTTAAGGAAACTAACTTTTGTTTTCTTTACATACATCTAGTATCTCATCTCATTCTAACTAATTTTCTTTTTAAAATAAATGTATTTAGTTAAGATCATTATGTCATTTCTACCTTCTTTTCCTCTTTCCTATCCCTTCCATATACCCTCTTACCCCACCCCTAATTTGTAAACTCCTCTTCTTAAACATTGTTATTACATATTACATACCAATGAACAAACATGGGTACAACCTGCTAAGTCTATTCAATGTTGAGTGCATGTATGTTTAGGAATGACTCTTGATATTGGATAGTGATGTGGGAATGCCTTTCTGTATGCTGTGAATCTCAATTTTTAAATAAAGGAGCTGTTTTGGGCCATGACAGGCACCATAGAAGAAGTAGGAGGAGGAATCAGAATAGGTAGGAAAGGAAGGGCGGAGTCAGAGGCAGATCGAGCAAGCAGCCCAAGGAGTGACATATAAGGAACACAGGTGAGCCACGGGCCACGTGGCAGACAGATTAATAGAAATGGGTTGATTTAAGATGTAAGAGCTAGCTAGCAATGTGCCTGAGCCATAGGCCAAACAGCATGAACTTAATATAAGCGTCTGAGTCATTTCTGGGGCCTGGGCGGCGGGTTCCTAAGCAGTCTCAGGCGGCAGGTCTGTGGGTCTGGACCTCTGGCTTCACGAGACCTAAAAACCCCACTACTACAGGATAGCCTCTCCAAAGGCTCATCTCTGGGGAAGACTGATCATTTCTTAGCTGTTGATAATTGCGTACCACTTTTTATATATGGATGGGACTCTGTGAGGTTTCTCCAATCTATGTTGGGATGTCAACTGATGTTGGAATGGTTTGGGTCCATTTTATGGTGCCATATTGTTAAAATTTCATAAGTGCAACTTCATTGGTATAACCAGAGAGCCTAGTCCCGCAGCAGACTTTTTGATCCTTTAGCTGGTACAATCTTTCTGCCCCTTCCTCTATGATGTTTCCCAAGCTTTAGATGTACGAGTTTTATAGTAGATGTATACCATTGGTGTGGACACACACAGTCAGTTGTTCCCTGTATTTTGACTAATTGTAATTTTCTGTGGTGGTCTCCTACCTCAAAAAGAAGTTTCTTGGATGAAAGGTGAGATAGATCTACAGTCTCCTTTGGGTATAAGGGTAAATATTTAGAGTACAGTTGGGATCATACTGGTTTAGGAGAGTGGGACGAGTAGGTTTTTTCTACCATCAATGACTTCACTGGTGACAAGCAGTTGGAATTATTTTCTTTATTCACACAACAAATTGGTTAAACTCACGCTATCAGAGACTGGGCTGAAGTGTTTAGGGTGACAGAAATTATTAGGTGATAGTAGACTTGTCCCACCTTCCAAGTTTAATACCTAAGATTCTATTTTCTAATAAAATGATGAATGGGGGTGTTGTGAAATTTCACCACTGTATGAGGGGTTATGGGCAACTGGTGGTCATGCTGGGGTAGGTAGAGTCAGTTTTCTTTAGGTTTGCATACTCTGGAGAGGCTAACCATGATTCAGAAGGTGGGTCAATACCCAGCCACCTACCAACAGCATTGAGGGGATGTAGTGAGTTTAAAATGAGAAAATTAATTTTCATGGGAAAGTGGTGAGGGGACAAGGGAGAAAATGGCGTGGTGGTGGCAGACATAATCAAAACGTATCATATGCATGAATCAGATTCTCAAACAAACAAAATCATACTTGATTTTAGACTAAAAGAATATGGTCCATGTCTGTCAGGCTATCATTCTAGGAATTAAGTAAGTGTGCTGATTTGAATAAGAATGACCCTCATAGGCTAGGCACTAGGGAGTAGCACTATTTGAAAGAATTATAAGCATTAGGAAGTATGGCTTTGTTAGGGGAAATATGTCATGGAGGGTAGGCTTTGAGGTTTCCAAAGTTAATGCCAAACCCAGTCTTGTCTCTGTCTTTGTCTCTATCTCTCTGCCTGTGGACCAGGATGTAACTTGCAGCACCAAGCATCCCAACATGATCCCTGTCATGCTGATAATGGATTAAATCTCTGAAACTTTAAGCCAGCCCCCAATTAATTGTTTTCTTTCATAAGGGTTACCCTGGTCATGGTGTTTCTTCACAGCAATAGAGCAGTGACTAAGACAGAAAGTATAGCAATTGATTGATGAGATAACTCAGTGATGAGGTGGTGTGTGGTAAAGCCTCTAGCAAACTCCCTTTTAATTTACAATTCATGAAGATTAACTGTTTAGAAAGTGCAAAGTGTATCACAGCCTTTGAAATGTCTGAGTGACTACATTACATAAACTTTATGATAAGAACCTTAGAAAATAAGGCATTCTCTTTTATCACCAGCCTTTCATTTTTCACTCAGGAAAAAAGACCTTCACAAAACAAACCTCACAGTAAGTACCATGCCTTGCCACTTCTGTTTCCTTAGACTAAAATATGATAATTGTCAGTCAAAATACTACGAACCAAGAGAGGTTGACTGCTTTTTTTTATTCTTTCTCAAAATATATAAAATATGTTTTAAAACCAAGTTTTATTGCTCTCTCACTGGTGCTAGAGAAGTTCCCAGAAACCATCAAGAATGACTCAAGCTTAGACTACTGTCAAGAATGAAGATGGTGCCTGAGCTGGCCTACCCTAGTAATCAGATTGGTGAATGCCCTAACTGTCATCATACAGTCTTCATCCAGTAACTGATGGAAGCAGATGCAGAGATCCATAGCTAAGCATCAGACCAAGCTCCAGGAGTCCAGTTGAAGAGAGAGAAGAGGGATTATACGAACAAGTGGGGTCAAGATCATGCCGAGGAAATCTACAGGGACAACCACACTCAGCTAGTGGGAACTCACAAACTTTAAACTGACAGCGGGGTTATCTGCATGGGACTGGATTAGGTCCTGTGCATGCTGAAAACAGTTGTGTAGCTTGGTCTGTTTGAGGGGTCCCTGGCAGTGGGATCAGGATCTATCCCTAGTGCCTTTTGGGGGAGCCCAATACTTATTGTGGGATGGGTGCTGATTAGCAGGAGGTTGAGGAGAAGGATCAGGAGGAGGAATAATGTATATAAAATGATAAAGAAAATTCTTAAGTAAAATAATATTTTTTTATTATGAAATGGGAATAAAAGAAATTGTTTTTTTCAAAATAAATTGAGATATCCCTTAGGTAAAAATATTGTAGATTTTTATTTGAATGCCAAGAAAGCTTCCTAATATACTAGATGACTAATAAATTTAATTTTATGAGTAAGTTGGACATGAGAAACTCATTTATTTGAAACCTATTATTAGCTGGTAATAAAGTTGAGATATATTTAACCTCTTTAACTATTCTTTAAGCTTTCCAGTCTTTATAACATAATTGTCTTCTTTTCCATGGCATCACCACTTTGTTACTTAGGAAAGACCTCATAGCAATGTACAGTGACTTATACATCGAAGTTTGTTTATGTTTCATTCAACTTAATTACTTCTATTCTGATTTTAATAAATACAATAGATACTGTCTCATATACTGATTATTGCTTTCTGTAATTAATAGATGGTCCAATAAAATGTAATATCAGTCCAGTTTGAAAAAAACTTTATAATGGTAACCAGGTAGTATAAGTGGATATTATTCTGATATCTACTTTCGGCACATTCAATTTCCCTATATTACTCATTACATATTGGTTCAACTTAGACGTTATCTTACTTAGATGATCTTTCTATCTAAAAGGCAGAGTTAGCATTGTTCCAGCCTTCCCCACTTTAGTGATGCATTCTTCAGTTAGGTAATTTCCTCATTGCATCTGCTTCAAGGAAGGAAGGAAGGATGTAAGTATGCATTCCCATGAGCAAGAAATGAGAAAAAAGCACGCTGAGCCTGTCACCTCTCCCACCACACACACAGTTTAAATCTGCAGTAATAGACTCGTACTCCAAGAAGGCTTGCTGTGTTTGTTTGCAAACTAGTATGCAGTACTTACAAGTCCGTGGTTTTATTGACGTGTTCCTTTCCATTCCTGTGGTTTTTAATTGAAACCCCCACTGCTTTGCCTGGCTTCAGGAGTGCAGCATATAGGAGTTTTACATTAACTTTCTGACATAGACCAGAGGAACTCAGAGACACCAGTTTGTACAGTGAAACCTGTACATTTGAGTATGTTTTCCTACCTGTAATAGTCTTAGCTTGTGTGTTGAGGATTAATGGCTGAATTAAATTCAGTTATGAGCAGTTTCTGGTTTCAAGTATTTTACATGTACAGTTATCATTCCCTGTTGAGTGGGGACTGGGTTTTGTTCCTCTGCAGCCATTTATAACTGTTTTGAATGGGCACTACCTTACAGCAAAGGCTCACACTCCAACACGCAGAAGCATCATTTCTCCCTCTAAATATTCAAGCTGGTAAGATGTGGTGGCTATTACGTAGCCCCAAGGTGCCTGCAATATTTGGCTTTATTACTTCATTTCAGTAGTGTAGATGCTTATAACATTCATCTTTTTATTTCCCAGTCTCCAATTTTAGTAGAGAAGAAATGAATATTCAGTTTTCATAGTAGATCTTTTAAATACCCAAGGGGATTCATGAGGTTTAGCTCTGGTCTACTTTCTCTTTTCCATGCCAGAACCAGTCTTCAAAATATCTTAAAAATAAAGAATTTTTATCAAACATCACATCTTCTTAAAAGTCAAAACTTCATACTAGAAAAGTCAAAGATAGTAACAAATTTATGCTTTACAGCAAACCACTGCATTATAGAAAAAAAAAATCCAACATCAAAACAACTATATAATTTGTATTTTTCAAGAAGATACTCAATCTTAGGTAGATGTGATAGAAATCTGTAAATACTTTTTTGTATTTCCAACATTAGAGATATTTGAAATCAGTTGGTATAGATTAATTTACTTCCAAACTCATATGACTCTCTGTATATGAAAAGTAGTGATCGATCAATTGGTATACCAGATCTTAGAGAGTCCATTCTATATTACAAAGGTCCACTTAACATCTCCCCACCATGCCCCTCTGAGCCAATAAAGACTGTTGAGAAATACAAAGTATAATCCAAGGTGGGTCTGCTTTGTGGTTGAACTGTAGCAAAGAAATCTTCATGAAGTATGTATCCAGGGCATTGTTCTATTCTATCAAAATATGAAAGAAATTGGTGAGTCGGCTCACTGTGCAAGAGTATGAGGAACTGAGTTCAGATCCCCAAGGTTGTGAAAAGCTCAGGCTGTCTGTAAGGGGCATGTCTGTAAAAAGTTGGGTCTGTCTGTGGAGACAGGAAGATGGCTAGAACATTTTGGCCAGCCACACTAACCCAAAATGGTAATTCCTAAGCTAAGCTAAGCTAAGTGAGACCCTGCCTTACAAAGAAGAGATGGAGAGTGGGAGAGGAAGATTACCTGAAGTCCTTCTATGGCCTCTGAATAGACACACTAGGCCAGTGTACCTTTACACACAGGGGTACACATGTATACGACAGACAGAGATGAGGGAGTAATTCTAGATATCTAAATATTTTAAATAAATCATACTATTTTCTGTTTTTCTTCTTTTTTTATTTAAAAATATTTTCCCGTATATATCACTGCTCCTCTTCCTTTCCCTCCTCCAAGTTCTTTCCAAGCCTCCCTCAGTCTCCCCTTGCGCCAACTCCCTATCATTCCCCAAGGAGGGCAAGGAGTCCCAAGGTGGGTCAGTTCAGTCTGGCATATCCAGTTGAGGTAGGTCCGAGTCCCTCATCCCAGTATGAAGGCTGGGTTAGGTGTTCCTCTGTAGAAAATGGGATCCAAGATGCCAGTTCATACATAGGAACATAGTTTGGTCCTACTCCAAGAGGCTCCACAAACTTCTCGTGTCATTTAATTGTTATCTACATTTGGAGGGGTTAGTTACTTTCCCTGAAGGTTCTTTAGGGGTTATTTCTGATTCAGTGAGCTCCCAATTAGCTCGAGCTAACCACCTCTGTGGGTCCCCTCATAATCCTGATCACTTTGCATGTATCTTCTCTCCTCTTTCTGTTTAGCTGGACCCAGAGTTTGACCTGGTGCTTCACTGTGCATCTCTGCTTCTGCCCCTATCCTTTGCTGGATGAAGGTTCTATGACAATTAGGGTGATCATTCTTTTGATCACAGGGGAAGTCCTGTTAGGTACCCTCTCTAGTATTGCTTGGAGACCTAGCCAGGAACATCTTGTGGGTTCTTGGAGTTTTGCTTAACACCTAGTTTCTTCATACCCTACAGTGGCTCCATCTATCAATATATACGTTTCTTTTTTCTCCCTCTTTGTTGCTCCTCTTGCTCAACTATCTCCTTCTCTCATGACTTGTCCCCAACTCCCCTTGCTGGCTTCCTGTTATGATCCCAGTTTACTCAGGAGATCTTCTCTGTTTCTCCTTCTCAGGGGATCTATGCATGTCTCTCTGAAGTTCCTACTGCTACCAAGATATTCAGGGGTTGTTGTTTGCAACCTGGATATTCTTTGATATTTTTTCTAAAATCCACTTATGAGTGAGTATGTACCATGTCTATCTTTATGGGCCTGTGTTACCTCACTGAAGATGATACTCTCCTGTAGTGGAATTATGTTCTGTTACATTGTAAATAATTGTCCCACCTACAGGTTTAATAAAAATGCTGATTAGCTTAAGGCAAATATGAAGTTTCAGTGGGGCTACCAGACTAAGAAAACTCTGGGAACAGGAAGAGCAGAACAGAGATGCCAGAGAAATGTCAGAGAGACCAGAGGAGAAACAAGCAGATGCAGAGGACAACTATTCTGCTCTGAGAAAAGGTACTGAGCCACATGGCTGAACAAGATAAGAATCATGGGTTAGTTTAAGAGTAAGGAGTTAGCAAGTTATATGCCTGGGTCCTAGGCCTATAAGAATAAAATTAATGTAAGCATCTGTATGTTTCTGTGGGACAGTAGGTCAAAACTGCAGGGCTAGGCCAGAAAGGCTGGGTGGGCCAGAGACTTAATACTGCACTTTCCAAAATCCATCTGTTTGCACAAAAATTAGAATATCATTTATTATATATTTTTACTGTTGAGTGGTACTCCATTTTGTAGATGTACCACACTTTGTTAAGCCATTCTTCAGTTGAGGAGCATCTAGGTTGTTTCCAGGTTCTGGCTGTTATGAATAATGTTGCTATGAACAAACACCAGCAGTTCACTAAATTATTATACATACTATGTAGATTTTATTTTAAAAGATATGCATGATGCATATGCATTTCTTCATATAATATCAATTAATGAAAAAGAGTTCATGAACCTGAAAGAGGGCAAAGAAGGGTATATGATAGGACTTGGGAGGAAAAATGGGAAAGGATTAATGATATAATTATATTGTTTTCTCAAAAATTGTTTCAAAAAGAACAAAAGAACCATGTACTACTCTAATACCTTGAAGGATAAATGTTTTTAAAAGATCCTATGGTAAATATTATACAGACTATAGTGAATGATCAATAAATGTTAATTCACAATAAAAATGATGAATCATCATTATAAGAACAGCTTGAGATCTCAATAGTACCCAGTGTAAGAAAAAAATGATGGCATCTATACAGACAATAGGAAAAATAAGACTTCCTTTTGGAATGTATATAAACCTATGTCAAATCATATATACTGATCTGAAATGTCTATATGCTGTGAATAAAGGACTGTTTTGAGCATGGCAGGTGCCATAGAAGTAGGCACAGCATATGTAGGAGAAGGAGAGCAGAGCTAAGGGAGATGTGATCCAGCTACCCATGATGCAAGATGTAATGAAATAGGTAAGCCACAGGCTATGTGGAAAGACAGAATATTGGAAATGAGTTAAATTAAGATGAAAGAACTAGCTAACAATATGCCCAAGACATAGACCAAACAGCATGAAATTAACATAAGTGTCTGAGTCATTTTGTGGGGGCTAAGAAATGGCTGGTGGCTAGGTGCCTGGGATTGCAGGACTGTGGGTCTGGACCTCTGGCCAGGGGAGGCAAGAAACTTCATGTTACAGATGATGACACCCACATAAGCCTAAGAAAGCTTAAAAAGGGTTGGTTCTAGAGCATAAAAAAGAGCCAAAAATGACTTCTGAGTTGTGCCTGTGAAGTGGGTCTTGCTACAGAGATTCATGGTGTTAGACTTGAATTTCAAAATGGTGGGTCTGATGCAGGCAGTGTAAACTGGAAAAGGCATGTACCCGAAGTCTCACAGAAGACTTGGTACAAGCAACAAGCTGTATGTGATTGATTTAAAGTCTCTTTATATTGAACAAAAAGGGAACAGAGTCAACAACAGTTTCTTAGTAGCAGTATTTTCCTGGGTCTTCTCTGCTTGCTGGCAGTGAGCAGATGCGGCCCCTTTAAGAGAAACTTTGTGACTCAGTTTTACTGAGCAATATCTGTGTGGCCCTTTAAGAGGCCCTGCTGCCAAACACTTAAATGGAGTGAGTGGTGGCACTCTACTTGATAGTATGGACCCTAACAAACCCGGAGTAGGAGTGGTAAAAGATTTCATAATCTATAATACTTCTCAGAATTGGGAGGGTAAGCATGGCTCTGGCACCTCTGCCATGTTGAAATCTGCCAAGTGGGGCAGAGTCAGTAGGCAAAGCAGCACTAACATTTTAAAAGCTTTTTTGGTTGGAAAATGATTAAAGGATATGCAATAAAACAGATTTGATGGAGAAGAACATCTAAATGTGTTACAATGTGTGTAAAATGTACATAGGATTCAGAGAGAAAATAAAGAGGGTAGAGACAGTACCTTAAAAAGCTAAATAGAATGTAAAATATAATAAGACACATAAAGATGGAAAATACACAAAAGTCAGGATTATGTTGTTATTGTGTTTTATTTAATTTTTCGACTGCTAATGAGCTAAATGCAGAAAGACGATTGATTGCAAAGGCTGCTAAGTTAAACAAACTATATATTTTAAAAGTATCTTGACTTTGAAATTTGTGTCTAAGTACCTCTTACTTTGGAAAAGAAGGTCTGCTTTTGTTTCCACAGAAGATGAGAACCTGTGAATTGCTTCCAGGCAAATAGGGCTTCACCAACCAAGACCACCTGAAAATTCTCTAGTAGGAAGTGATGGTTTCATCAGTTTTAAGGCTAAGAAGATCAGCCTCAGGACTCTCATAAGATTGCCAGTGCCCATCAGTCAGCAGGAAGTAGTAATGGAAAGCTACACCCAAATTTCCAAAACATTGTTTATAAATGTTTGTTTTCATTATAAATGTTAACAACCATAGTCAATTTCTTTATAAGAATAAAAAGGGAATATGGTATAAAGATAATTTTAAAAATATAGATCTATTGACTTTATTTTAATCCAAAAATCAGTTGTTAATCTCAAAATATTTTAAGTTGGTATGGATTTTGGTTTATTGATACAAATTTAAGGTCAATTTTATTGTGCTGTATGTATTTTTCTTGTTTAAGGTATGATGTTTAAGTAACACATTTAAAAATCAATGTATAATTAAAATGCAGATTAATAGTCATTATGATAACCAAACTTATAGTCATGTTAGTTAGATTTTTAGGTATACAAAGATATATTTCAATTATAGAGGTAATCTTCAAACACTTCTAAGACCTACAGAATATGGTATTTAAAATATTTAAAACTTTTCTGGACAGTGAGATGAATCTGTTCCTGGCAGCACCAATCTACTTCAAGAGAAGGACGGGCGTTGAAGAAACTTCATTTGGAGTTTAGTCTCTTTGTGGCAATGGTTAGCCACTGGACAAGAAACTGTTCTTGTATTGACTGCTTGACACGTATAAACCAGACATGCAGATTCCATAGGAAAGTGATCTCTGAACTTTGGCAGAACAAGCTGAAATGGTCCTTCAGGTTCCTGCTTTAAGAGAAAATTATCAGACATTTTTTAGAACACAAGGAGAAGCAACTGACAACTATGTCAGAATTGGTAGAACAGTCCTTCAAATTTCCTAATTCACTGAAAGGTATGCCAGAATCTCCAGGCCTATAGGCTGAAGATGGATGCCCCAACATTACAAAGGAACTTTGGGTGACTATCCAGGCAGATAGATGTCATCTCTGTCATTTCTGGATTTTGGAAGTTGCTTTCACTTCATGTTTACATGGGTAACATTATATCCTTCTGTGGTCTTTGATGTAGTAGAAGATTAGATAGTTATAGTTATTAGTTTTTCTTAGTTATTTTAAAAGGTGTATGAAACTTTAGACTCACAAGGATAAGGTAGATGATAGAATATTTTCTTTAGTTTTGTTAAATAGAAACAGACTAGATATTGTAACTATAATCCTTGCTTGATAGCTGTTTTGTTATATTTAATTTTGCTATGCTGAAATTTAAACCTTCCTTTTTGATTAGACAGAAAAGGGGAAATGATGTGGGATGTCTATATGCTGTGAGTAAAGGACTGGTTTGGTCATGGCAGGCACTGTAGAAGTAGGTGGAGGAATCAGAGTATAGGAAGGAGGAGAAAGGAGTTAAGGGAGGCATGATCCAGCTGCCCAAGATGCAAGATATAATGAAGCCACGGGCCACATGGCAAGACAGAACAATGGAAATGAGTTGAATTAAGATGCAAGAGCTAGCTAGCAATGTGCCTAAGCTATCGGCCAAACAGCATGAAATTAATATAAGTGTCTGAGTCATTTTGGGGGCCTAAACTAGGTGCCTGGTATTGTAGGTCTGTGGGTCTGGACCTCTGGTGGGAAAAGCAAGAAGCCTTATGTTACAGTTTACTTGTACTGTAAAAGTGGAAAATCAAGACCTCTAAGATCACTTGAGAAGAAAGCCAATGTGTCTTTAGTATCTGGAGACTGTTTCTACTAGACAATATGCAGGGGATTTTGAAATATAACATCCAAGTTCTATGTATGTTTCATTTTTAGTAAAGCTGAATAGATTTACTTTTACAGAGTAGGAACTATAGAGTCTGTTCACTCTCTACCATGAATGTATAGCAGCACATCCTTTTTCTTGTATGGCTTTGTCCTCCTGTAAGGATCACAACATTTCCTATTCAGGGGACAATCTCTAGCCCTTCTGTTTGAGCTGCATTTTAAGCAAAGTTATTTCGTGGAGTATTAAAGTGTGCTAAGGACATTCAATATTTTCCTCTTATGTGCTGGGCAAAAATTCAGCTAGAGACCAGAAAGAAAAAAGTTTTCTGTGTTAGTGTCTTAGTCATTGTTCTGTTGCTGTGAAGAGACATCATAGCCAAGGCAAGTCTTAAAAAGTAAAGCATTTAGTTGAGGGCTTTGCTTATTGTATCAGAGGAGTAGTCCACTATTATCATGGTGGTGAACAGATGGGCATGGTGTTGTAGATGTAGCTGAGATTTTACATCCTAATCTACAGACAGTAGGCAGAGAAAGGTGTGTGCATACATGGGCATCCCAGTGACCCTTCTCCAAAAAGTATTAATCCTTAACCCTTTCAAAACACTCATCAGCTGGGGTTTAAGGATGCAAAGAGCCTATGAGGGCCATTTTTACGCAAACTGCCACATTTCAATACCTAGCTCCATAGGCTTATTGTCATATCATATATATATATTAGAGGGTTAGTCCATTATCATCATGGCAGGAAGTGGACAGGCCTGTCACTGGAGCAGTAGCTAAAAGCTTTATCCTGATCCATAGATAGCACACACAGAGAGAGTCACTCTGACTAAGGATGCAAACAAATGAGCATATTGGAGACATTTTCATTCAAACCACAACAACTTCTTACAAGATTATACTGTGATCCAACTCCCAACAACTCTCAATTTAAGTTTTAAGAGACATATATGGCAAAGCTAATTTTCTTGGAGTTAAAAATTCATTTGTTCCCTCAGATGAAAATAATAGGACAGAATTTTTAATCATATGCTCTTATATTTGTCTGATCTAACAGGAATAAGACTTGAGGAACCACATACTTTAGTCATCATGGCTGGCTATCAGTGGAAACCAAGGTTACTGGCAGGGCAGGTTTTAAGCCATACTAATCAATTGAGGAAGATGAAATATTTCCTTGAACAAGGTTAATGATTTTTAGAAAGTAACTCTAAAATAGTTTGACTATATCATCACTTAAAGTAGCATTATATTTGACTTGAGAGAGAACTTGTCAGTTAAGAGCACTTGCTGCTCTCCAGAAAAATCAGGTTCAGTACTCAATATCTACATGGCACCCACAACCGTCTGTAAGCCCAGTTCTAGGGGATATGACACCCTGCCTTGGTAAGCACTAGATGCATGTGGTAAACTTACATGTAGGCAAAACACTCATCTGAAAATGAATAAATAAAAAAAAATTTTAGACTAGTATTATATTCTCTATCAATATAATTGATTAAAGTCTTTATTATATATAAATAGTAACAACATGATAAAAGATTCATTAAGTCCCACTTCAATGCAATCTTATATTAAATTCTAGATCTTTTCCTCATTAATTTATGGCACAAATGCTGAAAAGTGAGGCTTGAAATGAATAGTGGAACTTTGATTCCATTTTTACCCCATTTGTCCTTTAAAAACTGATGAACAATATGTGCTCTCTATTGATACTTTGGAAAAATGGCCATTTCATGTTTGATGCCAGTAGAGCACAGTATTACCATTACTAAGGTACTGGGTTGGAAAGATGTCTCTGCCATTAAAGGCTAGGCTCACCATTGCTAAGGTAGATTGGAAATAATGAAGAGTACATTAAGACAAGTATTACTTTCTGATACTTTAGTAACTTGAGATGATACAAAGCTGTAGGCATGGAAAATTCCAAATTGACTTGATGTATCTTCACTGGTATAAGGGACAAATAGTCTATGTGAGGTTTGAGACTCACCCGAACCACTCTTCATGATCTGGTACAGTGACAGAAGCAATGCATAGCAACTATTCTGAGACCAGTTACCATAAAAGAATATGAACTACTGGGACATTAAAATGGCTCAGACCATAAGGTACTTTCTGTGACAGCCTGATAACCTGAGTTCAGTACTGCAATCCTGAGGCAGAAGGAGAGAAGTGATTTGCAAAGGTTATTCTCTGATAAGCACACCACACAGCAGAACCAGGGTATGGTTGCTTTTACATTAATATAAACACACACACATATACATACACACACATGCACACACATGCAAATGCACACAAAGTCATACACATACACACATACTCACACACACATCAGTGCACTTACATGTGGACACACACACACAATACATACCACACACACATATGTGTACACACACATACACACACACACCACATACACATGCACTCATACACATGTGCACGTATATGCACACACCCAGAGACACACAGACTCACACACACAGAGACACATACACACATTTTTAAAAAAATATAAAGTGTATAATTTGTAACACATTACAAATACATTTGACAAGCAATTTTAAAAGATGTATTTTAGCTTATATGTTATGTTTTATTATTACATTGCATTTTCTTAGTGAATGTTATTTTGTTGATCATTGATACTGAGAATACAGTTCTAACCTTTAATTTGGTACAAATACTTAAATTTAAACAAAAGCTTGTGTATTAGTTGAGTATATTTTAAACTTTACTAGGATAATGGTTGTGACTTTCTTTTAAATTGTACAAAAATACTATTTAATAGTGATTTCAGATCTTGAATTTATTATAACATTCTTTTACTACAATTAGTAACATTAGTTGTCTATGGTATCTATATTATGTTTTATTTTGTAGATGAATACACAGTTCAAACCAACAGATAACATAGAGAGGGATCAAAATGTCACAGAGATATAACAATGAATAATAAGAGAATATGATTAGTTTTGATGCCAACAATAATTTAAATTTTTATGTAGAAAAGAAACTTCTTGGAAAATCACTTGTTGTCCAACTACACAAAATAAATTGAAAGAACTTAAAATTTTTGATTTGTAAACAACCAAATATGAATCCCCCACACCCTATTTAGTAGTAGACGAAAAGTGTGGAACTCACCCATTTCAAAGGGGAAATTAAAATACAAATGATTGTTACTTTCTTCCCTTTGAAAGACTGTTTCCTCCTTAATAGTTTTCTATCCAATAAAATATATGAATTTCATTTATTTCCAATGTAAGAGAAACCCAGTTTTATAAATCCTTTAACAAAACCTCATTTACTCAACAAATCTACCAGCATTTTTAGAGTATGCTACACAAATAGTATTGTTCTTTCTTCTGTCCAATGTCTTCTAAAGGATTCAGAGAGCTGTCCTTATCCCAGAGAAGTTACAAAACATTTCAATACAGTTGTGCAGGAATCATGAGGCATTGCTTTCTGCCTAGTTTTTATCTTCTATCCTTTGAACTCATGCAAGTCATTGTTCTAGACTTCCTACTTTGCTTTTACTTATCTTTCTTTCTTCTACCAAAGACCACTCTGTACACATTCTGGACCTTTATATTTATAAAGTTCTATGATAACCATTTAACTACTTTGACTTTGCATAATGGAGAAACAGTCATTCATCTTTTTAACAGGGTCTTTCCAGCCTCTGTCCATAAGGCCACTGCTGTAAAGTTTCTGGTATGCTTGCATTCCCACTGTCTCTAAAGCATCTTGTGCTGTCCTTCATTTGTCCTAGTAATGCCTACTTTTGCAAGTAAGCTGTAAGCTTTGTGGAAGTTGCCTGGTTTATTCTGATTATTTTATTTATTTATACATAGCTGATGTGGGAATGCCCTTCTTTATGCTGTGAATCTCAATCTTTGAATAAAGGAGCTGCTGGGATCTTGGGAAGGCCCGTTCTTCCTCTCTCTTTTTATCTTTTTATTTTATTTTTTTGTTCCCTGACTGGGAATTGAACCTGGACCACAATGGTGAGAGCGCAGAACCTTAACCACTAGACCGAAGACTCAGCAGCATATGATTGATTTTAGATTTCTACTTATTTTGAACAAAAAAGAAACAAATTTTCTTCGTAACAGCATTTTCTTGGGTGTGCTCTGTTTACGGTCCGTTTAAGAAAACTTAGTGATACAGCCTAATTTGCAAAAACTGTGCTTCTTTTTGGAGAATGTATTTTAAAAGCTCTTAAGGTTAAAAGATGATTAAAGATTCACAATAAAACAGATTCAGATAAAAAGAAAACCTGTAAACGGGTTACAATGTTTGTAAAAGGTACATAGGCTTCAGAGAGAAAAGAAAGAGGTTAGAAAAAGTTTTTAAAGCGAGAAATAGAATAATAAAAATATAATAAGCCACGTAAAGATGGAAAATAGACACAAAATCTGGATTTTAGTTGTTATTGTGTTTTCTTTTAATTTTTTAACTGTTAATGAGCTAACTGCAGAAAGACAATGGATTGTAAATACCAAGGCTACTAAGTTAAACAAGAATGTATATTTTAAAGGTATTTTGATTTTGAAATTTGTGTCTAAGGATTTATTGCTTTGGAAGAGTTCTGTTTCTGTTTCCACAGATGAGAACCTGTGGATTGCTTCCAGGCAAATATGGTTTCATCAACCAAGACCCCCTGAAAAAACCTCTGATGAGAAGAGATGGCCAGATCAGCTTCATGGCTACAGATTATGATCCAGTCTCAACAATCCGTGAGATTTTCAACGCCCCTTAATCAACAGGAAGTAGTAATGGATACCTACGCCCAAATTCCCTAAATATTGTTTCTAAATGTTTGTTTTCATTATAAATGGTTAATGGTCATAGTCAATCTCTTTCTAAGAAGAAAAGGGGGATATGGTATGTGAATGCTTTTTTAAAAATTAGATTATTGAATTTACTTAGATCAGAAAATCAGCTGTTAATCTCAAAATGCTTTACATTGGTATAGATTTTGGTTTATTGATACAAATTTAAGGTCAATTTTGTTATGCTGTATGTGTTTTTCTATTCTTCTTTAAGGTATGATGTTCATGTAACTGTTTTAAAATTGTAGTGTATAATTAAGAAATGAAGGTTAATAGTCACTTTTGATAATCAAACTTACAGTTAGGTTAGTTAGGATTTTTAGGTATAGAAAGATATATTTCAATTAGATATGTAGTCTTCAAATACTTCTAAGACCTACAGAATATGGCATTTAAAATGTTTTAAGAGCTTAGACTTTTCTGGACAGTGAGACAGATTTGTTCCTGGCAGCACCAATCTTCAAGAGAAAAATGGGCTTCGAAGAAACTCCATATGGAGTCTACTCTATTTGTGATAATGGTAAGCCACTAGAGAAGAACCTGTTTTTATATTGACTGCTTGACAGTATGCTGTTTAAACTGGACATGCAGGTTCCATAAGAAGATGACCTCTGAACTTTGGCAGAACAAGCCAAGATCATCATTCAGGTTCCTGCTTTACAGAGAAAACTGTCAGACATTCTTCAAGACTCAAGGAGAAGCAACGGATGAACTGTGCCAGAATGGACAGAGCAGATTTCCTGCTTCACTGAAATAAAAAGAGACTCCAGGCCTATAGGCTGAAGATGGATGCCCCAACTTTATAAAGGAACTTTGGGTGACTGTCCAGGCAGATAGGTGTCACCTCTGTCCTTTCTAGATTTTAGAAGTCGCTTGCACTTCTGGCTTACTTGGGTAAATATATTCTTCTGTGGTCTTTGATGTAGTTGAAGATTAGATAGTTATATGTACAGTTTTTCTTAGTCATTTGAAAAGTATATTAGATATAAAACTTTAGATTCATAAAGATAAAGTAGATGATAAAATATTTTCTTTAATTTTGCTAAATACAAATAGACTAGATATTGTAACTGTAATTCTTGCTTGATAGCTATTTTGTTTGTTATATGTAATTTTGCTATGTTAAAATTGAAACCTTCCTTTTTGATTAGAGAGAAAGGGGGAAGTGATGTGGGAATGCATTTGTGTGTGCTGTATCTTTAAATAAAGGAGCTGTTTTGGGCCATGGCGGGTACCGTAGAATAGGTAGGAGGAGAAATCAGAGCTTAGGTGGGAGAAGCAGGGTGGAGTCAGGAGACCGAGCTGAAGCCGCTGAAGGAACAACATGTAAAGAGACACGGGTGAGCCACGAGCCACGTGGCCAACAGATTAATAGAAATGGGTTGATTTAAGATGTAAGAGCTAGCTAGCAATGTGCCTGAGCCATCGGCCAAACAGCATGAAGTTAATAGAAGCATCTGAGTCATTTCTGGGGACCCGGGCGGCTGGGCAGCTAAGCCGGGCGGCAGATCTGTGGGTCTCCGGACCTCTGGCGCCCGGGACCCGAAACCCACTACTACACATAGCATTATTTACAAGGTACTATAAATAAAATGCTCATTCAGAATGTTATCTATACTCAAGATGGTGTCTGCTACACAGTAGTAACTAACCAAATATAAGCTGTAAGGATTTTGAGTAAACTGGAAGATGTGTATGCCTTCAGTAGTACTGCTCACAGACTGCCACCAGAGACATATTATGTGTGAATGCCATAGCCAAGAGTTCATATTAAATTAATTTTTCTAAAGGAGCATGTGTATTAATGCTGAAAAATATATGGGTAAATTATAAATTAATTTTCCCCCAAATAATTTTTCTTTTCTCTATTGTGTCTCTAACTTTAAATGCATTGGGACTTGGATTCTATTCAGATAATGTGCTCTGAAGGGCATTGTTGAACATATACTTGCTGGGCTCAGTGCCCCTATGTAAGTGTATTTAGCTTAATTGTAAGAAATAAATAAGTCCAAACATGAGACTCATTCAGTTCATTGGAGCTGCAACAGGAAACACATTTTCATTGCCAAATAGATCATTGAAGAAAATTAATGGAAGAACTATTGTCAAAGGGATTGGCCACATAAGAGAGAAAGTCTTATGATGTTCCCAAGGGCCATCAATAGTGGAGATACAAGAAGGGAGGCTCCCAGGTCCCCAGAGAACTATGAGAATAATCAATTGGTTGTAAATAATAGTCATCAGGAAGACCTCTGGCAAGATAATTCCCTGTTTCTCTTTATTAAAATAGAGAAAAATTCTTTTGACCAACAAGCTTCAACAGATGGAAGTGCAGAGGTCCATATATATATATATTATATAAGTTTTAATAATTCTCTGCATTATATGATAGAATGAAATATTTTGTAAGTTGTAGGTATAGCAGAACAAGAAACATAAGCTAACAAGCATATTATCATCTCTTATTAGTTGTCAGTTTGTGGTGAATGTAATGCCAATTTCTATGTCCATAAGTTAAGGACTGGTAACTTTGATTTGCTTCTCTACAGCTTGCTTCCTGAGAGTTTAGGGCATCATGTAGGAAAAAAAAAAAAAAAACTATTTTGTAACCACTGTGCTGAAAAGACATGTTTAGGACTTCTGAATGACAATTCCAGGGAGCTAAGCATTTCAGACATGCTTTCCTGACATGATGGATGAGGCAGCAAAACACTTTGGATCCTCAAGACCAGCCTTCCTCCAACTGAATACAGCTAATTGACATCTATTAAAGTGACTGACAAAATTACTAAACCCAGACTTGTATAAATCCCTGATTCACATAATTGTGAGGTGTGGTAAAGTATGAGTTGTTCTAAGCACATTTAGAGGATCTATCATAATTGTTACATTGTGAAATTTTCTGAGAATTAAGATAATATATGTAAGACTTTCTGAATATAGTAGTTTTCTATTCACTCCCCTTAAGAAGGTGATGTCTGTGATCTAGTGAATCAGGGCAATCCTGTATCTTATGCTAATTCTGAAACAACTTCACAGCATTCTGATTTCAATCATTTGTTTAAGTTACTATAATATTAAAAAACTCAAATTATCCAATGGAATAACCTACCAAATCTTGGGGAATGAAGCACAGATGCTGTCAGCTGTCACTGTGCTAGAATGCTCTGAAGTGTGAGAACAAGGGAGGCCTGGGAGCTGCTGCAGTCTCTCAGGGAAGACATGCCTTGTTATTCATCTGCCTAGCACCTCCCAGCCCAGGTCCTCACCCAGCATCAGCTGGTGATTTCCATTCTCATATGCTGGGTTGGCAGCTCCGTGAAACTGCTCAAGACAAGGTTCTTGTCCTGAAGAATTAAATCTCTGTCTTCTATAGTTTTAGTGATAGCTAATGAGACTTGTAATTGATCCTAGGCTTATTTTCCTTGAAAGAATGACTAGTCTCAAGGCTCTCTTAACACATCCAAAAGTGCTGGCACGTCAGAAAATCCCCAAAGCTTGGAGAAATCGCTTAGAGTGCTGGTACCCCGTCACCCTTGACATCCAAATGATTTACTTTTAAAGGTGGCATTGTATGAAACCATCGATTTAACTGTCCACTGAAAAGAGACTTGCCCACTCTCTGTTGGAGCATTTTATTTAAAAAGAAGTGGTTCTCTCCATAGATAAGCCAGGAAATTGGTTACACTTCAAAACCTGAGTTATTGAATAATATCCGAGCCACGCTAGTCTTCTCTTACTAAAGAGAAAGTTTAAAAAGATGGGGAGGGACAAAAGTATTGTATACATTTACATTTTAAATTGTGTAATCATGTTATTATCTGAAACTAATGCCATGCTGTTAAAATTTAGATAAAGTGTCCTGTAATGCATACAAAATGTTCATTTGTTGAAGGCCATTAAGTTAATTTCCTGGCAACAAGATTAAATGCAAGGCATTTACATAATCATTAGTCGTGAGGTGTAGAAAAGATAATTAAATATTCCACCACATTAATTTATATTTAATTAACTGTGCTTTAGTGATCCTTCTGTCTGAATATTAATATTGTGTAAATAAACAATTAGAATGCATACTGATTTTATTAGAGGCTTATTCTCAAAATTAGGTAAAAGATGCAATTATTAATTTGATTATATCTAATCTTGCATCTTAATCATTTTAATAGAGTCTAAAGGGGTCCATCACTGGCTTTGGTGATGACATTCTTACATTTTACATTTCCAATGACAAGCTTGATGAGAGACTTAAAAATATATTCAACTAGTTTATTCCAGTAGTTAATAACTCATAATATTATCCTCTGAGGCTTCTTTACTTGAGGCCTAACATTTTACTTTTAAATAGTAAAAACTAGTTACTGTGCAGCTACACCACATGTAGACATGGCTGTCCTGACCTGGCATATACTGGTGTTTTGGGCGAATATTATCTGAATAAGATAGAAACACAAATTATTAAGCAATCTTGATAAGGTCAAGTGATTTGAAATTGTAGCTAAGGTTCATAGCTAATTAAAAGTCCACTAGGAAGCGTTGTAGATGTAGCTTATATTATATGATGCATGCTTAGTATGCACAGAAAATTTGGATGACTCCCCCCATCACATGGAATCAGACATGGTGGCACATGCCTGTGACCCAACATTCCAGAGGTGAGGACAAGGAGGATCAGAAACGGAAGGTTATCAAAAACAAAAGTAGAATTTACTAGTAAATACATTTTGAAGTTTTAATATTTCTGCATGTAGTGTTAAGAAAAGTTTTGAAGAGAGAGCTAACAGTACTAGGTACCCCAGTCTAAGATTCTCACATTGTTAGGCGTCAGAACTTGGCGGAGCAGATAAGTGCTAGGGAAGAGAAATCTAAGTAACACATTCTCTGAGTCCTATTGGTGCCTTTATTATCCTGGAAAATTTGCAAATCAGAAAGTGAAAATATCCAGGGCTTTATTAAGCATTCACAGTAGAAGGAACAAGACATGAAGTGGAAACCAAAGAAAACAAAATCAGAAATATTCTTTCTGACTTCTAAGAGTGTATTCTCTAAAATATAAAGTTACATTAAAATCTTGGTATGAAACAATAAATTTTCTTACCAGGAGGAGCTATTTCTCATTAAATTGTAACATCCCAAGCAAAACTATTTGTGTTTTCCATATGAAATATTTATTTGTGGGAGCAATTCCATACCGATTTTAACCGTCTAAATGTAATTTTCAGAGAGAGGAATGTGTTTCACAAACACATATTTTATAATGTAAACATTATTTATGCCATTTTTGAAGGGAGATAATAAAGTTGTTTTTGTTTCTTTACAAAGCCATTGGGACTTTTAAACTTACAGTTTGATACTGAGTTCCCTTGGCCTGGCCAAAATCTATTCCCACTTGTTTGTGACTATAGCTGCTCGATAGGTTGGCGACAAATGCATGCTTTATTTTCTACTATGTAAACACCTATTACCATACATAGGGAGTATGTATGTGCCTACATTCAAAGACTAAGTTCTGAACTGCTTTTCTAGCATCTGTCACTGATAAGATGTATAAGGCAAGCTTCATAATGTCAGAAAACATTTATCCATTCTGGTGTGTATCTGCGTATATCTCACTGATAAACAAATATAGATGAGAATTTATATGTCCTTCTTTGTCTTTAACTGCATTCTAAATATTTGTCTTTATATCCACATGTAAGTTTAATTTTCTCTTCTCATCAAAGAAATGGCTCTTTGCAATAGAGAACATTACAGATGAAATCACACAGATCAAGCCGGTGATTTCCAGACTCAACAGATACATCTATAACACAATTCCTGCACCAAAATGTCCCAGAGATCATCACAGAAAATGGGGCAGGTACAAAGACTATAAGAGAAACTAGAAAGGTCAGAGAGCCTACTTCCATGAAGTCCCAACATGGCTGCCTAAAGATCTGAGAAATAACAGTCTTAATTGACATGTTGATGTACAGTTCCATAACTCTAGACAAAGATCAAGAGAAAACACACAATGTTGAGGTTGGGAAGATGGTCTCCCCAGGGACAAGCTCTCCAATATCAAATGTTCAGCCTTGACATCATATATATACAGGTAAGACCTCTTTAATACCAGATGTTCAGCCCATAATACATCCATCCATCCATATATATGTGTGTGCATTATATATCTATATATATGGATTGAGCAGATTGTTTTATGTACTTAGGGATGTGTGTGTGTGTGTGTGTGTGTGTGTGTGTGTGTGTGTGTGTGTGTGTGTGTGTGTAAAACAATAATTAAAGAAAGAGGCCATGGATTCAAAAAAGTAAGGCTTCTAAGTATGGGGGAAGAGTTAAAGAGGGGAAAGAGAAAGGGGGAAATTATTTAAGAATATCAAAAATTAAAATATATACATATACCTGTATATGGATTTGATATCTCATGAAGACATGAGCAGTTTATAAAGTTTTACATAAACCAAACCTGTGAATCAGAATAGAGAATCACTCATATTTTGTCCCTTGCAAGTAAACAGAAGTTTCTGGCATGGACTAGCCCTGAGGTCAGGATCTGCAGTCCTCAGTTGCTTAGTCCCAAATAATAAAAAAAATCTTATATTAATTGAAAGCTGTTTGGCCCATGGTTCAGGCTACTATTTGCTAACTCTTACACTAAACCATGATTCTATTTATGTTTAGCTACATGGTTTGGTACCTTTTGGTTCAATGCAGCATTCTCATCCTGCTTCCTCTGTTTCCCGCTGGCATCGCTGCTCTGCTCTTCCACTTCCCAGAATTCTCCTAGTCTGATTGCCTCACCTCTACTTCTTGTCTATCTACTTGACCAATCAGCACTTTATTAAACTGATAGGAGTGGAAGGTGTTTACAATGTTCAAGAGCATAGAACTACAGCACATGGGCTTTTGAGTACTATAACTCAAGGAGCTCAGTACTATTGTTGAATACATGATTTGTACTATCCCTTTGATTCTGAATAGTTTTCTTGTCACTTTAAAAAGAAAGTTGAATATTTTAGTAATATTGACTTCCATCTTCTTTGAAAAATATATTTATTATAGTGAAGTTGCATTTCTAAACTTTTATTTATTCATATAATCTTATATATCCATGTGATTTTCCTATATATATATATATATATGTTTATCTATATCTTTATTTTATTGGTAAAGTGTCTTTAGTTAGAAAGGACAGATTCCTCTAAGCATTAAAACCTAGAGATGATTGAGTTGGACTTGTTTGGTCGTGCAGTCAGAAGACTGAGGCAGGATGATTAGAAAATTAAGGTTTGTCTTAGTTATATATTAATACCCAGTCTGAAGCAAACAAATACACGGAGGTTAAAATAACAAAGAAAAATCTCAAACTATGCAAGTTCGCTGGGGTCTAATGGCAGAAAAATTCATGAAAGAATATAGATCTTAGAATAATTATACAGTTCTAATGAACATAAGAACTACAACTTTTTATTTAATTAGATAAATTTTATCTGATAACTGAGTGGTTTTACTATATTCAAATTTTTCTAGAAAATTGGTAACCTAATCTTTTAACCTGGTAGTTAAAACAACTAATGGAGACTGTAAGGGGAAGGAGCAACTTCTGGACGCAACAGTATGCTTTTGAGGTATGCTTTAGTCCAAAGTTGTACATGAATCATAGCCTTATTTGACATACAGGAGCCCCACCAAGGCAAAGGGGGCACAGCTCTTAGAGGAACAGTCACTTCCACCCTGTGACTTTGATAGGATACAGATGTTGTATGAAAACTTGGCTGTAAACTGACATAAAAATATGAATCCCAGTTTTACTATATCAATGGTTTAGCACTGGTCACCTCATTTAAACCATTTGAGATAATTTTGAACACAAAATAAAGGTATGAAATAAAAAAAAATCAAGGTAACCAAATGTCTACCTTAGTACATAGTGGTTACCTCAAAATTAGCTTAAAAGCTAAGGTTTTCTGTTTCAACCCCTTCCCTCACTTTTCTGATCCCACAAAAACTCTATTTTTAAGATAACCAGGTAATTATAATAAAAGAAGTATGCTATCCACATTCTCTAACAGTTTCAAAAGCTTCATGATTATTTTTAAATTGTGTGATGAGGCTATGATATAAAAATATCCCGCAGCTTTGCAACAGGCAAAGCCTGCTTTTTAACAATGTTTTGATGACTCTTATTATCTGCCTTCCTGACAATGGCCTGAAACAACAGTTCATTTGTGTGTTTCCATTTCCACAGTGATAAAAGTGAGGAAGTTGAACTTGTCAGACAGGTTACATCTCGTATTCTAAATTATTTAACTCCATAACCCAGGTTTGAGTATTGCATCAAGTTACTACAATTTCTTTATTTGTGCATCTTTATTTGTATATTTGTTACTGTGAAAACTGTGAATAATTTTGTATATTTTCTATAATTGTGAAAAACTGAGTTTATTTCTCCATTAAAACTTGATTTAACAAACTTCTTTAATACAATTAGAAGGCAATGCTGTCAAGACTATGATTTCCACATATATAATTATAGGAGAAAATGAAGGGAGAGGCCTATTTTCCAAGTGATTTCAATTTGAATAGGGAATCAAGGTTGCAATAAATGGCAGTGCTTCCTAATTTAAAATAAAGTTAAGGGCTATTTTCCGTGCTGTCTATTCAATTTATGTATCATTCCCATGGTCAAATAGGTATCAAATCAAGGAAACAAAAAACATGATTAATTTTAAATGGGAAGGAAGGTGCGTGGCAAATTTAACAAAGGATTCATTGCCCATGAGAAGTTTTGAAGGATGTATGGCATTTGAAATCCTCTATTCAAGTGGAAACTCAGGATTTCTCTTTCCTTATGCTGGTCAGAGGGGATAAAAAAGCATCAGATAATAGCACTTGGGTCATGGTTTTTCCCTCAGTTTTACGGTATTTAGCATAACTATTTCTAAGGATAAACCTCAGATAAGAGCACATTGTGATGCTATTAGCCAGCCCCTGTGACAGTACAATGAAATTATCTCTCTAATAAATTATTATCACCATCGTTTTTATTTTCTGTGCCAAGTTATTAATGGAGATGTTTCCAAGGATCCAGGAATGTAGAAAGATGTCTAAAGATTCGAAAAACAATGGGTGATAACTTTCAGTTTAAAGTTTAGAAATCTGACGTCTTATTAAGATCTTCACATGAACCCCAAATCTCAGCTTGTGTATTAATGAAGATACTATAAATTTTATAATATCTCTGCAAATCCCCTTGAGATATCAATGATGCAACATGTACTGTGGTGCCGAGTTTCTTTAATTAGGAAGGCACTAATGCAGATGAAGTTAAACTATTTAAATGTCCATAGAGATTTGATGAAATTAATTGAGTTCAAAATACACTGAAAATGTTGAGTGATTATGTTATTACAGTAACATATGCACAGAAGCGTAAGTACAATAAAAATGAAGTGATTCAAATTATAGAGTACAGGAAAGTGCTCATGTCTCCCGGTTCTTGTTATTTGCTCTTTAAAATTTCCACAGAATCTTTTTTTTTTTTTCACAAAAGGGAATTATATTAACAGCTCCTAACAAAAGACAAATTGTTTTTTTTTTTATTTGGACTTTCCAACTTAAAGGAAGATGTCCTTCATCTTTTCTTCTTCTAATTTGGTTTTGTATTATGTTTCATGCTTTTTTTTTTCTATGAACAGGATGTAGCAGGAGACTGGGGAGTAGTGCTATACATGATGATCAGTCTTTTCATATGAAAGAAGAGGTTATCTGAAAATTGATGTATGCACAAGTTTTAACTGATGGGAGTGGTAATGGAAATAGATCTAAAATAATTGCCTTAATAAGCCCTCATCTTACAACAGTACCAGTTTACTCTGCATTGTTCCTCATCCTAATTGTCTCCCTACGAACATATTTCAACTACATGTTTTCTATAGCTGATACATTTGCAATACATCCTCATTTATCTCTGAATAATTTAGAAAAGGAAGTGGTTTAGTGTGGAAGATGGAGAGGCATTGGGATGGCTAAAAACTGTGGCTAAGATTCAGGTAGAATAAATTTTTAGCTCCGACCTATGTAAATACTGTGACTTAAATTTGTTGGTTCACATTTTTTCCCTTGCTTTTTAACTCCTCCAAATTTACCACTCTTTTTATTTCCCACTTCCTCCATTTTTTCTTCTTTTTACCCTTCTTCCAGTAATTTCTTCCTCAGTGACTCTCCTCTCTTGCATTTATTTCTGGGTAGATCTTCTTTCTATTTCTTCATAAGATTTATTTATTTTTATTTCAGTGTGACACTTCATTCTCTCTTTTATGCCTAGATTTCTGTGTGTTCAAATATACAAATAACTGTGTTTGAACACTTATTCTTTTACTGAGCTCAATCTGCAAGCTGACTTTTTTTCATGGAATGACTCAGATGCCCTGATTATAGCAAATGATGCAATCACGTCTCATGTATTTATTCATTTAAACTGGTAGACATCTAAATATTGATGACACTAAAATTGAGTATGTCTTTATTTACTCAATCATTCCTTTATGAATTTGTATTAAGCTGGGTGAGCAGAAGTGGAGATGTAAGTGAAAAGGCATTGTCCAAGCCTCATGGAACTTGAATGCCATTAGAAGAGAACATTGGACAAGCAAGTAACTACACCACAGCTTCATTCCTGTTGTAGACATTACTGAAACACACAAGGAAAGGTTCTGTTGGAATGTAGAAAAAGCTCTCACATTTAGGTGAGGTATCTAGATAGGACATGGAAATACTATTTTAGCTGGCACTTCTGATTTTATTCTGATATTCTTTGGAAGGTGATATTAAAACTGAGATATGATATATGAGTTGGTATCTTAACCTATGCTCTTTTAGGACACAAATAGAAGTTTGAAGAAAACCTGAAGCTTTTACCATAGGAAAATATTAAAAGAAAATGTGGAAACAAAAAGAGAGATGTTTTGGGAAATGTAAAGTGCTTCAGACTTTACAAAAAGTACTGAATGGGTTCCTCAGTCAGGTGACATAACAATGGAAGACATACTCAATTTTTGTGTCTTTCTTTGCCATAATTGTTCTCTTGTAGAACAAGGTTGCCTTACTGAGTTACTAACTTGACCACTGGTTCAGTGTTGTATACCCCCTTGTGGGGGTAAAGAGGGCAAAGCTTCTGTAAATCCACTAATGACTGCCATGGCCATTGGACTAGCTACTGCAGGTCCTTAATATATTTGCACAATTAAACATCACTCTTCAACATGACTGCCTGTATCAAAAGCTGAACAACATCAATGGTCTTAACTGTGGAGAGTAGTAGAAGATTATGAACAATTGATGAATATCTCTGTCTCAATAAGAAGTCAACAACAGAGCAATGACATATCTAAATTATTATTTTTATTTACAATTTTTTATTTATTCTTCTCTCATAAAATATACTCAGACTGTAGTTTTCTCCCTCTACACTCCTCCCATTTCCTGCACTTTCTCCTCTCTCCCAAAATCCATTGCGTCTCCATTTTCTTTCATAAAAGAGCATGTCTCCCAGGGATATCATCAGAGCATGATGTAAGATGTGATAGTGGCAAAAGCAAGTGGTGGATGAGATTCTGGTGGATAGGAAACAAAGAACAAGTAGAAGCCTGGGGACAAGGTATAATCTTCAAAACCATGCCCTAGTGATTCTTTATCCTAAAATGATCATGTCTCCTAAAGTTTTCAGAATTTCTCCCTAATGGTGCTGGGGAATAAGCGAGCCTATGGGAAACACATGAGTCTGTAGATGACATTTCATATTTAAAACATAACAAGTAGCAAGGGGTGCTGTGAAAGTATGTTCTGGTACATTGTAAATATTTGTCCCTCTTACTGACTTAATAAAATGCTGTTTGGCCAGAAGGCAGATAAGAAGTGTGGGTGGGACTACCAAAGTAAAAATAAACTCTGGGAAGAGGAAGAGACAGCAGAGATACCACCAGCAGACACAAAGGAAAGAAGACCAGAATGTTGCTCTGAGAAAAGGTACTAAGCTACTTGGCTATTCATGGGTTAGTTTAAGAATTAAGAGTTTGCAAGTTTCATGCTTAAGCCATAGGCCAATCAGCATGAAATTAGTGTAGGTTTTTGTGGGTAAGCGGCAGTGGGTTGTGAGTAGGTCTAAGCCTCAGGGCTAGGATGGAAAGTCTGGGCCAGAAACTTCATATTACTACAAAGGGGCATTCTGGTGAAACTAACCTAATAAGTTTCTGCTGAAGACAGATTGGAGTGACTGGATATTATCTAGGAGGAAGTATGTGGTGAAGAGCCCAACAACTATCCAGAGTGACTGGATACTGAAGGCTGGAGAAAGGGTCTTGATAACTGACTCAGCAAGACTATGTGTTGAAATTGTATTTTATAACTAGAGGTGATGGCTAACCTGGTAGCCCATATGTTATTATGTGATAGAAGCAGTAGGAGTAGGGATTTGGGTAACCTTCAGCTATGGTGTGAGTTCTAGGTCAGCCTGGTTTGCATGAAGCTCTTCACAGAGAGACACGGGGGAAGGTTCAGAGAACTTTAAAGCATGGCCTAGCCAAAATTCTTTATGAACACTTCAGTATAGATAATGACTGTGAGAAGTAGGATAGAAATTCAAGAGTACATTTTTCTAGACACTGACCTCCTTTCTGTACTGATAACTCTTTCTGCACAGGATAACAAAATGTCCTGTACTGTAGCAGTCAGTCACGGATGTAAATATTTTCTCTATAGAATTATTTCATTTTCATGCTTTCTTCATTTTCAACAAAATGAACCTTGGAGCCAATTAGCTGATAATAAGTAATTAATATGCTAAAACTGTGGTCTGAAGTGATCAGAACAATTGGGTGATTTGTTTGGAGGAAAAAAAAAACCCACACGGACTCAAATACAAACAAAGAACAGTTTTGCCTTCTTTGCCCACTGACATATGCCTTCAGGTACATTTTTTTTTTTTTCAATTTTCTTTTAAAAGTCAATAATTTTGATTACTAAGAAGTTAAGTTATTCAAATAAATTTTTGTTTATCTGATGTCTTCAATATTTTTTCCCTCTAAAATATATTCTGAATACATTGACTATTTGGCTTTAGGATTGAAAAAGTGAATTACTTCCTTATTTCTTCAGTACTTATCATGTTCTTTTATCTCTCTGTTTGCAGGTCTGTGTATTTCCTGAAGCAAGCAAACAAAAAAAAATTACGGTTGTATGGTAATTGCAGATTGTGATTGATAAAAATAAATGCCACCTCTGGGTTATGCTTATTCTCTTTTTGCAGGTACAGTCTGTAGGCTTCGAGTAAAGCACAATCATTTTGCACATTATCTTAAAATAGAACATTCACTGTAACTGAGGATTTTAGCTAGGCTTTACTCTAGTTGATTCTAACACTGAGAAAGTCTTACTGAAATCAGTCACCAAATTCATTCCTATATTTGGCAAAACCTATATTATAACTGTAGTTCACCTATGTGTGAATATCCTACCAAGGTGTAATCAAATCTGAGATTATTTTTCTATCTATAATTTATAAATTGTAATTATTTTTATAATTATAAAATTAATTATAAATCTTATATATTATATTTATAATTTCATATAGTTTATAAATTATAAAGCTATGTTATAGATTGAAATAATTCCTCAGTTTACTCAAAACAAATTTCTACCCCTGCTGGCCTTTTCTTGCCCAATTCCGCTTTAACCTTTTGTATTTTGACTTCCTAAGTACTCTTTCTTCTCCTGCAGCTGTCCTCAGGAAGGCCTTCTTCCTGGCAAAGTTTAATGAGTATTATTCAGCATCTCAGCTAAACGCCTATGGTTCTTGATTCTTCTCATCTGCTTACATTTTTGAGCTGTGTTTCTTGAGCATGTGAAAATGTTGTGGTTGTCTCCTTATCTTTGACAGAAGTATTTTTAAGTTTTATCCAGACCTTCCTAACTCACCTAACTTGGTAAATAAAACCTTTTTGCCATAGCTTTCAGTGAAAGGTATTTGCAGACATGACTAATGTACTAAAACCAAGTGTTATCATTAATTATGTTATGGGTTGGACTGATTATCAACTAAAGGAAAACCTAGAATCATTCAGAAGCCAAACCTCCAGCACACTTTGAGAACTTTTTTATACTTAGAACCAACAAATGCTTCTGGGTATATTAGAGAAACATCACTTAGATTGGGTTGACCAAGGTGGGATGAAACATCCCGGGCTTGGGTCTTGGAATACATTTTAAAAAGAACAAGTTAAGCATGAGCATTGATTGTCCTCCCCATCTAGACTATGGACAGACTGTGACCAGCTGCTTCCTCAAGTTGCTGCCACCATTGAGTTTTCCACCAAGATGGATGCTAGCCTGGAGCTGTGAATTAGAATAAACCCCTTCTCATTTCAGTTGCCTTTGCAGAGGTGTTTTTATCCCAGCAACAGGAAAAAGTAAGATGGTTCATAACAACTCTCAACTACATTTTTCCAAATCAAGTTCCCCCTGCAATCTACTTCTGTTATTTATTTCTACTTACATGATATCTTAGCAACAATTGGTCTAGCGTTCTGTCATATGGATGCATTATGTTTGTTTTATCCATGTTAATATCCTATTTAGTTATTCTCATATTTTGTGTTTCAAATAAGGCTGCAAATGATATACTCTGATGATTTGTTAAATCCTATTTCTCATCATCTATTTTCCCTTCATAAACTATACAAATTAGAATTATTTACTTAATTAATTATGCTTTGTATTATTTCAAAAAAATCATGAGAAAGTTTTTTGCTAGCCCTTCAACATTTTGTAGAAAAGCTTACTTGGTACTTATAGTTAGTTAGATTTTCTTAAGAATTTGACACCAAGTCTATTTATATACAAAATAACATGACATTCATCCAATTTCTTTTATATACATTGCTGATTAGAATAGTTATAATGTCAATATATGGGGAATTCAATGTTATTCAACATAGCTAGTGTTTATTCATACTTACAATGTCTTTGCAAAAAAAGCCACCCCATACTCTCTGTTTGAATTCCTCCACTATACTGCCTCACATTTTTCTCCCAATTTCATTTTTTTGTTTCCCCTCTTTCTCTCCTCTTTCTCTCTCTTTCTAGTGCTCACTGATCTTTTGGTAGTATGCATTGAACCTTCCAGAATTGTGAAAACTAGCCAGTAGAAATGCAACTTCCATGTGGGTATGTTCTTGATTCTCCATATGCTATGACTCACAATAGTAGTATCTTTTAAAGTAGGGTTTTACCATTAAGTTCTGGAAGGTAACAAGAGCAATGACAACACTGTTTATGTTTGTGGGGCCTATAGAACTCCACTGACCAACAGTTCAAAAAGAGATAATCAATGTCTGGTACTGAGCTTTTGTCAGATTGCTTATGGTATCTGGGTGAAATGTTCATTGCCTGACCATTATAGGTTACAAATATCTCTTCAATTTATTTGTGTCTTTGAAAAGAGCTTGCTGTGACATGACCTTTCTGTATGCTGTGAATATGTGTTGGTACTATTGGCTGATAAAGAAAGCTGCTATGGCCTATTGCAAGGCAGGATAAAGTGAGGCAGGTAGTCCAAGCAGAAATGCAAAGGGAAAAATGCTTGAGTCAGGGGAGACACAATCCAGATGCCCAAGAAGCAAGATGTAAAAGTACCTGTAAGCAGGTAAAATGCAATCCCCATCAAAATCCCAACACAATTCTACACAGACCCCCCAAAATAATACTCAACTTTATATAGAAAAAGAGAAAACTCAGGATTACAAAAAAAAAATATCCTGTTCAATAATAAACTTAAGAAACCATCACCATCCCTGACTTCAAGCTATATTATAGAGCTACAGTAATAAAATCAGCTTACTACTGGCATAAAAACAGACTTGTGAATCAATGGATTCAAATAGAATATCCCAACCTTAATCCACACACCTATGAATACCTGATTTTTGACAAAGAGGCCAAAAAATATTCAGTGGAAAAAAAGATAGTATTTCAATAAGCGGTGCTGGCAAAACTAGATGTCGGTATGTATAAGGATGCAAATAGACCCATATCTATTACCACACTCAAAACTCAAGTCCAAATGGATCAAAGACCTGAACATAAACCCAGGTACACAGAACTTAATAGAAAAGAAAGTGAGAATACCCTTGAACACATTGACACAGGTGACCATTTTCTAAATATAACATCAGTAGCATAGATACTAATCTAATAGCAACAATTAGTAAATTAGACTTCCTGAAACCAAGAAGCTTCTGTAAGGCAAAGTACATAGTCAATAAGATGAAATGATACCCTAAAGCATGGGAAAATATCTTTACCAATCCTACATTTGACAGAATACTGATCTTCTAAAATATATAGAGAACACAAGAAACTAAAGGCAAAAAACCCCCAAAAAAATCCAATTAAAAAATGAGGTTCAGAGCTAAACAGGAAATTCCCAACAGAAGAAATTTATATGACATATAGACACTTAAAATAATTGCTCAACATTCTTAGCCATCAGAAATACAAATCAGAAAACTCTGAGATACCATCTTGCATATGTTAAAATAGCTAAGATCAAAAAACACAGGTGACAGCTTATGATTGAGAGGATGTGGAGCAAGGTTAACAATTTTCCATTGCTGATGAGGCTGTAAACTTGTATAGCTACTTTGGAAATAAGTATGGCAGTTTCTCAGAAAACTGGAAATTAATTTCCCCAATGATCCAGAAATACCACTATTGGGCATATATCCAAGGGATGCAATTCTTACCCCAAGGGCAATAGCTCAACTATGTTCATAGCAGCTTTATTCATAATAGCAAGAATCTGAAAACAACCTAGATGCCCCTCAACTGAAGAATGGATTAAAAATTGTAGTACATTTACACAATGGAGTGCTACTCAGCATTAAAAATAAAATCACATCCAGAAATTTGCAGGCAAATGGATAGATCTGGAGAGTATCATAACTAGGCTATAATCCATAAACCCCAAGCAGTTAGGGTACAGGAAGAACTTTAAAAAAACATCCACCCTTGACTCACAGCTATTGAAGAGGGAGTGTATTGCCTCACTCCCAGGCCAAGCAGAGACCATTGGTCTCTAAGGCCTGGCTTGGGGACACAGCCCCTGAAACCCTACTCACACCAAGCTCTGCCAAAACCAATGCTAGCAGGGAGAACCCTTGCAAGTGCAAACCCCAGAAAATCCCAGCCAGAGGGACAACCCATGGCAAATCCACACTGCAACCCCAAACTACAATATCACACGGTGATCTGAGAGACCATCATGACAACTGGAGACCCACAGGCCCCTGGCCCATAACTAAGTGCTGACTAAAAATGAACTGAGGAAGCAATGAGCAGATGCCAGTGCAAGAATACATATAACAATTCATATAACCAGAAGAAGCTGGTGGTTCTATAACATCAAGATTTGAACATGGCAATGAAGAGGAAATAGAAAGAAACTACTTTAAAAACAACTTTATGAAGCTAATAGAAGCTTGAAAAGAGGATATAAAAAAATTCCTTAAATAGAGGAAAACGCAAACCAAAAATTGGAAGAGATTACCAAATCCCTGAAATAAAATAAAGAAAACCAAAAAATGAAAACAAACAGGTGAAAGAAACATTCCAGGAATTAAAATTTTAAAGAGAAAGAATAAAGAAGACACAAACTGAGGCAATGCTGGAAACGGAAAACCTCAAAAAAAAAAAATGAACAAGAACTATAGATATAGCATAAGCAACAGAATGCAAGAGATGGAAGAAAGAATCTCTGGAGTAGAAGATTCAGTAGTGGAAAAAGATACACCAGTAAAAGAAAACATCCAGGACATTTGGGACACCATAAAAAGACTAAACCTGAGAATAATCAGAATTGAAAAAGGAGATTACCAGCTGAAAGGCACAGAAAATATATTCAACATAACCATAGAGGAAAACTTTCCCAACATAAAGAAGGAAATGTCTATAAAGATACAAAAGTTCACAGAACATCAAATAGACTAGCCCCTCAAAAAAGCCTGTTTACCACATAATAGTCAAGTCACTAAAACTACAGAGCAGCCAAAAAATAATACTGAGGGCTGCAAAGGAAAAAGGCCAAATTACCTATAAAAGCAGACCCATCAGAATAACACCTGAGTATTTAATGGAAACAATGAATGTAAGAAGGTCTTGGTCAGATGTTATACAGATACTAAAAGAGCATGGGTGCCAACCCAGACTATTGTACCCAGCAAAACTATCAATCACCATGGATGAAGTAAACAAGATATTTTATTACAAAACCAGATTTAAACAATACCTATTCACAAATCCAGTCCTACACAAAAGGGAAGACTACAACCTAAGGAAACCAGATACACTCATGAAACCACAAACAATTGATAATCCCACAGAAGAACACACACACACACACACACACACACACACACACACACACACACACACACACACACACACACCTCTACCACCAAAAATAACAGGAAATAACAATAATTGGTTATTAATATCCCTTAATATCAATGGACTCAATTCACCTATAAAAAGACACACCCTAACACAGTGGATACAAAATCAGAATCCATGTTTCTGTTGCATACAAGACACACACATCAACTTCAATGACACACACAGGCTCAGAGTAAGGGGTCAGGAAAAGACTTAACAATAAAATGGTCCTAAGAAAAAAGCTTGTGTAGCCATCCTAATATCTCACAAAATATACTTCAGACTAGAATCAATGAAAAGAGACCAGAATGGACATTATTTATTCATCCCAGGAAAAATCCACCAAGACTTCAGGATTGAAGTCTTAATCCTGAATATTTATGCCCCCAACACAAGGGCACCTACATATGTAAAAGAAACACTACGAAAGCTTAAACCTCACATCAAATTCTACGCACTAATAATGGGAGACTTCAGTACCCCACTTTCACCCTTAGATAGGTCAACCAGACAGAAACTCAACAGAGAAATAAGGGGTCTAACAAATGTTATGACCCAAATAGATTTAATAGATATATACCGAACTTTCCACCCAAACACAAAGGAATATGTGTATTTATCAGCACCCCATGGAACTTTCTTTAAAATTGATCACATACTCCTCATAAAGCAAATATCAATAGATATAAAAAATGGGAATAAATCTTTGTATCATATCAGACCACCATGGTCTACAGTTAGAATTCAACAACAATAAAAATCACAGAAAGCCTACAAATTCATGAAAACTGCACATCTCTCAATTGATCCACATCTGGGTCAAGTGAGAAATTAAGAAACATATCAAAGCCTTTGTAAAATTCAGTGAAAATTAATCCACAACATACCCAAACTTAAGGGACACAAAGCAGTGTTAAGAGGAAACCTCATAGCACTAGATGCTTATATGAAAATTCTAAAAAAGTCTCTCAAAAGAGACCTAACAGCACAGCTGAAGGCTTTAGGACAATTAGAAGTAAACTCACCTACAAGGAGTTGATAACAGGAAATAATCAAACTTAGGGCCGAAGTCAATACAATTGAAACAAAGAGAACACGAAAAAGAATCAATGAAACAAAATGTTGGTTCTTTAAAAAAGGCAACAAGATAGATAAACCCTTACCCAAAATAACCAAAAGGCAAGGCAGAGAGAGAGAGAGAGAGAGAGAGAGAGAGAGAGAGAGAGAGAGAGAGAGAGAGAGAGAGAGAGAGAGAGAGAGAGAGAGAGATCAAATTAATGGAATCAGAAATGAAAGGGGAGACATAAAAACAGACATTCAGGAAATACAGAGAATTATTAGCTCATACTTTGAAAATCTATACTCTACCAAAATGGAAAATCTAAAAGAAATGTACAACTTTCTAGACAGTTACCACTTACCAAAATTAAATCAAGACCAGATAAATGATCTAAATAGACTTATAACCCCAAAGGAAATTGAAGCTGTTATCAAAAGTCTTCCAAGTAAAAAAGCCCAGGGCCAGATGTTTTCAGAATTCTACCAGACATTCAAAAAAGAATTAATTCCAATGCTCCTTAAACTATTCCATAAAGTAGAAACTGAAGGAACATTGCTGAATTCTTTTTATGAGGCCACAATCACCTTCATTCCCAAGCCACTCAAAGATGCAAGAACAAAAAAAAGAGAATTACAGACTAATCTCCCCCATGAGCATTGATGGAAAAATATTAAATAAAATTCTGGCAAGCCTAATCCAACAACATATAAAAAATATCACCCACTATGATCAAGTAGGCTTCATCCCAGAGATGTAGGGATGGTTCAACATACCAAAAACTGTGAATGTCACCTATCATATAAACAAACTGAAAGCAAAAAACCTTATGATCATCTCATTAGATGCTGAAAAAGTCTTTGACAAAATCCAACATGAGCAGTATGTGGAACCTCAAGGAGTGGGATCAGACTGTGTTCCTGTGCAGGGGCTGGCAACTTGGAGCCCATTCCCTTCAGAGGAACGCCTAACCCAGTATTGATACTGGGGTGAGGAAATCAGACTTGCCTGGAGTGGATGTGCCAGGCTGAGCTGACTCACCTTGGGACTTCTTGATCTTTGGGGGAGGGGATGGGGTACAGGTATGCTGAAAGATGATTGGCAGGGTTAGGAGGAGGTAAAGAATGGTGAACAGGGGATACATGGGAAAAATGACCTTTTATATAAATTAATTAATAATAAGTTAATTAATAAAAATGGAGCTGTACAGTAAAGATCATTTTTTGTTGTTGTTCAATATCACTCTACCACATGCCTTTTCATAGCTGTATAGTAATTCAGTGAATGGATGTAGTCCACTGTTTCAAGCTTTGCTGCAGTAACCAATGCTGAAGTGTTAATGTTCCTGATAAATTTTGCACATAATTTATTTCCTCAGACTAAGCTCCTACTAAGAAATGTTATTAGTTAAATAGCTATTGTAACCCTTACTGTTTTCTACCATTTCACACTGTCATGTCTAGTTGATGGGGGGGAGGGATGTTTTATGTATCTTTGCCAACAATCTATTCTATCATTTAAATTGTAAAACATCTATGAAAATAAAGAAAAAAGAAAGACATCCATTGTTGCAGTGGGGTTTCTTGTTCCCGGGCAGCCAGAGGCCCAGACCCTCAGACCTGCCACGCCAGACCCCTTAGCAGCCTGCGGCTGCCACTCAGGCCCCCAGAAATGACTCAGACACTTATATTAAGTTCATGCTGTTTGGCCTATGGCTCAGGCACATTGCTAGCTAGCTCTTACATCTTAAATCAACCTATTTCTATTAATCTGTCTGCCACGTGGCCCGTGGCTCACCTGTGTTCTTTACATGTTGCTCCTTGGGCGGCTGGCTTGGTCTGTCTCTGACTCTGCCCTGCTTCTCTTACCTATGCTCTGATTTTTCCTCCTACTTCTTCTATGGTGCCTGTCATGGCCCAAAACAGCTCCTTTATTTAAAGATTGATATTCACAGCACACAGAAAGGCATTCACACATCAATCCATGGATCCCCTGAGAAAGGGAAATAGAGAGATCTCCTGAGTAACTAGGGATCATATGGAGGAGGGAACAAGGAGATATGGGAAGAGAACATGAAAAAATGGGATGGTTGAGTGGGGGGAACGGCAGAAAGGAAGAACAAAGAAATGGGTATCTTGATAGAGGAAGCCATTGTGGGGTTAGAGAGAAACCTGGTGCTAGAGAAACCCCCAAACCCTCAAGATGACCCTGGCTAAGACTACAAGCAAGAGTGCAGAGGTTGCCTAAATAGGTCTTTCCCTACTATCAAATGAATGAACATATTAATTTTCATTATAGAAACTTCATCCAGCAACTGATGTCCATTGCTAAGCACTGGGTCAAGCTCCCAATCCAGCTGCAGAGAGAGATGAGAGAGTATATGAGCAAAGGGATCAGGACCATGAGGAGGAGACTCAGAGATGATTGACCAGAGCTATTGGGAGCTCACTGACTCTGAAATGACAGCTGAGGAAGGAACCTTCATGGAAAGGAACCAAATTTTTTGAATGTAACTGACAGCTAAACAGTATAGGCAATTTGTAGAGCCTCTTGCAGTAGGACCAGAGTTTATTCCTGGTGCATGAACTAGATTCTCAGATCCATCCCCTACAGAGCCTTGATACTGGAGGGAGGGACTTGGTCTTATCTCAACTGGATATGCCAGACTGAACTGACTCACCTTGCTCTCCTTGGGGAATGGATGGGAGGATGGGCTGGATGGAGGCTGAGCAAGGGACTGGGAGGAGGGGAGGGAGAGGATGTAGTGGTGGGTATGGGAAAAACTTTTTAAATTAAAAAAGAAAGGAAAAAGAAAAATACCCATAAGCCACCAGCCACATGACAATACATAGATGAATAGAAATGGGTTAATTTAAAGTTCAAGAGCTAGCTAGTAATAGCCTGAACCATAGACCAAGCAGTTGGTAATTAATATAAGCCTCTGTGTATTTATTTTGGACCAAGAAGCTGTGAGACACAGGAAAATTTTCAGCTACAAAGGTTGTTCTTGAAACGTGTATAAAACAAACATGCCCCCTCCCTTTGTCTTAAGACCAAACTATGCTCCTCCATTCATTTTCTTTTTTTGGTTTTACAGATAATTAATAGAAGATACCAGGAGATACTTAATGCTAACCTAGTTGAAATTTATTAACGTGATAACACGTATCACAACCATCCAAAATTGGATGCAATGTAAAATATATCACAGTAGATCTTCACTCAAAGAGATACAACTCCCAACTCTCAGAAGAAGTATGCTTCAGGCTGCCCTCTCTAATAACTCGGTGTCCCACAGAGCAAAAAGCTTTCAGTGCATCACAAATCTGCACTATTGTTTTTAACAGCCCAATCCCCAAACTCTCATTTCTGATACGCTTCAGGATGCTGCACTCTGACCCATTCATTTAGTGCACACACTTCATGCCATTAACATGAAGCGTTTCCGTTTTGACGTTTAGTTGTTTCAGAAAATGGGCATTTGATTTATACGACACAAATCTTCCTCTCTAGAGGGCTGAATGTAAAGCAGCATGATGTGTGAAAAAAAAAAAAAAACTAAAACTGTGTGTTTAGTAAACTTCTTTCTTTCAGTCACCTGGTGACGTTGCTCGAACTAATAAAGTACAGAGCACAGATTTTTCTTTTTTGTCACGTTCTTCCTCCAGTGTTCTCATTGTATCTTCCTTTCATGTTTTTCTGCGTACCTTTTTCTTTTGAGGGGTGCCTTCCCTCTAGTCACTAAATTTCTTTTTATTTTCTTCTGCCAAGACTGACTCGACTGTGTCTTCATCACTGGTTGCAGCAAAGACTGACTCTCAATAGCCATTGATTCTCTGCCTATGGTAGTTCCTGTGCATAATAGGAGGGCATTACGGTACACAATGGGCTTCCCGCCAATGGGCATCTAGTGGATATGAAGTGTGATGTAGATTCTTTTCTTTTTAAACAGTGCATATTCATGATGAGGTCATAGTCCCTGCATCACATGCCTCAGACATGTAGAGGAGGAGAAGTACAGAAGAACAAAAGGAAGCGAGGAAGCATCTGTGGGTCTGAGCTCATTAGACTTAGGGCTCGTTTTCTCCAGAAACAAACACTAACTGATGAGCCTCATCCTTCAGAATTTTTTTTGTTTTTATTATTTTTTTTATTTTTGAGATTACAATGTAATTACATTATTTTCCCCAATTTTCTTACTCCCAAGCCCTTTCATATGCCCCCCCATGCTTTTTTTTTTCCAGTTACAATCATTGTTACACAGGGACTATGTATATAATATATGCACATATATACATGTATGAATATTATATATTCCAAATCACACCCTGCTTAGTGTGTAATGTCACGTGTATGTATGTTTTAGGGCTTATTTCCCCTGAATAGCCAATTGTGTTCCTCCTCTAGGAGGACCATTTCTTCTTTATTCGACACCCTTCAGTTGCTCATAGATTGTTTAGTTCTTTGTATAGAGTAGAGGTCTTGTGGGTTTCTTCCTGGTCCACCTTAACGTGTCCATTGTTGCCTTTGTCTAGCTCATGTTAAGATAGTCATGTTGGGTTTATAAGGCAAGTCATTCTGTATTTTTAAACTTCTCGCCTTTGAACTTCAGAAACCAATTCCACTTTACTTATTTCCTGATCCCTTCTCTAGCTGACTTAATATACCACTGTCCTGTGCTTTACTCAGTCTAGTTTTACATTAATTTTAATTTTATTTTCCTGTTCCTGTTTCTCTTTCACATCTCTCAGGTATTCATTGCTGCTCACAAGGTCCTAGCGCTCAGTTTTCCTGTTCGGCAATCTTTTCTTAAATTTCGTTTTTCTTCGTCTTCTTTTTCTTGGATGGAACAAGATGCTTTCTCGTTACTCTGCTCACGCTCGTCCTTCTCATCTTTGTGGTTAACTCTCTACGAAGGTCTCTACAAAGCACTTGCTCCTTAATGAAGCCTGTTTTATCTCCAAGTGTGCAGGTTTTCCGTAAGTCGGAAGGACACTACTCCCTCCACAGTAGCTCTCTTTGCACTATCTCCCGTGCTATGTGTTTACAAAGTCACTAAACTGATTCTCACTCAATATTGGCCACGTATGTTACTTAGCACTAGGACAAGTCTGGCACATAGAGAGAAGCACAGCAGTTTCTTCCCTCCCTCCCTCCCTCCCCCTCCCTCCCTCCTTCCTTCCCTCCCCCCCTCTTTGTTTAAATTCATTCCCATGCAAGCCTACTGTGTAACTGTACTGCACTTATTCCTATATTTTGAGAATTTCGAACAGATCTGCCCAGGGTAACCCCTGACAACAAGGACTTTCTTTTATTAAATACTTCATTGTGTTAACAGGAGCTCAGATTACTCCAAGAACTACAGTGGGATTGAAGAACGCAAAAGGAAAACTTCTGCCTTGAGATGTTCTGAAGGTAATAGATGAGACACTTTATAGATATATACAGGAGTGGGATTGTTTTATTTTTATAATATATATATTCTAAGGACATGGGACTAAATACAGCTTTAACAAATAAAAAATCTTTAAAAATGTCCTTACAACAAGAAAGTGAAATTATGAACACTATAATTACTTACATTGGTGACAATCCTGATCAAGTAACATACTGAAATTACATATTCAGAATTCTTTAATTATACTCCCATATTGTAGAAAACAATACAAAAGAGAGAAATAAAGAAAGAAGGACTAGAAATACAGAAATCACATCTCATTGGTCCTCGTCTCTTTTGCTTCCTTTTAATATTTTTGTATTTATTTGTTGTTGTTGGTGGTGGTGGTGGGTGGTTGTAGTGATGGTAGTGTGCGTGTGTGTGTGTGTGCATGTGTGTGTGTTTGTCTGCTTGTGTGTGTGCACATGTGTGTACATACATGTGTGTGCAAGTGTGTGCTTGCGCATGTGTGTGTTTGTGTTTGTGCATGTGTATGTGCATATGTGTGTGATTGCACACTTGTGTGTGTTTGTGTGTATGTGTGTGTGTGAGAGAGAGAGCCCATGAGCAGTAGCAGTATAGCACATATAAGGACATCAGAGGATAATCTGTGGATATTGGCTTCCTCTTTCCTTCACGTGTTTTAGTGAGTCAAACTCAGCTCATGAGACTTGCCTATAAATGCCTTTGTGTGCTGAAGTACTTCACAGGTCTTTCTTTGCTCTGGTTCTTGTTTCTTCTTTTTTATTATGCCGCCTCAAGCTCTGCCTGCACTCACAATACATTTGACTTACTCTAAGGCCAGGGATAAACAATCGCCCACATTCTGCTCTACCCACAACTTCCTTGCTTAGCTAAACTCCATTTACCCAATATTAAACTCTTTCTATATTTCCATGTCCAATCAAATCCATATGGACATGAAAAGAATAAAGACAACTTTAGCATTCCATTGTTAGCCAGGATAGTGCCATGGGTCTCAGTATAGAAATATTGGTGCTTTAGGCCGAGCATCTTGTTTTGGATTACTCTCAATCTGATAAACTGATTTAAATGGAAAAAAATAATCAATAATCAAATTTCTCCTGTTAAGTCGGCACAGGAGTTGAGAGGGAACGTCCAAGGAAAGAAGAGATGGAAGTTAAACCATCCAGAGGGATGAAGAAAAATAATTTATTTGATAGGCTCTATTTAAAGAAAAGATAAGTTTGTATTTTCAATATTCACTCTCTTTTGGCACATGTGAAATTGCTCATAGTTGGATTATTTATTCTAAAAAAGAATTTAAGATAGCTTATGAAGATATTTAAATACATCAAAGCAGCATAATTAGAAATAGGTGAGAAAGTGGAAAAACAACAAGCCTAGGAACCTAAAGTAGAATAAAAAAGCAGAGCAAAATATACATATACGCTCATGAAAGTTTTATGTACTTGTTGCTACAAGATTTGAATCAACCTGTGTTGGGGGAAGTGAGCCTGTTATGACATTCATGATATTCAGTGCATCAAATCAATGAACTGTTGAGGAAGACGGGAGGGAGAGAGAAGAAGGTCCTCTCCTGAGAGTTCTTCAGAAAGACCGTATAATATAATGAACAACATTTTCCACACTAGCCTCAGCCTCCTTGCAGTAACTATGGTAAGTTTCATGTTTGCCATTCCCTGTGGCTTTCTTTCTGTCCCGGCTGATGGCACCACATTAAAATAAAACCCATCTTAAGGTACCATTGTGCTGCTCTGCAGAGGCTGAAGGGATGGAAGAACTGTAAGACACAGCTCAGTGTGTGGCTATACTGGTTTGATGTGTCTGTGCCTTAGTGTTACAGAACATCAATTGTATGGATTGTTGTTGTGTTCTTCATTAGGTCCTCAACAAATGTACATATAAAATTTAACTGAGATCTGTTTTGGAGAAATTTTAAAAATCCACCTTATTTAACTAATACTCTAATCCTCTAGTTAGAAAGGACATACCTTGCTTATGGTAATACAAACCAAGGCTATACATATTTAGTAGTTATTTTTAGTGAACTATCTAGTAAAAATGAGAGAACACATATGCCTGAAGATAAGAAATATTTATAAAATTATCAAATATAGTGTTTACTTACATGTATGAATTTATAAGTATATGATGTATATTTCATGCTCTTTTTTTTTTCTTTTGATGAGTATTGGAGAGGCATGAATATTTCCGTTTGAGGTTTCTTTGTCTATAACCATATTTTTATTTCTGCTGATGTCTGCATGTGGCTTCTGAGGGCTGGAGTCATGGTATTCACATTGCAGCTCCCTATAGGTCCATGTGGATTTAGGATGTCCACTTAGGAATGTGACAAGCAAACTTTCCTTCAAGTCTTGCAACATGCACCTTGGTTCTTCCAAATCAGAATCGCTTTACTTTTTCCAACAATCTCATGACTATATTGTCAAATTGACCAGATTATGAACCAAGGCATTCATTGAGTACAATCAAATGAAGGAACTAAATCATGCTGTAGATTACACTTGAAGAAAATATCAGTTTTATGATTGATTTGCCCTTCAGAATTCTGTGATTTTATCATAAGCACGAAGGGGAGGAACATTCCTTTTCATGTGACAGCTAGCCTCCTATGTCTGAACAAGCTTTGCCATTCATTAGCTGCTATCTGTAGGGAAAGACAGTCTTTTTTAGAGGCATCAGATTTCAAAGACTGGCTTACTGAATCACAGAGCCTGAACACAGTGATTGTGATGCACGCTTTCTCAAGCGTATTTGGCCACCAAAATGCATTACATTAAATTGTTTTCTTCCCCCCCCCCCGAAATCATGTACTGAAATTCCCAGCACCTGGATCAAATAGCAAAGATTTCTCCAGTTCGTTGCGGCCCATCTGCGTGATATTTGTACTAATCAATTTGAATGGTGCTTTATGACTTTCTGTTGTTGCACAACTACCAAAACTTCATAAAACTCTGGTTATATTGAATACGGCATTTAGACTAATTCAAATCCATGTCCCTGGGTCAGAGACACTCATAATTGGCTCCAGAATAAACTGTTTTTATATTCTTTTGAAGTGGAATTTTTTTTTTGTCCAAGGTATTATCTATAGGAAAAAAAAATCACAGTTAAATTAAATATTTGTTTTTGATGTGATGAATCAATTATGGGATAGCTACTTTTAATGCTCATTATACAAAATGTACATGAAGAAAACTCAGTTGATGAATATTGATTTCATAACCAGTCTTGATGATAGTTATGTATACTTAACAACAATCATTGAATAAAGTAGAAACACAGGTATTTCAAGGGGAGTTAAAGACACATTTAAAAATGGTATGCATCTAAATTTATGTTGTTAGTCAGTGGTAAGAGGAGAACCCTCCTATCCCCATGTCCTACTACCCTTTGTCTGCCACGAACTGCCATTCTCTTTCTGTCATACTCAGAAGCTCTAGATGTTTAGTCTTAAGTTTCATTCCACTTCTAATTGAAGATATTTATAGGCTTAGAAAAAGAAAGTTGACTATTAAAATTCTAATGATAAAGAAATGATGGTTATTAGATTAGGATATATTATAATGTCATTCTAAATTGTGTTCGGTACATTTTGATAATAGATAATGAATTATAATCTTGCTGGGAAAGAACTCAATGCAACTCCTCATTTAATGAAATGGCCATTTCTCTGTGTGACATTTCATTACAACACCACAATCAAGGACTTGAGAATTTATTTTCTTCCTATTATTCAAGAAATATTACAAAATGCAGTTTCATCGCCATTAGGATGTATTTAAACTACTGGGTGTTATAAAAATCTAATCTCTTGGATAATGTCTGCATTAAAGAATCTATGTCAGTTCAACTATTTCTCTTCCCTACAAACAATAGAAGAAAGCATAACTGAATGGTGTTTAAAGTGGTAACAAAAGCTTGCCCTCATTTACAGTTCCTCGTTGCAAGTTTCTGTTCTGACGAGCTCTCACAATTCTAAGCTGAGACTTTAGAGAAATGAAACCAACACCCCCCCCCCCCACTGACACACACACACCTTTAACTTATTCAAGTATAGTTTTGCATACTCCCTTTTCAATAATAATATAGAAGACAGTACACTTGAAAGAGGTGTGTATTTAAATCTCTATATTCTTAGTCAAAGTAGGACAGTCTCTAGGCTCAAATTTGTTATCTAAAGGAATATGAGGAATGGATATACAAGAAAAGCAGTTGATTATGAAGCCTGCTTGTATAGTGAATAACAGTCTTTCTTGGACAGAAATTTAATGGTGTAGGGACACATTTGAAGGTTAATGGCTTTGTTGAATTAATTTATTGTCTATGGCTTTGAAGAAGACTTTTTCAGCTTGAGGAAGAATGACAAAAGAATCCTGCAAATTCAGAGCTTTGATACTTGCCAGGACACACACACACATATATTTTTGTATTAAGTACAACAAAGTTCTTAAAAACTCACATATGTATAGCCCCATTTGCTTCTGATTCATCTCCTCAAATGACAAGCTAGTCAAGTCATCCATAATGCACCATTTTGCAGTAAGCCCATTTCTAAGAATATTTGTGTTTATTGTTGAGATTGTCAAGTATTTTTTACAACATGGAAGTATTATAAAAGGATCACAGTTTACTCTATGTAATGAGAAATTCCTAAGGTAAATCTTTATTGTCTTCATATCCAGAAAGCATTTTTTTAAAAAATTTTTATGAAGTATTACGAGTTCCAAATGCAAGAAAAAAGAAGAAAAAAGTTTAATGAACTGTATTTAAAATCTGTCAGGGGCTTGGCTGGGGAGGTGACTCTACAGTTAGGAACACCTTCTGTGCTTTCAGAGAATCCAACTTGTTTCTCAGCATCCATTCCGGGTGGCTACCACTCAACTTTAGGAGATACGACACCCTCTTCTGGACTCTGTGTGCACCTGCACTGGCATCTGCATACACGCACAGACACACACACGTGCATATATAGTTGTTAATAATAACCTTTTAAAACCTATCAATTATGTATATATCATGTGTCTATTACAGTTCTATATAAAGCAACCTGAAGTGGCCTGAATACTTTATTGGCATGGCTGTACTAGCTTTCTGCCTATTGTCTATACACAAATACTACAACAACTAAACACACATTATTATTGTAGCTTGTTTAATATGAGTTATTGCTTCAGAGAGTCAGAGAAATCAGAGTAAGATTAAATCTCTGAAAAAAATAGATACTGTCATGGTCTTTCAATTGATGTTTACTAAAATTCTACCATGGGCTAGAAACCTGCATAAGTTAAGTAGTGAAGTATTATTTTTAAACTGGATTCTGCTCCTGTGTCTCCTATGTATGATATTTATGCATACGTCATAACACTGAAAAATTCTATGGTAGATGTGTGAATGTTTGGAAATAACTTAATGGAAAAGTTAATTTAAAAATTTTTGACAGAAAAGGAAACTTCAATAATTCATTTCTCAAGTACTATAATTAGAAAATGAGTGGACAGGAAGATAGATGTGCTTTTAAGCCAGATGTACACTCTATGTGTAGGTCATTTCTTGAATGTTCATGAGTAATTCGGTTTAGAGAATTTGTACTTAATTTTGTTTATCTTTATGATAATAGCCATAATCTGTTTGGAGAAGGGCAAAGTTAACAGTGGTCCTCCAGCTGCAGCTCTTCAAGAATTCGTCCCATAATTCTACCCCAATCATGTCCCCTGGATAACTCCTATCCAGGACACAATGATTCTACAACTGGACATTTTCTCTCCAAAATTGTTCATCTCTGTGCCAACAATGTGTGTCCTCCCCACAAGGAAACAAAGCATCCTCACAGCCTCTCTTTGTTAGCTTTTCCTCATCTGAGAAAGTCAACTTAAGGGAGTAATTACTTAAGGTGCCCATCATGGGTTGGCAGCTTTGTTTCTGAAATCCATGCTGAATCAAGAGCATTGTACAAGAGGGTGGCAGAGCATAGCTGTTTACTTCATTGTGGCCAGGAGACTGAGAGATCCACAAGTGGGTACAAGATAACTTGTTGAGGGGCACACCCTCAGTCATCTTCCCTCAACCAATTCTATGTCCTAACATCTCTTCATTGTGAGCCTGTCAGTGGATTGATTTAGCAATGTAGTTGGTGATCTCATGATGCATTCACCTCACAAGATTGTCCCCAGCCGAGGTCAAGTCTATAAGTGAGTCTCCGGAAGACCGCTTCATAACCAAACAGCAACAGAACTGTACCACCATCCAAGGTACTTGCTGCCTAATTAAGGTCCCTCTGTTTGATCTCTAAGAAACATCAACACCAACTAATTTCTCAGAAGCTTTTTGGGATACCTAAACCAAGACATAGTTAGTTTACAAAAAAATCTATTAAATGGTAGGGATTTTCATAATCACATTTAATTGCCAGAAAAGCATGTGGGGGGTGGGTAAGGGGTTTTCCATTTTTCACAAAATCAGTTAGAGCAAGAGTCTATGTCTGTTAGGAATAGAGTATGTAATTAAGTATAATTTTTATGTTTAAAGCAGACGATCCTGATATGGTTTCCTAGAGGAATATCATTTTGAGTTACAAAACAGTAACTCTACTCACCTTCTGTCTCTCAGTTTCTCTCTGTCTCTCTCTGAGACACTCTCGACCTTTCTGCATTTGGATTAAAGAATTGCTTATAGAAACATGCTCTGAATTCAATTTGTCTGCTGTTTTCTTGGAAAGATGAGCATATATTTCTCTGCTAAGTACTGCTATAATCTTTATCTCATGCACAAGTTTCAGTAGCATTGCAGCCCCCTGGTTACAAGAAACACATGCTCAAGTCAGTGCATCAGCACCATTGCTCCAGTCACCTCTGTTCCCAAGATCGTGATTGCTTTCTCTTGCATGCTCTTAAGAATGTCGGATTCTTCCATTCCTTAGCCTGACATTCAAAGCCTCTTCTCTTTATTCCTAACCCACTTCCTAACCTATGTGGTTTCAAGTGCCTTTCAGTTATTCTGTAAAGCATCTTCTACTCCTGAACACATTCAATTTTTGACCTCGATATGTTATTTCCCATCCTTCAAATCAAGAACTTTTTATTAATAGCTCTCTTTTCTAGACATTTTTACCTTGGTGGATCAGGGAACAAAGTTATGTACATGTTCTCAGACCCTTCAAAATGGAATTATTCACTGACTCACCACTTAAAAGGGTAGATATTCAAAAGTAGAGTTTAATAAAGCATCTGTAATATAATGACAATTAAAATGATTTTTTCACCATGAAAATACCCTGCCATAAGTCCTGCAATTTTATCACTTTCATCTTTTGTTGTTTTTTTTTTCTTAAATAAAAGCCCTACACAAAATGGTTGCTCAATAAATGCATAGTCAGAAATGTTCATTTCAACTTGGAAGAATAGTGTATGTTGCTAAAAGTGTATCTTTACTATAGTGTTTCTTGCTAAAACACTTATTTAGATAGTAAAGTATAATTGTAAGAAAATGAATAGTCTGACTTCAATATGATATATCGTCATAAATTAAAACATCCTCAAACCATTGCCACTGTACCCTGCCATAAGTTCTGCAATTTTATCACTTTCATCTTTTGTTGTTTTTTTTTTTTTTCTTAAATCAAAGCCCTCACAGAATGGTTGCTCAATAAATGCATAGTCAGAAATGTTCATTTCAACTTGGAAGAATAGTGTATCTTGCTAAAAGTGTATCTTGCTAATAGTGTATCTTGCTAAAACACTTATTTAGATAGTAAAGTATAATTGTAAGGAAATGAATAGTCTGACTTCAATATGATATATCGTCATAAATTAAAACATCCTCAAACCATTGCCATTGTATCAAGGGATTTCATTTTGTTGGAGTCGTGTCCTTCAGTGAAGAAAAATATCATGAACTAAGAGTTATTGTGAATTGCTATTCTCCTTCAGTCATTAGATCCTAATAGTTTCCAAAAAGTTTTATAGCCATGCCATTAATTGGAATTGAGCCTGGGAATTCACCCATGGTAGCATTAACTTCTTAGACCTCTTTCAGTATATCTGCCCTTAGGGGCAAGTAAATTCCCTGGTGTAGTCATTTGGAGCTTGCCAAAATCTGCAAGTGTCGTTAAATTCTCTGAGCGACATCACTAGCATAGGCTTTTCTCTAAATAATAAATTTGTAGTCCAGCAACAAACTAGATTTCTCTGTATGACGATTTTACCTTTGCGTGTACATAGCATGTTCAGCCTTTGGAAAATGGTGTTTGCTAAAACATAAATTTGTTGGAAATATTAAAATATAATCCACTGTTTTAAAAAGAGAAATATTTATAATAGCTAGGAGTCATGCTTAAGCTGATAACATTTTGGGATATGGTGTGTTTGCAGTCAGATGTGAAATCAATGTACAATGGGTCAAAACAAAGACTATTTCTCCTCTAGGCATTTATTAAAAAGGAGGGGGAAAGACCCTTATATAGCCTCAGTGTCTCCAATGACCTAAATTCTTCAGGCAGTTAATAGAAGATGAAATTTTAAAAAGATCATGTGAAAGAGAAGTGTTTCATGATTCAGTGATGTTTCTTGGGAAAGTCTGGCTGTAGAAACAATATGAACTTTATTCGAAGCTTGCTATGTCCAACCGTTGCCTCTCTCTTGCTCTGTACATTAACTAGTAGTAGGAAGCACCATAAATGCAATGCCTTCCAAGAAGAAAAGTGGCACATTATTTTTATAAAAAGAGGAAAATCTATAAAGTTAGAGCTAGGAATATAAAACCAAAGCACTCAGCAGATAAACTCCAAGCCATTAATCATTTCTCGAGACTTTGTCCAAGGCAAGGCTCCAGAGCTCATAAAGTTGGTTAGACAATTCCAGTGATCTATGGGGACTGACCAACACCTTTTTGAACTCAAAGTATCATAAGTCAGAAGAACAACCAGAATGGAAATTCTAAACCTGACATTGGAAGAAAACAGACATAAAGCAGAATTCAGCTGCAACAGTCATGGTGGAAAAATATTGTTCATCACAGGTTTAAACAATTAGATGAGCCTGTCACTGGAGTATAAGGATTGAAGTTTAAATGCTTTTACTATTTGTAGAGGTAGTATTGTAGATTAACAGTATACCCTTGAAGTCCTTTGAATTCTATTTGATGATATTCTACACATTTATTATCCTCTTTTTGTCAAGTTATAAGGACAGGCAAGAACTAGAGAGTGGGAAGTCCTGGATAGCTAGTAACTGTAGAAGTTAAATGCTAACAGTAAATAAAACCTAATAGCCACAAACTGACCTTAATGAGGGGATGAGCTCTGATTAATTTTTAAGGCTATAGGTTAGAATTTTAAAAAAATGTATATTCTCTGGGTATTTCTTTGTAATTTTTGTTGATTCTTTGTTAAACAAAATTTTAAATAAATTTTGATAAATCCTGTACTAAACATAAGAATGCTTTCCATCACTGATGGTAATATTGAGACTCAGACAGCACATTATAAGTAACATGCTGAGAGTAGGCATATGTCAGGATTAGATTCTAGAGGTCCACACATCACTGTATTAAATAGCCATGCGAGGTTATCTGTTAGTTTTTGTCTCCCCCCCCCAAAAGAGAAGTTAATATGAATTCTAAAATCTCCATCTATTCATCAGATGTGGCACTTTTCTAATTATCCTTTTTATTTTAAGATGAAGAAAAAATTCTTATGTTTTAAAACAAATATTTATTGATGTCCTGCGGGAAGTACTTGGTTCTTAGTATTATGTCTATGGAGATACATAATTAGGATATCCAAGTTATAGAATGCATTCCAGTGTCATTCTTAATGGATGTGAATTATGTGTGTGTGTGTGTGTGTGTGTGTGTGTGTGTGTGTGTGTGTGTGTATGCGTGTGCGTGTGAAGTTTTGGCATGCATTCTCTTCTATGAGTAATGGCTAATGCGCCCCACAGCATGTTGTGGTAGACAGAGAATAACTCTGTTGAGATCACTCTTTCCTTCCACCATTGTGCAGGATTCAGAGACCAAATGCATTCAATCAAATTTTTGCATCAAGTTCTCTTAACGCTTTGGGCTATCTCTACAGTCCATGGGTTTGATGTCTCAACAGACATTTTCCATAGCTATTAGCACAGTACAGTTTCTCATCTGATGAATAAGGCTTTGTGCTGATTGTTAGACCTGTGTCTGTACTCTCTAAGGAGTATCTCTACAATATGTTTTTATAAACAAAAGCTGACATGTCTTTGGCAAAAAAATTCAAATGTGAGTTTGAGTTTTTCTTGCATCTAATCAACTTCATGATTTTTGATTGAGTGACTTTAATTCGTGAATCTTGGTGCCACCAAGTGATGGTATTCTCCATTTTGTTTCACATCTTAAGTAAGGTTGGTGAATTTAATGATCAAGATTTGACTGAAAAGAATTATAAGCAAAGATATTAAGATGATGACATTTTTATGTTTAATTATTATCATTATGGATATAATTATAGTTGCAAGTTCTTGGGATAAAAGAACACTTGCTGAGTAATTTCTCATTATATCATGACATTAATGGACACTGAGGCCAAAGCCGTTTTAATTTTATTGGTGATGTTTCTCTGTTACTTCTTTGCATCACTATAATGAAGGACACAGTCTCATTCTACTGCCCCCCAAACCGCACATTTCTAGATCAAATACTGATGAAGAGATGTTGAATTTTTTTACTGCTTTTGAGAGAATGGCTCACAGTTGATGGACCTCAGTTCCCATGACTGCACAACAAGGTGCTTTCACCAAGTTCATTTCAACACCGCTGTTTGTAGCTGGCAGACCACATCTTCTCCCTTTTATATTAATGCTCCTCACCATGGTCGGTCAGGGAGCCTCTGGAGGGGGAGTAAGCTTAGATTTCATGTCCTTAGCTCTGCCAGATTGTCTCCATTGTCTATAATACCTTGTTGGAGTACTGTGAGGCATCCTTATTGATGAAGGACACTTGTGGTTCTCTACATGTGATGGGATTAGGAAAACAAATTGTATGCTACCTATTACTTTGCCCAAATCCATGCCTACTTCTAGAATCTTTCTAGGAGTTAAGTGTCTTAACATATAGCAAGAACAGCTACTTCTTTGTGGTCCCTGGAATAGGAGGTAGGATACAGGAGAGGCTTGCAACACTATCTGGGGTTTTGGCTTTGGATTCACTGTATCCAGTTATCAACTATCAGCCAAACTTTCTGACTATTCTGTATTTGTGAAAAATTTGCATAATATTCTTACTAAACAGTCATGTGATAGTATTTCAACTATACAAACCAGAAATCAGGAGTTAAGAGAGATGAAGTAACTGGAGTTCAGAGAAGTTGAATAATTTGCATAATATAATTTATCACTAATCAACCGTTCCAGAATGTGAACATGCACCTGACTGATTTAAAGCCCATCTCTGAATATACAGAACATAATATCCCATACTAATATTAAAATCAGAAAATTCTATTTCAGATGGTATCTTGCTAAATGCTTTAATTTTGCAAATGAAGTCACTGCAATTCAAAGAGATTGAATTTATATTTCCAAGACCCAGAAAGTTCCAACCACTCCTGGATATGCAGAATTCCTATGTTTCAATCCAATATTATCCTCATCAAAGTGGATTTTTTTTTATTTCATAAATATCTGATAATTTCCCTCCTTCCCCAAATAGGAAAAGCCCTTTTATAGATTTTATAGCTAATAGCATCAGGTGTGTGTTGACTGAACACCTATTTTGTATGAGATTGATTAAGAATAAATTTTGCTATTTAAAATACTTCAAAAGTCATGATGTAGGGACTGGGAGATAACTCACTGGCTAAAGCACTTGCTCCCTTGGCACATAAGTACAATGTAGCTAGTCTGGCACATGCAGTAACATACAAGGTGAAAACTAAGGATTAATATCAAAGGTTACCTGTAGTATAAGGTTTCTGGCCCGGACTTTCAGGCCTAACCTCAAGGTTTAGGCCCGCAGACCCGCAGACCCACAGAGACACACAGATGCTTTCAACAGTTTTAGGCTGATCAGTCTCAGGCCCAGGCATATCACTTGCTAGCTCTCTACCCTTCATCTAACCCATGATTCTTCCTGTTCAGCCATGTGGCTCAGTACTTTTCTTTAGAGTAGCATGGTTGTCCTCTGCTTCTTCCGGCTTCTCTCTGGTGTTCTGTTCTGTGCTTCCTGTTCTCAGAATTTTTAGTCTGGTAGCCCCACCCACACTTCCTGCCTGCCTTTGGCCCATCAGCACTTTTTATTAAACCAATGGGTGGGACAATTACCATGAAACAACACAAACCCCTACAGTTACCAATTGACCTCCACACATATGATGTGGGCCCATGTGCCTGCACTTAAAACGACACACTTTCTTTTTCCATTTAAAAATTTTTTAAAATTTTTTCCCCAATATATACCCCTTTTTGCCCTTCCTTCCCTTCTCCCAGTCCCTCTCAGTTCTCCATCAGCCTCCTCTAACCCAATCTCCCCATCCATTTCCCAAGGAGGGCTAGAAGTCCCAAGATGGGTCAGTTCAGTCTGGTGTATCCATTTGAGGTAGGTCCAATTCCCTCATCTCAATTTTAGGGCTTGGTTAGGTGTTCCTCTATAAGGAATGGGCTCTGAGATGTCAGTTCATGCTCAGGAACATACTCTGATCCTACTGCAAGAGGCTCCACATACTGCCCATGCTGTTTGACAGTCATATACCTTTGGAGGGTTTAGTTCCTTTCCAAGAAGGTTCCCCAGTGGCTGTTTATGATTCAGTGAGCACCCAATAGCTCCAGTTAGTTGTCTCTGTGGGTCTCCTCCTCATGATTCTGATCCCTTTGCTCATATACTCTCTCCTCTTTCTCTCTTCAACTGGACCAGGAGCTCAACCTGGTTCTTAGCTACGGATCTCTGCTTCTGCCTATATTCATTGCTGGATGAAGGTTCTATTATTACATTTAGGGTGTTCATTCATTTGATTATAGGGGAAGTTCTGTTTAGGTACCTCCTCCAGTATTGGTTATATTCCTAGGAAGGGACATCCTGTGGGTTCTTGGAGGTTTCCTTAATACCGGGCTTCTTACCAAACCCACAGTGGCTTGAATATCCAAGATATTCATCTAAATTTTCTCCCTCTTTGTTGCTCCTCTCACTCAACCATTTCCTTTCATGATTTGTTCCCACCTCTCCTTATGATCCCAACTTACTCAGGAGATCTTCTCTATTTCCTCTTCCCAGGGGTATCCCTGGATGTCTCTCTTAAGTTCCTTCCGATCCTAAGATGTTCAGGGGTTATTTCCTACCTTAAGGGCATTATCTCAACTATGTTCATAGCATGATTACTTGTAATAGTCAGAATCTGGAAACAACCTAGATGCCCCATAAGTGAAGAATGGATTAACAAATTGTGGTATATTTACATAATGGAGTATTTACTCAGCACTAAAATGACATCCTATAATTTGCAGGAAAATGCATAGATTTCAAGAGTATCATTCTGAATAAGGTAGCATGAGCTCAGAAAGATAGGCATGGGATGTACTCATTAATAAGTTGATTTTAGACAAAAAGCAAAGAATATTTAGGCGGCAAACAACAACAGACTTTCAAATAAAGTTACTCATATGAAGAATTTTAAGAAAAAAATCATGATACAGTGTAGGCAGACAGGATGTCACAAAGTGATTGGTTCAATGTGTCTTTGAATAAAACTTTTGACAAAGTTCAAGTTTAAATTTTAAATTCTAATAGTTATATTTGAAATATAGTGATGTTCTTTTGAATGAAACTAAAAATTTTAATTAAGATTTAATAACATCATTTCCCCTTCTTTCTTTCCTTTTTCCAACTGTTTCCATTCTCCTATTACAAATTCATGGCCTCTTTTGCTTTAACCACTGTGATTACACATACATTTATGTATAAATAATTATTTAAAAGAGAGCCTCCTGAGTTCTATTAGTATTGCTTGTGTTTATATAGTTTTATGACTGACTACTTGATTTTGGGCATTTAGGAAGATCGTCTCTGTGGAAGACTAATTTTTCTTTCTCAGCAGTAATTAATTACCTGTAGCTTTTCATTTAGGGGTGAGGCCCTAAAGAATTTCCCCTTTAATGATGGCTTGTTGACTGGTCATATCATTGTTAGGTCTTATTTGGGCAACCATATTGTTGATTATTTGTAAGTGTAGCTCCCTTGTCACATTTAGAAGACACAATCTTATAGCAGATTGTCTTGTCCCGTGGTTCTTTTAACCTTTATGCCCCCTTTTCCATGTTCCCTGAGCCTTCCTTATAAGGTTTGTATTATAGATGCATCAGTTCGGAGCTGCGTACCTCGTGGTTAATATTACTACTCATTTTGGGCACTTGTGATTTTCTGTAATAGTCTCTATCAGCTGCAAAGATAATCTTTTTTTGATGACAAGAGAGAGCCACACTTATCTCTGGGTATAAGGTAAATGTGTAGGATGTAGTTATCAGTGTAGTATCCTATTAAATTTTGAAATGTTAATCATATTCTCTTCATTGAGTCATTTGGAGACCATGTGCACACCATTCATAAGAGGCTGTAGTGTAGGTGGTAGCAGCCCTGCCATGAGTCACTCCCAGTACCAGGAGAAAATCAGGCTTCACAATTGGTTTGAACTTCTCTTACTTCTAAATCTAGATCAATTAATGGTAGAACCATGATAATCTAGTTAATAGTCACTTGTTTGATTAGTAACAATGTGAGTTTCATGAAAAAGGTGTGTTTTCTGTTATGCTAATACCCATTTGAAAAATTAATTTTATGGGTTTATAAAAATGAAGCTTTAATTATTGTTTTACTTTGGTTAGAAATAGGGATAGAAGGAGGGTTAAATGGATGAAATAAATGATTAATTTCTAGGAAGAGTTTTGTTAACTCTTGACAAGGATAAGAAAGATAGTTCATTTCTAATTTGAAGAAGAAAATAAAATACTTCTTTAGTATGACACAGTGCTTTTTGTTTGTCTTCTAACTTGCCATTCATTTTTGTATCTTTTTTTAGTTAACACATGAAATAATGAGTTTCAGACACATTCAGGCACATATGCCGTTGTACTCTTTTCTATCTCCCTTGCCCTCACTTTCTACTACCAGCTTTTCCCTACTTGATGGCTCTTTCCCTGCCCCCAAAATATGTAGTCCTTCCTGCTTAAATGCCATGTGTGTTCCATTACTCACTCTTATTACCATATTTTCATGTTATGATTCTTCTCTCCTGTCTATTTTCATGTCCTATACATATATGTATATAAAAATTTAAATATATAATCCACATAGGAGAAAAATGTGAAATACTCACATTTATTAGTCTGATTATATTTAGCTTAACAGATCATTGGATCTTTAATTTCAACTATGTTCTTGCCAGTGTCACAGCTCCATTTTTAGTTATAACAGAATAAAATCTAATGTACTGTATTTTGTTTGTGTATTCATTTGCTAATGGAGCTTTAGGCTGGCTCTATTAACTATGTAAATAATTCTCCAGTAAGCATGAGTGTATATGTATCTGTAGGTATGTTACCTTAGGATGTTCTAGGTACCCAGGAGTATTACAGCTAGATAACAGGGTGGTTCTGTTTTTAGTTTGGTTTGGGAGCTTCATATTATTTTTCAAGATGCTTATACCAGTTTATATTCTTAGTAAGTGTAGGGAGCCAGCCGCACCCTAAAGATGGCGCTTGTATCGGGCCTATGACTAAGCGGTTTAAGGAAGCTCCTTAGTAAACAAGTCACTGCGCATGACACCTTGTAATTTTCCAGCAAGAAGCCTGGCCCCCAGACAGATACATCATATCGGGTGAGGGTGTGCTGACCAATGGGAAAGGCCCACGTCAGAGATAAACAATGTTGCCTATAAAAGCGGCTTGCCTGGGAGGCTTGGGGTCTTCTGTTCTTTGCCCCAGTGTGTGAAGCTTCAATAAACCTGCTGCAGAAGGATCCTGTTGTTCTGCGTCTTGTTTACGGGCGAAGAAGGCGCGGGACAAGTGGTGCCGAAACCCGGGAAGACAACATCAGCTGCACCAGTGGAGACCCCTCGGTGACGAGGAAGATTCAGAACTGCAGAGTGTTTGCTCGGAGAGGTATGGTCCCTGACTGAGGTTTGGTTTTTAGTGCTTACTGGCAGAAGGTTTTGGCAGGATTAGGTTTGGTTCTAGTCACCCTGATCATCTTTCTTGTGGTTGCCTTTCTTTTTCATTGATTTTGGTGCTGAGTGCCTAAGACCGACGTAGGTAAGCGGCAGCGCTCTTTGGTTTCGTTTTGCGGATAAGCCAGACGCGGATAAGCCGCGCTGCTAACGGTATCATGGGTACTTCGCAGTCAATGATCTCGGATTTAAGGATGGGCACCAAAGCTATATGGAAGATGATCAAGAATTGTTTAAAGGATGAGTCCTGCTTGCCAGTGGTCATGGAGGGACAGATAATGTTGAGAGAGGTTCAGGATAGCCTATCAGAAACCGAGCAGGATGAGAGATTGGGAGCGCGCCCCAAGGAAACTGTACATAAAGAAAAAGGACCCCCCGGTACCGGTATGGGGGAGAAAAAGGAAAAAGGACCCCCCAGTACTGGTATGGGGGAGAAAAAGGAAAAAGGACCCCCAGTACTGGTATGGGGGAGAAAAGTTTCGAGAAAAATTATGAGAAAAATTCAGAGAAAAATTCAGAGAAAAATTCAGAGGTTAGAAGAAAGAAAGAGACCAAACTTACCTTCCCCTGGAAAGAATTGGCTAATTTAGGGATCAGGGATGAAATAGAATCTTCCATTTCTTCCTCTAAATCCAGCCATATAGATGAGGAAGACCCACTAGACCCAGGAGATGAATTTGATTTAGAAGAGGAGGCAGCCAAATATGAGGCAGAGAGATACTACCCTGATGATCCTCCTCGTAACCAAATCAGAAAGAACAGGCACAAGGCAGAAAGCCAGCGAATGCACAGACCTCTGCCTACAGCTCCTCCTCCTTATGGTGTGAGCAGTGCTACAAACTTTTCTTTCCTGCCGGAGGCCATGAGGCGACAACTTAGTTTAGCATTTCTGGTATATGAGGGCCAAAATAATGATCGGGTTTATGCCCCAATAGAATTTAGTCAGATTAAAGAGCTTGCAGAATCTGTCTGCAAGTTTGGTGTAAATGCCAACTTCACTGTTACACAACTTGATCGGCTTGCCTTATGGAACCTGACTCCATCAGACTGGCAGACGGTGGCTAAAGCTTCCCTGTCAAGCATGGGTCAGTATCTAGAGTGGAAGGCTCTATGGCATGAGATAGCTCAAGAACAGGCTAGAGTAAATGCTGCGGCCATAACCCCTGAACAGAGGGAATGGACCTTTGAGATGCTGACTGGGCAAGGACAGTATGCTACACAGCAGACCCAATTTCCTTGGGGGATTTACCCTCAAATTTCAGCCATGGCCATTTGTGCTTGGAAAGCACTCTCTAAAAAAGGAGAGGGTAGCAATCAGCTTACTAAGATTATCCAGAGACTAAATGAACCATTTGCAGACTTTGTGGCACGTATGACGGAGGCAGCAGGAAGGATCTTTGGAGACCCTGACTCTGTCGCTCCTTTTATAGAGCAACTTGTCTTTGAACAAACAATATCGGCTGCCCCCGTGTGTGTGTGGCCACCCTTTATTTGGATTGTAAGTAATGTTTCTATAGATAAAGATGTTTTAGAGTGTGCCCAGAGCACCTGCTTTTATACCCTTTGTTGAGATGCTCAGAAATATTCCTTTGCGATGGTGACTCGCATGCCACGATTTGTGCCTATGCCGGTTGAGGCTCCTAGCAGCATGAGTTTGTTTCGACCTAAAAGAGATTTTGGCATTTCTGCTATAATTGTTGGGATTGTTGCGGTCGCGGCTGTAGGGGCCACAGCAACCGCTTCAGCCCTCGCCCTTTCCAACACTGTGCAAACTGCTCTGGCTATTAATAATTTATCAGCCTTGGTAACAATGGCCTTAGATAGGCAAGCATCCGCTAATACCCAAATTCAAGGAGGACTTATGCTGGTTAACCAGCGTATTGATTTGGTACAAGAACAATTAGACATTTTATGGCAAATGGCCCAATTGGGATGTGAACAAAAGCTTCCTGGACTTTGTGTTACCTCCATTCAGTATGAAAAATTTTCTAGGGCAGCTAACTTGTCGAAAAGCCTTTCTCAGTTTATCTTACAGAATTGGTCTTCAGAGTTTGAGCAGACGCTACGAGAGCTCCGCGTTGCCATCGTTCAGATTAATTCCACCTGTCTGGACCTGTCCTTAACAGAGGGCCTTTCCACATGGATTTCCTCAGCCGTTTCGTACCTGAAGGAATGGGCCAGCATGGGAACCCTTGGGATCCTCATGGTCGTGAGATTCGGAGGCAGTCTTTGGCTGATTTGCCAGATGCGAGCGTCCAAAAAGAGAGAAAGGACAATTTTAACCCAAGCCTTAATGGCTATTGAAGATGGACAATCCCCTACAATTTGGCTGGCAGCTCTGAATGAGCAAAAATTTTAAGTTTGACTGATTGTGGTCACCTAACCTTGCGGAAGGTATGCCTCTCCCTGATTGGTGAGGAAGTTTGGGCAGGCTTTGGCCTATTGCTTGGAATTGAGCAGGGTTGATTGTGTATACTGTATAGGTATGGCTCTTGCACTGAGAGGCTTAATTGCCATTGCACCTCATTAGAGCATACCTGTTATAGTTTCCATGTGGATTGTAAGGCTAAGCACTGCAATGGTTCAACCTTAGAGTTTGAGGGGTTCCATGGAACATGTTTGTCTGCATATGGGCAAGGCACACAAATCCCATCTCCCACAAAGGTGCCGGGCTGGTTGGGAGGTGTACCTGGTGGACGCATCAGGAATGTCTCCTTTGTACATAGTTCCCAGAAGTTTTGGGAGGACAAACCTCTGTTTCCATCCACTGGATAGCCTCCCTCATTTTAAATATAAGAAAAGGGGGAGATGTAGGGAGCCAGCCGCACCCTAAAGATGGCGCTTGTATCGGGCCTATGACTAAGCGGTTTAAGGAAGCTCCTTAGTAAACAAGTCACTGCGCATGACACCTTGTAATTTTCCAGCAAGAAGCCTGGCCCCCAGACAGATACATCATATCGGGTGAGGGTGTGCTGACCAATGGGAAAGGCCCACGTCAGAGATAAACAATGTTGCCTATAAAAGCGGCTTGCCTGGGAGGCTTGGGGTCTTCCGTTCTTTGCCCCAGTGTGTGAAGCTTCAATAAACCTGCTGCAGAAAGATCCTGTTGTACTGCGTCTTGTTTACGGGCGAAGAAGGCGCGGGACAAGTAAGTTTCACATAGTTCATATTAAGCAGACAAACACACAAATCTAAACATTCCTGGGAAGAAGACCAAAGTTTCTACCAAAAGATTTTTATTTTGATCCTCATACTGAATATTTTATCTACTGATTCCCTGGGGACCATGTTTCAATGTCTTTTGCTTGGAGAATATTTAGGGCTTTGACTGTCTGGGGATCGAACTTCTTTTCATGTAGGCAGATACAAAAAAATCTATGAAAGAATCTAGAACACATTTGTTATTTTTACTCTAGCTATAGAAAAGACAAGCCCCACACAGACTGTACATACTTCAGAATAAAAATCATCCAATACAACTTTGTTTTGTTTAGTATTCCAAGAGCTCAGAATAAGGTTCTTTAATAAATAAACAATATAAAGCAGAGAAACTATAGAGCAAAGATTCAGCAAACTATACCCCTAGGCAAAATTCCACTGCCTGAAAGCTAAGAATAGTGCTTACATTTTTAAAGGGTTGTAACCAGAAAAAGGAATAATATATGTAAATATTGTGTAAAACTTAAAGTATTTATGATATGATCCTTTTCAGAAGCAAGCTCTTTCTACCCCCAGTTCAGAACAATGTTAAAAAATTTAAACCTTCCAGCTTCTATTCTTGATAATTCTTTTATTCATGAATAATTTTATCAATGAATAACACACACAAATAATTTATCCATGGTAAATTTTTATTATATATTGATAATGCAGTAATTACTTAATTGTTAAGATTTGTGAGTATTGTGAAATTTAAATTACATTTAAAATTTTATATGCTCAGGTGCTTAAAAACCATGATAATATGGAAACACTCTTGTTGCTGCTTCAGAGAGATGACAGTTCTTAAAATATAAATTGGGTGAGTAAAACATGAACTTCTTTTCATGGAATCTGCATTAGCAAAACTTATGCATGTTGTCATTTTTTTACTTGAGTCAATTTTAATGAAGCATGATTTTAATAAAAACAATATCTAAGGGGCTCAGGACACAGCTCAGTAGTAGAACTTTTGTCTCCCATGTGGAAGGCCTTGGGTTTGTTCTCCAATGCTGCAAAAACATGTCTAGAATGAACACAGCCATAGATTCTTAAAATTCTATATCCTATTGTTGGGATTCAAACCTAAAAATTAGAAAAAAGGCAAAGGACATTTGGTAACACATATCTGGACAGTAAATGTGCATGAACTCCTTCAGAAAAAGGACATTATCAGTGAGTAGAATTATTCAGTATAGGGACAAGAGTGTTTTATTCATTTGGTAAAACAAAGTTGAGATCCATTGTGTTCTCTATACCTGTAACTGCAATCACTCAAAATACGTGATGACATTGCCAAACAGAGGCTACTGAAAGGTTCTTAAATGACATACCAAGTGTGTAACAGACACTTTGTCTTCATTATAAATAACCAATGAGTCAGATGGTTATTTAAGAAGCCTCATTAGCAAATATGTAAATAACAAAAACTGGGAAAAGGTATCATGCTGTGGAATAATCCTTAGGTCCACTGTAAAGACTTGTCACCAAATTTGTGTAATAAAATTCTGATTGGCCAATAGCCAGCAGGAAATATAACTGGCATGACCCAACTAAGAATGCTGGGAAGAGGAAGGATGGAGTCGAGAATTACCAGCCAGACACAGAGGAAGCCAGATGAGAATGTTGTACTGAGGAAAGGTATCAAGCCATATGGCTAAACATAGATAAGAATTGAATTAATTTAAGTAAAAAAGCTGGTTATTAATAATCCTGCAATACTGGATGTGCATTTATAATTAATATAAGCTTCTGTGTGGTAATTTGGGAAGCAGCTGCTGGGTATTTAGGAGTTGCTGGCAGGGCAGAAACTTCTGCCTCCAGTATCAAGTTTAATAGCTGTGAAAAAAATTATATGTTCATTTTATTATTCTTTTTATTAAAAATGTCTTTTTTTAATCCATGTATCCCCCTTCCCTCCCTCCCTCTTTTCCTCCAAATCCCCTGGAGTCAGCCTTCAGCCTTCCCCCTCTCATCCCCACATCCCCTCCTCCAAAAAGGCAAGAAGAAATCCCAAGGTGGGTCAGTTCAGCCTGGTACATCCATTCCACTCAAGTTCAATTTCCTCATCCGAAATTCCAGAATGGGTTAGATGTTTCTCTGCAGGAAATGGGCTCCAAGGTGCCAGCCTATGCACAGGAACACAGTCTGATCCCATCCCTCGAGACTCCACATAATACCCATGCCAATGAACAGTTGCCTACCCTTGGAGGACCTAGCTCCTTTACCTGATGGATCTCCAGTGGCCATTCTTGATTCAGTGAGCTCCCAGAGCTTCAGATAGTCATCACTTTAGGAATTTTTCTCATAATCCCTATCCCCTCGCTCATACAGACTTTCCTACCCTGCTCTCAGCTGGATTAGGAGCTCAGCCCAGTATTCAGCTATGGATCTCTGACTCTACCTCTATTCATTGTTTGATGCAGGTTCTGCAATGACACTTAAGGTGGGTATTCATTTGATTATAGGGGAAGTCTTGTTAAGGCACTATTGGTTGGAAACCTAGCACAGGACATCCTGTGAGTTCTTGGAGGTTCCCCTAGCACCCTGTCTCTTTCCAATCTCACATTGGTTTCCTGTATTCATCTTAATTTTTCTCCCTCTTTGTTGCTCCTCTCATTTAGCTATCTCCTTCTCTCATGATTTGCTCCCACCTCTGATTGTTTGCAACCTGTTATGATCCCAATTTGCTAAGGTGATCTCTATTTTCTTTTCTTAGGGGAATCTGGATGTCTCTCTTAAGTTCCTTTTGATCCCAAGCTGTTCAGGGGTTGTGGTTTGCAGCTTGGGTATTCTGTGCTTTTTGTCTGAAATCTACTTATGAGTACATCCCATGTCTATCTTTCTGGGGTTGTGATACCTTGCTCAGGAGAATATTCTCCAAATCCATCTCTTTGCATGTAAATTTTATTATGTCATTTATTTTCTGCTGAGTAGTGTGTAGATGTACCATTGTGTAGATGTTCCACAGTTTGTTAATCCATTTCTCAGTTGAGAGACATCTAGGTTGTGAATAATGCTGCTATGAACAGAGTTGAGCTAATGCCTTTGGGGTACAAATGTACATCCTTCAGTTATATGCACATAAGTGGTATGGCTGGATCATTGAGGAGATTGATTCCTGGTTTTCTGAGGGACAGCCATACTGTATTAAAGAGTGGCTGTACAAGTTTACACTCCCACCAAAAATGGAGGAATGTTTCTCTTGCTCTGCATCCTCTCCAGAATAGGTTGTCACCTGTGTTTTTGATCTTGGCCACTCTGAGAGGTGTAAGGTGGTATCTCAAAGTTGCTTTGATTTCTCTGATTGCTAAAGATGCTGAACAATTATTTTAGTGCCTTTCAGCTATTTGTAATTTTTCTGTCGAAAACTCTCTTTTAGGCTCTCAACCCCAGTTTTTTTAAAAAATTGTTATTTATGTGTTTGGGTTCTAGTTTCTTGAGTTTTCTATATATTTTAGAGATCAGTTCTCTGTTAGATACAAGGTTGGTAAAGATCTTTTCCCATTCTGTAGGCTGTCACTTTGTCTTATTGACTGTGTCTTGGCCTTACAGAAGCTTCTCAGTTTCAGGAGGTCTGATTTATTAATTTTTGTACTTACTGTGTTTGCTACTGGTATTATATTTAGGAAGTGGTCACCTGTGCCAATGCATTGGATGATATTTCCCACTTTCTTTTCTATCAAGTTCAGTGTAGCTGGGTTTATGTTTAAGACATTGATCCACTTGGATTTGAGTTTTGTGCATGATGATAGGTTTGGATTTATTTGCATCTCCTAGATACTACTATCCAGTTATGCCAACACCATTTGTTGAAGAAACTATCTTTTTTCCATTGAATATTTTTGGCCTGTTTGTCAAAAATCAGATGTTCATAGGTGTGTAGGTTAATGTCAGGGTCTTTGATTCGATTCCATTGATCCACAAGTCTGTTTTTATGCCAGTAGCAGACTGTTTTTATTACTGTAGCTCTATAGTATAGTTTGAAGTCAGGGATGGTAATTCCTTCTGAAGTTCTTTTATTGAGAAGAATTTTTTTTTTTTTTGGCAATTCTGGGTTTCTTATTATTCCATTTGAAGCTGAGTATTGTTCTTTCAATGACTGTAAAAATTGTGTTGGGATTTTGGTGGGGATTTCATTGAATCTTTTTAAAAATTTTTCATTTTTATTATGTTGATCCTCCCTATCCAGGAGCATGAGAGATCTTTAAATTTTCTGATATCTTCTTCAATTTCTTTCTTCGGTGACTTAAAGATTTTGTCAAACAGGTCTGCTACTTCTTTGGTTAGAGTTATGCCAAGATATTTAATGCTATTTGCAGCTATTATAAAAGGGTGATGTTTCCCTTATTTCTTTTTCAGCCCTTTTATCCTTAGCATATATTAGGGCTATTAATTTTTTAAAATTAATCTTGTACCCTACTAACTTGCTGAAGGTGTTTATCAGCTGTAGGAGTTACTTGGTAGAATTTTGGGTGTCACTTGTATATATGTATATGATCCTATCATCTGCAAATAGAAATTGTTTGACTTCTTTCTTTCCATTTTGTATCCCCTCAATCCACCTTTTTTTCTCTTATTGCTTTAGATGACACTTCAAAACTATATTAAATTGATAAGGAGAGGGAGGGCAGCCTTGTCTTGTTCCTGAGATTAGTGGGATTGTTTTGAGTTTTCCTCCATTTAGTTTGATGTTGGCTGTCTGCTTGCTGTATATCACTTTATTATATTTGAGTATTTTCCTTGTTTTCCTGATCTCTACAGGATTTTTATCATGAAGGACAGTTGGATTTTGTCAAAGACTTTTTCAGCATCTAAGGAGAAGATCATGTAGTTTTTTTCTTCCAATTTGTTTATATAATGGATGCCATTTACATTTTTTCGTATGTGAACCATCCCTCCATTTCTGGGATGAAGCCTACTTAATCCTGGTGGAAGATTTTTTTTTTGATACTTTGTTGGGTTCGGTTTTCCAGAATTTTATTGATTATTTTTGCAACAATGCTCATGAGGGAGATTGGTCTGTAATTGTCTTTCTTTGTTGCATCTTTGAGTGGCTTGGGAATCAGGGTGATTGTGGCCTCTTAAAAAGTGTTAGGAAATGTTTCATCAGTTTCTATTATATGGAACATTTTGAGGAGTATTGGTATTAGTTCTTCTTTAAATGTCTGGTAGAATTCTACACTGAAACTATCTGGCCCTGGCCTTTTGTAATTGGGAGTTTTTAAATAACAGCTTCAATTTCCTTTGGGGGCTGCAGGTCTGTTTATGTCTTTAATCTCATCTTTATTTAATTTGGCAAGTGGTGTCTGTCCAGAAAGCTGTCCATTTCTTTTAGGTTTTCCATTTTATTTGAGTTTGGATTTTCAAAGTATTACCTAATAATTCTCTGGATTTCCTGGGTGTCTGTTGTTATGTCCCTCTGTTCATTTCTGATTCCGTTAATTTGGATTATTTCTCTCTGCCTTTTGGTTAGTTTGGATAAGGGTTTATCTATCTTGTTGGCTTTCTCAAAGAACCAACTCTTTGTTTCATTGATTCTTTGTGTCAGTTGTATTAATCTTGGTGGACTTTTCCTGAGATTACAAGTAATGTCCATCCTTTTCTCTTTTAATTGATTTTTTGTTTGAAGTATATTTTGTTAGATATTAAGCTGGCTACACTGGCTTGTTTCTTAGGACCATTGGATTAGAAAGTCATTGCCCCACCTATTATACTGAGCCTGTGTCTGTCTTTGAAGTTGAGGTATGTTTCTTGTATGCAGCAGAAGGATGGATTCTGGCTTTGTATCTACTATGTTATGGTGTGTCTTTTTACAGGTGAATTGAGTACATTGATATTAATGAATATTAATGACCAATGATTGTTATTTCCTGGTGGGTTTTTTTTTAAGGTGGTAGCTTGTTTGTATTTTCCTTCTTTGTGTTTTTCTTCTGCAGGATTATTAATTGTTTGTGGTTTCATGGGTGTATCTGGTTTTCTTAGGTTGGAGTTTCCCTCTAGTGTAGGGCTGGATTTGTGGATAGGTATTGTTTAAATTTGGTTTTGTCATGAAATATCCTGTTTACTCCATCTATAGTGATAGTTTTGGTAGATATCTGGGTTGGTAGCCATGCTTTCTTAGTGTCTGTATAACATTTGACCAGGACCTTCTTGCTTTCATTTTTTCTATTGAATAGTCTAGTGTCATTCTGATGGGCCTGCCTTTATATGTAATTTTGCCTTTCTCCTTTGCAACTCTTAGTATTTTTTCTTTGTTTTGTAGGTTTTGTGACTTGACTATTATGTGGTGAGCAGACACCTTTTTTGGCATATAGTCTATTTGGTGTTCTGTAAACTTCTTGATTCTTCATAATTTTCTTCTTTAGGTTGGAAAAGTTTTCTTCTATTATTTTGTTGAATATATTTTCTTTACTTTTGAGCTGGTATTCTCCTTTTTCAATTTCAATTATTCTCAGGTTTGGTCTTTTCATTGTGTCCCAGATTTCCTGGATGTTTTATGTTATGACTTTTTTGGTTTTAGTATTTTCTTTAACTAATGTATCTATTTCCACTATTGAATCTTCTACTTGAGAGATTCACTCTCCCTTCTCTTGAATTCTCTTGGTTATGCTTGAATCTGTAGTTCCTGTTTATTTCTTCAGGTTTTCTGTTTCTAGCTTTGCCTTGATTTGTGCCTTCTTTATTGCTTCTATTTCAATTTTTAATTCCTGGAATGTTTCTTTAACCTGTTTGTTTTCTTTCTCCTCATTTTCTTTATTTTCTTTCAGAGAGTGTTAACCATTTTTTGTTTGTATTTTCTATTTCTTTAAGGGAGTTTTTTATATCCTCTTTTAAAGCTCTGTTATCTTCATAAAATTGTTTTTAAGGTTGTTTTCTTCTGTTTCCTATTCATTGTTATGCTCAGGTCTTGATATTGTAGAACCATTAGCTTCTTCTGGTGGTGTCTTGTTGTTCTTTATACTGTTATATATATTCTTGCAGTGATGTCTTCCTGTTGCTTCCTTTGTTCACTCTTAATCTGCTCTTGGTCAGCTATTAGTCATTTTTGAGCCTGGGGGCTGAGTGTCTTCAGTACTTCCAGAGGCTGCTCTTAGTAAACTCTTTGTTGGCTGTAGGCCAAGAACCTTTGTGTTTCCACTTGTTGCAGGGGTGGTTCTTAGTTGGCTCTTAGTCAGTTGAAGATCAGGAGGCTTTGGTGTCTCTAGTTGTTGGTGTGTGATGATGTAGATTGTGGTTTGGGTGAGGTTTGGCATGTGGGATGTCCCTCCAGCTGCATTTTCCTGGTGATTGGGCTTGTTGGTACTCTCCCTGCTTTCTTGGTTTTAGAGTAGAGCTGAGTGTGGTTGAGGTGCTAAGGGCCGAAGGGTCTTGCTAGGGTTCAGAACCATGGTGTCTGCTTGGCCTCATGGTCAGGGTGCCACTCACCTCTTAATCAAATGTGGATTGGAAGGGCAGCTTCGGGGTCAGACACTTCCTTCTAATAAGAAATTTTCTTGTTATGGTATCCAAGCCCAGCCATACTCTCTGCTCAGCTCCCAGCTGGTGCATTCGTAGCACACTACACTTGAGAAATTTTCTATTACTCATAAAAGTATCTAATTTAAACATTGGCCTTACATATGACATGGTTGTTATTTTAGATGATGGTTTATTTAGGATTTTTATCATGATAAACTGCCATGACAAAAAGCAACTTTGAGAGAGAAAGGTTTCTTCCAGCTTATAGTTTGTAGTCAACCATCCAGAGAAATTTGGTAGGAACTCAAGGCAGGATCCTGGAAACAGAAAAAGTTGCTTACTGACTTGTTCTCTATGACTTTATAAGCCTGACATTCTATAGCACTTGGGACCACTAGCCCAGTGGCATTACTACAGTGATTGAGTTCTCCTATATCAATCATAAATCATGAAAATGTATTAAAGCTTCCTCACGGGCCAATTTCATAGGGACATTTTCATTTTCTCAGTTGATACGAATTATTCCAGTTAGTTTAAATTTTCTGTCTTTGAAGAGAATAACTAATGCAATGACAAGGTTCTAATGAAATACAAAAAATGCTTGAAAATGCTATGTAAACATGTCATTATATATATATATATATATATATATATATATATATATATATGTATTCATAATCTCTAACATCAGATTAAAGATTTAATGTTATTTTGCCTGCTTTTGGGATTTATTTTCCTCCTCTCGAGTTGCCTTGTCTAACCTCAATATGAGAGTTTTTGCTTTGTTTTATTGTATCTTATTTTGTCATGTTTGATATATTAATTATAATATATATGTATATATATGCCTCTCTGTGTGTTATTCTTGAGAATTTCTTATTGTATACAATGTATTTTGACTATGTCTAGCCCCAAGTCCCCCCGAAGCCTCTTAGAGGCTTAAAGAATTCTTTCTTCCAACTTCTTGCTCTTAATTTTTTTTTTTACTATTACCCATAAAATTAAATTAGTGCTTTCCATATCTGCAAAGGGTTTAGAGCTATCTACTAGAATATGGACAACCTCTTGGGGACCATAGCACTGAAGAAAAATGTTTCTTCACAGCAGCTATCAATTACCAGCAGATCCTTTGTGAATGAGCCTTTTCTTTATTCATGCTACAATGATGGCAGGTTGGGTCTCATTAAAGTCTTATTTGGATACATTATGTTCATAGCTTATATGGGCATGAGTGCAACAGTTATTTTACGTCCAGTAGACATTTCATAGCAGTTCTTCCTAACCCTTTTTCTTGCAATATTTTTATGTTCTTTTTCATGATGATCCTTGGGTCCTAAATGGAGTGTGTAAAATAAATGTCACATTTAAGAATGAATATTGTATAATAACTTACTCTCTAAACTTTGACCAGTTGTTAGTCTTTACATTAACTACTATATTCTGCAAAAAACTTCTCTGAGGAAGACTGAGTGCTACAATAATCAATATGTATAAAGAAAGTAATTATAAGGCACTTTGATACTATGTTCCTTTAGAAGACTATATGATAGCATGAGATTCTATCCTAGGGCTTATGACCTCTCAAATCTGCAGAATAGTGAGGTTTATTGTATCAGACATGAGTTCTTATCCATGGGACAATCCTAAAATCCAGTCAGAATGTGGTTATCTCATAAACAGCTATGACATGGTTTCACTGGTGGAAACATCTTGCCAGATATGTCATTATTATAGCTGACAGGGCTTCACCTGAGTAAAACTGTTGATGCATTCCTATACCAGCAGGATATGCAACAACTTCAAGCACTATTAATGTTGCTGTCAGGGAGGAAACTTTTAGAACAATATCACCTTGATTTTTCATCTTCAGCAAAGACTGCTAGAAAATTTGGATATATACAGTTAGAATAATACAACTTGATCCTTATTTTTTACCCTGCATAAAAATCAATTCCAAATGATTCAAAGACTTTGATGTTAAATCTGAAACTCTGAAAATTCTAGTAGAAATAGTGGATCCTTTGGGACAGTGGTTTTAAACCTTAGTAATGCCATGGCTTAATACAGTTTCTTTTTGTGTTGTGGAGATCTAAAATCATCAATTACTTCTTTATTACTGGATCTTTGCTACTGTTATGAATCGTAATGTAAATATCTGGTATGTTACCCCAAAATGGGTCTCAATCCACAGTTTGAGAAACACTTTGAGATAAAACTGCTGTAAGGTTTCATCTTACTCTAGCCAGATTGGCTAAAGTCGTGAGAACAATGACAACAGATCCAGGTGAGGATGTGCAGAAATCACAGCCTTCATCCACTATTAGAATTATAAACCAGAGCAGATACTATGAAGATCAGTGTGAAGTAATTTTAAAAATCGAAATATAGATCCAACATATGACTCAGCCATATCACATATTGACTTGGACCCTCAGGACTCAATATTCAAATATAGATATAGATATTAGCAGTAGACAGCAAATCATTCCATAGGTAGGAAAAGGAAGATGGAGCTAAGAGAGATGTGATCCAGTCACCCAAAGAAGCAACATGTAAGGTAACACAGGTGAGCCACAGGCCACGTGGCAGGACAGATTATTAGAAATGGGTTGAATTAAGATGAAAGATCTAGCTAGCAATGTGCCTGAGCCATAGGCTGAACAGCATAACATTGATATAAGTGAGTCATTTGTGGGGCTAAACAGCTATGGGTACTAGGCACTCTGGGACTGCAGGCCTGTGGATCTGGACCTCTAGCTGGATGGTACAGATGGCACCCAATGTGGGTCTAAACAACCACATAAAGTCTGAGAAAACTTACAAAGGGTTCTAGAGCACAGAAATGAAGCCAAAAGCAGCTTCTAAATTGTGCCTCTGAAGTGGGTCATGGTGCAGAAATGGCATGGCATCTGGGCCACTGACAAAATAGCTGAGACTTGCAGCAGCAACATAAGCTGCAACCAGGTGAGTTCCTGAAGTCCAACAGAAGACTCGGTATAAGCAACAAGCTGCATATAATTGATTTAAGGTTTCTGTTTATATTGAACAAAAAGGAATAGAGTCAAAGATGGCTTCTTAGTAGCAGCATTTTCTTGGGTCTACTCTGTTTTCTGGCAGTGAGCAGAGGTGCAGTCCCTTAAGAGAAGCTTCCTGACTCTGCCTCCTTCAGCAAATCCTACCAGAATGTACCACCACCACCAGCATGAATCTGGATTTTGGTTATTATTGTGTTTTCTTTCATTTTTTTTTAACTGATAATGAGCTAATTGCAGAAAGACAATTGATTTCAAAGGTTTATAAGTTAAACAAACATATTTTAAAGGTATCTTGACTTTGAAATTTGTGTCAAAAGATATGTTGCTTTGGAAGAGAGGTTCTGCTTTTGTTTTCACAGAAGATGAGAATTTGTAGATTGATTCCAGGCAAATATGGTTTCACCAAATAAGACCACCTGAAAATTCTCTGATAAGAAGAGATGGTTACATCAGATTCAGAGCTACAGACTAAAATGATGCAGTCTCAGGACCCTCAAAAGATAGCCAGTGCCACTTAATCAAACAGGAAGTAGTAACGAAAAGCTATGCCCAAATTCCCAAAATAATGTTTATAAGTGTTTGTTTTCATTATAAATGGTTAAATGTCATAGTTAATTTCTTTCTTAGAAAAAAGGGGATATGGTACATTAATAATTTAAAAATATAGATTATTGAATTACTTTAATCTAAAAATCAGTTTTTAATCTCAAAATATTTTGCATTGATATGGATTTTGGTTTATTGATACAAATTTGAGGTCAATTTTATTATGCTGCTTTTATTTTTCTACTCTTGTTTAAGGTTTGATATTTATGTAACCACATTTAAAATTATAATGTATAATTAAGACTGCAGATTAATAGTCATCTATGATAACCAAACTTATAGTCATGTTAGTTAGATTTTTAGGTTTACAAAGATATATTTCAATTAGATAGGTAATATCCAAACACTTCTAAAATCTACAGAATATGGCATTTAAAATATTTAAAACTTTTCTGGACAGTGAGGTAGGTCTGCTCCTGGCAGCACCAATCTACTTCAAGAGAATAATGGGCATTAAAGAAACTTGATGTGGCGTTTACTCTGGTAACAGTTAGCCACTGGCCAAGAAACTGTTTTTGTAATGACTGTTTGACATATGTTGCCCATAGGAAAGTAACCCCTGAACTTTGGCGGAACAAGCCGAGATTCTTTGCAGAGAAAACTGCCAGATATTCTTCAGGACACAAGGAGAAGTGACTGATAAACTAAGCCGGAATGTGTAGAGCAGTTCTTCAGATTTCCTGCTTCACTGAAAGGTATGCCAGAGACTCTAGACCTGTAGGCTAAGGATGGATGCCCCAGCATTACAAAGGAACTTTGGATAACTGTCTAGGTAAGCAGGTGTTATCTCTGTCATTTCTAGATTTTGCAACTTGCTTGCACTTCCTGTTTACTTGGGTAATATTATATCCTGTGGTCTTTGATAAAGTTGAAGATTAGTTATAGTTACTAGTTATTCTTATATATTTAAAAAATATATTAGATATGAAACTTTAGACTCACAAGGATAAGGTAGATGATAGAATATTTTCGTAAATAAAAACAGACTAGATATTGTAACTATAATTCTTGCTTAATAGCTGTTTTGTTATATGTAATTTTGCTATGTTAAAATTGAAATAGTCCATTTTGTTTACACAGAAAAGTAGAAATGACATGGGAATGTCTTTCTGTATGCTGTGAATAAAGGACTATTTTGGCCCATGACAGGCACCATAACAGTAGACAGGAAATCAGAACATATGTAGGAGGAGGGTGGAGTTAAGAAAGATGTGATCCAGCAGCCTGAAGAAGTAACACAGGTGAGCCACAGACCACGTGACAGGACAGATGAATGGAAATGCATTGAATTAATATGAAAGAGCTAGCTAGCAATATGCCTGAGCCATAGGCCAAACAGCATGAAGCATCTGAGTCATTTTGGGGGGAGGCCTAAGCAGTGGTGGGTACTAGGTGCTCTGGGACTGGAGCTCTATGGGTCTGGACCTTTGACTGACTGGGGACAGAAACCTCATGTTACAGGTAATCTTGTGAGGAACCTAAAGAAAATGTGTATTATTGTCAAGTCCTGTGTGGAGTAGTCTATGAGGCTGGATTATCTCAGCCAGCAGCCTTGAAGATATTCTGGATGCAGATCTCAGAGGTAGCTACAACAGAGGTGCTCTGAAATGTTGAATTATCTGGGTCATTCATTTATATTGTAGATTTTTCAGGGGGGCATCCTTGACTTCACAGGAAGGAGCAAAAGCTGCTAAAAGATATTTGGTTATAAATGCTGCTATATTAAACCAACCTATATATTTTGAAAAATATCTTGATTTCAAAATTTAATTTTAAAAAAATGCTACTTTAGAGAAGGGATTTTATTTTTATTTCTGTAGAAAATGAGTGACTGAACATTTATTCCAGTTTAAAGAAAATAAAGTTTGATAGGACAATTTATAATCACTAATGCAAAGCTTAAAATTTAGGTTTATCAACAATCTTTGAGCTATAAAAAATCATCAATTAAAAACTGAATTACTTACTTTAGAGTAGTTTATGTATTTTTAAAGAAACACATCCTCACTGAATCTGAATGCTTAGTCTCATATAGATGCAATTGATTTTAATGTAGTCAGATTTCTACACTGTAATTAGATTTTCATTTCCAAGTTTGTTCAGACACACTTCTTGCAAAATCTCCTCAAAATGGTTGATCACTGTAACTCTCTTTTGCTCTTCATTTTAGTTGAAATGATATTTTCATGCTCTATGAATTGAAGATTAAACAAGATTCTCACAAAAGTCACATGCTATAGTTGCAAATATTCTACACTGAATACTTAGAATTCATATTATAGATAGATGAAATTTTAATTTAGGAATTGGATATCCATAACAAGAATTGTGGTAATATCCATTATGGTAGTATGCAGGCATTGGATAGGTATCTATATGCTGGAAAAAGATGTAAATTATCTATTTATAGCTACATTAGAAGACTTAAAACTACCTCCCACAGGAAGGGGATTAAAAGAAGGGGATCTTTAGATAGTATTAATTGCAAAAAAATAAATAGAAAAAAGATCGCTGGGGTTTCCTGATTTTTAAAATAGAAAAAAAGTTGTTAGAAATGAAAACATTGGCACAATACATAGCCAAAATGTGGGGCTAGAACCTCCTCAGGAACATATAAAACAAACTGATACTTTTGATAAGCCTCTCAAAGGATTACATCATTTTAGTACAGAGAGCAGTCCTGTATTTCATTGTATTTTCCTACATACAAATAGTCTCTCCAAGTATATGTGTAGTCACGTGATTATAGTAGTAGAAATACATTTAAAAGATTTTCACAGTGACTGTTCTTGTTTCAGAAGTGGTAAATATAAACTCAAGTGAATGAAACCCTTCTTATGTTATTGAACACACTATACAGGCATGGTGCTATCAAAATATTACCACAGTGGTATTGAAGGTGATGATGTAATCAGCTCAGACTTGCACATATGGACCATAATCTTGTCTATTAACATATAAGGTCTCTTTTTTCTCCTATCAAGATTACTACTAATTTTGTCTATTATGCTCCCTATTGTTTTTATGACAGAATAATGCTTTGTGCATTAGTTATTGGCAAAATAGATAAAATAAATACATGCATGAACTAGCAAATCCATGAGAATTGTCTCAGAACTGTTTCTAATACTGATGCTTTTCACGTGTCTTTTTCTGAGTAAATTTAATAAGCCTTTTGTTCTTCAATAGACCAAAAATGAATGATTTGAGATGGAGATAGAACTAAATTGGGTTACTAACAAACAGACAGATAGTGCATCAATTTCTGTCAAAAAGCACAAAGGATGTTTTCATGTCTTGGAAAATTCCCTTCTGCTTTGGACTATATGTATGACATCATCTTAGCAGAATTAGTCAGTGTGAGGCACTATTAAGTGGAGCATAGGACCTTTAAGAAGTGGTACCCATAAAATTTTTGGAAACTGGATCATGCTATCAAAAGGAACAGTGGGAATACATCCCTTATTATCCTTCTTGGCTTTGATAGAAGTGTGTTTGATACCACATGCCCCTGCCAAACATGCGGCTACAAGGCCATTTGATTATAGTATCTTTAAATAGATAAGTCAAAATAACCTTCTGTTATCTATAAATTTACCATCTCAGGAATTTGCTATTATAATGTTAAGCTGGATAAACAGATGAAAAGCTATATAAGTATCTCGGGAGACATGTTCCTCACCTCTTTGAGTGCATATGCTACCTCTGCTGTGTTGGTACAGCATGCCATATCTTGAATGCATTTTGTCTAGAGCAGTGCCTTTTAACCTGTGGATTGGGCAGGGGTGGAGTCAAACAACCCTTTCACACAGGTTCCCTAAAATCATTGGAAAACACAGATATTTACGTTATAATTCATAAAAATAGAGAAACTACAGTCATTAAGGGGCAATAAAAATAATTTTATGGTTGGGGTCGCCACAACATGGAACTGCTCTTAAAGGGCCATAGCAATTAGGAAGGCTGAGAACCACTAGTCTAGAGAAAGGAAATTTAAGTCATACTTTGCAGTGACTGATCTCCTCACAAGCCATGCTATAATTTGGCTGGTTGTCTATGAAGAGGTCGTAATATTTGTAAGTTGAAATGACTAAACAAGTTTGTCACAGACAATGTTTTCAGACTCCATAGTCCAGATAAGGGCTTAACATGGAGCTGAGTGGTAGACCACCTGACCTGAGGGCCCATCCTTATTACCAAAATAAAGACATGAGTGGAAATTTGCTGAGAATAAAATTCTATGGTAGAGTGTCTGTCTATCATGTACAAGGCTCTGGATTCAGTCAGCACACACACACACACACACACACACACACACACACACACACACACACACACACACACCCCACAACTGAATGAAGTAGTATTGATGTGGGAATGCTTTTCTGTATGCTGTGAATCTCAATCTTTAAATAAAGGAGCTGTTTTGGGCCATGACAGGCACCATAGAAGAAGTAGGAGGAGGAATCAGAAAAGGTAGGAAAGGAAGGGCGGAGTCAGGCAGACCGAGCTGAAGCCCAAAGGAGCAACATGTAAGGAGCACAGGTGAGCCACGGGCCACTTGGCAGACAGAGTACTAGAAATGGGTTGATTTAAGATGTAAGAGCTAGCTAGCAATGTGCCTGAGCCATAGGCCAAACAGCATAAAGTTAATATAAATGTCTGAGTCATTTCTGGGGACCTGAGCGGCGGGCAGCTAAGAGGTCTCGCACTGCAGGTTCTGGGTCTTTGGCCGCCCAGGACCCAGAAACCCCACTACTACAGATGGCGCTCCAATGTGGGTCGATTATCCACTTAAAGCCTGAGAAAGATTAGAAAGGGTTCTAGATCACAGAAGCTGAGCCAAAGGAGCTTCTGAATTGTGCATCTAAAGTGGGACATTGTACAAAGAAAGCATGGCATCTGGGTCACATTCAAAATGGCGCCGGCAGACTGGCGGCAGGCAGTGTAAGCTGCAATCAGGCGGGTTCCTGAAGTCTTACAGAAGACTCAGTAGCATGTGATTTATTTAAAGTTTCTGTTTATTTTGAACAAAAAGGAAACAAAAACAGTTTCTTAGTAGCAGCATTTTCTTAGTCTGCTCTGTTCCTTGGCCACAAATATAGACACGGTCCCTTTAAGAGAACTTAGTGATTCAGCCCAATCTGCAAAAACTATGCTGCTCTTTTAGAGAGTTTATTTTAAAAGCTCTTATGGTTGGAAGATGATTAAGGATTCACAATAAAACAGATTCAGATTAAAAGAAAAACCTGTAAATGGGTTACAATGTGTGTAAAAGGTACATAGGCTTCAGAGAGAAAAGAGAGAAGTAGAGAAAGTCTTTAAAAAGAGAAACAGTAATAAAAATATAATAAGCCATGTAAAGATGGAAAATAGACACAAAATCTGGATTTTGGTTGCTATTGTGTTTTCTTTTAATTTTTAACTGTTAATGAGCTAACTGCAGAAAGACAATGGATTGCAAATGCAAAGGCTACTAAGTTAAACAAGAATATATATTTTAAAGGTATTTTGATTTTGAAACTTGTGTCTAAGGATTTATTGCTTTGGAAGAGTTCTGCTTTTGTTTCCACAGAAGATGAGAACCTGTGGATTGCTTCCAGGCAAATATGGTTTCATCAACCAAGACACCATGAAAAAACCTTATGGGAAGAGATTCTACAGACAGAGAAGTCTTGTTCTTGCTTGATAGAAGAACAATTGCAAACTTAAGGAAACTGATCTCCCCAGGATGACACATTTTAAAAAACAGTAAAAAAATCAGAAACAATTTAGGCAACTGTTTCATGTTCTTTCTTAAGTCGTGTAATGTTCATAATTAAAGAACTAATGGTATATGGTTAAAGTAAAAACTTTAATAATGATGTGACTTCTTTCTCCATTTTTATTGGTTTGATTAATATATTCTTTCTTGTCATCCTTCATGTGGGAAAAGTGTGTATGAATTTGAAATTATGTCATATATGAAGTTTATTTTGCTTAAGTAAATAATAATGTATATGATAGAGCACTATTTGGAAGATATAATCTTAATGCTTTTCTAAAATTTTATCATATGAAGGAATAATTATTGACCTTTTATCTATTCTTAAATTTACAGTGTATTGCCAACTTGATATTATTGTATTTGAAGCTTTAGAGGAAATACCAGAGACACAACAATTGAATTAATCTGTGTTTTTAAAGTGTATGCATAAATACTATCTATTTGTGAATGAATCACTGGTGTCCTTTCTGATTTTTTAATTTCATATTCCTAAAGAGTGATTTGCCTTGAGTATTTGTTTATGGCATATGCTTGACTGAAAAACATATTTAGTTTCCATTGACCATGATGCCCTGTTGAACTTGTCTATTTGGACTTAACTTTAATATGTAGCAGAAAGTTTGTTTAGATATAGGAACATCTTTAATAATTATCATCTGTCATACAAATATGCAAATTAGCGACATAAGAAAAAGCTTGTGAGGGATGCCAAGATTCTTTAATAAAAATTAATCAAAGTTTATAACATTGCACACATCCAGAGAAGGAAATAACCTTTTCATATTGGTTTTTAAGTCTAAAATCCAGAAATAATTAAATAGGCCTAAATTTGCACAGCTAGTAAGAGTAATCAACTTGAAGTTTCCATCTCACTTTATCTTGGACCACCTTTTTTGCTCTGTGGTTGCTGTACCATGCATGCACTTGCACATAGGAGCACTATTATATGTTTATATGCACAAACCTGAAGAGAACATTAACACTATAAGACTGTTCTTGCCTTGGTGCTGCAAGACCCTCTCTCATGCCTCCCTCCTTGTCTGTAGGATTTCAGAAGAGCAATCTCCAGTGCCCATGAGAGGACACCATGAGGGACTCAATCGACATGCTCAGTTGGTGGCTAGATCTAACTTAGAGCAGTTACCAAAGGGAACTTTCTTTCTTTGTTTGTTCTTGTCTGAGATAAACTATAGTTTGTGCTTTTCATTCATATGGATGGAAAATTCCTAACCTGTTCCTTTTTGGTTTCTATTACTATGATAAACACCATGACCAGATGTCAAGGAGGAAATAGTTTATTTATTTCATCTTAATATTTCCAGGTACTAGTTGACCATTGAAGGAAGTTAGGGAAGGAACTCAAGGCAGGAACCTATAGGAAGCAGAAATCATGGAGGAATTCTACATACAGGCTTTCTTTTTATGCCTTTCTTAGCTGCTTTCTTATAAAGCTCAAGACCAGCTGCTGAGGGACAGTGCTGACCACAGTGTGCTGGTTTCTCTTTCATCTATCAGCAATCAAGAAAATAGCTCACAGACTTGCCTACAAGATAATATGATCCAGTTGAGGCTCCCTCAAATAACTCCTGGATGTGTCAAGCTGACAATTGATGCTAAGTATAATTTACACACATACACGAGAGAGAGACAGACAGAGACAGAGAAAAAGAGTTGTACATACTCATAAAAAAGAAGAAAAAAGAAAAACATAGGATAAAGAATTTTAAACTAAGAATAAATGACAAACATGTTAAGTGTTAAAGGTGCTCATTATTCTTATTTCAAGTATGTGGCCATTGCAAAATAAAAAAATATATATTTTTTTATATTCTATATTTTATTTAAAAAGACTGCTATCTTCTATTTTCTGAGTTATAGCTATTAATATGATATGCCATCAATATGTGATATGTCTACTTTTCTTATGCTAATAAACTTAATTTTGTTTGTGAAAATGGTTAGTAGATATCCTGTGTAGGGGTTAAAATGAACTCTATATAGGTAGTGCTACATCTCACCATGCTGTACATACTGTTTGACTTATTATGATAGTTCCTTCTTTGTGGGCATTATTTATAAGTTTGAAAGTATTGTCATCAAAGTTAATACTTGTAGAAATCTTTTCAACATAAAATAATGACAAATAGGCCACATTTCAGCTGGAAATTCTGCTTTGCACTATATTTCAACTAGTGGTGTATGTGACAGGCCTCTCTTTGCTATTGTGTCTTAATTGCTGTGTTTGTGTATGTGTACAATGTGAAGGGAAAGTGCTGTCTATATTCCTTGGTAGTTGCATGATTGACAGTAAAGGTGAAAATGGCATCAAACTTTGTACATGTTGTTGGGTATGTCTACTCTTTACTTTTGAGAATTAATTAAAATCTTAAAATAGCAATTCACACCAAAAAATCTTCTCTAAGACAATTCCTAAAAGAGGAGTGAAAATATTATATATAATATATAAATATATAAAATTACACACACACATGTATATATGTATGTATGTATATATGTGTGTGTGTAACATACACATTTTTGGTTTTAGGCAGACCCTTACTCAGTACACAGCCAGGGATGGCCTGGAACTCACTCTCCTCCTTTTTCAGTCTTCTATGTGCTGGTTTCACAGATGTTCACAGCCGTGTTAGGCACTGCAGATGAAGGGTTAACTAGGTCTATCAGATACAACATTCTCAATCTTTTAGTCTTGAATAGACAGGACCAAAATTTTTCTGCTATAATTATGGTTGAAAACTGCTTTAGTGTACCAGAGGAAAGGATACAACAGCTTTGGTACTCTAGAATGGTAGAAAGGATTTTATCATCATAGACCCATTTATTTACTTTAGGAAATTTCAGCATCTATTTCTTTGTGATTGCAGGGATAAACTTTGGAAGCAAGTCTTAGTGCTCCTATCTATGACCATTCTTCTCTGAAGGTGAGAATACAGTGTGGGAATTGCTATCATGAAATTAGGATCCTTTAATGCAACAGAGATAGCTGAATTCCTGGATGGTAGTAGCCAAAGGTAAGGGTGCAGTTACTTCAATGGATAGCAGAGTTGAGGCAGTTATGGTTTGACTTGCTGAGACCTATGGCAATGGATAGTCTGTCATTGTCTCCCTAGAGGAGAAACATATGTGGCATTCTACTAAACCTTTGCTTAGGTCAAGTGAAGTAAATTATAACAAAGACAGTGTCATGATCCCCCATTCAATTCCCATACTTGAGTCAGTCTGTTGATCCTAAATCCTTTGATGAAAGAGGTTTGTTCTCTTTAAGGAAGAACATGGCTAGATATTTATTTTGCAAACATGATTCCTGGTCTTTCTCAAAGGAATTTATTGTCCTTTCATAAGTCACTAAGGAAAAGGAAATAATATTCAGGCAACAACAGTCTCCATGTCTGAACTGACAGTATTTCCAGGTTCACTGTGATCTACCAATAAGAGCTGGGACTGAAGACAGTCAGGTTATGAATAGAATTTTAGTTCAATTCCATCCCACAGTGGAATCAGTAGTTCACTAAGTTAATCCCGTGACTATTTTATGAGTTCTAGAGTACATAAGAAGAATAAACTACTTAGCACATAGCTGAATGCTCACATATTAATACTTTGTCTTAACACATTTTATCCATCTCATGTAACACTGAACAAATGCCCATCTCTCACCCGAAGCTGCCAGGCTCAGTTCCTAATGCCAATGTGAAGATCTCAATGTCTGAGCAATGTTCATTACGTTCTCTTCTTGTATGACTTAGCATAATTTCAGCAACTCCATGCATTTTAAAGGGATTATTGAATAAACAGTGTATGCATAAGTGTTTTTATAATGGCTGCAATAAAGACTACTTGCCAGAACCTTCCATTACCATAGTGAGCATTGTTATTTGAGAGTTGCAGAGAGTTATGAGTAGGGAGAGATGAGATAAGCTGTGTTTGTGCTTAGCATTGCTTTGGTTTGTCACTTTTTAATTTTTTTAAAAAACATTGTTTGAAACTAATGTTTGCTGTTTTCGAGACTCCCTTCCAGGATAGTTAAAGCATGATCTCTCTTAAGCTTGGCATTCAAGCTGCTCTTCTCCAAAAACAATTCAAGTATTTCAGCTACATGCCTGCACACCCCATTTGATACTGATTTTACTGAAAAAACCCACACTTTTAAAATGTGTAAATTGTATTTTCACCCATTGAAGTGAAAATCTTTCCTCTCACAAATGGGCTGTGCGATAGTCTAGTCCATCAACCAGGTTATTTCAATTTTGTGCCTTGCTAGAAGCATCTAAAGCAGAGGAAAAAAAAATCTAGGAAATGAATATGGAGACTATCATCTCCAGTCTGGATGCCTCCAGAGCATTTCTTAAAGTTTTTCTTCTTCAGGTAAGAAATGGCCCAAGATTTCTATTGCTCTATGGAATCTAAGAAGGAGGAGGAAGATGGCATCACTAATGATGAGAAGATAAAATATGCAAAGCAAGACCGACCTTCCAAAGATTAGAAGCTGGCACAAATATTGTGATAGACTGACAATTAAAAATATGCTTTTGGTAGGGTTCAGGAGGAGAGAGGAAGTACAGTTAAAACCACACAGAATAGCTTCCTGACACTACATTTTGACTGTTCTAAAGTACAAGCAAGAACAATCTTTCTTGTTTTATATAAAAGCATGTGGGAGGAAAGGATAAATTTATGACTGAGAGAGAGTTTAGCTATCAGGGGAAATTCTCTAGGCAAAGGCAGAGGAACTGAGTTGGGGAAAGACACAATTTATTGGCCCCTAACTCACACTTTCCTCTTTGCAGAAGAACCTCAGTAGAAACTGCTTCCCGGGGGGGGGGGGGGGGAGAAAATAATGCTGAATCTTTTTCTTTTAGGACTTTGCTTTTTTCATTTTTCATATTTCTTGATGTCTTCAGAAGAATAAACTAGAGTGATACTTCATCATCTAAAAGCTAAATTATGTAGTTTGTAAATGTGTCCATTAGTAGGAAAGACATTCAGTGAAGAATTCTGGGGAAGAGTTCATTTATCATGAAAGGTTGCTGTAGTCATAGAGTCATAGATACAAATATTCTGTGACTCCACATCCTCCTTTCCCTGCATTATGTGAATAGGTTTAGACAAGAGATATAGGCCATAGTATTTCTCTGTACAAGAATGCCATTCCTCTTGCTTCTGACTGGACATTGCCTTTGCTACGTGGTTCTGAACTGTATAAACTCTCAGATAGTGCCTCTGGTATTAAAATCAGATCACAGTTAGAGTCAACAGATATTCCAGCATATACTTGATGAAGAATATTTTTTGTTGTATATTTATTGTCTAAAACTTTTGACCAGCAAAGAGATTAAAGACTACTTTGATATAATGTAACATGTGTAATGCATGTAAATATTTATGTGCATAAACAAACATCACATAAAATAATACAGAGCTTACACTATGGTAAAAAAAAATATATCTAGAATTTTTTGCTGCTTTCATTAGGTTGTAATGTGACAAAGCAGAAGTGACATGAGACCAAGGAAAACATATTTTGCTGCTATATCTAGGAGAAAAGGATGAAAGGTACCCTCTCCTCATTCTGCACCCACCATCATCGGTGAGGACCAGTGTACATGTAAAGTAATCAGTGTTGCATCAGAGACTTTTGTGTTGGAAGCTGTAAGTAATTTTCTGTGCTTAGTGATTCTCTGGAAACAGCATACCTATTTTCAGTAGTGAAGACAAAATGGTTACACTCTTGTTGTGGGACTACAGTGAAGTCATAGAATACATGATAAAGTAAAAAGGCATTCACTAAACATCAGTACATGGAAACTGTAGATTTAGCAACATTTGGGACTGTGTTATTAAAGCAGCAGACTCATGTGGTTCTACATAAAAACATCTTAATAATAGAAAACATTTACCATGAGATTAAAAAGTTGTGTTGATAGTAATTTGCCACCATTCCCTCTTATGGCCACTGAAAAGTGTATGTCCTATTACGCTTTGCTCACAGACAGTCACCTTGAATTTTGTCGCTTACTTTCTCTGTTCCTTACTGTGGAATATATTCAGATTAGTTGTTTAAAGCAAAGAGAAATGTATCTTCTACTTTAGACCACATTTTCTACAATTGATAAACGCTTGTTTATTCAGCTATTAAACTCAATTTTGGCAATGTCTCTCTGGTTCCTTTACTACTTTTTTTCTATTTCTCTACAATTCTTCTTGGACCACCAAGGTTTAAGAATGAAAGCTCTCTCCACAGAGTAGTGTTTTATCAAAATGATGATAGAGACTTGCTTATCTTCTATCAATCAATCCCTCTGGGTCCTTGAGGCATCATGTTTTCCTTTTTTCTTATTCTCCTCCCATATAGCAATTAATTCTCCTCTGTTAGGAGATGAGTGCTCGGTCACTATCCAAGGTTTCATTATGGCAGTACAGAATGAGTCTTATGCTCTTCTCAATATATCAGATTAAATCTAGTAAGTGTTCTCAGCCAGGGAAACAGCACAATCCTCAAAGACCCCTTTCTAGTTGTCTTATTGCAGTGTCGGTAACAGATTGACCCATCTAATTCATCCACCACATTAAGTATGGAAAAGAAATTTTAGACACTGGGGAGAAGTAAACATACCTGCACTATTCATCTCATAATCTTTTGGGAAACCAAAAAAAAGTCACTGTTTTCTCTTACATTCAGATGTGAAATAGGTAGGTAAGTTCCCAGAGAACTACATCTCTTCAAGAGAGTTATGTCTATGGTCATCTAGGAAGGTTGTAAACTTCATCCTGAGTAATGGAGCTAAATTGAGTAAAGGAAGAAGGGACATACTTATTGGGAGAGAAATTACAGCTCTAAGAAAGACCAAATAATTGTTTCATAATATCAAGGAACAAATGGACTAAAGGTGGATGATAAGAGTGGAAAATAAATATTGACATCTTTCTATTGTACGGGGGCTCTTTAACATCAACTGCTTAAATTCAAGCTTACTGACCAGACTGCAGCTTACTATAATAGTTTTCAAGCTAACAAGTAAGAAAAAAATATTAGGTGACATAAGTAGGCATGGAACTGAGAGATAATGGAAGCAGGGTGGTTACTGCAAAGGCCAGGCAAAGGGTGATGAAGTCTGAATCAATGTGTGTTAGTGTGAGCAACCCTGTAATAAAATGTGAACCTTTCAAACCCATTTCCTATGATTAGATTACACTCAGAATATTCAGAATTTAAATGACCTATCAAATTTTATGTAGTCATCCTTATGTAATGCTATCCACATTAACCTATATCTACTGGGTCAGTTACTTATTATTATTTTTTTTATTAACTTGGGCCACTGGAGTCTGATAAATCCAACACCGTGTTTACTTTAAAGAAGATTTAAAAAAAAAAAACAAAAAAAACAAAAAAAACAAAAAACTTCCACAGCACTGATAAAGAGCAACATTCACTATTGTTGACTTAAAGAAACAGAAAATATTTACTTTCTTGCCAGAAATCCAATGTCAACAAATATCCACTCTAAGAAATATATGTTATTAAAGTAGTGGCATCATATGACACTCATAAATGACTGGAGAACACAGACCTTGATATAAAGCTGAAGGCAAAATAGGACACAATTATTATTGATGCCATTTCTTTAAATCTCCCACTCTAAAAAGCACTTTAATTACCAGATGCTTATCATGTCTGTTGAATTCATTTATAAAGTGAATACAATCATTAATTATCATAATTAAGACACCTGAATTCAAATTGAATGGCATTCATTCTAACCTCAGTTGTAGCCATGTTTTATCTCTGACAGTTGGGTTTCCAATCAAATGTTATCTGATTTTTTTCCCCCTTAATCATTAAGAAATGCTTTACTAATTAGCACATGATATTCATGCCACATCAGACTGAATTGAATCAAGGCCTATTATCTTGAGCAGTGAGACACTTTGAAATTCTCAGTAATAGGGCATGAATATGTTATACGGTTCATACACATTTCATGAACTTCTACGTTAGCACTATTTTTTTCAAGACAGTGTCATTAATTATGCCATTTTCAGGACCTTTAATTTGATCATGCTGTTTAACAGCCTGTTAGATTGTGGCATATAAAGTCATACATTGATTTATCTTGGTTACACTTTGGCAAAATGATTCTATTTGATTGTAAACAGCCCACATAGAATGGGAAATAGTGAGTACTGGAAAGGCTCAGTGGACTATGTAGCTGGACTTTGGTTTCAGTGTCTTGTGCCCATGTCTTCACACAGCCCCGCCGATCTGTTATCCGAGTCTTCATAATACTCTCTATCTTGGGTTTGATTTGTCTAGCCAAGCCATTGGACACACTTTGTGGCTGGCTTAAGGCAGAAGTAGGGGAGACACTGTGCTCCTTGTGACATTGTTTGAGAATGATGCTGTACTCAGTTGGAGGTCACTGCTTTTATTATAGCCACTTTGACTCTGTCAGGGCCCTCTGTTTTTAGTCTTGGTAAGCTACCTTTTTCATGACTCTTGTTCCTGTGTGTCTGCTGTTGCTTGTGTTTTACTATTCTGTCACCATTTTGGTTAGTGTTAGTGCTGCCTGTACCTCAGTATACCAACTCTCCACAGCTATTCTACACTCAGGGAGCTATTTCCTCTTGGAACTCTGACTCATGCTGTGTAGCACATTTGAGAAACGTTGGCTGAAAAAAAGGTAAAATAATGGTCTTTTGACTAGTTGAAATGCCAAGTTATTATATACAAATAAGTGATGACCATCAGAAAATTTTAACACACACACACAAAGAGAAAGAGAGAGAGAGAAAGAGAGAGAGAGAGAGAGAGAGAGAGAGAGAGAGAGAGAGAGAGAGAGAGAGAGAGAGAGAGAGAGACTAAATAATGTGTAACTCCTGAACTATAAAATAAAACATTAGATGTTCTGTTCTATAGTGTTAATTCTTTGGTAATGATGAACCAACATCTCCACATGGCAATAATGGGGGTTCTTTGGGTCAGCAGAGTTTGGATCTTTGGACTGCATACTGTTCAGTTTGTCATGATGTCCATGAGCCCCCATAGCCTTTTTTGTTGTTGTTGTCTAGATAGATTTTGTCACCAGAATTTATTGCAGTACTTTGTAGGCATTTTTAAATATACCTTTTGTGCCATCAGGACTTAGAAGAAATGAATAAATGCTACCACTTATGTGATTGAAATAGTCTTTTCTCAACCTCACAGAGTTCATTCTGAGACATTTTATAGATATTTGAAACTGAGAATAACACTAAAGTGTATATACAGTTTTTTCTAAATAAGTTGCTATGGATGTATGCATATATGTATAAAACCATGTATGTGTCTATGATCATTTAACTATCATAACAATAACTCCTATTGACAAACTGTGTGTGAGAATATGTTACAGTAAAGATGTGTGAGTTGCTTTTTTCTTTTCTAAATATCTTATAGTATTGTGGTACTATAGCCATCCTTCCTACGAAGATGCAAGTTCATAAATGCTTACATGATAACAATATAATAAAGGGTATGGTTTGTGCATTGCTTCATATCATAGGTACCATTGACTTTCCATTTTTCTTTTGAAATCTGGTCTGAGTAATGTAATAAAATCTGGATTCTTCCAGTCTGCTTTTTCAACGATATGGATCATCCTGCTGTCCAATGTATCCACACTATATATATTAATCACCTATTATTTATATAGTGACCAGCTTGGTTATATGCCCCATTTGTGTCACATATTTATGGACAAATAATCATAACACATATACAAATAAAAATATATACATATATGTAGTAACAGCAATTAATGAACATAGAGGCAGTGGATTTGAGGAAGAGCCAGGAGAGACAGATGGGAATATTTGAAGAAAATAAAAGAAAGAAGAAAATTATATATATTTTATTATAATCTTAAAAATAAAAGAAATAATTAAAAATAAAAAGTAACTGTTTAAAGAGGAATTAGTAAAAAAAAAAAATCAGATGATGGTCCCACAAAGATTAAATATTGGCTTAATAATAAACTTGCTACACATGAGTTGTAAGTTTTTTGATTAAAGAACATTTTAATGGAGTCATCCCATTGAGTTATAGAAGAAATAGAAATTGGAATTATGTTTTCCCTTCCAGGTCCCAGCACTGAGCAGTAGAATTAAAACTCATGCAGAAGTTTGTGAAAATTAGTAATGTAGAAAGAATTTTTTAAATTTAAATACAAAGAAACTTATAATGGGTATAAAGAATTGATATGCCTAGAATTTAAAGATCTAAAATATTCAGTGTCAGTAATAAATATATTTTCAAATAAATAGTTAGCTGTTATTGTATTCTATGTGAATTATGGTGTGTCATATACTAACACAGTTTTGTTGAAGATGAGGTAATACTTGTGTGATAAAGAGTAAACAATTACTTTACTATATTCAAATTTTAATTTGAATTAGCTAAAACTTTAACATTTATGTAAATAAATTTGAATAAGCTTGAGGGAATTGCATTATTTGTATTACAATTTTTAGATAACAGCTGTGTGTATTATTGATCTTTAACAATGAGTTATATTGTAACTTCATGATTACCCAAATCAATTAAATATTAAGAGATTGCATCAATTTTTTGCTATAAATTTTATGTTAATTATTTTTAACGATATGACTTTCATTTGGTAGTTATTTTTACAGTACTCATTACATTTTTTTTTCAAACTAAATTAACTAGCTAAACGTAATGTTGCCGTGAATGCATACTTTCAGAAGGCTGAACTTCAGGAATTTTCTTGCATCTTTCATTCAAATAATAATTATGGAGTCATGAAATTCTGAGGATCAGAAAATATTTACTTAACATCTCCTATTGTTAGGAAAAGCTTCATGTACCAATAAACCATGAAGTGCAGTAGTACAATTTTCTTTACTTTATGAACCTCTACATAGTTGTGTTTAATTTCTGTTCAACTAGTATATTTCTATGATACCAAATGTAAAATACCATATATGTATACATAACAATGCAAGATAGTTTTAATATAATAAATAAAAATAATTTGGAGTCATTTTGTTCACTACCACATATGTTTAAGAACAGCAGCATGTAGATATTATGAACTCAATTCAACAATTATTCAGCAAAGAGTTCATTTTGTGATTATATCAAGATACTGGTGTGTGTGTGTGTCTCTCTGTGTGTGTATGCACAAATGTGTGTGTGTGTGTGTGTGTGTGTACAAACAACAATTTCTGAGGATGGAAAGATAAAACTCCACAATATTAATTTCTATTCAGCTCTTACAGTAGTCCACACTCCAAATATATCTTAGATCTAGAAACTCCTTTAGTTTTAACCTAGTTCTCTAAAGTTAGAAACTTAAAATCATCAATAGACTAACTTATCTGATAGTATGAAGCTAATTAGTGAAAGCTTATTTTTTTTACCATTCACTCATCCAGAGACTGATCCAAATGAAGTCTGAAAAAGCACTGGGTTTCCATAGTTGACTTTGTTTTCTTTCTCTTAGAAGAGCAGTGAGATTTGCAGTCACACTGTGTGGGGTCTCTCACTTTGTCCCAGCAGACGGCATAAAAGACTGTCAACTGCCTGCAATGTTATTTCAAGATCACAAGATGTTTTAAAAACAGATGGCAGTATACATGAAAGATCACAGAAGAGTGCAGTTCACAGCAGTAATTAAGAAGATCCTGCACAATAGAAAGGCCTCTAAATTAAGCAGTAAACTTTACATAATTATGTATTCTTTTTTGTGTGCATGTCTGGCACAGGTTTTGGGCTGAAGATTTTTTTCTCCAACAACAGTATCTTCTTCTCTCTTTTATGTTAAAAGGGGCATTTGAACATTGTTCCTCATCAGAATGCAGGAGTAAAATAGGTACCAGTGAAATCACTGAAGCATGGAATAATTTAGAAACTTTCTTAAGAACTGAGAGTGAGCCCATTCCATCCTCTGAAAAACAGTGGCCACATGTGTGTCAGAAAAGGGAATATTTTAGGGAAGACATGCCATAACGTTGAAGTTTCATGAACCATTAACCAAGCTTTCAAAGCACTATAGTGTGTTTTCACTAATTGCATACCTGGGAACGTGTCTCTCCTCTAAAAAAAGCAAGTGTAAAGAGTAACAATACAAAACGGGAACAATAATGAAAAAGATCTACTACAAATGTTATTGGTTAGTTTGCTACATAATTCAATATTTTTCAATCTCTGATTGACACTGAATAATCGATTTTGGACCATCTTAGCTGCTGGAGATTGCTAACACCAGCTCAGTCACTCTTCCATTTAATTCTGTATCTATTTTGATAAGTGTTGATTGTGAACTAGTGCCTTCCCTGGGTTAAAATACTGTAGTGTTTCATGTGCAAAATTCAAAACTGGAAAAGATAAGCTGATTGTGTTAGACTATAGAACACCATGAGTTCTTCTGCGGAAACTAACTGTGCTGACAGGGAATTTAATACCCTGGTGCCAACACTCCCTACAATAAAGGATTTTTTTTTTTTTCCTGAAAAGTCAGCGCTCCCCTCATCTCTAGCTTAGTGCTCTTCCTGTGTGGTCCTAATGTTTAGTAACTCAAAATATTGCTAAAGTTTGATCTTCACCTCCACTATTTGAATCTCACTCTTCTATCCATTTTCTGACTTTAGTGGGCCATCGCCAAGGTACAGATAATGAGATTTGCATAGCATCTGATGTGAAATTGAAATATAACATCACCTCTTTAAATGCCAGGCTTGTTTCTATTGTCAACTCTTCTGACAATAAAATATCAATGTTACTTTTCTCAGTTGTAAACCAAAGACAGTTTGGGTACTATTTGAAACACATGTCATTATTCCTGGCTATTCTGAAATTACACTGATAATTAATGAATCTAGGTATAGTGTGCAAATTTTGTTCCTTTTGAGAACTTTCCCTCCTTATCCCAAATAGCGACCCTAAGATTCCTGGAAAACCATGTCCTGTCCTGAGCTATTTGGAATCCTTCTAGGAAAGAGATGGTCAGACATATAAAAGAGCGCATTTTTTTTTTTTTGTCCCAGATGGTAAGTCTGCATTTCATGGTATACTACAGAGATATAGTAATAAAAAGCACATGGCATTGACTTTAAAGCAGACATGTGGGTCAATGGAGTTGAGTTGAAGACCCAGACATAAATCCAAACACATATACACACACTTGATTTTTATATGGATGCCAGAAATGTACACTGAAAAAATACACCTCTTCAATCAATAATTCTGGACAAACTAGATATCTGCATACTGAAAATCTTCTGCGGGGCAAAGGACATTGTCAATTGGGTAAAGTGCAGACTACATAAAGGGAAAAGAGTTTAACAACTCTTTTGATATCCAAAGTAGAAAAAAAAAACCCTCAAGAAACCAGATATTAAAACACCAGATACTACAATTTAAAAATGAGACAGAGATCCAAGCAGAACATTCCCAATAGAGGAAACGCAAATGACTGAGAAGCATTTAAAGAAATGTTGAACATTCTTAGCCATCAGGGAAATTCAAATAAAAATTACTTTGAGACTCCATCTTACGCTTGTCAGAATGGCTAAATTCAACAAACAAGTGACAATTAATGCTGGTGAGGGTGTGAAACAAAGGAAACACTCCTGTATTGTTGATGGGAGAACAAACTTGTATATATACTATAGAAATAAATATGGCAGTTCCTCAGAAAGTTGGAATAAATCTACCTTAAGAGTTAGATATATACTCTTGGGCATATATCTGAAGGATATTTCATCCCACTACAAGCACACTTGATCAACAATGTTCATTGTGACTTCATTCATAACAACAAGAAATGAAAAACAATCTAGTTACCCCTCAACAGAAGAGAGGTTAAAGAAAATGTGTTGTGATATGTTATGCATTTAATATAACCAGTCTGTAATATCAGAGAACAGATCCACCCACAGGCAATCCAGGAGGGTCAGAGAGTGGTAACTCATGTCTTTAATCCCAGCACAGAGATCTTTCTGTGTTTCTGTGAGTTCAAGGCTAACTACCAAATAGTAGTAGCTCACACCTTTAATTTTAACCTGGATGTGAAACAACTGGGCAAAGAAGGTATTTAAGGCAAGCGTAGGAAGACAGATTATTCTGTAGAAGCAACAGGAGCCAGGCTGAGGAAGTTGGAAGACAGCTGGTTGAGATTTGACTGTGGTCTGTTTATTCTCTCTGATATTCCTGTCAACTTTTTCCTGCTATCTGGCTCTGAGTTTCATGTAATACAGCAAGAATTCATGCAACAAAAATTTTGTACATTTACTTAATGGACTATTACTCAGTTCTTAAAAAATAATATGAAATTTTCAGACATATGTATGGAAGTATAAAAACATCACCCTCAGTGAGAAAAACAAAATCCAGAAAGATAAATATAGTGTGTACTCACTTATAAAAGAATATTATCTATTGAGTAAATGATAATTAACATACAATCTATAGGTCCAAAGAGGTTAGGTAAAGAGGGAGAGTGTATCAGGACTGCAGGGATCTCTCTGGAATGGAAAACAAAATAGATTTTATGGGTGCACTGGGGGCAGTGTGGACCAGAGTGGTGGAGTAGTGTAGGGAGGAATGGTATGAAGGGAGAGAGTGAGGGCAGAAATAACTGACATGGAGGGACAGAGAGAGAACCTAAAGTGTGGTGTGGAAACATAGTACAGTAGGAACTTCTAGAATCTATCAAGGTGATCCTAATAAGGACTTCTAGTAATGAGGGATATGGAGTCTCAACTGGCTATCTCTTGTAGCCAGGAAAGGCTTCCAATGGCAGGATGAGGTTACATTCAGTTGAGTTGTTGACCCTTCAAAAAAAAAAAACAACCCAATTTTTTTTCACTAGAACAAAATGTTGTTCTTTGTAATCTGATAACAGGGACCCATTGTGGAGGAAAACATCCATACAACTCATTGAACACAGAGAAGTCAAGCTGGTGCCTACATGGTAGTCTTTGTTATGGGAAGGCACTTTGAATACCCCATACAAAAGAAATGTGGATACCAACCAAGACCTACAATCTGTCCTACCTACAAAATATGGTAGGGCAATGGTGGCATAGAACTTATGGGAATAGCTGCTAATGTTTTATTACTTAAGGCCCACTCCAAGAAAAGAAACGCATACTGAACAATTCTTGGGTAACCAAGAATCAAAGACTAGATAGTCTAGATAACTAGGGTTAAACCACAAACACTACTGATAAAAATAAATAAATAAATAAACAAATAAATAAACAAACAAACAATACCACTCCTAATGATATTCTATTATACTAAGAGATCAGTGCCTTATGCAGTTATTATCAGAGAGGCTTCCTACAGCAACAGATTGAGGCAGATTCAAAGACCCAGAGCCTGACATTACATAAAAAGAGAATCTAAATTGGAAGTCTCCATCAAATCCCTCTCCTCTGAGCTCATCAAATCTTGCATAAATGGAGGTGGAAGGAAAAAAAAAAAAACACTAAAAACAAACACAACTTAAGGCACATTTACCACTGATAGAATTACAATCTGTTTTATCTTTTGGGTTATCTTAACTGGTTGACTCTTTAGAAAAAAATAATATTTCATTATTGATGGTGGTAAAAATGAATGATGTGTCATTGTTGACTGCCAAATTAGAGAAAATCCTGTCATCAGGGGACTTTTTTCAAATTGAGGATGATGCATAATGACACAAAACTTGAAATGTATTCACATTTAAACAAAAGTTGTCATCCTATAAGCACACGGATCTTTTCTTGATGCAAAGTCACTTTCGAGATAAATCTTTTTGAGCGGAAAGAAATGTGTTCATTTCAATTTGTAGAAGCAATACATCTGCCAGAAGATCTCATGCACCACAGCTCACATGTAGGTGACTTGTCAACCAGCAATATAGGACACAGAAAGCCTAGGGAAACCCAGCAGAATCATGCCATTGGGTCTGGTGCTGCTGTCAGATTTATAAACATCTCTATTTATACTATTATGTAATGCATATCCCAAGCATAGATGATTTGTGCTGATATTTTAAAGTCCCCTAAAATGGAAATGTAAAAAATATGGCCATTATAAAAAACATTGATAGAACTGGAAGAGCAGAGGGGGTGAATTAACACATAACAGATCATCTTGGAAATTGAAACTCAGAAGATTAAGTAACATTAGATAATTTGGAAACAAGTTATACTGTCAATTCTTTGCTTAATAAAGAATTCCAGTGAAGAAGAAAAAAGACTTTTTTTAAAAGAAAATATATGCTATATTTAATTTGGACAATAAAATTATTTTAGCATTACAAGAGAAACATACAAAGTACATATATGTGCATGTATACATAGTTATAGATGAACATGTATATTGACATATATGTTTACCTACCTTCTAAGGCAAAATATATCTAAACACAGACTTTCTTATTTGTGAATCAAAGAGAGTAAATAATGATTTTCAAAATTAGCTAACATTCGCTTGCTGTTCAATAGGGTGGGCTTGTGATGCAGCTTCAAATAAACACAAGTCCTAGATCAGTGGCCCACAGATTGACATCAGCACTGTTATCTCTTATATGTCTCTAATTCAGGATATTTATTAGCTTTAATGACTTCATTTTTGTTCTAAAATTCCAGTAGGCAGGATGCTGTTAGCTTTCAGAAGTTCTCAGTTGTCATTATCCAAGTCATACTACACTAGTGTCCAAGCATTTGAGATATCATGGCTTTATGAAAATGTTATGGGCTTTAAGATACCTTTTTATTTCCAATGCTTTGTCTAGAAACTTATATTTTTCATGAACCCATTGCCTTGAAGCGGATAAAGGCTTGGTCTCTAAGTAAGCCAGGATTTATAATAGCTAAAATATGGCCATGCTGATGTGATGTTTGGTGAAGTAAGTGAGGAAATGAGTCAACTTTGACAAGAGTACTCTTTGATGAGAGAACAACAAACTTCAGACTTGGACGTTTTTGTAAGAAAACCACGGAACAAGATAATTTACTTGGGAACAAGCTAGGATAAGATAATTTTATTTTTAAAGCATGTTTAAAACCTGTCCTAATTAACTTAGTTATTTACAGAAAATATATTGTTCTCTCTACCAGATGGCTACTTAGTGTTTAGACTAGTTGAAATATTTTATACAGGGTCAGAAGATTTATTAAAGTAATGCTTAAAATGATGCTTCAGCTATATTGAATTTATAATACTTATGTACCATCACATAAATTCTTAGAAAATATAGAGCACCTGCTCTGGATGTAGTACAGAAATACACTGACTCACATGCACATACACAACATTAAAGTTTTGAACCAACATCTTCACTTTCTCTTAGCTGGGTGTCTGTTAGGGTTTAATGAAGAATGATGTATATTAAAAAGAAACTTAAGTTTCCGAATATAATGTTATAGTACTATGCGAACTTTAGGACACTAATTGTCATACGAGTTGTCAAAAACTGGCTCTAAGTCTAGTAAAGCACATATAAAATAAATTTAGATGATATAGTACAAACTGTTAAAATCCATTCCTTTACTTGACCTTAAATTTAATTTTCTAATATATATATATATGGGTATTTCACTGGAAAATATGTCTACGCATCAGTCATGAGCCTCGTGTTCCTCAGTACTTGTAAAAGGGCATCAATTTCGTGTAACTGGAGTTACCAATGGTTGTGAACCATTGCAGGGGTGCTGGGAATTGAGCTTTAGTCTATGTGAAGAATTTAGGCTTGAAGGCCGATTTTGGACAACTAACTCAAGGCCTCTTCCTTGAGGAAAATAGTTTCTTCCAATTTCAGCATTATCTGGTTGGTTGTAATTCATTGTCTAGGGCTGAGACGCCACAAGCTTTCCCCTTCTGTATTAGAATGTCCATTAGTATCATCCTTATTGTTCACATTTTGTTTAGGTAGCCATAGTGATGAGAGTGTGCATCTCTGATGCTTTTAGGAGACATATTTTAACAGCATATTTTCTGTTTATCTGGCTCTTAACATCTTTCTGCTCCCTGTTTCACAATGATCCTCATGTCTCTGGTGTAGGAATTGGGACAGGGCAGCACTCAGCCGGTCTCTTGTTCTCTGGATTTTGATCATTTTGGGTTTTTTTTTTTTTTTTTTTTTAATGGTCTCCAGATCTAGAAAGAAAAATGTCACAAGTTCTCTCTCATCCAAAGCTCCTAGCTCTAAGTTTTCATATGTGAGAATATAACCTATAGGAACTACAGAAAGAAAGAAAAAGGGGACACTGAGGAGAATGGTAGAGGAGGGACTAATACGGTGTGAATGATTTGAAGGGATAAATAAAAAAAAAGATGTAATTTAATTAGTACCAATGCGAAGACTAATACTGAAGAAGGACAAAGGAAGGTGAAATGATGGCAAAAGTGTCTTAGAAGGTCATACGGAATAATATTCTCTATCCACCTAAAATAACATATAATACATATATGCATATATAGTTGAAATGAAATCTTTCCATCTGGGATGCAATGTCTTCCTCAACAGCTATAGGCTATCTAACAAAACACCAGACACTAAAGCCCCCCTATGGATTGTTAGGGTTGTCCAAGAGGAATTAAGAATTTATATTTCTGTGGCCTTTGCTGTCTTCCAGAAGTAGAAGGAAAGTCCCTATAGTTGAAGACAATAAGCACCTCTGACATAGGGTCCAGGGAGCTGAGTTGTATCTGACCTGAAAGCCTTCTCCCTAAGGACTAGCTTCATGGTATCAGAAGGAGCCATTCAAGTTTCAACGGGCAGGTCACAATCGATAGTCTTACCCAGAAGTGATGTTCACAATGATTAACATGGCACAATAAACCTAAAGGTGAAGTATTAGAACACATACCTTGGTGATAACCAATAGCTATCTAATTTCACTTAAGGTCCATCCAACAAGATGGCAGCCATGCCCGGTACTGCGATGCCAACTAACCTAAGGCTAATGAAATCAAAACTGGAGGAGAATCTACAAGTTCCGCTTTACTAAACGAGAGCATAATCCTTAATTAGATTCTAAATGTTTAAATTCTCGCTTTGTGTCATCACAAAACTTTTCTTCTCAACAAACCAAAGTATCTTCTAAAAATACTTCATTTTATTTGTGTGTACGTTCATGCCTCTGTATGTGCTGCTGACGCCAGAAGAGGGCTTCAGGGCTTGTGAGTCAAATCAGTGTGTGCTGTGGTCTGAACTTCTGGCCCACATAACTGAATAGCTCGTGCTCTTGGCTGAGTCATCCCTCCAGCCCCAAGACTTGAGATGAGATACTTCTGAGATGAATGGATAAATAAAATGCTCTATATAGGTGTGCGGGATGGTTCTGTGTGTCAACTTGACACAAAGTAGAGTCATCAGAGAAAGGAGCCTCAGCTGAGGAGATGCCTCCATGAGATCCAGCTGTGAGTTATTTTCTTAACTAGTGATCAAGGTGGAAGGGCCCAGCCCATGGTGGGTGGTGCCATCCCTGGGCTGGTGGTAGGTCCTGGGTCCTATAAGAAAGCTTACTAAACAAGCCAGGGGAAGCAAGCCAATAGGCAGCTCTCCTCCATGGCCTCTGCATCAGCTCCTGACTACTCTGAGATCCTTCCCTGTTTGGGTTCTAGGACAGTACTAGGAATACTACACACACACACACACACACACACACACACACACACACACACACACACACACACAAAATTATATTAATATTCATTCTTAAAAACTTTGCATAATTTAACCCTCTTGTGAGTCAACAACATTGTAAGAAAATAAGCTAATCATAGAATGACTAATACTATGTAATTGCTTAGACATAAGTTATCTATATTAGCCAGGTTTATAGATGGACAGAATGGAACAAAATTTACCAAGTCCTATGAGGAAAGAGAAATGAATTATTGCTTTCTCATATATATAAAGTCTATGGGGAAAGAATAATTATCTCTTGAAATGGATTGTGCTCTCTAGTATCTATAGCTGACATTACAATGTTGTTCAGTTACAATATGTTGGGAAGACATATCTCATGTTAAATGTTCTTATCAAAAATAAGAGTAAATAAAAGAACACAGGGTAAGTTTAGAGAGCAGTGGATATGTTTACTATGTTGCTCAAAATCAGGAATTTATTAAGCATGTTTAGTTTGGTTTATCAAGTACATGCCAATAACTCTTTTGAAAATATAATTGACATACCTGTTTTTTATCTAAAAATAGGATATGGAAAATTCTGTGTTCTAGGAGTTTCTATCATAGCATTCTGCTCACAGGGGCATCATGGTGTTATGCTTTAACAGTAAAAAGATCTTAGTGAAAGTCAATGGTTAAAACACTGACACTAAATGCTAGATACTATACACTGGTATTCTTGACACATGAATAGTGAGCTGAGGGTGGAGTTTATGTATTTATTGATCACAGTGCTTAAGGTGTTGACATTTTAAACCTTAAATATAATTTAGTGAAAATCCTACTTATAATGGGATACTTTTTATGGGTAGGTATATTTGTGGACTATCGAAAACTGAAGGTTAAAGAACTTGCATGTACCTTCTGCCCCAGGTGAATGATCGTTTGATTTTTTCAGAAGCCGCAGAAACACTATATAATTATAATCTCTTAAACCTAATTACATTTGTTAGAGAATTATTAAATAGGCACATATACAAAAAGTATAATTTATGACATTTAATACCCCAGTCAAAAGCAAAAGTTGAATTAAATGTAGAAAAAATGTCATTTATTTTTTAAGAAGAGCATAAGGTGATAAAAATAGTCTTTCAATTAATGTTCATGCCCTCAGAGTCATACTTCAGAATTAATGTAAATTAGTCCCCAGAAATCTATTTCAATAAGTCATTTAAGGAGAGAGGAAAAATGATATAATCATATCCCTTGAGAAATAAATAACTTTTCTTCAAGTTGAACTTGAGCTTCTGGACCAAAAGTGACTAGATCAAGAAATTCAGGTTAAAACAGAAGCAAAAAGTAAATGTTATTCTTAAGGATAATGGTCTACTTCTGATGAGATTTACATAAATCCCGAAGTCCAGCAGAGAAAAGTGGACAAGGAAAAAAAAAAATCAAGTAAAGTAAAAATTGCTTAACAGAATTCAAAAGTCTTAGGGGATTAACAAGAAAACAACAGAAGACTTCAGAGCCATTTCTGTGTTCTCAAGAGAAGATCATTCAAACCTATTTGAAATCAAAGAAAACATAAGCCACTTCTAACCTCCATTCCTAGCACAAAAAGAAATTAAATCTGAGACCAACTCACATGAAATCTTGTTGCTAAGAATAAATTGGTTTAAAATCACAAAAATTCATTGTGTCAGGAAGGCACAAGATTATGAAAAGAATTACCATTATTTGTAAGCCCTTTTAAAACCAATTTGTTTTATTTTTGCAATGCGAGGTGTTGAACCCAAGCGCCTTGAGCATCCCAGGCAAGTACTGTACCACCAAGCTATACCCTCCTTAGCCTGGTTGGTTATTTTAAAACATGTGATTTAAGATTCCACCCTACTGATGATGTCTTTTTATTTTTTATTTTTTTATTTTTACAACATTCAAGTTTCTTAATATTTCCAATGTTAATTTGATGCTTTTTATTTATTTTTACATATGAACTTTTATGAACAACCTATATGTATCACACATAGGCACAGGACTAAGTATCATCCAGAAGTACTTGTTTACTTCTAACTTGAAAGGAAAAAAAATGGGAATATGGTTTCTGCGCTGTACTTGGCATCTACTTGTTTTGCTTTAAGCACGGGAAAATCAAAATTATTACCTTTTAAGAGTTTTATTCTGCATTGTTTTCCCATTAATGTTTAGTTAGGTTTTGTTTTGTTTTGTTTTTGTCTTTTTTTTTTTTAACCTTGATAGTTTTTCAGCTGGTAAAATCATTTAATTGAAGAGATATACACAAGGAAACAGTGTTATCAATACTATTTCTTACAACTAAATGTTGTTTCTTTAGTGCTCAGGCCAAGCTTCATATGAGAAATTCTTTTAAGTAGGACGCCTTGGGGCTCTTCATCTTAGTTTGAACTAGAAATAAGATTATATCTTTCTTTTAATACAGATCACCCTTAACTGTCAAGCATGAGGTCAATAAAAGGCTTAGGAGGTAAGCAGAAATTTAGTTGTTAACAGAATGAAGCCATCAATTCAAATGGAATAGGTAATGTATTTCTCTCTTTCCTGAAACCTCACACAGTATCTAAAAAGGAATTAACAATCAGGGCCTTACGGAGTGCACTGTGGATTTGGGGCGATAGCTCAATTTGATCAAATTCTATAAAAACAAAGTGACCTAAGTTTGGCAGAACCCGCTTGAATTGGGTGTAGTGGTAAACTTGGAATCTCAGCACTGACGATCTAAAACAGACAAAAGTCACGGGACTCACTGGCCAGCCAGCCTGGCCTACTTGACAAGTTTCTAGCCAGAAGAAGAACTTGTCTCAAAAACCAAGGTGAACAGCGCCTAAAGGAGGAAACTTGAAGTTCTCAAGTCTCCATGTTAGATATACAGTCAGAAAACCGTGGTCAAATGCTGAGGAACCTGTGTCTACTGAGAAAACATGTGTGGTAGACCTTATATGGAATTGTCAGAATGAAGCTGATGAGGCCTGATGACTTGGCCCCTTGTTGACTATCTACTATTTTCTCTTTTGTATTTCATTCTTAGTATATGCTGCTTTAAAGTTGTTTTATTTATTCACTTATTACACGTCTTGGTACTTCTTGGCTACAACGGAAGAGAAAAGTTTCCACAGAGATCATATAAATTAGAAGAAATCTGACTTGTCCCAAGAACAGTTGACTGAGCCCCCTTAATGGCAGATGGCTCCACTGGGCATGTACTAGGGGCAAATTCTAAGAAATCTTTAAGAGGTGTAGAGGAGATGGTTGGGTATCTGACAGCTTCTGAAAATTTTTCTTTCATTGATTAGCTGCAGCCATGTTCAGTCTTTTGACACTATGCATGATTCTGTTATCTGTAATAAGATGAGAACCAAGAAATAGAGTTAACAACAACAACAAAAATTCCTAAGCGAAGAAGTAAACAAACAAATAAGCAAAGATAAAAAAAAAAATCAGAATTTCTGAAAAGGACATAGTAGATGGATCCCTGAGTATTACTGTTCAGCCAACATAGCCTAATCTGTGAGCTGCAAATGCTAGTGAGAGACCCTGCTTCAAAAACCAATGTGGGTGGCAGGTTGATTTCTGACATCTATGTGCGTGCCTACATAGGGGTGTGTGTGTGTGTGTGTGTGTGTGTGTGTGTGTGTGTGTGTGTGTGTGTGTGTGTGTGCAAGCATGCTCACACATGTGCACACACACAATACTTTTAAGGTACACACATGCAACTGATGCAAAATAAATAAATGCCTAGGAGAGAGAAAAGGGTAAACTGATTAGTAATTTATCATTGTATAATGACATGTGTTGCATTATGAGCAGAATGAGGCATGGAGATAATACTGTTCTGAGAATGCAGGACTATACCAAGTCTGATTAATTTTATTATGACAAATATGAAAACACATCATAGTAAAAGTTCCAAAAAGGTCTTTGTGGACTCTATCAAGCAAGTGACATTTGATCTGGTTTTTGTAAAATATATTAAAGTTTTCCCAGTGAAGCTTCCAAGTTGAAAAAAAAATAATAGGGGACTAAATATATGAATATAAAAAAATATAGAGTATATTGAAGTTCACTGGCAGAGATTTCTGCTTCAGAGATTTGTTGATTATAATCAATGTATTATACAGGGTATTTTCCCTCATGAACTGTATCCACTCAGGATTAGATTAAGGACTTTATAGGCCAGAAGTCATTCGAACTCAATACGGATGAGCAGTTGTCAAAAGTTAATAACTTGCACTGATTATTTATGATCCCATTGAAGTTTCTTTAATTAAGCTGGCTTTCATAATCCCTTTCTAATGCCTTATCAACCTGATTTGTATCTCTGTAAGCTCTGGCTGCTGCTAACCAGGGGGTCTGTTATGAGGCCCAAGATGATACAAAAGCATTGTAGACTTAAATGAACGATTGATTAGCTAGCTACCCACTAAGCATAGGTTACAACAAGAACACGTTTCTCTCTGATTGAAGCTTCCATACTAAGAATCTGGTATGTAATTCTTAAAACTAGATCAACTGTCCCAGTATACCATTATGTTTATCCAACCTGTGGCCTTCACAGTCACATAAGCCCAGGACACCTGTGAATGTGGCCCAACATAAAATCATAAACTTACTTTTAAAAGCTTAAAAAGAGAAGGTTTTACTTTTTCTTGGTTTTAGAGGTCTTAATGCATCATGTTCTGGAAAACAATGTGACATCTCACATTGTGTAAGTCAGAATCCAGAGAGAAAGAGAATGGCAGAGTTTTCCTGGTATTCACTCTTCAAATCTTATTCCACCCTGGTTGTCAGATTATTGGATGGTTCCAAACACATTCAGGGTGGGTATTTCCCCCTCACTTATCCTAGCTCATTAGCTATACTGCTTGATTTCTTAAAATATAAAATTTAACTCAAATGCTTTTGGATTGAAAGTGCTGTAGAAATAATGCTCAAATAAAAAAGGCTGATGTAAAAAAAGAAGTCAAGAAATGATATAAAAAATAAACAATTCAATTTTAAAAAGAGTCATCTAAATGTGGGTAGAGTTCTTGAAAGAAGAAATATAAATGGTAAGTAAACTTTTAAGAAATGTGCTAATCATTCTTATTCATCAGGAAGATGCATATTAAAACTACTTTAATATTTTAACTTACCCTGAATAGAATGACTATCACT